>CM034239.1:13748550-14398550 GCA_019916065.1 Vitellaria paradoxa | reverse complement strand
TATCCTCATGTGAGGATGATGTGATGGCTCTATAAATATAGAATTTTTAAAACTAAATGCAATCAAGCTAATGATTTTGGTACCGATATGATTTGTGTGCTGTTATTTGACTGGTTATAGATTAGGAATGCCCCTCCATCTAGGCCTTGAGTAATGCTTTGGTTCCTTCCACTGTCATTCATGTCTTGTTATTTCTTTGACTACATACTTTTCGCAGTTGGAAATTGTTACTTTTTCCTTCTCAGAAGAGAACCAGTAGGGAAGAAGTAAAAGAAGTATTAAAAAGGATGAAGAATGGGAAAGCGGTTGGGCCAGATGGTATCCCTATTGAGGTTTGGAGGTGCTTAGGAGAGGATGGCATAAGTTGGTTGACAAAACTTTTTAATGTAGTGCTAAAGAGCAAGAAGATGCCTGATGCATGGAGGAAAAGTATCCTTATACCCATATACAAGAACAAAGGAGATATTCAGAATTGTGCGAACTACCGCGGGATTAAATTGATGAGCCATACGAAGAAATTATGGGAGAGAGTTATTGAGAGAAGACTAAGAAGGACAACAAACGTTTCAGAGAACCAATTTGGTTTCATGCCTGGAAGATCAACTATGGAGGCTATCTTTCTCTTGAGGAGGTTAATGGAACAGTATAGAGAAGGTCAAAAAGATTTACATATGGTGTTCATTGATTTAGAGAAGGCATATGATCGGGTTTCTAGGGAGATTTTACGGAGAGTATTGGAAAAGAAAGGAGTGTGTGTTGCATATATTGAGGCGTAAATGACATGTATGATAGAGCCATGACATCTATACGGACGACTGGTGGAGAGACTAATGAGTTCCCTATCATGATTGGTTTACATCAAGGTTCAGCGTTAAGCCCGTACTTGTTTGCTTTAGTTATTGATGAGATTACAAGACATATTCAGGATGAGGTGCCGTGGTGTATGCTATTTGCAGATGATATTGTTTTAGTAGATGAGACGAGAGAAGGAGTGAATGTTAAGCTAGAATTGTGGCGGGATACGTTAGAGACAAAAGGGTTTAGGCTAAGCCGATGCAAGACGGAATATATGGAATGTAAGTTTAGTCAAAATAGAATAACGGGTAGTATAGAAGTAAGTTTAGGCACACAAAAGATTGTAGAGAAAGATAAATTTAGGTACCTTGGATCTATGGTGCAACAAGATGGAGGGATTGATACTGATGTAAGTCACAGGATTCAAGCTGGGTGGACCAAATGGAGAAGTGCTTCGGGGGTTTTGTGCGACCGAAAAATCCCTCTCAAGGTGAAAGGAAAGTATTATAAGGTAGCGGTTAGACCAGCGCTGCTATATGGATCAGAGTGTTGGGCAATAAAGCATAATCATAGTCAGAAGATGGCAGTTGCGGAGATGAGGATGCTAAGGTGGATGTGCGGGATTACAAGGAAAGATAGGATTAGGAACGAGGAGATTAGGGGCAAAGTAGGAATAGCACCGATTGAAGATAAAATGAGAGAAAACCGATTAAGATAGTTTCGCCATGTTAGAAGGCGTCCAGCAGAGGCACCTGTTAGAAGGTGTGAAAGTATGGAGATTGCTAGGAGTAGGAGAGGTAGAGGAAGACCCAAGAGAAGCTGGAAAGAAACCATTAAACATGACCTGATCTACCTAGATTTATCGGAGGATATGCCCCTAAACAGATCTAATTGGCGTCGACAAATCCATATAGCCGACCCCACCTAGTGGGAAAAAGGCTTGGTTTGGTTTGGTTTGGTTTGGTTTAATGCTTTTCACGGAAAAAAAGCCATTGAGTAATTATATAGGGTGAAAGTGAGCTATTTCAATCACATTTGTATTAACTAATTCAGTTGTCTGTGGCTTTGTATGCATTTTATCATGTCTATTTAAATAATTTCAAATACTCATACATCCTGCCATTTTATCAGCTTAAAAGGATGGTAATAGTCTTCCTCATTTTGATGTGGCGTGCTTTTGCTGCAAAGAATTGGTGGATATTCTTTTCATCCGTTTACAATTCTTTTGACATTGGCATCACCACGTGATTAATATCTGATCTGGGTTTTTGTAGGTGTTTTTATTTATGTTGTTTTTCCAATTCTGGTGCATTCGATCAATGGCCTTCAAAAGTTGCCTTCAAAGCTTTCTTCTTTCCATAGCTTGGAGAACATGGGAGTGTAGAATTGCTGGAGGGTTCTAGAGTGTTGCTTTTGAGTTTGTTAGTCTTAATTGTAAAGCAAAACTAGTCCACTCCCTCTCTATGTCGTGCTCTTTGGTCAAAATAAAATGTTATTTGTTTGGTCTAAATTATAATGGTCTGGGAAGGTACCTTTGTCTAATAAATTATAATAAGAGGCAATTATCTTTTTCCTAGCGGTGAGCTTGATTGTATCACAGTGGCCTTGTGGTATGTCACCTGTTTCCTCCTTTTAATAGCTTATTTATTAATCCTTTAAATATCATACATGGAAATGGAAATATATTGCCTCTAAGATGGCAAGCTAATGTTAACCTATTTATTTATCAAGTTCAACATCCTATCATTGTTAGGATGTATCGCATCCATATTAGTTCGGCTGTTCCCAATTTATGTATTGGTGCTTTGATTGCAAATTTAAAAATCAATCATCTTTGTTCTGGACATTTGTTATGGAAGGGCACTTTATCATTGATTTTTCTTTCTGTGATCTCTTTATTTTAAATATTCTTTTAGAAGCTTTTAGGAAATGACTGACACTCTGGAAATAATTTGGAGGGATGTAATTCTGAAATCAGTTTATGGTATAGTTTATTAAAAAAATTGATGAACTTCAGCTATTATTTTATTTTTATTTTTTCAACATGCTTTGATTTTTTGATGGTTTATTATATTGTTTATGTAATTACTTGGTAGCTTCAGTTGTCTGTTTGAATAGAACATAATCCTTATATATTCTTTTCCTACTCTGGCAAATTTACTTATTTAATATCTGATTTTTAGGTGGGTATACTTAAACGTGTTCTTGAGGAGGTTGAAAAAGTAATGCTTGAGTTTAAAGGCATGCTCTACAAGTCCATGGAAGATCCACAGATAGACTTGACAACTGTATGTCTTTTGTATACTCAATAGAATTTATATTTCAGTAATGTGTTATATGCCAAACAGATATTTATCACACAGATCTAATTGTTTCTTAATTTTTTTAGGGCACTGTAATTGTGATCTAAAAATATTCAAAAGAAGTTGAAGTTTTGATGTCTTTGTCTTTGTTTCTAGTTAATGATGTATGGGATGAAATGATGATACATTAGATACAAACATTGCACGATGTTTGTGTATTTGTTTCATTTCCATTTTTTTTCCCATGCCTTGAGAGTACATTCTAGACATCCACACAGCACGTAAAAAGAAAGTATGAAGTAGGGTTATTAAAGTAATTATAGACTTGAAAAGTTGATGTTCAGCAGACTTGAAGGTCCAAAAAAAAAAAAAAAAAAAAAAAAACAAACAAACGTACATGACAGAGACTTACATTAGAAAAAAAAGAAAAAAAAAATAGTAAAATTATGCGAATGACTGCTTAAATTTGATGTTCTCGCTTAAGATTGGTATCACCTGATAGACGTTTATGGTAATGGATGATTATCTGTATTTAGTTACCTTGTCCTTGTCAGATGGTTCAAATTGTTTATGCAGTTTGTGATCAGTTACCTAATTGAGATTCTTAAAAATATCTGAACATATTGGGTTTTGGGCAGCAGATGTTTTTGGCCCTGGGCGAGGATCTCTATATGGTGCATGAGGTCCCATGTGAGATTTGCATCAGTGTGCCACCTGATTGCCAAGAATTCTCCCTTTTTTTGTTTTTTGGGGTATTGTTATTTCTTATGTTTGATAAGTATCGTACTTATATTCAAAAACTTCTAAAGATGCACAACCTGTACAAAAGAGCAAATTAGCTCTTTGAAAAAGTCTGTAAGTGAGAAAGATGAAGTGTTATATTTTCTTTTACACCAAAAATGCAATTCGTTTACTGTCCTCTTCAATCCATGCAACTGCATGATAGTTTCTTAAAAAATATGTCTATTTCTTTCCTTCGATGGCTCTGATTCACACAAAGGGGAACCACCTTCCACCCTTCCTTCTTTCCTTTGTCTCTACATCTCGCCTCCTATTAGCCCATTAGTTGAGTTACTGATACTGGCATCACCCAACACAAGCCCAAAATAGCTACCACCAGGGTCCATATGTCTGAAAGCACCTCACAATGCAAAAGCATACGAGTTTAAAGTCTTCTTCGGCTTAGGGGATGGATTATGCGATAGTATGGGTGGGGTGGATGGAGGTGGGAGGTAATGAGATTGTGGTAAGTGGGAAGGAGTTTTTTTTGGCAGTAATGTTGAGGGATGCCAAATAGTTCAAGGTAGATGTCGCAGGGGATGACTGTTGGAATTGAAGACCACTGGCTTGCATGCAACCTGAAGAGTTAAGGAAAAGCAGGTAATAAAACTCTGTTATGGGGGGAATGTGGTACTGATGAGTTGAAAACTTCTGCTTGGGTTTTGCATAGAGTAAAATAAATACGACGGATCATGGGAGTCTTATTGAGGTTTTGAGGATGAACTTACAAGTCTGTTTGTTTCTATTGAAGAAAGGCAGTGAAATTCAAAACCAAAGGAATATAATCATCATACAAACTACATTTTAAAGGAATGAGAGATAGCACTCAAGCCATTGAAGATAGATGGAGACTTTCCAAACAGAAGGTACAAAATAATCAAGAGAGTAAGCAACAAGAAGGTCAATGAGAGTTGTAAGATGCTTGAGTGCTCAATCAATTATGATGCCAGGAGGAAGGAGGATGGGGTGGTGAAGGGGGAGGGGGTATCACTGTTACGGAGTTATCAATGAAGCTGAATACAGTAAGTTGTACTGTTGGGGGCATTAAATTGGGGGGAGGGGGCAGAAGAGGGCTACTGTTAGGCTGTTTTAAGGAGATGGAGACCTAATATTGTGCACTTGTAGAAGACCAAGATGGGGGAATTGCCTGGATATGCTGCTCGAAGAATTTGGGGAGGGAGTTGGGTAAATTGGGTAGCTCTTCCAATGGTTGGTGCTGCTGGAGGCATATTGGTATAGTGGGGCGATAGAATTTTATCTCTAGAAGGTAGTGAATTGGAAAGCTTTTCATTCAGTTGTTGTTTCAAGTGCTTGGAAGATAATTTCAAATGGGTATTCACAGGAGTGTGTGGACCTTGAACTCACAGATTTAGTGGAAAGTTCTTGGAGAAGCTGGATGCAGTTTCTTTTAGATGGGATCTACAATAGTGTGTTGGTGGGGATTTTACATCAGAATATTCCTGGCTCAGAGGATGGGATGTAATTTTAGTTCAGCTTTGATGAAGGCATTTTCAGATTTCATTGTGGAATTGGGCTTAATTGATTTGCATTTGTTAGGAGGGAAAGGCACACGGTCAAATTTGAGGTGTAAATCTAAAATAGATAGATTTTTAATCTCAGACAGCTGGGAGGAACACTTTTCTTCAGTTAGGAGGAACACATTATTCAACTATTCAATTTGTATTACCTATAAGGGTGTCGGATCGCTTACTTTTACCACTGGATTGTGGGGTATTAGAATTGGTCCATCACCTTTCAGGTTTGAAAATACATTAAGTAGATAGGCTTTTAAAGGCAGACAGCTGGGAGGAACACTTTTCTTCAGTTGGGAGGAACACATTATTCAACTATTCAATTTGTATTACCTATATTGGTGTTGGATCATTTACTTTTACCACTGGATTGTGGGGTATTAGAATTGGTCCATCATCTTTCAGGTTTGAAAATACATTAAGTAGATAGGCTTTTAAAGGCAGTATGGCAAAATGGTGGGGTAGTTATCAGTATAATGATTGTGCTAGTTTTGTTTGCGAAGGAATTGTAGAATCTAAGATTGATAAAATCAAATGGAATGGAGAGGATTTCGGAAGAGTTGAGTTGCTGAAGGTTGCTATGATGAGGTTAAAGGATTGGACCAAAAATACGAGGATGGTCCCTTGACAATAGAAGAAGGCCGGTTAAGAGACAAAAAGAGAGAGGAATTTTGTAAGAATGGTTAAATCAGAAGATCTCAGCTGGAGTCAGAAATAAAGGGTGTTGTTATTGATGGAAGGTGACAGGAACACTTCATTTTTTCATTGGATGGTGAATGCACATAGAAGAAGTAATCAAATCACTAAACTGAATGTTGATGGAATATTTATAGGGCTGGAAGATCATATCAGGGATAATATTGCAGATTTTTATAAAGAATTATTCATGGAAAAGGAATCCTAGAGAATTAGGCTGGATTATTTGGGGTTTCATCCATTATTGGAGTTTGAAAATTAAGTTCTAGAGAGTGCCTGTACATAAGTGAGAGTGTGTTTGCATTTTGGACAGGGACAAAACACCAGGGCCAAATGGGATGATTATGTCGCTATTTTAGAACTGTTGGGACATTATTAGAGAAGATATTACGTAGGTTTTTTTGCAGATTCTATCAAATAGGAGAGTTTGCTAAGAGTATAAATGCAATTTTATTGCGTTGATTCCAAAAAAGGTTAGATTGAAAATATTTATGATTTTAAACCTATTAGTCTATTGGAAGCTTTTATAAATTAATAGCAAAAAGACTGATTCTTTGTTTAAAGTGATGCATTCATTAATTTTGAAGTGCCAAAATGCATTTGTTGAAGGAAGGCTAATTTTAGATGTGGTTTTGGTGGCTAATGAAGTAGTGGATGCGAGGCCGAAGATGAAAGTTCCAGGAATTATTTGTCAGCTTGAAATTAAAAATGATTATGACCATGTGAATTGGGAATTCTTGGTGTACTTGATAGAGAGAATGGGATTTGGAGATAAATGAAGGAAATGAATTTTTTGGTTAGTTTCTACCGTATGATTTTTAGTTTGATTAATGGAACTCCTGTTGGCATTTTTTAATTCCACCAGGGGTTTAGAGGAGTGATATCCTGTTTCAGTCTTTCTTCATATTTACTACGGTGGTGGAGGCATTTAACAAGATGGCGGAGAAAGTAGTGAAGGGAAGCCATTGGAGGTTTCTATGTGGGATGTGAGGGACAAAATGCTTTGCAGGTATCTCGTCTGTTGTTTGCTAGTGACTCTATTGCGTTTTGTGGGATGGATGTATTGCAACTAGGATATCTAAATTTTATGTCAGTCTTTTGTTTGAAGATAAGTTTGGGGAAGTCTGAATTGATCCCAGCTGGGAATCTAGATAATCTAGATGAATTTGTGGCAATTTTGGGTTGTAGAGTTAGCCTTTTGTCATTAAGACATTTGGGTCTGCTGTTGGAGTTACAAATAGAGCAATAAGGGTTTGGGATGGTGTGGTTGACAGGTTCTAGAAGAGGCTATTGGGTTGGAAATAGAAGTGTTTGTCTAAAGGAAGGGGGGGCACTTTGATAAAGGGTACACTATCTAGTTTGCCTATGTATTTTTTATCTATTTTTTACAATTTTGATATCAATAGCAAAATAAATTAGAGAAGTTTTGGAGGGACTTCTTATGGGGTGGAGTAGGGGACAATTTCAAATATCATTTGATTTGATGAGAGATAGGTTGTTTATTGGTTAGAGATAAGCATTGTTGAGTAAGTGATTGTGTAGGTATGCATGTGAAAAGGATAACTTTTGGTGGTGTGGATGGTCGGAGTAAGGATGGATGCTCCAACCGTTTGCGAATAGCTTTGTACATTGTCAATGGTGGGGTGTCACCGAAGTAAGAGTTGGGGTAGCCCAGAGCGACAAAGAGAGAGAGAGAGAGAGAGAGAGAGAGAGAGAGAGCGAGAGCGAGAGAGAGAGAGATCACTGGTAGGTTGTAGGTAGGGTAGTATGTAGCCTATATATGGTTGAGTATCACTGATTGAGGATTTTTATGGGGGGCCAGTTAGGACAAATGGGTTGATTTTCACATGCTAAGGACAATGGTCCAAAGGCCAGGTGGCCGACTTTGCATGGTCTGACTCATCCGTAGGTAAAGGTACATCTGACCAAGTGGTGGTAGCATCTTTGCATGATCGGCTAGTACAAGGATTGTGGTCGTATAAGTATGGGGTGGCTGTACGGTGTGAGATTGGATTTGTTGAGTAGTGGTCCTCTCTCCTTGGGCCAGTCGAAATGCTTCAACGGATCTCCCAACTCTAGTTACCAAACTGCTTGTCCCTGGAGGGTCCCAAAAGTGAGCGTTTGCTAGTGAGCCCTTTGATTGGGTGATCCCTAGGTCTTGGTACTCGTTTTTTGCTCTCTTAAGTGATACCCTAAATGGAAATGCCATTATGGGGTCCCGAAATGCCTCTTGACCCCTAATGCCCCTAGGAAGGGGACAAGGGACTCTGGATAGAGAGCACATGTGGCAAGGGTGTGACCACGAGGTGCCATACAGTTGACGCTACCTTGCTGCAGCGAAGGGTGGTGCGAGGGCCTTCTCTTGCGGCGGGGTGGCTCCAAACACCTATAGGTGAAAAGTGGTTTTAGCAAAGTTTGGGGTAGTTTATGGTGAGTGATTCCATATTATATCCGCTTCACATGTTTACGTGTGTGGAAAGGAATTAGTAGCCATTGGGATGGGTTTAAGGAACGTCTCTGTTGGAAAGTTGGGAAGGGAGATGGTAAAGTTTTGGAGTTATACGTGGAGATCCGAAAGAAGGCTAAAGGATATTTTCTTTGACATATTTGATTTGGCAGTGCATAAGGTGGCATCAGTAGCTAACCCCTTACCTTTACATGGGGAGGGTATTGTATAATTTTATGATGGAATTTGTCTGACTGGGAATTGGAAAGGTTTGTAGATTTGATGAATTTATTGTGTACTGCCAAAGTTGGTGAGGCTGAAGTTAAATGGGCTCTTTCAAAGTTAGGGGTGTCGGAGGTGAAGTCGTATTACATTATTTTACTTGGACAAAAGGAGTTGAACTTCCCTTGGGAGAAAATCTGGAGGCTAGGAGTTGCCCCAAATGAAAAATGTTTTTGTGTGGAGTGTAGGTGGGGGGGGGGGGAATTCTAAACATTGATAATCTAATTTTGCGAAGGCATGTATTAGTAAATTGATGTTGCTTTGGTAAAAGAGATGGATAATCTCTTGATCAATGTTGTTAAAATCCCGATTTAAATCTTAAAATTTTACGATTTTACGATGTTAGAGTAGAAAAACTTGTTTGATTTTATGTAAAATTTTAATAGGGCCAAAATAGGTAAAATCTCGATTTTGAAATGTAAAATCGGTAAAATCGCCTATAAAACAACAAATAGTGTATATATATATATTCATTACTATCAGCAACTTCTACTCCCATTGTTTCTTCTCTATCAAACACAACAATATTAGTGTATGTATGTGTGTGATTAATACAAATATACATATAGATGAGTATATTATATAACAACAAATAGATTACCTGGAGCACTTCTTTGAATTTCTTCGGGCTTGTGCGTGGAATGGAACCTATTCTCTATTCTCTAATAGCAAAATAAGACAGGACCTTCTAGCATGCACGGCGGGAAATGTTAAGAGGTTGGCGGGAAGTGTTAAGAGGCTGGAAGTGTTGATTTTTTATTATGTTATTCATAAACTATCAAAAAAAAAAAAAAAAAAAAATCCTTCAAAAGTCCTTTATTTCTCCAGTGGACTGTTGTGCACAAATCAATAAAACCTCAATTTTATAGGCTATTTTACCAATTTAACAAATGAAGCGATTTTTGTATAATTTGTCAAGTAAAATAGATTTTTATGATTTCTTTCAAGTAATATGTCACAATTATTTCACTTGTTACTTGTTTTTTAGATTTTTTTTATTCTATAACACTATTATTTACTATACTACACTAGTTAAGGACCATGTGCGTTGTTGCACCAAATTGACTACCATAAATTAAATGTTGCATTTAGGATAGAAAACAAAAACCTATAATAAAATATTACAAATACATCTTAACTTAAACAAAAAATTAGGATAAAATGAATTCAATATTTTAATATCAACCGTATAAATCACATAAATCATTTTAACGGTCTCAATTGTGTAGTTGGGTAAAAGGAGTAGAGAATCAGATATAAAATCTTTTGTAAACTTTGTTAAGGATTCATTTTGTTAATATGAGTAAGTTTTTGTGTATGGCATTTTTCTTAGTACATGTCTTTTCTCTCTTCTCTAATTAATAAAATTATTAACTTATCAAAAAAAAAAAAAATGGAAGCTCTAAATGAAAATTTGTAGCATAATAGACTATTTTCATTTCATATAGGCATTTGATAAAATCTTACGATTTTACGATTCGATTTTACGATTCGATTTTTGGACCATTCACCGATTTTAAGTAAAATCTCGATTTTAGCAACCTTGCTTTTGATGACATTTTTATTCATTGCTCTAGGTCTAAGGAATTATGGAACTTGTTTTTGTTAAGTTTTGGAGTGTCTTGGGTTTTTCCAAATAATATCAAGAGGTTGTTTGGCTCTTGGTGGGGTTTTTGGCTGTGTGCTTGATGAAAGAAGGCTTGGAAGTTGCTTCTTTTTGTTTGACTTGGCTAATTTGGAAGAAATGAATAGAAGAACATTTCTAGGAAGCGAGATGCCTTTATATAGATTGCAAAATGTTCCATTGGCTACACTGTATAGTTGGTTATTAGGGGGCATAGAACCAGAGTTGAATAATTGTTCTGGATTTTGTTCAGACTATGGTAGTATAGGATTTATGCATTGTTTGCATTTTCTTAATGCCATTACATTAATGAAATTAACTTAACTGATAAGAAAAACATTCTTCCAATTCACCAGGTGGAATTTGAACTCTTTATCCATTCCTCCCCATAAAAAGTTGTTTTGATGATTGGATTTTCTCCAACCATTTTGGTACTAGAACAATAAACAGAGAAAGTATGTAGGGAGAATAAAGGGATATAATCTTGATTCAGGTTTGCTTTTTCCCTCTGGGATAAGTATTCTCTTCTATCCTAGTAATTTTTTTGAAACCTCTCCAAAATATTATCCCACACTATTGATTGCCTGTTATTGTGTTGCTTGCATATCTTTTAACCATTGCATGGCCACCAACATGACTTTGGACCTCATGCATAAGTGAGGGGTGATTTAGCTTGGCTATGCAACATCTTTCCTGGGGTGCCACCTTTATGTAGCTCATTGCTGCTATATGCTTCTTAATTCCTACCTAGCCCCACCTTTATATTATTTTCAATGGCGATTAGAAATTATTTTTAGTTTCTTGCATTTTTATTTTTCGTTATTTTGGTTTCTAAATTCTGACAACAAAATGTGTTTCTTGATGAATGTAGCTTGAAAACACTGTGAGACTTCTATTGGAGCTGGAACCTGAGTCTGATCCTGTGTGGCACTATTTAAATATACAGGTGAGAATGAATTTAAATGTTCTATAGCATGGATTTGTTCTCAGTAACTCTTCAGGTGGAACTGGATTGGGGTAATTATTTGTTAGGCTTTGAAAGATACATGCGGCCACGCTGGTAAAGGGACTAAGAATAAATCATTTGGAGTTCATACTGATAAATCTGTTTCCTTCTTAATTTTCTCCCTCGCACTGACCAGTATAAAAAAATTTGCCAATTGCAATGAAATTCTAGTTGGTTTTTGGTCCCTTCCAATTTGCTCAAGAACATTGTTGTTGAAATCACTATGGTGCTACGACCAGTGGTTAATTTGCTAATGTTCTTCTGCTTTGTCTAATGACAGAATCACAGAATTCGGGGTTTGCTTGAAAAGTGTACCATAGACCATGAAGCAAGAATGGAAATCTTGCAGAACGAGATACGTGAAAAAGTTCTATCTGATGCAAAGTGGAAGAAAATTCAGCAAGATTTGAATCAGTCAAGTGTAACTACTAAAGAACCATCTTCTGTTACTATAGAAGTTGACATGCTTAATACTTGATGATGTTTGACCCTTTCTTGTGTATTCTCGTCAGTCAGATTTTGATTATTCCCTCACTTCCGGGAACAACCATCTGCTGGAAGAATCACAACCAGTAAACTTAACTGGTTCTGAAGTTGATGCTCTCAGAGGGGGTTATATCCGCAAATTAACTGCTGTACTTATCCATCACATACCAACCTTCTGGAAAGTAGCCCTTTCTGTTTTCAGTGGGAAATTTGCTAAGGTATCCTGCACTTTTTCTTTCATCTATGCTCCAAAATTATTGCTTTAGATGTTAAACATTTTCTTTTCGATTCCAAAAGGATGCCTCGGTGTTTACTACAATTTACTGGATGAATGTCCACTTAAGATAAACTGGAACTAAAGCATGTTCCTTTTATTATATCAATGGCTAGAGATCTATTAATTTATATTGTCTTCTTGTTTTTGAGATATCATCTTGTTCCAATGCTTGTTATACCAGCCACTGCAGTTCTTATGATTGATACAAAATGAAAAATGGATATACTTTATGCAAGGCAAAAATAGTTCATTGTTATTGGTCATTGTTTTCTAGAATCACCCTAACAAAATGCACCATCTCATTAAGGGTGTTTGAATTAGGCTTGTTAAATGCGCCCATGCTAAGATGTCATGGGGGAGATGTGGGGTTGTCCTTATTCAAATAGAAGCAACGCTCCAATATCCAACATTGATCTGTCTGGGTTCCACTTGAAAGCTTAATTACAAGATCTACCCAATTCACAAATCATCATCTTCAAGTCTCTTCCATATCTTCTAATTGCAGAAGTTTGTTTTTCTAGTCTATTCAACCCCTCCAAAATGCAGGGGAGAAGGAAAATCAAGACATCATCGTAGAACTGGAAAGGGTTAAAACATTGTTAATTTTAATTTGCGTCAAGAAATGTAGCAAGTGAGCAAATGTAGTTCAACATGTTCCCCCCGCTCTTCCCTTTCCTGGTTTGCTTTCTTGAATTTTAAACCATCTTTACCGGTAGTGTGGATATTTATTCCTCAGCAGCAGTATTCGTTTTCTCATGTTCTTCATCTAAAATTACTTACGCTTCTTGTTTCAGTCTTCCCAAGTTTCTGCCGATACATATGTAAATTATTCCACAAATAAAAGTGAGGATAAAGTTGGAGAAGGAAAGTACTCAAGTCACTCTCTTGATGAAGTTGCTGGAATGATACGCAGTACTGTATCTGCTTATGAATCTAAGGCAAGTATGCTCCCATGTTAGTTGACCGCAATTTTATAAGTTATGGCAGTAGACGATTTGTTACCTTAGTTTTGAATACAAATCTTTAAGATGCTTTAGGTGGCTGTTATGATGTATATGCTCTGCTCATGTCTATTCCAAAGTTTGGTTGACTGTATGGTGATGATGTTTTTTAAACGCCATGCTGCCATGCCAGTTTTTCTTCAGCTATGAAATCAATGTGTAGTATTTTATAGGATAACAACTTTACAACTGTAGAATTATCCCAATGAGCGCATGTGTGTGCAAACATGCAAATATTTTAAATTGTATTTTGTAATCATTTCTGATCTGGTTGTTTACTACTGTGATAATATTAAAGTATGATTACACTGCAAAAGCCTGGATCTGAGTTTAGAGTCTTGCAAGTGTTGTATATTTGTGTTGTTGCGTCCCTGGTACTTATTTGAATCTCACGTTACAATTAATGGAAGAGAACTACCATGATCATTGACAAACTATTTCGTAGAAAACTGTAATGTTTACTTGAACAGAAAAGGCAGATATGCGCCATATGAGGGCAATACAATGGTAAGATATTTTCCAATTGAAGTAGAGGTCACCAATTCAAATCTCCTCGGCTTTACCTGCCTAGTTTTGGTGGGGTGGGTTAGAAGCTTTTAAGGGTGCCTATCGAAGGTGGGGATGCCTCCAGTTGTGAGAGAGAGAGGGAGAGAGAGAGAGAGAGAGTTGCAACCAGACAAATGAAGTCGGGATTTTATTCTGGGAAAATATGGACATAATTTATGTATTTTCAATTTGCTTTACTGCTGGGGTTGATGGAGTGTGCTAAATCCTCTTTGGATGAATGGCATCTGTTCCCTGTGGCCTTTTGGTCTTCAATCTGGTTGGTCTTGGTTCCAGCCATGGAGTTTGACAAATTTCCATGCAAAGTCTATTGGTAGATTTCCAATTCTGTCCAAAATACTTTGTTTTTTCTCCTCAAATGAGATATTAAATCACTCTGTTGCCTACGCCAGTTTTATCTGTTGTTTATTTACCAATGTATTTGTGTGTATATAGTCCATCATGTGGTGTGTTTATCCAAATTCATCTACTGTTGGGATCTTTGACTAGGATGGTATTCCTAGATGGCATGGTTGATTGCGATATATAGTTCTTAATTTTCTAGTTTTGGAATCCATGGCATCTGAGATTACTTCCCCCCCCCCCCAAAAAAATAAAAAAAAAAAAAAAAAAATAAAAATTCTATGGCACCTGAGATTGTTTCTTTTGCTGATGCTGTTAATGTAATGGATTTATTCAGCTTGTCGCTATTGTTAATTTATGATTATTATTATTGTCTCTTTCTCTCTCATATTTCCATCTTTATAGCTGGGCATTGCCACTTCCACATTTTTCTTCTTTACTTAAATTGATGCATTTTGCATTTAAGTTGCTTCACAAATTTATCATGCTTTGCCAATGATAAATTGATTTTTCTTGCACTTCAGGCATGTTTCTCATAAAAATTTTCAGGTGTAATTGCTAGCATCAAGCAAAATAAATATTTGCCCAAAAACCAGTTCCTAACCACAAATGTATGAGGCAGCAAACAGAAACCTATGGATTAAATACAGAAGTTGCATATTTCACGTGCATCAATATTTGAAAATGTATTGGTCGTTGACTGTGTGAGCCTGGCATGTGTACAGAGAAGCAACAATTATTCTGACCTTAATTTTCTGTTTAATTAGTTGATGATCTGCATTTTTGTTCTTAGCAATGATGCTTAGTTATTAGATCTTCAATTACCAGTTTGGAAGATGAATGGTTCGAAATGTATCTAATGTGAATGCTGCAGGTGCACAACACGTTCCATGATCTTGAAGAATCAAATATTATCCGATCGTACACAAGTGATGCCATAAAGGAAGTATCTAAAGCATGCAAAGCTTTTGAAGCAAAAGAGTCGGCACCTCCGATTGCTGGTATCTAATTTTCACTCATCCTGTAATTTATTGTCTTCTCATTTGTTCTGACTGTCTGTAACCAACAGTTGCAGCTCTCCGGACGCTTCAATCTGACATTACAAAGATTTACATAGTAAGGCTTTGTACATGGATGAGGGCTTCAACAGAAGAGATATCTAAAGATGAATCATGGGTCCCAGTATCTATTCTTGCAAGAAACAAATCGCCATACACAATATCTGCCTTGCCTCTGGCATTCCGTTCAGTTGTGGCTTCAGCCATGGATCAGATCAATCTGTAAGTGTACACAGCCTAGTTTAACAGTTATGATTTAATTTAAAAAAAAAAAAAAAAAGAAAAAGACAAATTATAGCAGTGGGAATGATACATTTGAATAAGAGCAAAATAAAAAAGAAAGAACCGTGACAAGTGTGAAGGAGTTCATTTAGTTAGATGGTTTGTGCTGTCTGTGAATGAAATAGAGACAACTACCAAGAAATGGAGAGTGAATGAAATTGGTTGACACTATTATGGTTGTCTTAGCATATACAAACTAGGAAACAAGTATATTTTCCCAAATCAAATCAAATATCCAAGAAATCAAATCCTACCACATCTACATGATTCTAACACACACCGTCATGCTGAAGCATGTGTATCATATGTTCTAAGTTTGGTAGAATTATATTGAGACCTTCCAAGAGCTTTAGCAAACAATCGGCAAGTGGGTCATAGACTTGACATGACCTGTCCTAATGGTGTTCTATAGAAACTTCTCTCTGACAAAGTGATAGTCCATCTCAATGCGCTTAGTCCTCTCATGTAAAACTAGATTAGAGTGGAGGAAATATGGAGAGCAGCCTGATTATCATATAACAACTCCATAGGCTTGAAGTGCTGACTTTCCAATTCTTCCAACATATTCAGTATCCAGATTAACTCACATGATTATTTTACCATTGAGGCTTAGTAATAGGTCATATTTAATCAATGCAAGTTTTCTGAGCAAACTTAAATTTTGTGCCTTTTGATTTAAGCAGTGCACTATTCAAACCATACTTTTCAGGATGATTCAGTCATTAAGGAATGAGGCTATAAAGTCAGAAGACACATTTACACAGCTTCAAGAAATTCAAGAATCTGTTAGACTTGCATTTTTGAACTGTTTGCTGGATTTTGCTGGTATGATGGATGGATTAATGCCTTACTCTTTTTCATAGCATTTAGAAACAAAATTCAGCTGTAACTTGTTACTTCAATCTGTTGTGCATTAATCAGGTAATCTAGAGCATATTGGAGGTGATCTTGTCCAGAATAGATCAAACAAAGGAAGTCCACATTTGCAAAATGGATATTCTCATGAATTACAAGAAAATTTATCTGATCCTTTCCCTGGAAGCATTGTTGATCTAAATCAGCAGCTATTAATGGTTTTGAGTAACATTGGATATGGCAAAGATGAACTTTCTCATGAATTGTACTACAAATACAGAGCTATCTGGCTACAGTCAATGTATGTATCAGCCCTTCAGCCCTTCTTTCTTGGAGAGGAAACATTTTAAATCAGCTATATGAGGGATATTCAATACCTTTAATTTCTTGTATTAATGACCTGGTGGCAATTTAAGACATCTAGCTGCAATGTGGCATATGAACTAATTAACCCACTGGTCCTATCCATAACTCCAGAAGAATTTGATTGGGCCACGTGTAAACCAAAACTAATGAGCCCAAGTTAATATTAGAGGTGATAATCTTGTTCAACCATGGGTTGAGTATGAGAAGTGCAATTGTCAGGATTGGTGTTGGCAAAATTTCACTAGGGCTCAAAGGGTCAATGGGTTTGAACAGAGTAATCAAAACTGGACCGAACCAGGAACCAGAACTCGAAGTGGTTGAGTTGATTATTTTTCATAAATTCATCTGAACTATTTTCAACTTAAAAAATCATTTTATTTTTGTTAGAAGCACCTAATGAGATGGTTTAAAGAGAACCGGGGGGGGGGGGTGGTTTGTTAGGAAGCTAAATGACATGATTTTTAGAATTTAGAATTTTCTTTTTAAAATTGGCATCCTTGGTGGTTTTTTGATAGTATAACAGAATTATTTAGAACTTAAAGTATGTAGGTACCTAGGCTGTGGCTTAAGGGCCCAGGATCATCCCTTACTCCCTCGCGGCATAGTCGCATTCTCCTATAATGATGTTAGCTAGCTGTGGGGAATGACTACCACATTGTATAACACACGTTGCAGGAGAACCATTCTCACGGGACATCTTAATTCCTGGACTTGGAACAAGGTTCAGGAATCTCTCCAACAACCTAACAACTTGCGGGATCATCGGAGATTTAGCGGATTGGAGACTAGAATCAGGGGTCCGTTGGGATTCGCCTAACCAATCTAGAGAGAGATTTATGCAAGGAATCCCTACCTTATTATGGCGCGCCAAGTTAAGGCTAAACATCTTTCTAACAGATTCAATGTCTTGACTCCCACGTAAAGAGGTTCCCGCCTTGCCTATATAAACTCTCCTCCTCTAGCAGGTTCACAATGAATCATCCGCCATCTCCACTACTACTACCCTCAGCTCTCTCTTTCTCTCTTCGTTGTCTCGGATTGCCCTAGCTCTCACTCCTCCACCGGACTCCGGTGACTTCGCCATTATCAATTGTCAGTATAATTCTTGGAAGGCTTAACCTCTCCAAGTTGACCTGCCCCCCTACAACATACTCCAATGAGAAGAATACTGACTTATTGATCATGGCCAGCAAACAAGGCAATAACGGCAACGGATCTCGAGATGGGGAGTCATTAGAAATGTCTGATATAGTGAATCAAGTCTAAATATTAACAGAGCAAGTCCTAGCTTTTCAGCAAGCCCAAACTACCATACAACGAACCCAAGAGGCGATGATGGAAGCTCTCAAAGCCTTACAACAAAACTCTGCATTGCCTCCTTCCTTAACCGCAGCCATCCTGTCTGCCACACCGGAAAATAACTTGAACCTCAGTGTTACCCCACAGAACTCAGAACGTCAAGGCGTTACTTAGACTTTGTTGTCCCAAATTAACCCCACTGCCCTAAATTTCATCCCTTGGCAAACACTTCCTGCTTATCCAACTACTGCCAACCCAACTTATGCCTCGTCCTCTGCCAAGTAAGGGATTCCATCCAATCTCACTTTCACTTAAGCTCCACCCAATTTCACCCCCTGTTTTTTCTACTCAAACCCAAGTTCCCCAAAATTTGCAACCTTTGTTTACTCTAGATCAACTAAAGTACCATGTCAGGGAGTCGGTGCAGCGAGAGAGTACAGTTATTCCAATAGGGTCGGAGTTAGATCTTCGCCCACCTTATCCCATGGCGATTTCTAAAGATCTTCGCCCGCCTTATCCCATGGCGATTTCTAAACTCTTGTACCCTAAAGGATATACCGTTCCGAAGTTTGTTAAGTTTGATGGGAAGAAGGGAAATGCAAGGGAACATGTGATCCGGTTCATCGATTCCCTTGGAGTACATGTCGAGGATAAAGACTTGCGGCTAAGGGAGTTCTCTAAATCCCTAACCTACAAGGTGTATACTTGGTACGCTAACCTACCTGTGGAATCGGTGAGCTCCTGGGATGATTTGGTAAGAAAGTTTTACGCCAAATTCTTTTACGTGGAAGAAAGATTGAGTACTCTTCACTTGATGCGGGAATCCTAGAAGCACGGAGAAGATCTTTTGTCTTACGTACGATGCTTTAGGGAAAAGGCGATTGATGTAAAGGATCCTCTTTCAGAAGAACAAATGGTAAAGATGTGCATAGAGGGAATGTTGACCACTTTCAAAATGCATTTGGTTAACCATCGCTTCCCAGACTTCTCCAGTCTTTGCACAGCGACGAGAAATCTGAGTCAAACGATGGAGAGATCATTCCGATTGCTCAACACTGTGCCTCCACCATCATCATACGGTAACTACGACATCCCATGGAGAAATAAGACGCGTTGTAATGATGGTGTGTTTGCCACGAAGGTTGAGGAGTCAGCGACAGTGTACCAGACATACGGAAGAAACAGAGACCAAGAAAAAGAGACCACGGATAGTTGCCCTCTTTCAATCCCATATCTCCAATGCATGAACCCGCAGGGTATTCTTCCCAAGGGCCCTTGTGCTTGGTTCCAAGTTTCTCCATGGAAAATTCCCCCGTGGGATTCAATCTCCAAAAGAACCCCTAAGGCATCCTTATCAAAGGCTCTTTGTGCTTGGTTCAGAATCTTCAAGGAGAATTCCTTTGGGAATTCGATCTCCAAAAGAACCCTTAAGGTATCCTTATCAAAGACTTCTTATGTTTGGTTCAGAATCTCCAAGGAAAATTCCTCCGGGAATTCGATCTCCAATGAATCTCCAAGGAAAATTCATCCGGGAATTCAATCTCCAAAAGAGCTCCTAGGGTAACCTTCCTAAAGGTTCCCTATGCTTAGCTCAGGATCTCTAGGAAAATTCCCCTGCGGGAATTGTATCTCCAAAAGAACTCCTAGGGTAACCTTCCTAAAGATTCTCTATGCTTGGTTCGAAATCTCTATGGAAATTCCCTTTGCAGGAATTGTGTCTCCAAAAGAACTCTTAGGGTAACCTTCTTAAAGGTTTCCTATACTTGGTTCAGAATGTCCAAAAGAACTCCAAGGGTAACCTTCCTAAAGGTTCCCTATGCTTGGTTTAGGATCTCCAAGAAAATTCCCTCGCGGGAATTGTATCTCCAAAAGAACTCATAGGGTAACCTTCTTAAAGGTCCTCTATGATTGGTTCAGAATCTCTGAAAGAACTCCTAGGTTAACCTTCTTAAAGGTTCCCTTTGCTTGGTTCAAGATCTCCAGGAAAATTCCCTCCGCAGGAATTGGGTTTCCAAAAGAACTCATAGGGTAACCTTCCTAAAGGTTCCCTATGATTGGTTCAATTTCTCCAGAAAATCCCCTCCATAGGAATTGGGTCTCCCAAAGAACTCCCAAAGAAACCTTCCTAAAGGCACCTTATGATTGGTTCCAAGTTTCTCCAAGGAATCTCCCCTCAGGAATTCCACTCTAGGTAATCCTCCACAGGAATTACACTCTGGGTAATCCCACTATGGGTAATCTCCCCCTGTGAGAATCCCAACAATGTGAATTCCTAAGGCAACCTTCCTAAAGGTTCCCTTGCAGGAATTCCACTTCGAGTAATCTCACTTCGAGAATTCCACTTCGGGGGGTAATCCCACTACAGGAATTCCACTTCGGTTAATCTCTCCCGCGGGAATTTTAACTTTGTGAATTCCTAGGGCAACCTTCCTTTCCTAGTAGGAATTCCACTCCTGGTAATCCTACTCCAGGGAATCCTACTCTGGGTAATCTCACTCCAGGAATTCCACTCCGGTAATCTCTCTTGCTGGAATTTCAACTCTATGAATTCTTAAGGCAACCTTCCCAAAGGTTCCCCACGGGAATTACACTCTGGATAATCACCTGCGGGAATCACGCTCTGGTTAAACCCTCCAGGGAATTCCACTCTAGGTAATATGGAATTCCACTCCAGGTAATCTCCCCTGTGGGAATTACACTCCGGGTAATATCCCCCTTGAAAATTCCATCCCCAGGAACTTCTAAGGCAACCTCTCTAAAGGTTCCTTATACCTGATCCCAAGCTTCTTCAAGGAATTTCCTCCGTGGGAAATCCTGCCTAGGTAATCTCCCCCACGGGAATTCCACTCCGAGTAATCCCCCGCGGGAAACACACTTCGCACTCTGGGTAATCCCCCATGGGAATTCCACTTTGAGTAAAGTCCTCCATAGGAATTCTATACCCACGAACTCTTAAGGCAACCTCTCTAAAGGTCCCTATACTTGATCCCAAGTTTCTTTAAGCAAACTCTCCCGCGGAGTTTCCCTCCCTAAACACCCGTACCAAGACGACCTTCCCAAGACCCCCTTAGTTCCAATATTCCCTAAGAAATACTCTTTGTGGAGATTTCTTGTGGGAATTCCAACCCCCGTTGGAATGCTACCATTCATAAATAAATTAAAAAAAAAAAAAGAAGAGAGAGCGTGGGAAACCATGGAAAATAGCTAGTGAAAATCAAAACTTGTCAATTTTGATTCCAAAAAGGGTGCAACCCCTTACAAAAGATGATTACAAAAGGGAATTTCTCCCTTTATCAATCCTTAGAAAATTTTTACATATACTTTGACTAAAAATCCATGATAGGTCACCAAGCTCTTCTAAAGCCTTAGCATGATTTAACATCTTCGCATTGCCATTCCTTAGACCTTGAAATGGTTTCTCTATCTTTTCTATATCACGATGAATCTGAGTCAATTCCTCCTTAACATGAGAGGCTGCACTGAATTGCGAGCTTTTCGTAGACCAGCCTTCAACCACTGAATGTTAAGATGGGAAAACCTGATTGCATTTAAACCTTGGCATAAGGACTCTATTTCTTGAGGAGTCAAATTCTCCAAAGGCTTCTGATCCAAACTCTGCATTATAGAGCCAAGGAATTGAAAATTCATCGCTCAAAAAAAATCTGGCTTAGACAGAATGTCACCAAGCATATAGCCGTGACAGTCATATGAATCATGTAGAATTGGCAAAAAGACGAGCAACCCCAACAAACAACTCTTCTTTGGGAGGCAAA
The DNA here is from genome assembly GCA_019916065.1 of Vitellaria paradoxa. Taxonomy (NCBI): domain Eukaryota; kingdom Viridiplantae; phylum Streptophyta; class Magnoliopsida; order Ericales; family Sapotaceae; genus Vitellaria; species Vitellaria paradoxa. Next base: position 14,376,783 of record CM034239.1, on the reverse strand, counting down.
ATCGAAGAAGTCCAGGGAGGAAACGAGCCCGTGGCTATTGTTGCACTTGGTAAATTTCTGAAGTGGGAGCTAAGACAATGGCACCAACTGAGGAGTTGAAATGAATCAAGCAAGGCATATCGCTCAAAGTAACCGTGGAAAGATCAATTGTTAACCTATGCTCGACTCCTTCCCTAAAGGCAACTGAAGCATTGCCAGATATTACCAATGAAAAATGTGTGGCGATAACACTGGAAGATGGCAAGATAGACTCAACCCCTGGAATACTTGATTACTTTCTTACTACCTTCTCTTGAACAAATAATTGAAGGACTAAAGATCACTGTAAAGGGAGGAATTAAGCCTGGGGGTAACAGCAGGTTGTGAATCCGAGATAGTGATATGATGGTTGACGAAAAGGGAGTTGAAGTTACATTTTCAGGAGATATAAGAACAGGATTGATTATCAATGGTTGAGAGGAATCAACTTGGACATCCTTAGAATTTTCTTTACTCGAAACAACTCCCAGAACACCTTCCTTGGAACTAAAATTAATTTTCGCTTAGCCAATTTTGGGGGAATAACATCTTCAACATTTATAGCACTCACACTAGAATTTGAAATAGAAATAGAGATGGAATCCTTAAAGGCCGAGTAGACACAACCCATGGATTTGGGAAAGGTATCAAAGGCATAGACTCAGCAAAATCAGATGAACTTTTCTCACGAGGCTCAGAAGAGACTTTGCTGTGACTTGGAGGAATAGGAAAAGAAGCAACTTCTGAAAGAACGAGATCGTGTGATGGAGTAGCCAACTCGAGATTTTCCCCAACTTTTGACCCCAATTGAGAAATTTCAACAGCTGGTTCAACTATGCCCGCTACAAGTTCCTATCTTGAACCTTAACATCTTCATCTTGTATTTCCATATTCTCTTCTTGCTCATAGGAATTCTCTTCACTGAAGGAATGACGTGGCATTATATGAATACCTAGTTTCTTCTTTTGTGCCGCGACAGGGGGAATTACCTAAACAGAAGACATGATAAAGTCATTTAAGTATTCCCCCTTTGACTCACGAAGATAAACGATATATAACTAACCTCTTAACACACCTTTTTAGTTGCGGAGAATAAGCGGCCCCTGCTTCCAATGGCTCAGCTTTTCTCTTAGCCGCCCCTGATAGAGAAATGATAATGATTTTGAATTAGCAGCAGAACTATTTATGCTAAGGAGGTCTGACATGGAAAACCCAAACGTCACTTAGAAAGATTCGAAGAGACATCTTAATAAATTCGCGACGGCACATTTAATGCCCATGTCAGAAGTTGTGATGACTTTTCACTTTTGTGCGTGCACTCCCCACTCCATGTCAGCAGCATGCGCATAGAGGGGCTAACTGTAGGTACTTGGGCCGCAGCTTAAGGGCCCAGGATCATCCCTTACTCCCTCGCAGCATAGTCTCATTCTCCTACAATGATGTTAGCTAGCTGCGAGGAAAGACTACCACATTGTATAACACACGTTGCGGGAGCACCATGCTCGCAGGACATCTTAATTCCCGGACTTGGAGCAAGGTTCGAGAATCTCTCCAACAACCTAACAACTTGCGGGATTATCAGAGATTCAGCGGATTGGAGGCTAGAATCAGGGGACCGTTGGGATTCGCCTAACCAATCTAGAGAAAGACTTATGCAAGGAATCCCTACCTTATTATGGCGAGCCAAGTTAAGGCTAAACATCTGCTTAACGGATTCAAAGTCTTGACTCCTGCCTAAAGAGGTTTCCTCCTTACTTATATAAACTCTTGTCCTCTGGAGGGTTCACCATGAATCTTCCACCATTTTCACTACGATTACCCTAAGCTCTCTCTCTCTCTTTCTCTCTCTCTCTCGTCCCGAATTGCACTGGCTCTCACTCTTTTGTTGGACTTTGGTGACTCTACCATTATCAATCGTCAGTATAATTTCCGAAAGGCTTGACTTCTCTAGGTTGACCTACCCCCACAAAGTATAAAAATAATGAAAATTCAATTATTAAGCAAAAGAAACCCTAAATGAATATTGAAACCTTAACACATACAATTGAAATTATTTTAGATATGCATGGAAAAGCAGCTCTTTTTTTTTTTTTTTTAATTATTAACAACTTTGTTTTTTATATTTTTGTTTACAAACTTATAGTGCAACAAGATTTTTGCATATTGATGGTCATTTGACCGTTTCATGTCATGATGATAGAAATGGTAAAGGCTTAAAAATTTAAATCTAAAATGGCATACTTATAATTTGATTTATCTCTTTTGTTATTCCAAATTTATATTATTTGATAAGAAAATCTTGTTAATGTATATTGATATACGGGTATCACTAGTATTTATGTATCTAGGGGTAATGTACCTTAGTATTTATGTATCTAGGGACGATGTACCTAGGGTGATGTAACTAAGTCTAGGGATGATATATTTAGTCTAGGTTATCTGTATAGTATTTATTGTGTATGATTATAAATAACAGTTTGAGATAACCCATTTGGCTGTCAAGCCATTTAGTAAATTACTGATCTCTTTACATGGTATCAGAGCAATGATCCTAAAATAATAAAAAAAACTCTAACTGCTATCGTTAGCAGCATTGTTTTAAGTTATTAGTGTCCTCGCTTGAAGTCCAATCAAAGATTGAAGTTGATGATTGCCGCAGTCAAAGTCTAGTCGTCAGTTGAAGCCAACAATTGCTAGTCGAACTCGACGAAGATCACTCCAGTTGAAGATTGAACTCCAATCCAATTGACAACGATTACGATCATGATAGTCAAGTCTGCATAGTCGAAGATTGAAGTCTCCACTAGTTGACAATCGCTGTTGCTAGTTGATTGCTTGTAAAAGCCCTCTGTTGTCAATTGTTAGTCGCAGACTTTCTTCGTCGTTGTCAGTCTCAGTCTCCATTAGTAACTATTGGCCTCACCTTCATTAGTTGTTATCGTCGTCACCTCATCAATTGCGACTTCGATTGACTTGCAGCATTAATGGAGTTAAAACCTATTGGTACATCTACTACAACATCTACTATCAATGAGCATTTGCAAATTGTGACTCTTTTTGGAGAAGAGTATTCAAGGCTCCTACAGTATCAGACAGATCATTAGGCCTTTCTCCCTCCTGCTTTCCTTACTCATCAAGGTAATTCTATTGCGTGTCTCTTCACTCATTCTCCTACCTCTTGGATTTAGACTCCGGTGCTTCCAATTATATATTTAGAATATCTATATTGTTTTCTGGTATTCAATATTCTACTTCTTTTTCAATAGTTACTCTAGCCAATGGGTCAACTACTCTTGTCAATGGTGTTGGTATAGTGATTATTTCCCCTTCACTTTTTCTAGCTTCAATGCTATATGTTCTGTCTTTTCAATTTAATTTGATGTTTGTTAGTAAACCTACCAAACACCATAATTGTTCAGCAACATTCTTTCCTAATTTTGTAATTTTCTTGTAATTCAGGAAATGACGATAAGGGAAAAGATTGGCGGAGAACATAAACCTAGAGGAGTCTACTATCTTGATACAAAAGAAATTTATTGTTATCTTGGTCATCCTTCATTAGAAAGGCTAAAATCCATGGTCCCCAGTTTACATCATTTACAGTTTTTGAATTGTGAGTCCTGTCAGTTGAGAAAGTGTTGGAAAATATATGTAAATGTATGTATTCCTAAATTAGACGATAGCATATTTATTAAAACCCCTTTAATTGAGGGATTTGATATAGGATAGTTATTTCTTCTTCTTTTTCGGTTTATTTCTTTTTCTTTTTTGGTTTAGGGCATCATGTGTGTATATAGGTAATGTTGTAACCTTTTTGAGATATGAAAAATAATTCTTCATTCTCTAATTTTCCACATGGTATCAGAGCTTTAGGCTCTTTGGAAAAAATTTCTACTTGCTTGTTTGGCTTTCATTGCCATACATAATTTTCTTTTCAGTCTTAATTGATGTTCGAAAAATTTTTTCACTTGCTTGCTTGGCTTTCATTACTAGACATAGTCGATCATCGATTTTTGTTTTCTAGCCTTGTTGTCTAGTTTAGAACATTTGGAAGTATCGCTGTCGACAAAAAGTAGCTGCTGATAGTCTAGAAAATGATCATAGTTGATCATCACTGCAGAAGGCTCAGAAACCCTACAAATTGAGTTCATCGTCGATTGCGCAGTAGGTTTCTCCATCTTCGTTGATCGTTGATCTGTGTGATCGTCAATGACAGTTCAATCAATCGACAGCAACCAATTCTTGTCAGTGTCTTCAGTCATCGCCGACACTCTTTGTTGAAGAACTTCATCGATTTTAGTTGTCTCTACGTTAACAAAGTACCATCATCGTTCATAGTCATCGTTCACAATTGTCAGCATGCCTAGTCTAGTTCACAATCATTGTCAAATTCTAGTCTAGTCGCGATCGTCCCCAGTCACGATCGTTATGAGCATTGATCATCGTTGGCCTCCTTGCGACGATCACATTACATTACTGACCTTTCTTTGCTGGCTTCATAGCGTGTAACTTGGCTTCTCACCGCCAGCCACCCACCACTGCGATTGTCATCTTTTGGCAACCTAAACCTGACGTCCGGCAACTTTGGCGAAGTTTCGGTGACCGGCCGGCGATCCTATGGCGAGACCTCCGGCGAACTCCAGTGCCATTCTGTTATTCTCTTGTCATGCCTGAGACAAACGAGAGGTTGCAAGACTTATTAGTAACTCTTAAAAATCTTAAACTCACAAGTACTTGTTCAGTGGCACATTCAGGTAAATTTCCTCTTTCACATGGTTTAAATGCTTCAGATAGCACATTTGCGAATTCTTGGATTATTGACTCAGGAGCAACAAATCATATGACACATTCTTTCCATAAATTTAGTAATGGTAAAATAGCTACTGTAGATGATTCTTTAACCACTATAATAGGTGTTGGATATGTCAAGATTAGCCCCTCATTTATTCTCAGGAATGTACTCCATGTTCCAAAACTATTCACTAACCTTGTGTCTATAAATAAACTTTCTCATGACTTGGATTGCAAAGTAACATTTTTTTCCACTCATTGTATATTTCAGGATCAGGGTTCGGGGATGATAATTGGACGTGCTAAGGGAAAGGATGGATTGTACTACCTTGAAGTACCTGAAAACCTAAATGTTAGCAATGGTAAATCACCTCTTTCATTACCTTTTTGAGCATTCTCATGCCAATAACGATAAAATATGGTTTCACCATCGAAGACTTGGACACACTTCATTTGGAATCCGTAAAATCATGTTTACCTCTTTATTCGAAGGGCTAGAAGGTGAGAACTTTCATTGTGATGTCTGTCAACTCACAAAACATAGACGTGTAAGCTTTCCAAACAGTAACACAAGAAGCTCTATTCCTTTTGCATTGATCCATAGTGACATCTGGGGTCCATCCACAATTCCAAATATCTTAAGGCTAGATGGTTTGTTTCGTCTATTGATGGTTGTACTAGAATTACCTAGCTTTTCTTGTTGAAATCCAAGTCTAATGTAAGTAGTATCTTCCCAAATTTTCATAACATGATCAAAACTTAGTTCGGGGTTCAAATCAAAAGGTTTAGGTCAGACAATGCTAGGGATTATTTTAACTAAATTTTGTCATCATATTTCCTAAGGGAAGGGATCATTCATAAATCCTCTTGTGTTAATACCTCACAATAGAATGGAGTAGCAGAAAGGAAAAATGGTCACTTACTTGCTACAATCTGAGCATTTCTATTTCAAAACAATGTGCTAAAACATTATTGAGGGAAAGTCGTTCTCACAGGTACATATCTCATAAATAGATTACCATCAAGAGTTTTGGGATTCAAAAGTCTTATGGATACATTCTCTCAGTTTTACTCTGATATTCATATCACAAATCATCTTGTGCCTAAAATATTTGGCTATGTGCCGTTTGTTCATATCCACAGTCAAAATAATGGGAAACTGGACCTTAGAGCAGTAAAGTGTGTTTTTGTGGGGTATTCTTCAATAAAAAAAAGGGTATAAGTGCTATCATCCTCCTACCAAGAAAATCTTTAGCTCTGCAACTATCACCTTTATTGAACATGAGTCTTATTTTTACTATACTTTATTTTTAGGGGGAGACAATATTTTTAAAAGATAAGGATAGAGATTTTTTCCTTCTTGATTTACCTCTGTCTTCTAAAAAACGATCCGAGTTCGTATCTTCTCAAAACCAGCCTCCTTGTCAAGATCAGCCTTAGCCTTAACCTCAACCCATGATTTCACCAACCAATATCTCTAAACCTGTGACTAGAGGTGATGACATTGTTTTGATAACCCACAGTTCTCTCAAGTATATTTAAGGTGAAAGAATCCAATTCCTGAACCAGTGCAAGTCTAAGAATTAGACTCTTAACTCTGGAAATGAGGCAACAATTTATAGTCCTTCTTTACCAGTTGAACCTATAATTGATATTGATTTGTCTATTGCTATCAAGAAGGGAACTAGGGAATGTACTAAAAACTCATTATATCCACTCTCACATTTTGTCTTTTGAAAAATGTTTATCATGTCATAGGAGTTTTCTCATGAGCTTAAACACTGCGTCTATTCCTACCACACTATCTGAGGCTTTGGCTTGTGAACATTGCAGAAATATCATGAATGTTGAAATGCAAGCTTTGGAGAAGTACCAGACTTGGGAGGTGGTGGACTTACCTAAAGGAAAAAGACTAGTGGGATGTAAATGAGTTTTCACAGTAATGTATAATGCAGATGGCACACTTGAGAGGTATAAAGGAAGACTAGTGGCTAAGGGATACACTCGAACCTATGGGATAGGCTATCAAGAAACCTTTGCTCTTGTTGCTAAGATGAACACAGTCAGAATCTTGTTGAACTTTAATTGGCACTTGTAACAATTTGATGTGAAGAACGCCTTTTTGCATGGGGATCTTGAGGAGGAAATTTACATGGATATTCCACTTGGTTTTGTAGGAATCTGGTAGCTAATAAACTGTGCAGGCTTAAAAAGGCATTATATAGATTAAAGCAGTCTCCAAGAGCTTGGTTTGGAAGATTCACCAAAACAATGTTAGCTCTAGGATATGAACAAAGCCAAGGAGACCATACACTCTTCATCAAGCACTCAGACTCAGGGGGAGTTACAATTTTACTAGTATATTTTGACAATATGATATTGATAGAAAATGGTGAGAAAGAAAGGCAGGATTTGGGAATTGAAGTGGCACACTCAAGATCGGGAATCTTTATCTCTTAGTAGAAGTATATTGTTGACCTTTTGAAAGATATAGGGAAGTTAGCATGCAAACTAGCAAGTACACCAATAAATCCCAACCACAAGCTTGGAGAGGCAGAAGGGGATGTTGCTGTTGATAAGAAAATGTATCAGAGATTGGTTGGGGGACTTATTTACTTATTTCACACTAGGCTTGACATTGTCTATGCTGTGAGTGTAGTAAGCCAGTTCATGCAAAACTCTAAAGTAGTTCACTTGTAGGCAGTTTATAGGGTATTGCACTACTTTAAAGGAACTCTAGGAAAAGGTATTTTGTTCTGGAAAAATGCTAGACTTATAGTTGAAGCATATGTAGATGCTGATTATGCTAGGTCAGTAACTGACAGAAGATCTACCACTTGGTATTGTACTTTTCTTGGTGAAAATCTAGATACATGGAGGAGCAAGAAATAAAAGGTGATGGTAAGGTCAAGTGCTAAATTCGAAATTCGACCAATGGCACAAGGTGTTTGTGAGCCGCTATGGTTGAAGATTATCTTAGAAGGTTTAAAGATTAATTGGGAGGGTCCCATGAGACTTTACTGTGATAACAAAACTTAGATCAGTATTGCACATAATCCAGTGTAGCATAACAGAACCAAATATATTGAGGTGGATAGACACTTTATCAAAGAAAATTAGACAGTGGTTTGATCTGTACACCTTATATGTCCACTAACTCCTTGCTAGCAGATGTGCTTACTAAGGGTTTGAGTAACCCTATGTTTCAAACAATTGTTACCAAGTTAGGAATGGATAATGTCTATTCACCAGCTTAAGGAAGAGTGTTGGAAAATATACGTAAATATATGTATTCCTAAATTAGACGATAGCATATTTATTAAAATCCCTTTAATGGAGGATTTGATATAAGATAATTATTTCTTTTTCCTTTTCGGTTTAGGGCATTTTATGTATATATAAGTAATACTGTAACCTTTTTCAGATATGAAAAACAATTCTTCATTCTCTAATTTTTCACAGAAAGTATCATTGTGTGCCTTTTGCTCCCTGAGTCAATAAGAAGTCATCAAGTCCTTTTTTGTTAGTTCATTCAGATGTTTAGGGTTCTAGTAAAGTTACGTCAAAATCAGGGTTTTAGTATTTTGTCACTTTTGTGGATGATTTTCAAGAATTACATGGATTTATTTGACGAAAGATTGTTCTGAGATATTTTCTATTTTTTAAGTTTTTTGTGTTGAAATTAAAATCTAGTTTGATGTACATGTGCGACTTCTTCGTAGTGATAATGCAAAAGAATATTTCTCTAAACCTTTTGTTGATTTCATGACCTCTGTTGGTATGATTCATCAATCTTCTTATTCCCATACATCATAACAAAATGGGATGGTTGAAAAAAAGAATTTGCATCTTATTAAAACTATTGTCTACTTTTTCAAATGAATGTTCCCAAAATCTTCTGGAGTGATGTTGTTTTAACTGCATGTTTTTTAATCAATTGCATGCCCTCTTTTGTTCTCAAAGGATTAGCCCCTCATTCTGTGTTGTTCCCTATCAAACCTTTGTTTTCTTTTCCATCTCAGATTTTCGGGTGCATTTCATTTGTTCATCAGCTTGCTTCTGGGATTGATAAATTGGATGCCCGTGCTCATAGGTTGCAAAAGGGCTATCGTTATTATCCTTCTCTTAGCTGATTCTTTGTTTGTGCATATGTCACTTTCTTTGAGTCTACCCCATTCTTCTCTTAGCCTCAATCTCTATCTATCCTTGACGAGAGTCTTCTTTTCCCTCTTATCTCAGTTGAGTCTATTTCAGCCAGTCATCATACTTATCTAAGTTTATCTGGTCGTTTGTCTCGTCTTGATTTGCTAGTACACATTTGGCGTTAAGTAGTGACTACTCCACCTCTTGCTTCTTATGCTCCGCCACCAGCTCCTTCTATGCCGCTTGCTCTTAGAAGTGATTTAGATGTTCCTATTGCTCTTCGAAAGGGTAGATGTTCTTGTACTTTTCATCCCATCTCTAATTTTGTGTCTTATGATGCATTGTCACCCTCATATCATTCATTTGTTACATCTTTATCCCCTTATATTATATCACGCTGGGTGGCATTCTGCTATGGAAGAGGAGATATCTGCACTTCGAGCTACTTGGGACCTTGTTGCTCTTCCTCTTGATAAGTCAATGGTTGGTTGTCGTTGGGTATATACTGTCAAGTTTAACCTGATGGTAATGTGGATAGGTTAAAGGCGCGTTTGGTTGTAAAGGGGTATACTTAAGTTTATAGTTTGGATTTCTCTCAGACTTTTTCTCCTGTTGCTAATATTACGTTTTTTCGTCTTATTATCTCTCTAGCTGCAGTTTATCATTGGTCTCTGCACTAACTTGATGTGAAAAATGCCTTTATTCATGGTGATCTTGTTGAGGAAGTCTATATAGAGCAACCTCCTGGGTTGTTACTCATGAGGTGTTTGGGTTGGTTTGTAAGCTGAAGAAATCATTATATAGCTTGAAACAATCTCTTGGGTGTGGTTTGGCCGATTTAGCAATATTGTCACTGATCTTGGCCTAGTTCGTTGTGGAGTTGATCATTCAGTATTTTATCGTCATTCTTCTAAAGGAAGAATTTGGCTCGTGTATGTAGATGACATTGTTATTACAGGTGATAATTCAGAATGTATTGCTATTTTGAAGTTGTTCCTTCAAAGTAAGTTTAGTACTAAGAATTTGGGGACCATTGAAATAGTTTTTAGGAATAGAGGTTGCCTGGTCACGCATGGATATTTCTCTCTTTCAAAGAAAGTATGTTCTTGATTTGTTGTCTGAGACAGGGATGTTAGGCTCGAAACCTACGGACACTCCAATAGATCCAAATACCAAGTTAGTTGTTGATCAGGGAGAGTTGTTGCATGATCCTGACCAGTACTAATAGCTAGTTGGAAAACTAAATTACTTAACAGTCACCAAATTTGATATATCTTTTTCTACGAGCGTGATCAGCCAGTTCTTAGAATCATTTCGTAGTAGTCGTTGGGATGTTGTTGTCCGAATTTTGTGATACTTGAAAGGCGCACCTGGCAAAGGTTTATTGTCCAAGGACAATGGACAGACTTTAATTCAGCGGTACACTGATGTAGACTGGGTTGGGTCACTACTAGATGGATGATCTATTATTTTATATTTGTTGGAGGTAATTTGGTATCTTGGAAAAGTAAAAAGCAGACAGTGACAGCATGGTACAGTGTTGAGTCAGAGTATAGAGTTATGGTACACTCATCTTGTGAGTTGATCTGGATACAACATATGTTAAAGGAATTGGGAGTTTATCATTTATAGCCTATGGAGTTATTATGTGATAATCAGGCTGCAATTCATATTGTCTCCAATCCGTTATTTCATGAAAGGACTAAATATATTGAGGTCGACTGTTATTTTGATAGAGAAAAGATTCTACAGAATGTGATTAAAATTGGTCATGTGAAGTGTGAAGATCAACTTAGTGGTTTGTTTACTAAAGCTCTGGGAGGACTTAGAGTAAGGTTTGTTTGTAACAAGCTGGGAACATATGATGTATATGCTTTAACTTTTAGGGAAGTGTTAATGTATATTGATGTACATGTATCACTAGTATTTATATATCTAGGGGTGATGTACCTTAGTATTTATGTATCTAGGAGTGATGTACCTAAGTCTAGGGACAATGCATGTATTCTAGGTTATGTGTACAATATTTATCGTATGATTATAAATAACAGTTTGAGACAACCCATTTGGTTGTCAAGTCATTCAGTAAATTATTGATCTCTTTACAAAGCTTATAGTTGTATGCTAGAACTTTAAAGTAACATAAAATATTTGTTTTGGTAGTAATATTCATGTTATTAAATTAAATTGTTAGTTTATATTAATATCTTGTGAAACTTGTAATTAATATATATATATATATATTTATATAATAAACTTATAGAAACAAAGGCAATAACTTTTCATGTTATTATGAACTATTATCTCGTTTCTTGTAAGGTTGCTTTAGTGTAACGGTAAGGTGGCTCATTTGTGACCCTGGAGGTCATATGTTCAATATTCGAAAATAGTCTCTGCAATTACTGGGGTAAGACTATGTACATTGTCTCTTTCCTAGACAATGCATAAATTGGAGTCTCATGTAATTGGCTGCCTTTCTTTATTATGTTGTTTCATATATATATTTTAAATTATTAATTACAGCTTGGTTAAACCACAATTGAACTAATTGCCCATTCAGTTTTGATTACTATGGGCTTGAGTTCAATAATTCATCCTGAAATTGGATATTTTGATCTCTTCTGTTTCATTATATACTATTAGAATCTTTGATGTTACCATGTTATGTCAAAACCAAAGTGGTTTTTCATAAATCTATAATTCTCTCTCTCACACACATCAGTGTAGGCTGTAGTGGTGCATGGTGTCACAGTAATTATGCTTGCTAAGTGTGCTTTTTGATTCACCTCCTGCATGACAATTTGAGCAATATCTTGTGTTCACTACTGCAGGGGAAGGGACGACAAGGACAGTGATATGCAAGATTTGGTTGTGTCTTTCTCTAGAATTGAAGAGAAGATCCTTGGACAGTATACTTTTGCAAAGGTATTGTTAATATATTTCCTCAATTTAATTGAAGATTGTTGATACCACACCTGCGTGTGTATTAAATAGGCTTCATACCAGATTGATTCACATTTGGGTGGAAAATTTAGTCAAGCTTTGCGAATCTATACTGTTTTAGGTTATGTTGGTTATGCTGAAATGAAGAAAGGAAAAAACCTATAGAGAGAATTCAATTAATGTGACGCAGATTGAATTACAGGATTTGGCATGTGCTGCCACAGTTCAACAGATACTCAAGCGGCTTTCATTAAGGGGCTTGCCTGATAGAAGGGTTTTTGTGGTTCCTTCAGTTAGCCGCTATAAGATAAAACGTGCCATTATGAAATTAAATGTTTGTTGTTGAAGTTGATCTTGCAGATCTATATTTTCTCTGTTGGGATTTTCCTAAAACTAAAACAGATATTCTAAATATATTGCGGCTATTTTATTATTATTATTATTTGCTTTCTTCCAAGAGCTTCTAAGTCAATTGTTTTTTGTTTTTCATTTTTGGGTCCTATTTTTGGGTGGAAAAGCTTTTTGCTCCTCTTTTTGGGTTCTTTAGCTACCAAACTGCATTCCAATTTCTTTTCATGGTATCCCCCTGCTCGGGGGAGGGCGGGCCGGGGAGAGAGAGAGAGAGAGAGAGAGAGAGAACTGTTAATTCATTTGGAATAGAGGAAGTACTTCCATCTTAGACATGTTTTTCTTCCCTTCTCATCTTTCTTTCTTAATCTTCTTTGACTACTAAGCTACATTGAACCATTTGATTTAATATTAGCTACAATTTGTGATTATGAAATTTCCTGGAATTATTGTCCTTCACATTGGAATATTGGTTCAGAATCAAAACATAAATGTCTTGTTAAAATAGTAGCAGTTTTTTATGCATATGTATATGATTGATATAAGAATAGCGGTTGCTTTCCGTTTTATCCATTGGAGACTACCTTGCTTGAAACATAATTTACCATGTAGCCCACAATTTGAATCATATTTGCAAGTTTGCACTTTTCTAGTAATTTATGTACATATGTTCATTATTTTTGAATCTTAACTTGAAATTATGTACGGATAACCCACTCTTCGTCATTTCGAGTCTCATTAATCATTTTATTATTCCACTTACGATGGTGCCCTTCTCCCCCTTCCCCCTCCCTCTCCCTCTCCCTCCCACCACAATGACGAATTTTCTTTTTTAGGTTTTGTTATTAAACTTGTTTGGCAACTGAATTATCTTTAGTGTATATCCGTTGAAGAATAAAGATCTTTCAGTTATTGATTTAGTCAGATTAGTAGGATAGATTTATCTTAGGTTGGAGTTAACTTTTGTAAGTTTAAAAGTTGGTAGTTATCTTTAGGATTATCTTTAAGATTAGAGATAGGACTTGATTAGGATAAGATCTATAGAAATGTTTACTTTTAGCTTCTTCCGGTTATCTATTTACATAGGTGTAATCAGTTTATTTTCAATACAATAGACAATTATCTTTTATTCTCTAAAGTTAATATGGTATTAGAGCAGTCTCTATACCAATAATGGTGGAAACTGCCATGACTGGCATTAGGAGCTCGGAATCTTCAAAAATAGCATTTGAGGTTTCATCTGCAAATGTTGCTTCACAAAGGAATGCTGATTCTTTATCCCTTTTACAACTTACTATGCACACACTGAATGGTAAAAACTATGTCCGGTGGTCTCAAACTGTGATGATCTTCATAAGCGGGAGAGGAAAATTTGAATACATCACTGGTGAGATCCCTACACCAACCAAAATTGATCCAGGCTTTAAAGCCTGGAATACAGACAACATGATGGTGATGTCATGGCTTCTCATCACTATGGAAGCCCACATCAACCAGAATTTTCACTTCCACAAAACAGCCAAGTCACTATGGGATGCAGTGGCAAAAAGATACTCAGACCATGACAACACTTCGGAGATCTTCAAACTAGAGATGAAGTTAAGAAATCTGAGACAAGGTGAAGATAATGTGGGCCATTATTTTAATCAACCAGACAAACATTGGTAGCAGTTGGATGCCTTTGATGATCTAGAATGGCACTGCACTGAAGATGGCATAGGATATGCAAAGAAAGTAGAAAAGGAAAGGACTTATGAATTCCTTATGGGATTAAATGATGAATATGATGATGTACATAGTGGTATTATTGGGACAAAACCTCTCCCATCCATTGATGAAGCATTTGCTGAGGTCTGGAGGGAGGAAAGCCGAGGCAGGGTGATGTTAAAGAAGAATGTTGTGTCCTCTGATACAACAGGAGTGGAGAGTTCAGCATTGGTGGCAGCTAGGAGGTCTGACAATGCAGGGGAATAAAGAAACAGAAAATGGTGTGAAGTCTGCAACCGACTAGGACACACCAAGGATACCTGCTAGAAAATACATGGAAAACCAGTCAACTGGACACAAAATTGGAGGAAGAACAAGCCCGGTGATTAAAGTTCAAGTGGCTTTCAAGCTAACATGGAGAAATCAAGCCAACCGAAATGGAGAAGGTTCAAATCTGAACCTTTCCAAGGAGCGGTGGGCAAAACTAATTTAACTCCTAAATCAAACATCCCAGAAAAACGCCCCCACTATTCCAACTTCAATCCTTGCACAAAAAGGTAGTTTTCTAGTGCTTTAAATAATGTGACCGACAACTGTAGACCTTGGATCATTTATTCAAGTGCAACAGATGGCATGACAGGTATTCTAAGCAATGTCTCATCCTATATATCTTGTTCTAAAAATTTTAATGTCAAAATTGTTGATGGGTCTTTGTCAAAAGTCACTAGAAAAGGAGATATACCCATCTCCAACACAATAGTCCTAAAATCTGTCCTATGTGTTCCTAATCTTACCTATAACCTTTTATCCATAAGCAAACTGACCCAAGATATGAACTGGTGTGCTAAGTTATTTTCCCACTTATTGTGAATTTCAAGACCTTCAATTGGGGAAGATGATTGGTCGTGCTAGGCATGAAAATGGACTCTATTACTTTGTGGATGATAATCTGGAAAGCCTTAGTTCTTATGCTTTTTGTAAATCTAATTTATGTTCAAATGAGAATAATGTGATGCTATGGCATCAAAGATTAGGCCATCCTAGTTTTGTTTATTTGAAGTACCTGTTTCCTTCCTTACTTAGTAATAAAAATCCTCTACATTTTCATTATGAATCTTGTCAACTTGCTAAACACTATCGGTCCACTTTTCTACTACAACCATACAAACCATCGAGGCCATTTTACTTGATTCCCAGTGATCCATGGGACCATCTAGGATCACCAACCTAATCAACACAAAATGGTTCATAACCTTCATAGATGATCATACCAGAATGTGTTAGGTATATTTGTTGAAAGATAAATCAGATGTAAACAAAGTGTTTGTTGATTTCCATACCATGATTAGAAACAACTTCCAAACCCAAATCGAAGTCTTAAGAACAGATAATGGCATAGAATATTACAAATCTTCCCTTAGCCCATTTCTTGCTAGCCATAGTATTGTCCATCAAAGTTCATGTGTTACCACTCCACAACAAAATGGAGTGGTTGATAGAAAAAAACAAACATCTCCTAGAAGTAGCCCGAGCAATAATGTTCACTTCTAATGTGTCAAAATACTTCTGGGAAGATGCGATCCTAACTGCAGCCTATTTTATAAACCACATCTCTTCCCGTTTCCTAAACTTCCAAAGATCCTTGAATGTTCTTGTTGAAACCTATCCTCACACTAGAATTTTCACAACTCTAACCCCAAAAATATTTGGATGCACAACATTTGTCCACGATCATTCGATTCAAAAATCCAAACTGGACCCAATGGCACATAAGTGCATATTTTTGGGTTATGCTTCATTTCAAAAGGGCTACAAATGTTTTAACTCAGTTACCAAAAAATTCTTTGTATCATATGGTGTTACCTTTTTTGAAACTCATCCTTATTATATCAAAACTGATCTTCAAGGGGAGAATTCTACAACTCAGGAAGATCATTCATGGTGGAATTCTACTACACCACTGCTTTATCCTACACCCGAACCACAACAGCTTTCCACTGCCATACCATCTTAGCCTCAACAACCTACACCAAAACCTCAACCTCAACAACCATTTTTTCAGCCTTCTTCACAGTCCACCTCTGATGCTACAGAGTCACAACCAAGCGAAATAGGGCGGAATTTACCCTTTAAAACAAATGAACTTAGGCCATGTTTGTTTTCGAGATTAAAACTTGGGATTGTATTTCGTTAGAAAAAGTGGGAGGGGATTATTAATGTCATGGGACAACTTATACCCCAAGAATGGGGTATAAGCAATACCATGGGGGTGTGGTATTACTTATACCCCACCTCCGAATTTGTTTCCTGCTAAAATCTAAAGGTTCAAAATTATTTCTTGTCACATCACATGTTAAATCATACCTTTCATTCCATTTTATATCCCACAAGCCATACACTAAAAAAATAATCCTACCTAAAAAAATTAATCTCATGTTATATCCAATCCTATATATTATCCCATAGTATTACTTATACTCCATCATCCAATCTCTCAGTCAAACGCAGCCTTAAGGTATACTCTAGGAGAACGAATCCCAAAGTAATGTATTCTAGCTTGAAGCTACAACATGACCAAGAATCAGACTTGGTTGAAGGATTTATAAGTCCACCCGAGTCTCCCAGAGTATTAGATCACTCATCTGTGCCATCAAATGATGAAGTAGTTGACCTGGAGGTACCCATTGCTCTAAGGAAAGGTAAAAGAACTTGCACTCAGTATCCTATAGCTGATTACATTTCATATGATCGTCTATCAACTTAACGCTGCACTTTTGTGGCAAATGTTTCAAATGTGGAAGTACCAAAGAATATACATGAAGTTATGCGGATGCCAGAATGGAGGAATGCTATAAAAGAAGAAATGGAGGCCTTAAAAGAAAAATAATACATGGGATTTGGTGTCACTTCTAGTGGGAAACAGTTGGTTGGCTATGAGTGAGTGTTCACTATAAAATTTCGATTTGATGGTTAAACCTTTGCAATTGATCACCAAGAAACATTCACTCCTGTGGCAGAAATGAACACTATCCGGGTGTTACTATCTCTAGCAGCAAATTTGGAATGGTCTCTTCAACAACTATATGTGAAGAACGCTTTCTTGAATGGAGATTTAGAAGAAGTATTTATGGAATTGTTGCTTGGGTTTGAGAACAATATAGAACCAAGACAAGTATGCAAACCTAGAAGGTCTCTATATGGGTTGAAGCAATCACCTCGGGTTTGCTTTGATCGGTTCAACAAATCAGTGAAAAAACAACACTGCCAATAGGCACAGGCTGATCACACTCTCTTCTATAAGCACTCCCCTAGTGGCAACATTACTATCTTGATAGTATACGTAGATGACATTATACTGGCTGCTAATGACCAAGATGAGATAGAGAGATTGAAGAAGGGCCTAGTTGAAGAATTTGAGATAAAAGATATGGGCAATTTGAAGTATTTCTTGGGAATGGAAATAGCAAGAAGCAAGGATGGAATATGTATCTCACAAAGAAAATATACACTACACCTTTTAAAGAAGACCGGGATGTTAGGTTGTAAATCTATAGATACCTCCATAGATGCAAATTTCAAACTAGGAAGTGGTGAAGAAAGTCCACCACTACCTGCAGGAAATTATTAGAGATTGGAGGGAAGACTGATTTACTTATCACATACTCGTCCAGATATAGCTTTTGCAATAAGTATGGTGAGTCAGTTCATGCACTCTCCTAAAGAAGAATACTTAGATGCTGTCCACTGAATTTTGAAGTATCTTAAGGGGACTCCAGGGAAGGGCATACTCTTTAAGAAAAATAAATCTAGAAGGATAGAAGGCTTCACAGACGCAGATTGGGCAGGTTTTGTGACTGGCAGAAGATCTACTGTTGGCTATAGTACATTTGTTTTGGGTAACCTTGTTACTTGGGGGAGCAAAAAACAATCAGTAGTTGCCTAGAGGAGTGCAGAAGCTGAGTTTAGAGTTGCTACTCAAGGGATTTGTGAATTTTTGTGGTTGAAATTGTTACTAAATGAACTGAACATTGACTTTGAATGTCCTATGAAGTTGTTTAGTGACAATAAGGCTGCCATGAGTATTGCTTAAAATCTAGTGCAATATGACAGAACGAAACATGTTGAGATCAATCGTTATTTTGTTAAGGAGAAGATTGATGATGGAATTATTCTTTTGGAATATATCTCTTTGGGAAACTAGGTTGCTGACATCCTAACTAAAGGGCTTCACAACAAAGAGTTTGAAAGATTAAAGGCTAAGCTGGGTTTATTCGATATCTACTCTCTAGCTTGAGGGGGAGTATTGAAAAATAAAGATCTTTTAGTTATTGATTTAGTCAGATTAGTAGGATAGATTTACCTTAGGTTGGAGTTATTTGTTGTAAGTTTAAAAGTTGGTAGTTATCTTTAGGATTATCTTTAAGATTAGAGATAGGACTTGATCAAGATAAGATCTATAGGATTGTTTTTAGTTTCTTCCGGTTATCTATTTAAATGGGTGTAATCAATTAGTTTTCAATACAATAGTGAATTATCTTTTTTATCTAAAATTAATAATATCCAACTTACTTTTTGTTGAAATAAAAGAAGAAATAAATTATTGAAAAGAAAAGAGTTGTATTAATGTGTGTATTGAATACAATAGAATAGCAACCCTATTTATAGAGGTGCCAAAGTAGAATCAGAATAGAAATAGGAAACTAAATTAGAATAGGAATAGGAAACTATAAGAAAACCTATAATGAAAAGGAAAAGAATTTCCTAATTATAATTTCTAAATTTCTATATCTTATATATGTCAACACTTTTGAATGTATTTTATTTATTTGGTCTGCAAAAGATGAGTTGGACCATATTTTATTATAAAATCTAATATCAATTGTATTTCAACGCTGACATTATAATTTAAACATTTCATATTGATTTGTGGATAAAGATTTTAAAAAATGGGAGACAACATTATTTTATGGGATAGAATTTATCAATCCTATAATCTATTCAATATACAACAAACACACTTTTACACCAAAAGAATAAATATAAAAAAAAATATGGTTAAAAGCTTAAACAATTATTTTAGAAATCATTTCAAAGCTTATCTACATTGCTTGAAAACCATATAATAATTCAAGATACAATATGCATGCTCTCTATATATGATAAAATTGTGGACGACGTAATTATTTACTTTCGTAGTTTGCATTGTCACCCTTAATATTAGATACTAAATATAGTCATCATGGGCGGAACCATTAAGGGGTTGCCCCCACTAATTTGAAAAATTACACTAAGATTCTATTGATTTTGCTATTTTTTCTTACAAATTATATTTTTTTCTCATTGTTATTAAACTTTTGCCCTTACTATATTTTTACTTTTGTCTCTATTTGCCTTAAAATTGTCATTTTGTCCTCACTAATTACAAATTTTGTTGGTCATATTTGTATATATTTTTTGATAAGTAATATATTGATCATATTTACTATTAACACATGCATAAATACTTCTACATCAATATAGTAATCATAATAGCATTATTGTTTTTTATTTCCTTGCCCCTTTATATTATAATAAATTAATAATTCTACTTTATCAAATTTTGTGTGTCAACCTTTTTCTACATGACCATTGAATTTGTCCTACATAATAGCAATTAGGATAACTTACACCTAGACCCCCTGAACATTTGAGTAATTACACATGGATCCCTTAATATTTAAAAATTACATAGATGTCCTAAACATTTAGGTAATTACACATGGACCCCCTCTATTAGTATGCTGTTTGAATTTTCTATTAAAATGATGACATCAGCCAAAATTTTTTTTCCAATATACCAAGTTTACCTTTCCCAACATTTAAAATTTACACAACATATATATAGATGGAGGATCTAGATTCGTCACATCGCCGACCGCGCCTCCTTTGCCTCAGCCTTCTCGCCAGTGGCTCGATCTCCTCTGTCTCCTCAAAGCTCTGATGGCTTCTCTCTTCTCCTCGTTTCTTCTTATCAATTTAGCCTGCTCTCTCTGGTTATCCTCTATCAGCTTCAACACCTTCAACCTCTATTCATTCCATTTCTCAGCCCACTCAGCATCTCCCCCCATTCCGATTCCTCATCTTTCTTCTTCGAATCATTCTTATATGGCTCTGCAGACATCGTTTCGTGATTCCCCAAACTGTTGAGGCACTGATCAAAGTCCAAGCTGGGGGTCTTAAATTGGGATTTTTTGGGGTTTTCGATTTCGGCGTTATGGATGATCGCTTGTTTGAAGGAATTCGAATTGGGTGTTGCTGTTGCTTCAGTGCAATCGAGTTGGAGCTGCTTCAGTGCAATCCAAATCTACTAGACTTGCCGCCAACGCTGTTGATCACCGTGGCGGCCTCTTGCCACACCTACACCTCCGCGCCTTTGCTCATTGAGAAACCCAAATCGGTGGTGGCCATCAAAGAGAATGACTGCCTGAGCTGGCTCGATTCCAGGATACCACCTGCTTCTCCTTTTAGCCCCTCAAAGAAAATCCTCTCTTTAGTCCTTCTTTCCCGTAAAGTTTCATTCTTCAATACCCAATTTTTTTTGCCTTTTGTTGTCGTGTTTTAGCTGTGAGAATTTGTGAACTGAAATTTGTGCTGTCAAAATTTGTTTGTTTCTTCTTTGATAGTTCATTATCCGAATTGGTTGTTGCAATTTTTGAATTGGGATTGTCCTGGCTTGAGAGGGCGATTGCGAGAGATGTGAGGTGAGGGCATGAGATAGAGAGAGAAAGAAGAGGGAGGGGAGAGATTGGACCAGTCAAGAGGCGGAGGTGTTGGAGATTGGGACAAGATGAGGCAGCGGAGAGGACAGGGTAATCGGACAAAATGGAGTTGCCACTGCCGGGAACGGTGGTGGTGGTGAGAAAGATGGAGAGGAAGGTGAAGTGGGAAAGAAAGGTAGACCATTTGTGTGTATATATATTCTTATATTATGTTTTATATTTAATTAATTAATTGAGAGTAAAACTGTCTTTACAATACATAATTTAACAGAGTTAGGCCCAAATTACTGGAAGGGGTCCAAGTGTTACCAACTTTTCAAAACAAGGGAGGTAATTGTAATTTTCAAATGTTGAGGGGTTCAAGTGTAATCATCCAAATGTTCGGAGGATGTAGGTGTAATTCACCCAAGTAATTAATAGTTAGTCAAGTTGTATGAGGTAAGCACTAATTCGTGTTGGTCCAAAAAATGTAGGTTCATAACTTATGATTCGGAGGAATGCTCTAAGAGTTTTTCCTCATCATTGCTTACTAACAATATTATTTGCATCTACGTCTTCATTAATTTTTATAGTAACACTAAAATTATTGCATTTAAGGAAAAGAAAAAAAAATTATGATAACTATTGCCATCGGAGTTGTCTTTTCTAAAAGCAATACAAACTAAGTTAGCTCTTGATGTATGATTGATCATGGTATTTTAAAAAATTGTGTTACATTATTTTTTTTCTGTGAAATATTACCTTCATTTTAAACTGATCACATGTAGCAGGATGGCCAACAGCTGCTGTGTGTATATAGACATATGTATTTTAGATCTGTCTGCCTCAAACTTTGCTTCAGTTGCAATCATAGTAAATTAGTTTTTAAATTGCCTTTGCCCCTGTTATGATCTGAAATTACAAGTTTGGTATAGAAGCACCACCATTTGATCACCGTTGGCTCCGCTGACCCAGATAATGACAATGCCTTGATTCAGAACTTTCCAGTCTAAATAATTCCTCTGGTAATTTCCATAGGTAGTTACAACCCATCAAGATTTATCCCACGTTGATAAAATCAAGCCTCTATAACCAATATAAGATCCTAGTGATCCTCTCCACCCCTTAGTATGCTTTAATATTTTGAGTTAGATGCATAATATGGTATCAAAGCTGGGTTGGGAGAACTCTTCCCCCTTCCTCCTCGCTTCTCAAGCTCTTGTTTGTGTACTTCTTGCATTCAACAAACCGTCTGCCTGAGTGAGGGTCGCATGTGAGGGGGGTGTATTGGGATTTATTCTATATCAATAAAATCAAGTTTTGCAAACCAATATAATATCCTAATGAGACTCTCCACTCCTTGCCAATTAGTTTTGAGTTGGATCCTTCAACACAACCAATAAAGTTTAGCGGATATGTGTTCACTGAATTTCAATCATTATTTTACTGCATGGTGGTGATTTTGCGAAGATGTTATTTTGTTTTTTGGGCATGAACAATTACATGCTCATGCTGTGACCTCTCCGTTTGATGTTGCTCTTACATTGTTGTATCTAACAGAGTTCTATAAAACAAAGATTTTCTTTTTTGATAAATAAAGATGACTTTCTTACTGTGGCGTTCCTAAGTTAGGGAACTCAGCATCCTTCACTTATTAATTTATTTTATTTTTTCCTTAGGCAAATTTGATTAGAACAGCTGCCATGAGCTATTTATTGGATTCTGGAGTTCAATGGGGGGCGGTGCCTGCAGTCAAGGTTTAGAATTAGAGAAATCAATTGTCGGTTCTGTTCTTCTTTCAAACCCATCTCAGTGAATGTTATTACTCGCAATTCCATAATGCTAGTTCTTTGCAGGGTGTACGAGATGCTGCTGTGGAGTTATTGCATACTCTGGTAGCTGTCCACGCGGAGGTACTTTAATGCATGCTTTGTTTGGCTTATGTTTGAAATTTCTTATTTTTGCTTATTAATTCTTTGTGCTTTCCTCTTTCTTCTTTTTTCTGGACCTACATCTTTGCGCTGTTAAGTTCCTTAAAATGAGAAGCCATATCCGTATCTGTTTGGGGCCAATCTCTGAAGTCCGACTAAGTGATTCACTAATTATCTGTTTTAGTTTATTTGTGTAACTAAGCTTATGACTTATGAGATCAAATAATTTCCTTGTCACAGGTTTTTTCTGGCTGTAAACCCCTACTGGATAAGACACTTGGAATACTTGTGGAAGGCTTAATTGATAATTTCATTAGCCTTTTTCATGAAAACAAAACCAAAGATCTTAGGTTTCTGGATGCAAATGGTTTCTCTCAGCTTATGCTTGAGGTAATTAATGCCATTCCACTTTGTGTTGTCTTAAATTATTTACTGTTTATTCTTATAAAAAAAAAAAGATATTTTCTTGTGAAATTCGAAAGGTGTGGGGGATAAGAGCTATAGGGGGTTTGACTATTCAGGAATAATGTTAGTAGCCGACTATAGCGGAATCACTGGGGACCAGTCGGGTGAGAATCAACAGTTTTTTTTTTTTAACTGTTAATTAATAAAATATTTGAGGATGTAGAGTTGAGAAAAAACTAAATGGGAATATGCTATTAACGAAAATACAATGTCATATTGCGTACTTAGAAAGGGTAAAAACACAATATGAAATTGCGTATTTTGGCCAGACGGATAAAAACGCAATGCGTTTTGGTTTTGTTTATCCCTTTTATATTTTCGAGAAGATCATGTTTGTGGAGAAAGAGATAAATATAAATAATTTTCACATTTATTTACATACATTTGAATTGAATTAATCAGGGAAAATAATAATATGTTCTCACACTATAACTACTTATCTAGGTAATAATTTTAACATTTGATCGTAAATTTTTTTATTATCATAGGTGTAAAGATGTTGTAAAAATTTATAATTAAATTCTAAGTTAATAAAATTATAAGTTGTAAAATTATATCAAGAAAATTATTAAAAGTATATAATCCTTGGATTATCTACGGATAAAATTAAAATTTATACAATAATTTTAAAAGCATATAAAAATAAAATTAATAAGATAATTTTAAGTAATAGATAAAATTATAAAAATTTTTATATATAGAAAGGTGTGAAAATTTTTTATCTTTATCTAGTGTTTTATTCTGTTTAATTTATCTAGTATTTATATTTTTGAGAAAATCAGGTTTATATTTTCCAAAACAATTGGGTTTGTGGAGAAAGATAAAGATAAAACAAACTAAAATTAATATAATAATTTTAAAAGTATATATAATTTAAATAATAGATAAAATTGTCTATAAGTAAAATTATAAAAATCTTTATATACAGATAAATGTGAAAAATCTTTATCTTTATCTAGTATTTTTTTCTGTTTAATTTATCTAGTGTTTATATTTTTGAGAAGATTAGGTTTGTGAAGAAAGATAAAGATAAAACACTGGATAAAGATAAAACAGAAGCTGCGTAGATTGCATATTCATCGGTCTGGCCACAATACGCAATATGACGTTGAGTTTTTATCTTGTCTGAATACTCAATATGACATTGCGTTCTTATTAGCAACACATTCCCATTTAGTTTTTTTCCCAAATGTACGTCCTCAATTATTTTATTAATTAACAGTAAAACAAATAAAAATTCTAAAAATTAAGGTAGTTTGGAGTAAATGAGAGAGAGTCAATATGGCGATGGTAGTGATAATGGAGTATGAATAAATGTTGGACCCTTCAGAGTAGGACCGGTTTACATAGGCCAAGAGGAGTTCCTTAGGGCATGGGTCAAGGCTTTATATCTGTTAGGCGGAGTTTAGCCTTTAACCTAATTCTTCTTGAATCTCTCTATAGAGAGGTCAAGGGAGCCTTGTTGATCCCTTGATTCTAGCCATCAAACCATTGGACCCCTAATATTCCTGCTAAAGAATATATCTATTAAGTAGAGAAATTCTCAGATTTTACTGTTTATCCAAGGGAAGAGGTTATCCGTAGGAGGGTTCTTGTGGTGGCTAGTCTTTGGGGGATTCCTCCACGGTATAATGATGCGGGAAACGTCCATATGCCGCGAATTCAAGCAGTGGGGAAAGTAATGATATAATATGGACCTTTCTCTCGTGGCCTAGGTTCATAAAAGTGGCAATCACGCATTAAAATAAATTAAATGAAACTTAATTGGAGCCTTTGCCAAATCACTATCATTATATAATAATAATAATAATAATAATAAGGCTCCGTTTGGCATGGCTCCTTCAACAGTGCTTGGTCAAATTTACCCTTACATTTTAACCTTCTTTTAAACTTTCAAGGGTAAAAATGTCAAATTAACAAAACAAGTTAGCCACCTCAAAAAAAGTCATTTTTTTTTCCTTCCCAAACACAAATTTAGCTAGATTTTTTTTAGCTAGCTAAAAAAAAAACTAGCTAAATTTGTTCCCAAACCAAGCCTAATAATTAATATCTCTCTAAATAGATGTATGGGTCTTAAGCATGATGGAAATTGAGGAATATCCCTTAACCTTTGAAGGAGGAGGAATGGGTGTTGTGCGCAACAAGTGTTAAAGGAGGAATGGATGTTGAACGTCAAGCTAGGGATGAGTGGGGAAAATCCCTTAATTATTGTCTGATCGGGAGGTTTTGAGAAATTGATGCGGAACGGTTGGAGGTGCATGAGGTGAAGGAGTGGCTAAATAGGGAGTGGGGTGTGCCAGGGGTGGTGGAGGTGAAATTGATGGGAGGGATTTGCTTCCTATTCATTAGACTGATTGAGGAGGTTGCAGCTAAACTTCACTAGTAACTAAAGGCATGTCATTATTACTAGACTGTTGTACGGAGTAGGGATGTTGTGTGAGGAAAGGGTTGGAACCGGAGGAGGTTTGGATCAGAGTGGTATGGCTTTTGCTAGACCTTTGGGATGATAAGGTGTTAAGGTAGACTAGGGAGGGCTGTGGAGGTTTTGTGGCCATGGAGGAGGAGATGACCTTATACCCCATTGCAAATGAGTTCATTTGAGAGTTAAGAGGAAATGGAAGCATGGTACGTTGAAGGCACAGCTCATCACCAGAAATCTTCGGTACGAGATTCCAATTTGGTTGGATAGAGGAGCTTGGATGCAAGGGTCACAATGTGTAGCGGCAAAAATGCAGAAAGGACCATCGAAGTTCAAGATGATGGTGGCGCATGTGGGGAGCCGCAACAACATGCATGGGCATGGGAATGGGTCATGCAAGATTTTCAAATTATGTCGGTGGTAGATGATTGTACCTGTAGGAAAATATTGTAATAATTGTATTCCTATGATTAAGGGATTTAAATTTCTATAATTAAGAGATTTAAATTTCTATAATTATGGGATTTGATTAGGATTTAGCAGTTTTACTATTTTGTAGTTAGGTTTGAGTGTATATAAATTGTCTTATGTTATTAATGAAAAACACAGAAAAATTATATTCTTTTTAATACTCTGATCTCTCACATGGTATCAAAGCTTTAGGTTCTCTGGAAAATTGTTATTGCTTGTTTGGCCTTCATTGCCAGGCATACATTTTTTTATCAGCCTTAATTGCTGATTATTTAGAAAGTTTTCTCAACCTTAATTGCTAATTATTCAGAAAGTCTAAAAGTATCATCGTTGCCGATAGAACTTTGCCTTTGACAATCTAGAAATTGGGTGAAGGGGATGAGCTTAGAAACCCATTGTCATTGGTCGTGGGTGTTGATTTAGAATCCCTAGTGACCGAAGTCACCATCGTTACACAGAATCAAATCGAAGTCGGTCGAAGGGTGTTGGATCTTTCTTTGTTGAACATAGTGGGATCTATTCCTTTGATCATCAATCACAGTGAAATGTCGATCCTTCGATAGTTGATTCTCCTTGATCGTCAATACCAGTGAAGTTTCGATTCTTTCGATCGCCGATTTTCGCATCATTATCGTTGATCGTCAATCATAGTGGGGGTCGATTTCTTTATCACTGTTGTCGATTGTTGATTCTCCCATTATCATCATCAATTGTTGATCCATTTAACATCGTCATCGGTCTTCAATTCTTCCATTGATGTTGGTTGCCGATGATAGTAGACGTTTTCTCTTCAATCGTCTCTCTCATCGTCACCGATCGTGAGTATTGTTTCTCTCTCCATCATTGACCGCAGTAGGCTATCGTGGTTGTTTCTCACAAGCAGGGTCGCTGGGAAGGATACAGATGGGCTCCATTGAAAGCAAAGTCAGGACGAGAAGGGTTGGACAGGAGTATTGTTTCTCTCTCCATCATTGATCACAGCAGGCTTTGCCATACTATTTCTCCGACATTGAGATTTTTCTAGTATTTTCTTGTTATGTTAGAGACGAAAGATACCGCCATACAATCTGCCATGCAGACTGGAGAGTTATAGCAGATTCAAGTTGTATATCGATTGAACGGATAAAATTATTTGGAATGGTCTTAGCTTATTCGAACTCTTCTGAAAGGAAAGGGCAAAATAAGCCATCTCATGGGTAAAGGGCCAAAACCGGGCGATCTGAAATTTGAAGCCTGGGATGAGGAAGATTCGATGATTATGGCATGGTTGTGGAATTCTACAACTCCTGAGATAAGTGAATACTACCTGTATGTTTTTGGCCACTGTAAAGGATATTTAGGAGGCTGTTCAACAAAGGTTGTCAAAGGCCAAAGATGCTACTCAGGTGTATGAGATCAAAGTCAAGACTATAGCAACAAAACAGGGAAGCAAATATGTTACGGAGTATGCACATATGCTAAAAAACCTATGGCAAGAACTTAACCATTACCGATATATCGAGACGAGGTGCCTTGAAGATGCAGTAGTTCTAAAGAACTACATTGAGAAAGATCGAGTCTATGACTTCCTAGCCAGACTTAGCATTGAATTCGATCAAGTCAAAATTCAAATACTTGGCAAGGATGAAGTTCCCTCTTTGAATGAGGTCATTTCTATCGTTCGAGTAGAAGAAAACAGGAGAGGAGTCGTGCTTCAATCTCAAACATTGGAAGGCTCAGCTATGGTAGCTAGTGGAGGAAATCTCAAAGTAAGCTTGGAACAAACAATAACCTCTGAGAAAGGAAGGGCAGATCTATCAGTAAATCTAAACTAGGACAACAAGGATAGTTTGTGGTGTATCCACTGTAAGAAACCAAGACAAACTTGGGAGATGTGATGAAATTTCATGGCAAACCCTCTAGTAAGGAGTGGGGAAACAAAAGGGGGCATAAGAAAAATAGTGGATAAGTAAATATGACCACAGTGCAGCAGAATGAGACAAAAACTCAGGAGCAAGTAGATTTTAATTGAGATGAGATCGAGAAGCTGAAAGCTTTGCTTGAAACTCTTGAAAAACCTTCAGGTACCTACTTCTTGGTACATTTAGGTAAGCTTCCTATTTTCATTGGATTAAATGTCTTGGGCGAAACCTTTGCCAGCTCTTGGGTCATGGACTTGAGGGCCAGTGACCATGACTAACTCGTCACAGAACTTTAGCACATATAACTCTTGTATGAGCAATCGAAAAATTGCCACAGTAGATGGTTCATTAACCACAGTAGCAAGTCCAGGAGATGTTCAAATCAGTCAATCACTTGTCCTAAAAAATATTCTTCATGTTCCCAAGCTATCCACTAATCTTATTTTCATACCAAAACTTGCTCGAGATTTGTGTTGCAACGTCACTTTTAATCCCACTTATTATTATTTCAGGACCGGGAATCGGGGAAGACGATTGGACGTGCTAAGGAACGAGATGAACTTTATTACCTCGAGACACCAAGCAATCCGAAGGACAACAAAAGTAATTCATCTTTATCATTTCTTTTTGAGCATTGTTTATCCAATAAAGAAAAGGTCTGGTTGTATCATCGTAGACTTGGACATCCATCATTTATGACTCTTAAAGTCCTATTTCCTTCTTTGTGGAAGGGGTTAGAGATTGAGAATTTTCAGTATGATGCGTGTGAGTTTGTGAAACACAAACATGTACCTTTTCTCATTATCAATAAAAGAAGTTCAATTCCTTTTTCTCTTATTCATAGTGATATTTGGGGACCTCCTCTTATTCTTAATATTTCTAGTGCATGATGGTTTGTGTCATTCATTGATGATTGTAGTAGAGTCTCTTGGATTTTTCTACTCGAAAACAAATCTGATGTGAGTTTTGTACTCTGAAATTTCCATGCAGTGATACAAAATCAATTTGGGGTTAAAATCAAACAGTTTCGTTCTGACAATGCAAGGGATTACTTTAACTAGACCTTGACTCCAATTTTTCAAAGGGAGGGTGTAATTCATGAGTCGTCATGTATCAACACTCACAACAAAATAGAGTCGCTAAAAGAAAAATGGTCGTCTTCTTGATACTACCTAAGCTTTCCTATTTCAGACCAATGTTCCTAAGTCTTATTAGGGGGAAGCAGTTGTTATGTCCAAAGTAAGTTAGTTAGTTGTTAGTTAATAACCTACTAAACAAAGCATTGTAAGCCTGTTGATTTTGTTATCATAGAAGGAAAGGTTGTTGAGAAGCTAGCTAGAAGTTAGTTAATTAGTTAAAAACTTTGGGAGGGAAAGTTAGTTAGTAGTAGCTTGACCAAGGCTATAAGTAGCACAAGAGAACCATTGAGAAGGGATGAAGGAATATTTTCAGTTCAGTTCTTCTCTATTCATTTCAATCTGTTATCTTCTTCCCTAGCCATTACAGCAGTACTAACATCTGCCTATCTCATAAACAGGTTACCTTCTCGAGTCTTGAATTCTCAGAGTCCCATGGAAATGTTTTCAAAATTCTATCTTAAGTATTTCCAACCATCTCATTTCTAAAATATTTGTTGTGTATCATTCGTCCATGTTCACAGTTCAAACAAGGATAAGTTAGATCCTCGGGCAATCAAATGTGTTTTTATGGGATATTCTCCAACTCAGAAGCGTTATAAGTGCTACCATCCACATTGCAGGAAATTCTATACTTCTGCAAATGTTACCTTTCATGAAAGTGAAACCTATTTTTCCACTCTTTGTCTTTAAGGGGAGAATTTAATTATGGAAGATAAGGATTTCTTTCTTATCGACCTTCCTTCATGACCCAAAACTTGTTTCCCCTAATGTTCCTGAACATCCTACTCTTGTTAATCAATTTGTTCCTGAACCTATCTCTAAACCTGTTCCTACTCAGTTGCCTCGGTTTGCAAATGTGTACTCGAGGAAGAAGTATTCAGTCCCTGAACTTGCACCAATCCAAGAATCTGACCTGACTTCTAGAAATGAGGTAACAATTTCTAATTTTCCTTTGCAATGTGAGCCAAAAAGTAACTCTTATAGCAATTCAGATCAGAATCTTCCTATTGCTATTAGGAAAGGAACCAGAGAATGTACCAAAACCCCATTGTATCCGCTCTCTAATGTTGCGTCACTTGAGAGATTTTCAACTTCTTATAGAAGTTTCCTTGTGACTCTAAACAACATTTCTATTCCTACCAGCTTATCCGAGGCATTGTCCAATGAAAATTGGAAGCATGCTATTAACGCAGAGATGGAAACCGTAGAAAAGAACAAAACATGGGAGTTGGTAAATCTACCTGCGGAGAAAATGCTTGTGAGATGTAAATGGGTTTATACGGTGAAATACCGAGTAGATGGGTCACTAAAGAGGTACAAGGCAAGGTTAGTATCTAAGAGATATACTCAGACATATAGTGTGGACTATCAAAAGACTTTTGCTTCCGTAGCCAAAATGAATACCATTAGAGTTTTGTTATCTTTAGCCGTAATTATGACTAGAAGTTACAGCAATTTGATGTGAAAAATGTATTCTTGCATGGAGATCTTGAAGAAGAAATTTATATGGAAATCCCACCTGGATTTGGAAGTAACATGGCTACTAATCAAGTGTGTAGGTTGAAGAAAGTTTTGTATGGGCTCAAATGGTCTCCAAGGGTGTGGTTTGGAAGGTTTGCAAGAGTTATGACAGGTATAGGATACAAACAAAGTTAAGGGGATCATACATTGTTTGTCAAGCACTCAAGCTTAGAGGGAGTCACAACTCTTCTAGTATATGTAGGCAATATAACTGTAACTGGGGATGATGAGAAGGTAAGAGAATCTTTAAGGCGATGTTTGGCTAAAGAATTCGATATCAAATAATTAGGAAGGCTAAAGTACTTCCAAGGGATTGAAGTTGCACATTCAAGACAGAGAATCGTTATCTCCCAAGAGAAGTACATCATGGATCTACTAAAAGAAACGGGGAAATTGGCATGTAAACCAATATGCACACCAATAAATCCCAATCACAAGCTTGGAGAAGCTAAGGAAGATGATTCAGTGGACAAGGAGATGTATCAACAACTAATAGGAAGACTCATTTATCTTTCCCACACGAGACCAAATATTGTTTATGCAATCAGTGTAATCAGTCAGTTTATGCACAATCCCAAAGAAGTTCATATGCAAGCTGTAAATTGAGTACTATAGTATCTTAAAGAAACTTCAGGTAATGGAATTTTGTTCAAAAGGAGACAAGGATGATACTTGAAGCATATACAGATGCAGACTATGCTGGATCAGTGATTGACAGAAGATCAACTTCAGGTTACTGCACATGTCTTGGTGGGAATCTTGTGACATGTAAGAGTAAGAAACAAAATGTGGTGGCAAGATCAAGTGTTGAAATAGAGTTTGAGCAAGTGCTCTGGGCATTTGTGAACTGTTGTGGCTAAAAATCATCTTAAGAGATTTGAAGGTTCGATTAGATAGCCCTATGAGACTTTATTGCAATAATAAATCTGCAATTAGCATAGCATATACTCCAGTGCAGCATGATCGAACAAAGCATGTTGAAGTAGACTAACACTTCATCAAAGAGAAGTTAGATAGTGGCTTGGTTTGCACATCTTACATGTTCATTGATCAGCAACTTGCAGATGTACTTACCAAAGGCTTGAGCAGTACAAAATTTCAAACAAATGTATCCGAGCTAGGAATGGAAAATATCTAATCACCATCTTGAGAGGGAGAGTAGGAAATATTATAATAATTGTATTCCCATAATTAAGGGATTTAAATTTCTATAATTAAGAGATTTAAATTTATATAATTATGAGATTTGATTAGGATTTAATTAGGTAGTTTTCCTATTTTGTAGTTAGGGTTGAATGTATATAAATAGTTTTATGTTATCAATAAAAAACACACAGAAAAATTATATTCTTTTCAATACTCTGATTTCTCACACTACCCATCTAGATTCTTCTACGTATTTAGATTTGGGTTCTAGTCCATTATCCAATCTATGGCAGGTCATGCTATCGCAAGGCTATCCAAGAGGTGGGTTGTTGTGTTAAAGCCCAATCCAATATAAAGATCTAGTTCGATGAAGCCTATAGGGTTGGTGTGGGAGGTGGACCAAGTGGAAATGAGGCGGGGTCTACTAGGGCCTAAGCCCCTGTTGAATCCTTTTAAGTCCAAAGGATTGGATTGTGGTGTACTGAAGTTCAAGACCAGGCTCATCCTAATATGCCCATGATAGCATCTAGAAGCTCACAATCTTGTCCAGAAGATGATGTCAAGGTCAGGTATGTTTGAAAATATGATTTTGCTTAGAGATGAACATCAAAGAAGTATGTATTTGAGGGGTGTAGCTTCTTCTACCAAATCTTCGTTTTGCTATGGAGGATCCAAGAGAAGGTTATCTTTGGGCAAGAAGGCTAAGTGGACGATTCATTTTTCTATTTCTTTTTTTTTTTTTTTTTTGGAGGGGGGGGCTGAGGGGGTGGAGGTGTATCTGCCTAAGGTAATAGGATTAATAGTGGGAGAGAGGGAGGAGAGGAAGAATGTGAGTACAAATGAGGAAGTAGCTTGCCTGTTGCAGTGGAGGGGCCATAGGGTGATGGAGTTATGGGTTTGGACCTTAGCCCTTTGGTCTGTTTGTTACCAGATAGTAAGAGCTTAGCTAAGGATAGGGTGAAACTTTTGGGGGAGTGTGATATTGATGACGGTAAATTTCAGAGTGACTACTAAAAATGTCACACCCCAAATTCTCGTAATCTAGGGACATAAACTACACATGCGCAATATCACAAATAACATACATTCCCACAATTAGAGCCATAGCACGATAATAGGAGCAAAACTAAATATTAGAAATGAAAACTAAAAAATAAATAAATAAAATAAACCAAAAACTTAGCTAGTCTAGTTGAGTGACCAAAGCTCCAATGTCTACACCTAGTGCCTCCAAACTGTCCAAACTAACAAAGTTAAAGAGTTTCATATTATCAGTTAATTAAATTTATCATTTTATTTAACATCTTATAGAAAGTTCTATTCACTACATTCCACGTCATTCATTTGAGTTCCACAAAATTTTAAACCACAAGATATTTAACAAAATAGGTAAATTTAACAATTCATTATATATTGATAAATTACACTATAAGATAATTATATAATGAACAGTTTACGTTTTAAACTGGGCCAAGAAACAGTCAAGTCAACCCTTGAAAATCGTTTCCCAAAAAAAAAAAAAAGCTTATTTTTTAAAAGTTGAAGTTTAACTGGAAATTCATTTGAACCTAGGGTTGGTGATTCAAACCAAACAGGTTTATATAGTATACAAATGTAGCTCTCTCTCGGAGCTCACAAATAGTTCCCACCTATGAAGCACAGATACGGGTACGGGTACGGGATACGACAATTTTCAAAAAATGAGGATATGGGTACGGCAGGGATATGGCAAAAATATAGAATAAAATATATATTTTATTTAAAATATTTTTGAAGATAACATCTGTATACTACTAAACATTATATAAATTACAATCATATAGCATGGAAAATATCATTCAATCCATAAATTAATATCATTCATATTCAAAACTACCAATATCATTCATACACAAAACACAAATATAAAAAAAAGTATCAAATACAATTTCATACATCCCAAAATAAAAATAGTTTTTTCATTTCCTAAATTTTAGTTGGATCCAACTTCAATCAACTCATCAGTCCCTTCTTCATTGACTCCTCCATCTCTATCTCCATCATCTGTAAACAAGATAGATTCCAATTCAGGCTCATCAAGTGAGAGGTTGGCAACTTCAAGAATTCCAATTTCATCTAGGGATTCAAACTTGTCTCCTGCTATGTCCCACATCTTGGTTTCTCCTTGATAGTATTGTGTGCTTTTCCTTGACAAAAGACGAAGATTGCTATGAATGAAAACCAAATCCTCTGCACGTTGAGGTGTCATTTTGTTTCTTCTCACCGAATGAATAAAGGAGTATGTGCTCCAATTTCTCGCACAACATGATGAGGATGTAGGTTGTGCAAGTAGCTTTAAAGCCACAGATTGAAGATGTGGAGCAAATGTGCCATGCATAGTCCACCAACTATGAGGATCATAATTTCATCTAGCTTGAATGGAATCAAAATCGGAAAATGGACCCGTTTTAGCCGAAAACTTGGCACACTCCAACATGGCCTTATTGCGCTTCTCTGGATCATCAAAGTACTTTTTTAAGCATTTGTTTCGTCCAAGTGTTACCTCCTCATCCCTATGTGGAGGAACTCGTTTTGGATCCTCATAAAGCTATTGATCGGTATAATACCTAAAAAACAAATATTTAATTTAACAATTAATTTTTATATGTGAATTTTTAAATCCTACTAATAAAATTAATAAATTAAAATATTGAAATTACCTTGGGTTTAGCGAATGTGCCAAGCAATGAAGCGGGGTATTGTTCTTGTTCCACCGATCAACAAGAATTTCATGCACTACATTATAAAAGGTTGACTCCTCTTCCAATTGTTTTTTCTCATGCCTATATATTGCCATTCTCACTTGCTCAATCATTGTATCCCACATATCATAAACTAAGTGAAAACATGGCTTATCCGTATCACAAGCCCTAAGCATGTCGTAAATGGGTGCAGTAAAGGAAATGATGTAATCAATTTTCTCCTACCATATGTCATCCAATACTTTAGTGAAAACAAATCTTGCCTTCCCCACATCATCATCCCTATAACAAGCCCATTTATCACTAATTACCATAGTTCGAAGGCCTTGCTTTATGAGCTTGAATCTTCTAAGCATTACAATGGAAGAAGCGAATCGGGTTTTGGCAACTGAAAGCAACTTCAAAGGCACAAATTCATGGTATATTGCCAACTTCATACTATGATTAGTGATAAAATTCTTTATCACCATAACATCTCCAATAACATCACTAATCCATGAACATTCTTCAAAAGTGAAAGCATTATTCTCAACATTTTTTGCGGCACAAATGTTTTTCAATGCAAGATTGAGAGTATGCACAACACAAGGTGTATGCACAACACAAGGTGTCCACACAATGTGAGGAAATTGTGACTCAATTAACTGTCCTGCTGCCTTACAATTTGGAGCATTGTCTGTTATCACTTGGACTACATTTTGGGGTACAACCTCTATGATTACTTCTTTCATCAAATTTGCAATAAAATACTTGTCTTTGGTTTCCCCCGTGCAATCAACCGCTTTAAGAAACATAGGCCCACCTTCTGTCACCGCCATAAAATTAATTAAGGGCCTTCTTTGAGAGTCACTCCAACCATCACTAACAATGCTCACCCCTTTCTCACTCCATGTGCCTCTAATAGGTTCTAATAACCTATCTATATTTACCCTTTCTTTTTGAAGCAATGTAGTTCTCAACAAATTGTATCCTGGCGGTAGGTATCCAGACATGTTGTTATTTGCCGCAAAAGAGTAAGAACTCACATAATACAGGTTTCTAGCCAAATGAAATGGCAAACCTGACGAGAAGAACATCCTAGCAATGTCACTGTGGAGATGATCTCGAGCCCCCATATTAAAGGCCTTCAAAAGGCGGTTGTCACTTGCACTCCCGCTAGAGGTTGTTTTTCTCTTTTTTGATTCAATTTCTTGTTGTGCTTGAGTAAAAGATATGCTACCAAATGACGAAGGAGGGCCAGGAGGCAAAGGCACCTTCTTTGGTTGTGTGCTTTTTTGCCTCAACTCTACCTCTTCTTCCAGTTTTTGAAATTCAGAAATTTCCTTGCTAGTAACTTTGGAACACTGCAATTCCAATGTTCTTGATTTTCAACAAATGTGCCCTCACCCTAGTGTATGAACCCTTGTATACTACACGGCAAAAATTACACTGAAATTGAGAATTGCCTCCTCCTCCTTTGCCACTTTTTTCCATCTTCATTACATATTTCCAAAGTGGCTTATTCTCATCACAATCAAAAATAGGACTGACACTAGCAATTGAAGTGGACATGTTTTCAAAACAGTGGCTGTGATAAAAAAATAGAATTAGAGAGCAAAAAAATTTAAAGCCTAATAAAAAAAGTTAGATTAAATTTTCAATCTATTTTCAATTTGTGTTTTAAAACTATAATCTCCAAATTTTAAAATTCATATATTTTCAATTTATACCGCTATTCTAATATCAATACAACACAAATTTAGAATAAAAAAATAAAAAGAAAGCTGTGCACAAACAAATGAAAGCAGCAAAATAAGCAGGAAATTAAGCAGCGAAAGCATTGAAATACAGCCAGAAATTAAAAGAAAAATGAAATATAGCTAGAAATTAAGCAGCGAAAGCAGCGAAATACAGTCAGAAATTAAAAAAAATGAAATACAGCTGGCAATTTAAAAACAAAAACAGCAAGAGGCGACAGCGAGAGATGGAACATCGTGAGATAGAAAAAGAAGTGAGGGAGGGAGCAGCGAGAGAGAGAGAGCAGTGCGAGAGAGAAAGAGATAGAGAGAGAGCGCAGCTTGAGAGATAGAGAGAGCAGTGTAGAGATTGCAATGAAAAAGAAAAATAAAACAGAAAAAAAAACTTACCTTACAGGTCGCCGGAGGTTGCCAGAGGGGGCGCCACAACCAACGAGATCGTCGGGACTGTTGGTGTCGAGCAAACGTGTGCCGTCGTCAAGGTCTAGGGTTTTTTTATCCTTCGCGCGTCTCAGGTATACGTAAGAGAAGAATAAGTATTAAATTATATTTTAGTTAATTATGGTTTGACCCCTACTAAAATTTTATCATATTAATTTTACCCCAAAAAAGTTTTAAAATATTATGTTTGGACCCCCGTCGTATCCTGGAAGTATCTTTGCCGTATCCTGCGCGTATCCTAGCCGTATCCTAACCGTATCCTATCCAAAATTTTAAAATAAAAAAATCGGATTCGCCACGTGGCGTATCTGATACGTATCCTGCCGTATCCGTATCCCCGGAGTATCCGATACGAGTACGGCACCTAATTTAAAGTATCCGTGCCTCATAGGTTCCCACCATAGAGGCCTATCTTCTTCGGTCTTCTTGTTCCCCTATTTGACTTGTTGCTGCTATCATCGGAGCATCAACAGAGAGGACTTCAGGCGGCCTTCGTGATCACGTATTCTCACTCATTGTTCCACTTTCTCAGTGTGGAGAGTGTTGCCTTCTCAGTTCAGGTTTCATTTTTTTTTTCCCCCCCTTCTATTTCACCCATCTTCTTCATCTCACAACATATAACTACTAGCCTCTGGATCTTGAACTTTGATTGAAGGAATAGTTCAGCTTAGAAAGTAAAATGTACATTTCTTGGAATGTGCTAGGATTGTTGTGGGAAAGGATATGTTCAAAATCTTGGAGGACTGACCATTTTTTTCCCCCCTATTTGAAGTGAGGGCTTGACATTTTGTACATAAAATGCCATTTAATTATTAATTTTGATATATTTATGACATAATTTTGTCATCATGGTTTGGTTTTGGTTGACCTAATAGTTGAACCACTAATTTGTGACCCATTCATTTTTTCAGTTCATTGAATGGTCCGGGTTTCAAAACCTTGGTTGTAACTAATCTCTTAATCGCTTTCTTGTTTTGTGCTAATGTGACATTCTTTGGGTCATACATTTTTTGCCACATAATCTACTCTATTGAGAATCTTCAACTTGCTCTTCCTATGCTCTTCCTCTAGATCCCTTGTCTTCACCTGGTGTTGTGATTACCCCAAATCACTTTTCTGGTCTTGACTACCAAATCTATCACCGTCATGAAGTACAACCACCACGGTAATACTACTTCTAGCCCTTTGACAA
Organism: Vitellaria paradoxa; assembly: GCA_019916065.1. Lineage (NCBI taxonomy): Eukaryota > Viridiplantae > Streptophyta > Magnoliopsida > Ericales > Sapotaceae > Vitellaria > Vitellaria paradoxa. Next base: position 14,338,993 of record CM034239.1, on the reverse strand, counting down.
CCTCTTTGCAGTCCTCAGATCCATCTCCGCTGGGCGTTGATACTCCCATTGCCCTTTAGGTAGACATTCTTCCATTTCATTTGTTTGTTCCTTATCTTTGTTTCGGTTCTTAACTTTGTCTGGAGCTTTATCCCACTTGGGCAGCACACTGTTATGGGAGAGGAGATGCTTGCTCTCTTGGCCAATTCGTATTTGGAAACTTGTGCGTGCTCCTCCGGGCAAGTCTGTTGTTGGCTTTTGCAGTCATCATCTTGATGGCACTATTGATCATCTCAAAGCTTGCCTTGTGCCTAAAGGACATACATGTGTGTGGCTTGAATTATTCTGAAACCTTCTCTCTTTGTTGCCAACATTCCTTCAGTTTGCTTTCTTATCTCTCACAATTGTTTTTTTATTGGCTTAGCTTGATGTCAAGAATGCCTTCCTATGGTGATCTTGAGGAGGAGGTTTATATGGACTATGGAGTAACCTCCTAGGTTTTTCGCTCGGGGAGTTTGGATTGGTTTGTCAGTTCAAGGCACTACATGGCCTCAAGTAGCCACCTCAGGCATAGTTTGGCGGGTTCATTTGGTGTTAACGCTAAGTTTTTTATTGTCCAACGGACCCTACCACTAAATTTCTACTGGATGAGGGACAGCTGCTGATTCGTCCCAACAAATATAGAAGATTAGTTGACAATCACTTCCAGATATTCCTTTAGGATCTTGACTATCTCATTCCTTTTGTATTTTATTCACTAATCTATTTTGTACAGGCCCTATTGTTATAAATAATTAAATATAGACAGAGACTGCCCATTTAGTGTCCTATTTTTCCCAATTATTTTTACAATACGCTCCAGACATCTAAAATTCGTTACCATTAAAAAATCTGTTTTCCATGCTGTTCTGGAAATAGGATGGTTTTCTACTGCCAAACAGACCAGAGGATTAATGGGTATGTCCTGGCTAGAAAGTGTTAAATGAACTGACATGTTCTTATGTTTTGTTTTCTTCACTTGTAATGGGTTAAGTACATACTCCGATTGAAATACTTGACATTGGTTACTTCCTCAGAATGCTAATTGTTTGATTTATTAACTTGCAGCTTGAATATTTTGAGACCATATTGAATCCATATTTTACACCTGATGCAAGGGAGTCTCTAAAGTCTCTGCAAGGTGTGCTTCTGGAGAAAGCGACCGAGAGCGTGATTGAGTCTAATGAGACTCCAAGTCATCAGCGGCGGCCAACTCGTGGGAGTGAAGATGCTCTTTCAGATGACAAACAGCAAGGCACCGTGTCACCCGACGACCTGATTGTAAGTAACCCTCTTGATCTGATAGCATTGAGGATATTCTGAATCGAGTTGTTTGTTAGTGCTTTATGTTATTTTCTAGTTAGTTTGTAGCCTAATTTGACCTAATGTACAAACTACAATATTTTGCATAAATTGGACAAAGATTTTTTGGTAAATTTCACTTTCACCCGAGTTTTACTAGCATTCCATTTCAGGACCGGAGTATTTTTTTAATTTTTATTTTTTGTAATAATTAAGCACTTGAGCTTTTACTTAATTGCAATGTCCCTCATCAGTGACTATTTTGCTCATGCACTCTTAGCGTTAATTGTCCAGCTTTCAAGGGCAAAATAGTCACTTAAAAGGGTGATATTGAAATAATTTAAAGTTTAGGCCCGTAGTTACTACCAAAAAGAAAAACTGAAGTGGGATGTTGAGTAAGGTCTAGGGGTGCAAAGTGAAATTTGCCCAAAATTTTTGGAGTAGTATTCAATGACTAAGGGGCTGTTTGGAGTTATAAAAGTTGAGAAAAAATGGGGTTTGACTTATTTTTTGGCTTTTGGAGTATAGCCAACAAATCATAAAAAGATAGAGATGAACAATAAAAATCCGTTCGAACAGATTCTAACGGAAGATTTTTTTTGGCATTTTATGCAGAACTTTTTGAAAATTTGCATAGATTTATTGGGGTTTGTAGAGATTTATTGAGATTTGTAAATATTATAAAGATGTGAAGAGATTTATAAATATTTATAAAAATTTGTAGAGATTTTATAGAAATTTACATAGTTCAAGGTTAAAAAGGTTGTGTAGAGATTTTTGGTAACTTTTGGAGATTTATAGCTAGTGCTCCCAATGGCACCTAAAAGGCTAAAACTATGTGACCGAACTTATTATTACTATACAACCTTTTCTCTTGCACGTTTTATTAGATGCTTTTTTTTTTTTTTAATTATGTCCCGTGCATGTTTGTTTCCATGTGCTTAGGCCCTCGCCCAGCAGGACAGTTCTGAACTACTTCAAGGAGAGCTGGAGAGGACACGAATTAACACAGCATGCTTTGTGGAGTCAATTCAGCCAGACCCAGAATCAGCTCCACAATCGGCCAGAGCTGCTTATGCTTCTTCTAGAGGATCAATGGATTCGGCCAGCAGGAATCTCGGAGGCTCACAACCTATTGGATCCTGGGGTCTCTCCCGCCAAAGACGTAGATGATTTAGTTAGTTACTACCCTCAGTTCTTTTTACATTATCATTTCTCCCCTATAAGTTGTGTTGTGTTGTGTTATATTGTAGTAATCCGTACATTTTGTTGTGTAAAGAAATCTACCCTTTCCCATAGTAAATTCATAGTGTTCACAAACAAATATTTTGGAGGTCTTAATTTTGCTTTAAAAAAAAAAAAAAAAACTTCGATAGTGTTACTTTTTTGGTGTTTGGAGTATCAACTAACTTTTGGAGTTTTTTTGGGTATTAGCATTTGATTTGCCAAAAAAGTTTTTTTTTTTTTTTTGGTAATTATTTGTCAAAAAATTATTAAAAGTTGATGTAAAAGTGACATGTGGTGAAATTTGATTGGAGAAAGTTGTGAACTTTTAGAGTTTTATTGGAAGATTTTTAGATCTCCAAACAATTATGTTAGACCATAGTTCCAAAAAAGTTAAAAAAGTTCAAAATTTATTCGAATGAGTTTTGTCAGATTACAGTGCATATTGTTGTGAACTTTGGAAGCATGGTTTTTTTTTTTTTTTTTTTGATATTTTTTTAATGGTAGGTATACTTTTTTTTTTTGAAATTGATAAGGATTAGAAGTTAAGAGGTTTGTGAAAACTTTTGGCAAAATTTGAGTTGTGAACTTTGGAAGCATGATTACTTTTTTTTAATGGTAGGTATACTTTTTTCCGAAATTGATAAGGATTAGAAGTTAGGAGGTTTGTGAAAATTTTTGGCAAAATTTGAAGCTTTAAACGGTCTATACTTTGAATCTCTGTGTGTTTTTTTTTGGGGGGGGGGGGGGGGGGTTATTACGGTAACAAAAAATAATAACAGAATCAACTCAGAGGTTGGGAATTAGCTGAATTGTATAAAAAAACGCACAGAAACAAGATTTCCAAGGTTGTTGACCATCCAGCAATGTTCCTAGGGTCATATAACTTTTTTGCTAAAGAAGGGGCTCAACAAACCAAATTGCGTAGAAAGATGAATGGTGGGGTTATGTTCATTCATTAAACATACAATACATCAACGATAATTGCAGCTTGGGCTCCGTACCATATTTCTATTCACACAAAAATGAAAAGGCCCCGTTTCAGTAGCCGTGGATTCCAAATGAGTGTATTTGAGATTAAATTATACTGAAGTATAATGGAGGTATTTAATTTATAAAAGAATACATAGAAGATGTATAATAATTTATAATGATTTACTATTAAAGTATTGGAGCAAATACTAAAAGATTTCGAATAATGGTAATTTCAAATTCATCTTAAATCTAGTGTTAGATCACTTAAATTCGTAATAAAATTCAAGTATTGGTGCAAATACTCAAAGATTTTAAATAATTATTTTCCATGGTAATTTCAAATTCATCTTAAATCTAATGTTAGGTCACTTAAATTCGTGAGAAATTTCACATCTAAATACTTCATCAATTCTCTTCAGGGAGTGTTTGGATTAAAGATTTGGAAAGGATAAACGAAAGGAAAAGGGGAGGAGAAAATGAAAGGAAATATAAAATTCTAAATACGCATTGTTATTTGAGTGGATTAGAAAATATATGAAATATAATACATTCATCAATAAATTAATTTTTTAATTTAATTATTTTTAATTTCTCAAATCTCATGGTTTTTCCTACCATTTTCCAATGCAAACAAAATATAAGAAGTACTTTGAATTCACATCTCTTTCCATTTCTATTGACAAATCTTTGACTCAAACACATCTTTAAACAAATAGAAATCTATATATTCAAATTCATAAATATAAACGCAAATTCAAATTTAAATTCAAATCCAAATATGATAGTTTAAACATTAGTCATTCAACCAAGTGAGTCCTAACTGAATGCAATAAACTCAGATATGAAACTCAATATTCACTCTAGCTTCTTGTTTTTTTTTGCATCAAGTTCCACAGTTTTCTCTTAAATTGTCCCAATATGGGGGATGACCTTTAGGATTTATATCAAAGGAACAAACTTAGGCTCAAAGGGTTAGCAAGGAATAAAATTTCCAAACTAAAGATAGCATAATTTATAGCTTCTCTTCCTTTTGGGTTTGACTACTTTGTTCAAATAGATCTTTTTAGGTTGCTTTGATACCTCTTATTGTGATAAATAGACTTATCTAGATGTGACAAGAATTGTTTTGAAGGGGGAACGCCCCTAGTGATCGGATTATTTATCTTCTTATCTACAATATGAGGGGCTATCCATGGTTGTGTTTTAGAGAAAGAATATACATTTTTTTTTTCAGCTCAATGGGTTTGATAGATATTTGAAATTAATGCCTTTTATCCTTTTGACTCTAAAGATTTAGTTGTGAGGGCTTCTTAAGGGCTGCTAAGGATATGATTGTTCTGATGATGTTCAGTTGTTTTTTATGTGGTCTCTAATGCTAGATATAGCTTCATTGGATTGAAATCAGGCTATATGCTTCAAAAGGTCTGCAATTTGTTAGTGTTTGGCTTTAATCAGGGGTTTAGCAAATGATTGTCCCTTATCATGTTGATTTTGATCAAAACATTTTCTTTTACCCTAAACTTGACAAATCGTGCTTGAGACTCTCTAATAAACTACTGACAAAAGTCTAGTCTGAGAACACAAACAAATTAGACTATAAACTGTCAAAGTTGGATCAAAAGATTCATGTCACTGAAAGTCTGGTTTGAAAACATAAACAAATTGGACTATAAACTGTTGAAGTTGTATCAAAGATTCATGTCACTGATCACCATCATCAAATTGCTAAGGTGCAAACAAACTTTCCACAAGTTGAATTATCCTTTGCTGCCCCTCCTTCAACCCTTTCACTTCATTGATCAATACCTCTTGATTATGCTAGATTACACTAATTTTCTCATTTAAACTTGGGCATACTGGTTTATTCACTCCCTTTCTCTCTTCTTGTTGTTGATTCTCAGGTGGGATTGACAGATTCTTTCTTCTCAATTGCCCTTGACTTCTTTTTAAAGAGGTTTTAGTTATCATTGATGCCGGTTGCACAGTGGCCATACCTACCTCCTCCTTAATCCCAAGATGCAAAATAATCTCATTAACCAACCCCCTAAAGGGTAATCCAAATTTTGCTTTAGGTTTCTCCACCACTTGAGCTATCACACTCCACATGTGTTGGGCTAAATTGAAAGGAATGTTCAATAACAACTTTCCCAGGATAATAGCCTGCTCTAAAGTGACTGAAGACTTGTAAGCGTGTGGTAAAATCTGAAAGCAAACTAGCATGTGCAAAACATTGCTTCTGTTGGTAAGGTTAGACTAAGTTAATCTAGCACCTGTCCATTGTACCTATGAATTATCTGAGAGTAACTTGGCCAAATTATCTTTGCTCAATTGCTTACTCCATTGAGCTTCCTGTTGAGGTGTAGAGTAGGAATTCTTCTAGTGGATAGAGAATTGGATGAGGCAATCTTTTCTGGACTCAAAGTAATGATCTTCTTCCTTATTTTGGAGGTAATTATTGGTCTCCCATACAATGCTCCTATTTTTGCATTTGCGTAAATCTCCCTAACATAAGGGACTATAGTTGTTCTGCTAGTAGTCAACCATCTTAGCCAATCTTGTTGCAAAAACAATTCTCATACGGATGATCAACATAGTCCTTTAGCTTAATTCCCCTTTTGCACAAAAGCACTCTTTTATTATAATTATTTTTGTACCTCAACTCTAAAGCTCTGCTGGCAAATCGTAAACTATCCTCAGGTTCTTGAGTGCCAGGGTTTTGGTCTGGTTCAAACTCAGGGGCATTTACTGGAACTCTAGGTTCATTTTCAGGTTCAGAAATATGATCATCATTTTCTTCATCATCAAGTTCATTTTCATTAGAGTGGTAAGACTTAGTATTAGGTGAAGGGTAGGGTGTTGGTTCAGAGGTCTCTATCTCTATTGGCTCACTAGAAATTATAGGAGGACCCATACCTTGTCTATCTCATATTCTCATGCTCACTCTTCTTTTAACATTCCCTTGATAAGCCATCTTGACTCTTATCTTCGGTGGCATCTTTTCAAATTAGCTCTAAGCTTCAAAGAGAATTCTAACCCTTCTATTAGAAATTTCCCAAATCCAACCTTGGCTCCTTTGATCAAAAGCTTTTAGCTTAAACCTTTGCTTCAATATAGATTCTCCAAATTGCTTCTTGTTACCTAACAATTGAAGATTGAGAATGGTTTTGAGATGATTGGAATATTTACAGAGCAAGGGTTCATATTCGAATGAGAGAGGAACCTCTGATGGGTTACTTAGCCATTAGTATTTATATTAGGAATTAAAAATGGCATATTCGAATACCTGAACTCATATCTGAATAAGGCCAATCAGCAAATTGTACCTCAGTACCCACAGACCCGACTATGTGACAGTTCCTTAGAAATGCTCAAGCCATGTTTTGTCACCAAATTGGCTTTATATTTACTTCTAATAACATCTAATCCCAAAAATAAAATAAAATAAAAATATCAAAATTTGCAAAAAAGTTTTAAATTTTTTCATCATTTTCACCATTTTCTAGCTTATAGTGACCAAAATTCAGAACCAAGCTCAAGTAATTTTAAGCATAATAAACCAACTCAGTTCAGCCAATTTCAGACAAGATATATTCTCAAATTATCAAACAATCTCAGATTGTGTCCCCCCAGGTAGAAACATGCATTGTCCTCAATGTATCAAATGAAAAACTTAAAAAATACCTGGAGACTTTCAATAAAGAACTTGTCAAGATTAACTGAAATCTCATTGTCCAGTTGCTATGACCAACTCCCCCCAACTTGTTCAAAGCTAAAAATCTTAAAAATGACAAGTATAAGTGAAAAAAAGTTAAAAATTGATTTTTAGTATGCTCATACCTCTTGAACTTTACTAATTAGTTCAACCACTGCAAGTAAACTGTCGCATTTACAATTTTGAGATGATAAAACCAAATTTGAACAGAACTGCATGACAGACCAAATTCTCATTTTTCTTATGAGTTGATCACTACTTGCTTGGATGCTGAAAACTAAAAGTTAGCATGTGCAAATTTTTTTTCTCAATCATGGAAGAAAAAAACAAAATTAAAAAAAAAAACACTTAAGAAAAACTACACTACTATAATACAGTGAGCAGAATTTTTTCACCAATCAGTAACAATTCGGAGGTTTCTCAAGATCTCAACTCTCAATCTCAGTTATAAAATTCTCATGGTATTCCTTTGGCCTTTGCCCATTCACCCTAAACACATTTCCTGAAGTAGGACTCAATGTCTGCAGCCCCAAATTCAGTTATGCTCTTAATCACATAAGGGCTAGTCCATCTAGGCCTCAGTTTACCTAGAAACAAATGTAGCTTAGAGTCATATAACAAGACCTTTTGTCCCATAAATAATTCTCTTCTATTTATGTGTGCATCATGCCACTTCTTTACCCTAATTTTGGAGATCTTGGCATTCTCATATATGTCATTCCTAATTGCCGCTAGCTCACTAAGTTGTAATTTCCTATGAAGGCCTAATTCATTGATGTTCTCATTGAAGTGTCTCACTGCCCAATAGGCCTTATATTCCAATTCCACAGGCAAATGATAAGGCATCCCATACACTAACTTATAAGGAGACATGCCTGAGATGTCTTGTATGCAGTCTTTCTTATTTGGATTCATAGTTTTTTCAATGATTCTTTTGATTTCCCTATTGGCAAGCTCAGCTTATCCATTTGTCTGGGGAAGATAAGATGTCTCCAGCTTGTGCACTACCCCATATTTTTTCATCAAAAGACCCACTTGTCTATCACAAAAGCGGGTCTCCCTATCACATTGTGTCCCCAACAACGGCGCCAAAATTGTGTTTATGTTGCTCAATTACCTTATTCTTAATTTTGGATTTTGATTTGATTTTTTTAAGTAGAGAAAATTGAGACAAACTTTCCTAAGTACAAGGTGTGGTTGAAGCACAATAAGCTGGTGAATACTAGGTTGATTTCCATAGGAATCTAAGGGACAAAGTAGTGGTTGATTCCAATGGGTTAAAATGGTAAAAACATGACTCACATGAATTTAAAACAAAACTGAAAATTCAATTCAATTGTTGGTTGTGGTTTTTGAAATAAAAGTTGAATTTAACTAAAATCTGATATTAAAAAGTTAGTCAAGACAATTCTAATGCCATTCCAAATCAATCTCAGGATGCAAAAAGTTTGTAAATCACCCATTCAATTTGTTCTGATTTTGAGAAAATTAATGTCAATTGAAACAAATCATGGATCGAACATTTGGTGTGCATAATCTATCTTAAGAACAATAGAAGTTCTAAGTCTAGCAACCCACATACAAAATTATCATGAGAGTTCTAAGTTCAGCAAAATCTATGAGCTTATCGATAAAATATGTAAACCAACGCTAATCAGGTCTTGAATCAATGATTTCTAAAGTAACCACACACAAATTGAATCGGCAATTGAAGAACTTAAATTCAAAACATGAAGCTGGGCATCTTAAGAATCATTGGAAAAGACAAAAATTTTTTTTCATTTTTTCATCGTTTTCACCATTTTCAAGCTCATAGTGACCAAAATTCAAAACCAAGCTCAAGCAATTTCAAGCACAAAAAATCAATTTAGTTCAGCTAATTTCAAATAAGAGATATTCTCAAATTATCAAACAATATCAGATTGTGTCTCCCCCCAAGTAGAAACATGCATTGTCCTTAGTGTATCAAATGAGAAACTTAGGTAATTTTGAGGAAGAAGAATACCTAGAAACTTTAAATGAACAACTTAACTTGTCAAGATTAAATGAAATCTCAATGTCAAATTGCCCCCAACTTGTTCCAAGATAGAAATCTTAATAATGATAAGTATAAGTGAAAGAAGCTAAAAAAAAAAAACTAATCTTAAATATGCTTATACATCATGAACCTTACCAATTAGTTTAGCCATTGCAAGTAAACCATTGCATTTGTAATTTTGAGATGATTAAACCAAATTTGAAAAAAATTGCATCACAGACTAGATTCGTCATTTCTCTCATTTGATCACTACTAACTATGATGCTTAAAACGAAAGGTTAGCATATGCAAACAATTTTTTTTTTTTTCAATCGTGGAAGAAAAGAACAAAATTAAAAGAACCTATGAAAGCTAAACTACTATGACACATTAGGAGAATTTATTCACCAGTCAGCAATAATTCGGGGGATCCTCGAGATCCCAGCTCTCAATCTTAGCTATAAAATTCTCATGGTATTCCTTGAGTCTTTGTCCATTTACTCTAAACACATTTCCTAAAGTAGGATTCTTAATGTCCACTGCCCAAAATTTAGTTATGCTCTTAATCACATAAGGACTAGTCCATCAAGAGAAACTTATCATTGCTCTAGCCATACCAACTCTAGAGAACACATTATCTTTCAAAAATTTGATCACACTCTATGATCATTGGTCCTAGTTGGGATAGCTTCCACCCATTTTGAAGCATAATCAACAGTCACTAAGATATATTCATAATCAAGTGAATTCACAAATGAGCCCATGAAATCCATTTCCCAACAATCAAAGATGTCAAGCACATAAATGGGGTGAAGGGGCATCATATTCCTCCTAGTGAGATTGCCAAGTCTCTGACATCTATCACAAGCAACACAAAACCCATGCACATCATGAAACATAGTAGGCCAATACAGTCCACATTGTAGAATCTTAGCTACAGTCTTCCTAATAGAAAAATGATATCCATAAGCTAAGGTGTGATAGAACTTAATGACATTGTTGAACTTACTCTCATGTATGGACCTCCTAATGACTTGATCTGGGTAATACTTAAACAAATATAGATCATCCCATAAGAAATGTCTTACATTCTTAAAGAACTTCTTCCTATCCAACATAGTACAATGAGAGGGTACCAAACCTGAAGCTACGTAATTAGCTATGTCTACAAACTAAGGTACCTCAGAAGAGTACATGGAATAAATGTTCGTCAGGAAAGTTGTCATTGATAGGAGAGCCAAATGATGCTAAATCCTAATATGGAAGTCGTGGGAGATAATTAACAACTACATTTTCAACCCCCTTCTTGTCTTTAATCTCTAAGTCAAACTCTTAAAGTAAAAGGATCCACCTAATGAGTCTAGGCTTAGCATCAAATTTAGGCTTAGCATGGTCAATGTATACTGTGACATGAGAGCCTACCGAGTATGATCTAAATTTGTCCAAGGCATATACTACTTCTAGTAACTCTTTCGTAGTAGTTGTGTTATTCTTTTGTGCATCACTAAGGGACTTTCTAGCATAGAATAACACATGTGGTTTCTTATTTTTCCTCTGGCCTAGCACTGCACCAATGGCATAGTCACTAGCATTACATATGATCTCAAATGGTAATGTCCAATCTAGTCTTTGCATTATGAGAGCTGAAGTGAGCAAATCTTTAAGTTTGTCAAATGAGACTTGACAATCTAGTGTCTAATCAAATAGTACATCCTGATATAGAAGATTGCACAAAGGTTTAGCTATGGAACTGAATGATGCAATTAACCTTCTATAAAAATTTGTATCGCCTAAGAATGATCTAGCATCTTTAACACATCTAGGGATAGGAAGTTTTTGAATTATTTCCAATTTGGACTTGTCTACTTTTATCCCCCTAGAAGACACTATGTGGCTAAGGACAATACTCTGAGTTACTGTAAGGTGACAATTTTCCTAATTCAAAACCAAGTTTTTCTCCTCACATCTAGCTAACACTTTCTCCAAATTTTCTAAACATGCATTGAAGTCACTCCCATACACTGAAAAATCATTCATAAATACTTAAAGGATTTTTTTTTTTTTTTTTGCAAAATCACCGAACAAGCTCATCATGCATCTTTGAAAAGTTGCAAGAGCATTATAAAGGCCAAAATGCATGCACTTGTATGCAAATGTACCAAATGGGCATGTAAATATAGTCTTCTCCTGATCATCTAATACAATCTCAATCTGATTATACCAGAGTACCCATCTAGGAAATAATAAAATGCCTATCTTGCCACTCTCTCCAATACCTGATCTAGGAATGGAAGAGGGAAATAATCTTTTCTTGTGACAACATTTAGTTTCTTATAATCTATCACATATTCCTTCCTGTTTGTGTACTGGAACCAATTCATCTTTCTCATTCTTCACCACAGCTACTCCTGATTTCTTAGGTAGTACTTGAGTTGGGCCAACCCACTTAAAATCTAAAATAAGAAAGATAATTCTAGCATCCAATAGCTTGATTGCCTCCCGTCTAACTACTTTTTTATGTTGGGGTTAAGCTTTCTCTGCATTTGCCTAATGGGCTTAGCATCTTCCTCTAAAAATATCTTATGTGTGCAAATAAGTGGCTGATTCCTTATAAGTCTACTATGGTCTAGCCCAAGGTTCTTTTATACTTCTCAAGGACATCTACAAGTTTGGTCTCTTGGTCTGAATTCAGCTGAGATGAGATGACAGCTGGATAGGACTTTCCCTCACCCAAAAATACACATTTCAGGTCACTAGGTAAAGGTTTTCTCTCAGGTACTGGTGGCTTCTTAGAGGATGATTGAGGCTTGACTGCTGGTAGCTCTAGAGGTTCAAAACTAGGTCTCCACTAATTCATTAACATCACAGAACCTGCAATTTCCCCCAATTCTCCTTTACCAAAATTCTCCAAGTCACAATCAGCTAGAAAATCCACTTGCTCACTATAAACTAAGGCTCTTTCCAAAGGATCAACTAAATACTCTCTATCAAAATGTTCTTGAGTAATAGTCTGAATCAAATTAACTTCCACTGACTCTTCATGATCACTAGGCTGTTTGGTCACTTTGAAAATGTTTTTCTCAATGGCCATGTTGCGAAAGGAGAACTTAAGGACTCCGGTTCTACAATTTATCAAGGCATTTGAAGTGTCTAAAAATGGTCACCCTAGGAAGACAGGTACAGCAATTTGTTTTCTTGAATGGGCTGAGTGTCTAGCACTATGAAGTCCACTAGAAAATAGAAATAATCCACCTAAATTCATACATCCTCAACAACACGCCTAGGTACCTTAATAGACCTATTAGCTAATTATAGTGTCACTCTAGTGGGTCTAAGTTGTTCCAACCCAAGCTGTTGGTATACAATGAATAGTAAGAGATTGACACTTGCGCCCAAATCCAACAAAGCTTGTTCTACCCTTTGATTCCCAATTATGCAAGTAATAGTTGGGCAACCTAGATCTTTATATTTGGTGGAGTTTTAAATTGTAAAATGGAGCTCAGTTGTTTTGTTAAAAATGCTCTTTCCTTTACATTCATTTTCCTTTTCATTGTACATAAATCTTTTAAGATTTTTCCATGAGATGGATTTTGTTTAATTGCATCAAGTAAGGGAATATTGATTCTAACCTGTTTGAAATTTTGAAAACCTCATAAATGTTAGAATCCAAATTCTTTTTCTTGTTTTTGCTCAATTTTTGAGGAAATGAGGTTTTGAAAAAAAATCTAGATCTGTCTATCTGAGTTAAGGGATTGAGAAAAAAGAAAATTGGGAAAGGGTGTAAATTGGTTGAGATGTGAAAAGGTGATAGGATATTTATATCAATGTTCCAAAATACTTTGAACTCCTTATCCGTTGTTTGATTTACCTTATTATACCTAATGGCCTTATTACAACCTAATGCAAACCCTAACTAACTTATGGAAGAATTCTCATTTAATTGTGAAAGTTGGAAATTGGGCAAGTTCAGTGAAATTCTGAAGTTACTTTATTACATGATTCTTTCATGGAGTTTTGCCAAGTCCTTTTCTTTCTTGAATAAATCATTTTTGACTTGTGGATGCTGCTTTCTAGAATTTGATTTACATTTACTCTTTTAAAAAGAAGCATCTTGAGAGAAACCATGTGTGTTTTATTTTCTTGAGAGTGACTTCCAAGGTGAGAATTGAAGTTGAAACTTGGGAAAGAAGTAGAATACAAAGTTCAGAATTAAGTGAAATTTAAAGGATCTAAGTTGAGTCTATGGATTTAAAAGCTATTATTCGTTTAAATTCAATTCACATACTTAGCAAGTTCACATATCTTATGAAATTTTGGAATTTTAAACTTTGCCTATGAAAACCTCTGCTCATGGTACTGATTAATTTTCTTGAACTATTGAAATGTCATTCATTTGAGATTTGAGTTAATGTTTATGGGTATCATCACTACAAGCCCTCACAAGACCCTACTCGTCCACTAAGGGGAACCTAAGGGTTGAAAAAGTTTATTATACGAGCTAAGTATAGTTGTGATTTCCTATGAAAGTGGATTTGCTTTTTGTCTTTTCAAAAATAAAAATAAATCTCTTGTTTTGTCTTTAATAAAATAGCACTTTTACATCTTTTACCAAAGGCATTACTAGGGACTAGTTAAGCTATGGTTAAGGGGTGCGATTGGACTTCAATTGTTGCGTATTTATCTATTTAATTATACTTTCCCACAGCACATAAATAATATAAAACCTTTGTTTTGTGTAGGTTTCACCCTCCTTACTCAAACATGGAGTACATGTTGATTTTTATCACAATGTAAAATGATTTGAGCCACATTAAAGATGTAATGGAAAAGACATAAAGAATGGAAAAGACTGGATGCATCAGAATGTAATACATTAATTGATCAAAGCCACTTGTGGAGATGAAGGACTCTCATTTGAATTCGATACTAGAGGATTGAATCACCAGCCTGGAAGTTTTAGAAGTATAAAATTATATAAAAGTATGAAATTGGCTTATTTGAATATTGTTGGTGTGTGAAACAAATTTTGGAGGAAATAACATATTTAGATGCAGCTCCATAGCATTCGAATGATTGATTGTTTATTAGCAACATCTTCCATATGACCTCAACTTCTCCATGTGATGAAGATCCCGAAATCAAGGGCAAATCTATAATTAAATAGGTATTAACTGAACAAAATAGAGAAATCTCTAGAAGAGTTAGATGAGAGAGGAGGATATAGCTGATATCATACGACACATACTATTTCATTAGTTGGTTTTAGAATTAGAATTTCCTATCAATTTCGTAGGGAGAAAGATCTGTAGAGAGATAGAATTTTCAGTTTTCAATTAGTATTCTTAACTCTGAATTTTAGTTTTCAATCGGGATAGTGTAATCAAATTTCAATTCGTAAGCAATTTCCATTTGAGATTTCAATGTCTTTATTTCACATTTCTGTCTTTGTTTTTAACTTTCTGAATATAACCGACTAAGTTTTTCTTGGGCCAAGGCAAGGAAAATGTCATTTCCAATGATTCTCAAGATACCGAGCTTTATGTTTTCAATTTGAGTTCTTCAATTGTTGATTTAATTTGTGTCTAGTTACTTTAGAAATCATTAATTCAAGACCCGATTGGTGTTGGTTTACATATTTTATCGTTAAGGTCATATATGTTGCTTAACTTGAAACTCTTATAACAATTTTGTATGTGGGTTGCTAGACTTAGAACCTTTATTGTTCTTAAGATAGATTTGTACATCAAATGTTTGATCCATGGTTTGTTTCAATTGAAATTAATTTTCTCTAAATCAGAACAAATTGAATGGGTGATTTACAAACTCTTTGCATTTTGAGATTGATTTGGAATGGCATTGGAATTGTTTTGCCCAACTTATTAATATCAGATTTTAGTTAAATTCAACTCTTATTCAACCACAACGAACAATTAAATCAAATTTTCAATTTTGTTTTAAATTCATGTGAGTCATATTTTTGCCACTTTAACCCATTGGAATTAACCACTACTTTACCCCTTAAATCCCTGTGGAAATTGACCTGGTACTCACCAGTTTATTGTGCTTCAACCACACCTTACACTTGAGGAAGTTTGTCTTAAATTTCTTTACTCAAAACACTTAAATCAGAATTCAAAATTAAGAGTAAGGTAATTAAGCAACACAAGCATCTATCCTTGACACATACCAGTTGCTGTCGATGTGCAAGTAACACCTATTCTTAACTTTAAGGGAGAGCATGCTTTTAATTCTCATGATTTCTAATCACCTCATAGTCCCTTGGACACAAAGTTTGCTGAATGGAGGGGGTGGTTCGATAACTAGTTGAGCACGAGGAACAAACAAGTGTTGCTGTATCAGTTGCACCTTCGACCATGGAAGATATGATAGTAGTAGAAAACTCATTTTTTGGGTTAGATGTTGATGACAATGTCGACCTTTTATGGTAATGACAATGTTGACCTTGATGTTGGGCTCAATGTTAACGAGGGGGTTGAAGAGGGTGAGTGTGGCTTCTATCAACCCATATCACAAATATTTACATCTCTAATTGAGCCAAGCACTACAACGTCCACATCTAGGTTCCATTGCCTAAATTGGGACCTTAAGACAAATGAGCCTCGTGTTAGAGTTTTGTTTAAAGACAAAACTAAGTTGATTAAGGCTCTAAAGGTTTATTCAGTTAGAAAGAATACTCAATTCTAGATAGTTGAGTTGGATATAAGAAGATGGGCTATCAAGTGCATGATGTCCAGTGAAACTCTTTGTATTTGGTGACTACAGGCTACTAAACTAAAAAAAATATAGTTAGTTTGAGATCACCAAGTATAAGGGCTGTCATAGTTATGTTTATGCTTGGATGAATCAAGATCACTCCCAATTAGATGTCGGTTATGTTGCAATGCACATTGAAGAATTAGTGAAGAAGGATCCATCTGTTTTAGCCTATTTTTTAGCTCTGGTAGTGAAGAACCAATTTTAATATGTAATATCATATAAAAAAGCATAGGCTACAAAATAGAAGCCAATTGCAAGCATTTTTGGTGACTGGGATGAATCATATAGTAAGCTACCGGTATTTCTACATGCAGTGCAAAAATATAATCTAGGGACTATTGTTGATTACTACTACTATCTTAGATCGATTACAGATACTACCTTCATATAGTATGTGTTTTGGGCATTCAATCCCTCTATGATGGCTTTCAATTTTGTAGACCTGTCATAGTAATAGATGATATTCACATGTATAGAAAATATCAGGGCAAGCTACTCATTGCTATGGGAAGTGATGATAACGTATAAATCTTTCTACTAGCTTTTTCTATTGTAGATAGAGTCCTTTGATAGTTGCTACTGGTTTCTTTGCAACCTGAGGACACATGTAGTCCCAAATAGGCAAGCCCTGTCCCTCACCTCTGGATGGGCACCCCCCATGCCTTCCATATATTTTGTTTAAGGCACATGGAGGCTAATTTTACGAAGAAATATCCTACCTCTGATTTAAATAAATTGATGTCTTATGCTGCAAAAACTCCACAGATTGGAACTTTGATTTGATAATGCAAAAGATTAAAAATCTCAACCTTGATGTGTGGCAATATTTAGTCAAGATCCCCAAGGAGCAATGGACAATGTCTTATGATCGAGGTTGACCAATCTTAAAATTTGTTTGGGTTCTATCTCTCAAGTGCAAGGAGGCGATCATAATTTTATTTGGTAAGAACAAAGGTCATCTTCACAGGGCTGTGTTAAAAGACACTAGACTTATTCTCTTTAGTTAGTAGGTGATTCTAATCTAATCTACACTATGTTTAGATTTTAGGAAAGTTTGATAATGGTGGAGTGAAAGAATTGTGACACTAAATTAAGATACTATGACAATCTTGACTTCGAACCAAATCCAATAGTGAAATAATAGTAATTTACTCGAATGCATAGATAACTCAACCTAGCAATTATACATGTGTTGCTAAGTCAAGGATATTTCTTTTAAACCTAATTTATGGAACTCAATATAAGTGGAGGCTTTTAAAATTAGTTCGGACTCAACAGGACATTGAATCGAGCACCTAGTGTATATGAGTGTCAACTCGTAACTAGGCTTCGATTGTAACACGGGTGAATCGATTTCTTAAGAAATCCTAGTTTGTGGCTTTTAGAAAATAGATTCCAAAACACTAGCCTATTGAATAAAACACTTGGTATGCATGAGTGGCCACTCATAACCAAGTTATGATTATAACACGGGCGATTTGATTTCAAATGAAAACTTGATTTAGGCTTTTAGAAAATAATTCATAAGTCACCAGGACATTGAACCAAACATTTGGTGTGAACGAGTAGATACTTGTAACTGGACTTATGGTTGTAACACGGGTGATAAGGTTTCGAAAGAAACCAAAACTTACCAAGACTATTCCATTAATTAATAAAATGATTTTTACATTAAAAATAAATTGCATTCGAGCTCACCATACTATCACACCAACCATCAAAGGTTTGAAACCAAGAGCTAAACTACGCTACGAACATAATGAAAGCATAAACTGAAAATGCAACACAACAAATTAAGAAAGCAAGAACAAAGCTAAGAAGAAGATTCAACGGTAAAATGAAAAGACTACTTTAAAATAAATTTACAATTGATGATAAACAATAATGTCCATAGTAGTACTTAAAATATTCAATCCAAAAACCTAATCTAACTTAATCTAACCTAAGCTAAGTAAAACTGAAAAGAAAAGAAAGTATGTAAAAAGCTACCTCTCTTAGAAAATCTTGGCCTATTTATAGGCTAATACAAATTAAGGGCAAAATAGTTAATAATTACATAAAAAAGGGCCAGAAGACCAATCTAGGAGAAGGTTATGGGCACATAAGACAAAGGTGGCATAGGTGTTGGATAAAATGCCCCATCGAACACCCAAAATGGGCTCTCGGTTGGTACACCACATAGAAATCAATGGGGTTCACCAGATGAGGGGCGTTCAGCCCCAAGTGTAGGGGCATGCCACAACTTTCTATCTCTGACTTCTAATACAATTTTGACCTTCAAGACAATTGAATTAGGTTTTGGCTAAAACATAAAAGTTGTAGCCCTTTAAGTCTTATTTTCAATCCAAAAAGAATTGTATCAATTGGAGTTGTGAGCAAAACATTATGGTTAGAAAACTAATAAGATGTTGAGTTGGAACTTCAACTGCACACCACTTTGACTATTTTGAACTTCGAACCATTTACTTCTCCTTGGCAGCTATCGTAATTGATCTTATGAAGTCTTGGGAGTCCTTGGACATGTCGGAATTTATGTCTTAAAGCAATTTTATCTATGCATACCAAGTGTTCTACAAAATGCCCTAAATGACACCTAAACCTATTCTTGCACTTCCTTACTTCGGCTTGCCTTAGCTCCTACTCACATACACTCCTAGTATCATTTATGCTTAAAACACCAAGTTATCTCACCTAAAACATACAAATAGCAGGAATGTACGATAATGAAATAATTAAGCCTACACCTTGCCAATAACAAGCACAAGTGCATAATTAGCATGCTCAATGGATATAGAATTGTATAATCATACATGCTAATCAGAGGCCATAGATACGAGAATGAGATAACGAATATTTTTTGAATATTTTAATAATATTATTCGGGGTGCCAAATCATTACCTATTGCAGCATGTGTTCAGTTTACATTCTACAAAGTCATGATATACTTCAGTAAAGGAATAAAGTTTCAATGGTAGCTCAAGGGGCCGGGGTTTGACATCCACTAGAAGTCTTAAAATTGATTGATAAATATAAACTACATGATCGAGGTGTCACCGAATTGTGCGATTTAATCATATTGACGGGGTATACGAGGTAACTTCCGGATAATATATTAATGGGGATGGCCGTGTATAGGTGATTTCTCTGAACGATCAAAGTTGCACATGTGGTAAATGGAGTAATTGTCGGATCTAATATTCACATGTCATTGCCATTTGTGAGGAACGCTGTTATGACTGGATGGTTATGATTTCAGCAGAGTATAGCACTGATTCCTATGTTAACACATATGCTCCCTATTTCCAACCCTTACATGATCCAAAATATAGGAAAGTGCCAAGTGTCCCAACATTCATCCCAAAACAATATTTGAAGCAAAAAAAAAGAAAGCCAATGTCGACTCGTATTAGGAACAAGATGGATAGGAATGAGAGTTTGACTAAGTTACAGTATGGTCTTTGTCATGCCGAGGGTCATACTAGGTAAAAGTGCCTCGGAAGACCTACAAGTTAGTTAGTTTTTTGATTGCTTGGTTATGTAATTTGTAAGACTTTGAACTAATTTATTATGTAATTTGTAAGAGTTTGAACTATTTTGTTATACAATTTTAAGTCTTTGAACTATTTTGTTATATAATTTGTGGGACTTTGAACTGCTTTTTTTTTTGTAATTTGTAAGACTTTAAACTGTTTTCTTACTATTGGTTTATGTAATTTGTAAGATTTGAACTATTTCTCACTATTCGTTTATGTAATTTATAGGATTGTGAACTATTTTCTCACTATCCAAATATGTAATTTGTAAGATTTGAACTATTTTCTCACTATTCATTTATATAATTTGTAACTATTAGAACTGTTGGTAATTTGTTCTTTTTATGTACACATTATGGATCCTTCGGACGATCAGGATCCTCTTTTCTAGGACCTTATGATACATCTGTATTATGTACATAGTGCAGGCATAGATCTATAGACATATAAAATGGCGTGGTATGTTTTTAACTTTATTAGTTGAACGATATTTCATTTTACAATTGCTAAATGTTTATTTTGATTACAATTTTTTCTTTACTCAAGATTCATCTGTACTTGATCTTCATACTGGCTAGCACCTCATGAGAAACCTTACACAAACTCCCAAGGATGCTTGAGTTGTAGACTATCTTGTCAGGGAAGTGTGTATGTTTTATCACCTCGGGTGTATTATATTATACAGGTTATTAATCACAACACTTGTGGAGAGATGGCAAGTGGAAATCCACACTTTCCATATACCGATCAGGGAGTGCAACATGACACTAGAGAACATCAATGCTATCACTAGGTTAACAGTATAGGATGGTAGTTACCAGTATTGATATAAGTCATACTGTGCCTATATGGATTGGCATAGTCTAAGGCCATCTAGGCATAGCCCCACCTGCCAGTGCTATTAGAGGGAATCAGATCAAGATCAGTTGGTTGCTCTAGCACTTTAGACAGCTCCTAGCCAATGCTAATGATGACGGAGTGTATCGTCATACCCATGCAACCCTGTTGATATTGATTGGAGGATGCTTGCTCCCAAATAAGTCTTGTAACATGATCCCAATGATGTTTCTACCATTGTTTAATGATTTGGATCGTGTTAGACATCATAGTTAGGGAGGAGCAACATTGGCTTATTTATACCGGAAAATGTGTAGAGTATCGCAGACCCTGGCAAAAAAGATAGCTGGCCTGTTAGCCATTCTCCATATATGGGCACGGGAGAGGTTTTCTTTATTTTGACCTATTGTATGATGTCAAGGCCAATGAGCTGATGCATTTCAACTTGAGGCACTCGACTCATCTCATCCAGATGCACTAGCTGTGGTATCTCCACCAAATGTACCAGCAGTGGCACCTCCACTCGATGTATCAGCAGTGGCACCTCCAGTAGCAAGGCCAGCACGCCTTGTGTGACCGGCCGACCCATAAATGGCAGGTATGACAATGTTAAATGATTTCTTTTTATTTCTGTGCTATTGTTACTTGTTTTCCATAAAGTACTAATAAATATATCTAAACATGCAACATATGGCGTGCAGGGCTCACGTTGACATCTGGTTGTAATCTACTTGAGTACGTGGACCAATTGGACTTGATAGCGGACTCCCAAACGACATGGCAACTCCACCTAGTGGATCTAGATTTCTCAGTGCACGACCAAGAGATATGACGAATGAGATCCCCATTAATATGTTTTGACATCGTCGAGATGCACTTGATCGATCACATAATGTGGCAGTTTGGGATGATTCAGCACTAGAATATTACTTGTGATACATCCCGCAATTTACATGTTACTAATTGTTGAGGTAAGGCTGGTACTGACTAGAGTATACATCATGCTGATCGCATTGCTGCCTTGATCAATGTGCTCAAGTGGTCACTGCTGACCCATTTACCGGTCAGATGGATCGTAGTGATCCGTATATACAGTGGTATAACCTAACTAATATGCATCCTATTGGGCCTCCTCGCGATATGCCTCCCATTGAGTCCCAACCGGTGGCTGTCACAAATAAGATAGCAGTATCTATTCTTATATATAATGTATATTCCTTTTTAATTATGATTTTTTATTTTTTTAATATGATTAGATATTTTTTTAGGTACAGACTGTAGGCATGCCCATATAGATTGTAGCCCTCAACGAAAAGCATTGAGTCCGAGAGGGTGATATGACATCCATATCAGCTGGAGCTGGATTGTCTAGCTTAGCCAACCTGTCAATCTTAGCGGGAGATGGACCTTCCACTTTTGCCAGAGTGGGCCCATTGGCCTTAGGCCGATATCATTGCCCAATGCACCTATTGACCTCTCGAGCATTGATGAATACACAGTAATCACTAAGCATGATGAGTAGTCGCCATCACCATTGAGTAGTTCACTTCCAAGGCAATACGTGAGGAGAAAGAGGGTGAGGCCTCGGTATCAAACTGAGATAAAGATGAGTCATGTATAGTTAGAGGAGTCCCTTAGCCAGGCGTAGGGGATCGAGCCAACCTTTCAACTAATAAAGCCTTCGACTCAGCCACAACTGGGGAGAGATGCAAGAACCAAGAGTGAACTCGGAAGAATCCTAATTGCGTCAGGCATTAGTATTTTGTTATGACTATATTAATACATTTAACTATTTTGCTACGAGTATATGATTCTCAAATTCCGTTTTACCTTTTAGATTGTTAATTGATTGAAAAAAGATTATAAGTACTGTATAACTTCTAATGATATCCTCTGGTCACTTGTGCTTATATTTGATATTTTCTTAATTCAGCTGATAAAATGTTTAATTTAAACTAAACACACTATTGCAGGGTTGGCTACTTGTGGTTAACATCTTGTTGTTTGTGCCAGGAATTTTGTTGAGTTTTTTCGGGATAGAAGATGAGACTTGGTAGTTGATGGCACTTGAATGTGAATGTCGCCCAAATTTTGGCTTGTGGCTATTGTTCGAGGTACTGTTTTGATGAGATGGTAGGTAGTTATCACAAGTTACAGGTGGCTTCTTTTGTGTGCTTCTGAATACATGTTTTGCAAGTTTGAAGGAGTAAAGTTGCTAAGTCCTGTTTTATAACATTTGAAGGAGTGAGATGGTAGACAGTTATCGTTCATTTGAAATTTTATAACATTTCGAATGCAGGGGGGCTTTTTCTTTTATAGATAGAACTTGCATACCTATATATTATGTTTATACTTTCTAATTTTTGTATCCATAGGTTATTTTGATAAGCAATTAGGTACTGTATGAAGGGTATCTCATAAATTTGTTCTTAGACCGAAGTATTGTGTTTTCATTAGATTCTGAACAAATCTTTAGTTTGTAGAAACTGAAGTTCAAAATTATCAATATTTTCTTTTGAATTCTACTTTTATTTTCCCATTTTTTTAAACAACTCTAGTGCATTTATATGGTTTGCTTGTGGTTTCAGCAAAATGTTGCTTCTACTTTATATGGTTAGGTTTGTTGATTTGTTATTGTAAATTTTTAGTTATAGTGCTGGTCGTTGCTGTTATAGTGCCTCGTCACTTGACTGCTGAATTGTTGCATTGCTGTTGTAGGTTATGTGAAACTGGAATGGAATAAAACAGAAAACAAGAGGTGCTATGCAGGGAGAAATCACATTATGGTTTTGTAGTTTTTGGCAGGCTTAGAAACTGTGAAATGGTTTCGCGTTTTTAGTAGTTTGGCCAAAAACTATGAAATGATTTTGCATTTTATTTGTTTTGCATAGAAGCCGCGGAACTATATTGCAGTTTCAGCCAATTTAAAAACCTAGTATCATATCTTTGTGTATTTTTAGTAGCATTCTCTCAAACTGTGAATTAATTATCAATGAAAAAAGAAGTCTTTATTATCCTTATTTAATAACATACCACCATTCTAGAGGGTTAAGGTAGAATCCCACCATTCTAGAGGGTTAAGGTGGGACTAGGGGCAAAATATCTATGGTAGAGTAGGGACAATTGCCCTCACTCATTTCAAAAAAAAAAATAATTATACATATTTTATCCTTACTGCCTTAATATATTTTTACTTGCCCTCACCCATATCCAATTATCTCTAACTTTCACATATATTCGAGGATTTCAACATGAATTTATCATTAAAATTTTGAAAAACTCTTGATCTTATGTGTTTATCCAACTTCATTGTTTTTTTTTTATCATTTATTATTTATCCAACTTCATATCTTTTTTATTTAGATATGCCTTATCAATTTTTTAGATAGACTTTTTTTTATCATTTAAGTTTTATCCAACTTTAGCTTTTTTTTTTTATCATTTATCCAACTATTTTTTTTGATCGACCTTATCATTTTTAGATAGTTTTTTTTTTTTTTTTAGGTCATTCATCATTTTTTTAGATAGGTGAAAAACCAAAAATATGGAGAAATCCTCAAAAACAAACACATACAAGCGAAAGTAAATGAGGTACAAGATTTAACAAAGGAAAACCTAAAAACTAGTTTCTAGAGAAAAATTTTAAGTCTATAAGATGGCTATCCCTGAAAATCAATCTACTATAAAATCAAAGATTATAAGAGTTTATTGTACATGATTTGACTCGACACCCGTCTTAATCTAAGTATCTCTTGTTTACTATAACCCGCAATAAATCTTTTCCCATGCGATTGATCCCGTTTTTGAACTCGAATAGCACCTCTTAAAACCCAAAGATGTTCTTGATTTTCCGATCTCAAATTGAATATCACTTGTTGTTCTTTTGATCCACACTCTTGATTACCTCTTTTATAATATATTTTCTTGCCTCTCAAAAGTGATAACCCTAAGTCTGGCAGAATATTTGATTATTTATATCAATTCACAATATAAAAAACAGAATTAGAATAGAATATGTTAGAAATTTGCAAACAATTGGAACCTTGCTCACATGCCAGCCACACTAACTTTGATTTAATCGACTTTTCAAATCAATTTTCGCATTAAGGAACAACTTGATTAACATAAGACTTAATACGAAAATTTACAAACATTATATACTCAATGACTTGCCACTGGGTGGGATAATATGACAATTTATGGTAAATATTTATATCTTTTTTTTCCCTTGTCGAGCTAATGTTGTCACATGTTAACATCATATTCTATTGATCTACAACAAGTCTAACAAATTTAGCATTTGAAAATTATTTGGTAGGGTGAAAAAATTGTACTTCAGAAATTATTTGAGATAATTTGGAAAAAAAGTATAAAAAATCTCGGCATAACACCTAAATTCATTTAAAAATTAGAAATAATTTGAACATAATTTGGTAGAATATATTTCATTATTTTGCTATGCCTATAACATTTTTGTCAAGTAATAATTTTTTAATTATATTCGTAATTATAATTACATAAATAAAAAATTATTCATTAAATTATATGCAAAAACAATGAGCTGAAAAAATAAGTTACAATTTTATAATCATTAATGTTTCATAATTTTAAAATTATTTTTAATTTTTTATTAGATGTTATATTCATTAATGTTTTGTAATTTTAAAATTATATTTATTAATGTTTAAATTGTATTTATTAATTTTTTAAAATTATATTCATTGATATTTAAATTATTCATTAAATTATATTCATTAATATTTTGGGAGATGCGTACAACGGTGCAACTCTAACAGGCAGAACATGCAATCGTCGCGAATTTATCATGAAATTTGTGATAAACGGTAAATTTTCATGATATTTAAGCTTGGTTTGGGAAGAAAATTAACTAGCTTATTTCTAACTTGCTACTAACTAGCTAAAAATAAGTTAGCTAAATTTGTGTTTAGGAAGGAAAAAAGTGACTTTTTTTGAGGTGAATTTTTAATTTTTGTTAATTTGACATTTTTATCTTTGAAAATTTAAAAGAATGTTAAAATGTAAGAGGGTAAAATTGACTAAGCATTGTTGAAATTAAAAAAAAGCCGGGTACTAGCCGGTTTCCTAAACAGAGTTTTAATTATATCACTATACAATTAGATTTATTATTTTTATGAAAACATCGCATTTATACCGTGATAAATTAAAAATATCGCTGATATTTATTACATGGTCACGTGATTCTAATTTTTTAGCCCTCGATTTATTTTAAACATTAGGAAAAGAAATATAAATTTGAGCTACCTTTTTAAAATTTAGTACTTAGAAAGGCATTTCAAATTTTTTAAGACCAAATAATTCGTCAAACTCCCGAATTTCTTAGCTTGGTATCATTCAGTTTTTGTTAAATTATCTCATCCGTAATACCCGCCAGTAATATCTTTCTTATTTTTCGGTTTCTTTATCTTAATATAAAAATATTTTAAAATTAATAATTTTTAAAAATATAAGCGAAAGTATTTTTACATAAAAATTTTACAGTTGAAATATAAAACTATAAAAAAAAACATTGCTTCCTCCGTCTCAAATCATTGAAAAAAAAAAAAATTAGCACATGGATTTGTTTAATATATATTAAGAAGAGAAAGTTATTGGGTGTTCTAACAATTATGAGAGTATTTGGGGTATAATTTTTAGTAATTTTTTATTTTTTTATCAAAAGTTGTTAGATGTAATTTTAGTGAATTTGATGAAACAAATAGTAATTTTGAGTAATTTTAGTAATTTTTTACAATTTTTTACAATTTTTAGGTATTTAGTAAATTTTTTAGTAATTTTTTATAATTTTTAACAAATTTTAATATTTTTCTTACTAACTTTTAAATTAAAAAATTATTATAACAGAGAAGCGGAAAAAAATAACAAAAATTAATAATTTACTAAATGCTAAAAAATCAGAATTAATTATTTTTTTTACTAAAAATTTTTGCTACTAAACGTTATATGTCCCCTCACGAACGCAAAATTTCCCATTTCATGGTACGGTTTATTATATATTATATTAATCCATTTGTTGCTATTCGCCTTCTATCACAGTTTTGAGCCTTTTGAGGGAGCCTGACGTTACGCAAAATGCCACTGTGGACCCACCCGGACCTCCTCATACATTGAACCTGCAAGGGAAGGAGGACAAAACAAAAACCTCCTCGGTTTGTTTGTTCTCTCTCGGGCATTTTCTTTATCACTACCCATTAGCTATATCGAGAGAGAGGTGGTTTTTTTGGTGATTTTAGGGACTATATTCTCGGCTTAATTTCAGGAAGGTCTCATGTGGCTTAATGGGTACTCTGCGATGTAATTTCTAGACCCCAGATAAGTTGCTGTGCTCTTGTTTGATGAACCCATTTGTTTGATTAATTTCACTTTTGCATTTTGTTATTCCATTTTATGTGATTTTGGGTGTCAGGTTTCTTTGACTGGATTTGGGTATTAATCAGTGATTGCATTATCTCACTTTCTGTTGTGTATAATCTGGTTTTATGTGGTAAAGTGGTAGTGCTTAATTGATGATATGGATGGCTCCAGGAGGACTTGGCAGTGTTTGATGAGTCACCTATAACGTATTTGTTTAACATTTTTTTTTTTTACTGAGTTGTTGTTTTGTCTGCATGACAAATGGCTTGCATGGAGGAAAAACTGCTGCTTATTAGGGTTTTAAGGGAAAAAGATTCGTGGGTTTTGATCTGAATTTAAGAAAGATGATCTCTGTGGAGTGAAAATTTAATGTTGGAATTGGGTTTTGAGGGAAATTGTTTCAAGGGTGTGATCTGAATTATCATTTTTAGCAAAGCAATGGAAGGCAATTTATCATCCGGAAATATGATTCCAGGAAGTAGTTCTTATGGGGGTATTGACTTGCAAGGTTCGATGCGAGTTCATCATCAACAGCCGCACCCGCTTACTCTCCATCAACAGCATCAGTCTCTTTCTAGACAAGGATCGATGGTTCCATCGATTCACGAGAATTTCCCCCTTTCCATGGCAAGCATGCAAGACTGCGATCAGACTATCTCTTTGGCAGATTTCCCTAAGGCGGAAAGGGGGAAAAATTCTGCAAGTGATGAGGATGAACTGAGCTTTACGGAAGATGCCATTGATGGTCACTGTGACGCAAATAGGGGAAAGAAAGGGATGCCGTGGCAGCGCGTAAAGTGGACTGATAAGATGGTGAGGCTTTTGATTACTGCTGTCTCCTACATAGGTGAGGATGCTGCTGCTGATTATGGCAATGGGATGAGGAGGAAATATTCAAATTTACAAAAAAAGGGCAAGTGGAGATCAGTATCCAAGGTCATGGCTGAAAGGGGTCATTATGTTTCGCCTCAGCAATGTGAGGATAAATTCAATGACCTCAACAAAAGGTACAAGAGACTTAATGAGATCCTCGGGAGAGGCACTTCCTGCCAGGTTGTAGAGAGGCCAGAACTTCTGGACTTGATGGATCATTTATCAGAGAAAGCAAAGGAGGAGGTTAGGAAAATTCTAAGCTCAAAGCAGTTGTTCTATGAAGAGATGTGCTCTTACCACAATGGGAACAGATTGCATCTGCCTCATGATCTTGAATTGCAGCGTTCTCTGCGGTTGGCTCTCGGAAGTAGAGATGATAATGAGAACAATGATGTGAGGAGGCATGCACAAGATGATGTTGATGAGGATGATATAGATGCAGAAACTGAGGATCGTGATGAATTTGAGGAAAGTCATGCTTTGCATGGGGAACAGAGGGTAATATTTGGGGTGCCTGGAAGCTCTGCAAAGAGGATGAAACAGTGCCAGGAGTGTAATAAACCTTTCAATTCTCATTCACAAAATGCTCAAACTGATATCAATCAGGTGTTACCTGAAGGTGTGAAAACAAACATGCTGGAAAAGCAGTGGATGAAACATCGTTCACTTCAGTTAGAAGAACAAAAGCTACAAATTCAGGCTCAGATGTTTGAATTGGAGAAAGAGAGGTTCAAGTGGCAGAGGTTTTGCAGGAAAGGAGACCGGGAATTGGAAATGATGCGGATCGAAAATGAGAGAATGAAACTTGAGAATGAGCGTATGTCACTGGAGTTGAAGCGAAAGGAGATGGGTGCTGACCATAACTAAATAGCCTCTGTGTCAAAGTTAGTTTGAGTAGTAGGACTGTGCAAGTGCAACATAAGTTTTACTTGTTTTTGGTAAGCTGCTGTTGATCTCATCTGGTGTCAGTTTGTTCAAGAACCTTATTGAATGTGGTCTCCCTGTGTGCATGTACTGTATGAATGGTACAGGCTGTCTGCTTTTCATAACAATGCTTATGGTATTGCACATGTAGTCTGAATATTTTGGTAGGAAACTGTTTTCTTGTGCTCCGTTTTTTTGATGATTTTTCTTGGGCTTATTTATTTGGGTTTCTAGTTGTAACTTTTGAAGAATTCAGGTTTTAATTTAGTTGTTGCTTGCTTCTCTTCATGATGATATCTATACCCCCTATTCAAATTGTGTCTTTAAATTTAGTAGATACTATCTATTTGGCACTGCAGTCCATTATGTTAAGAGAGTTATATGTTCACTTTTTAACCATAGAGGGTCGTGTTTTCTAATCAAACCATAATGGGATTAAATATAATTACCCCTGATGCAATGAGCTTACGATTGAGGCATCTGGAGAAGTGGGATGCAATAAAGGGGCAAAATTTTATTTTTTGACATAGTTTGGTGAGACTAGTTACGTGCTCAGAATTGCATCAAATTTGGCAGTGTAGTAGGACATTGTCTTTTGACCAGTACTCATCGCCTTTGTCATAAAATATGATGAATTTCGGGCAAATTCCATCATCTAGGCTGTCAAATCATCAATTTTCCAATTTTTGAAAAATTTTTGATGCTTAATGACTTTTGATTGAAAATTTAGATTTCTTTGTTGTTTTTTAGCAAGCTTAGATTTTCTTTGAGATTTTAATTCTATGTTTAGTTGGATTTTACCATTTTTGGTAATTTTTTTTGGATTAATCGTCAATTAGAGTCCGATAAGGATTATTTTCTGTTTTGAGTTTTGCAATCTTTAATGGTAAAATCCTATACTATTGAAAGACAATTTTTTTGTTTTTATAGTGATTTTGTTCTCTTCTTATTATTTTGAGTGGTTTGTGAACTACCAATTGTTGCCTACTTGCTTGGTAGTCTTTGTCTAGAAATTCAACACGCTTGTGGAATGCATTAATTCTACACTTTCCTTCACCGCTTACTGCATCAGTTGGTATCAAAGCTTTGGTAAAAAACTTGAATCATGTCTTGTGGGAGAGGACATGGCTGGGCAATACATCTGAATGCCATGCATGAACATGATAACATAGCTTGTTTGGCACAACAGATCGAAGCACTTACAGCCCAAGTTGCTGCTGTAGCAGCCCAAAAAATGGATAGAGATCGAACCCCTTCTCTTCAATCTAAAGATGAGGGTACCCAAGCAATTTCCTGGGAGGGGAATGGTGTTTCTGGAAGGTGAAAATCTTTAACGGTCGCCGTTGGACTAAAGATTGACACTCTTGAGTTTCAAGGAGGCCTATAACCAAAGGAGTTCCAAGATTGGCTATTTGCTATGGAGGAAGTTTTGGATTTGAAGGAAGTTCCCAATGACAAAAGTTCCTTGGTGGCATGCAATTTTGGGGAAGGGTTGCAACATGGTGGTAGCAGACCAAATTGACTTGTTCCCTGCAAGGAAAGAAAAGATAGATTCTTGGCCAAAGTTGAAGAAGCATATGTTTGCTGCCTTTCCACCCTACAACCATACAAGGTAGTTATATCAGAGCATGCAAAATCTATGCCAAAGGCAATCGATCAGCTGATGACTACACTATTGAGTTCTACCAATTAGTGGCTCGTAATGATTTGGCTAAGACAAAAGATCAGTTGGTCTCACAGTATATTGGTGTTATGCTGCAACAGTTTCATGATACCTTGAATTTGTGTGATCCTATTTCTATAGTTGAGACACATTAGAAGGCGTAACAGTTTGAGAAACAGTTCAGCCATCGGACAACTAGTTCGGCATAGAGTAATGCAAATTGGGGTTCAGATAACCATGTTCGAGATTTCAGGCAAGTCCATCACAGAATATGGCACAAACTACAGTTGCTACAAAATCGTTATCAAGAGCATGGTATAATAGAACCACTGCCACCTTACTTTGTTTCAAGTGTGGAGAGACAGTACACTATGCGGTAGCCTATAGAAAGGGGGGAGCATAAGGGCTTATTTGTTGAGATTGAATCCATTGAGGAGGAAGGCATGGAGGGTGCTTATGAATAGCAACTGGTTTACAACAATGATCTTTCACTTAAGGAACAAGTAGTTGAAGATGAAGGTCCCCTGCTAGTAATCCGATGCATATGCTTTACTTCACAAGAAATTGACGGAGATGGATGGCTGAGGAACAACATCTTTCAATTGACCTGCATTGTCGAGGAAATGGATTGTAAATTTGTGATCGATTTTGACAGTTGTGAGAATGTTGTTTCTAAGGAGCCAATTGCGAAGTTGGTGTTGAAAATAGAGAAGCATCCCAACCCCTGCAAGCTTTCTTGTTTGTAGAAAGGGAAGGAGGTAATGCTAAGTTGTTTGGTTCCTTTGCCCATTGGTCTAATTACAATTACAAGATTTGGTGTGATGTGGTGCTAATGGATGCATGCTATATTCTGTTGGAAAGGCCGTGGCAGATATGTTCAACATGATGAGAGAAAGAATACTTATTCCTTCATGTTTTACAAAATAAAGATTGTGCTCATACCTAACAGAGAGGTATCCCCTAAGCCTGTAGTTGAGAAGAATCCCAATCTACACTTTATGCGCTGATTCGTAAAAGAGTAGATCGAGTTGGGAGTCATCTATGTGTTAGTTGAAAAAGAAGATGCTGGAGGAGGAGATTCAAGAGATTGTTCGTAAACTAGATGAGTTCGCGAATGTTTTCCCCAAAGTGTTGCCCCTGGGGTTGCCACCGTTGAGGGAGATACAATACCATATTGATCTGGTTCCCAGTGCTAATCTGTCCAATTGACCCAATTATCACGTGAGTCCCAAGGAGCATGAGTTGCAATGACAGGTAGAGGAATTGCTGGTCAAAAGACATATCCACGAGATCTCAATTCCTATGTAGTACTAGCCTTGTTGACACTGAAAGATGGATCGAGGCATATGTTTGTAGATAGCAGAACCATCGACATGATAATAATTCGGTACCACTTTCCAATTCCCTGGTTGGATGACTTGCTAGACCTGTTGAGTGGAGCTACTATTTTTACCAAGTTGGACCTGAAACGCAGCTGCCATCATATTCACATTTAGGAGGGTGATGAGTGGAAGACTGCTTTCAAAACTCTTAAAGGATTATTTGAGTGGCTTGTCAGGCCTTTCGGGTTGTCTAACGCCTCGAGAACTTTTATGTGTGATGAACTAGTTGTTTCGCCCTTTCATTGTTAAATTTTTGGATATGCATTACGATGGCATTCTGATTTACAGTGCCAATTAGGATTTGCACCAACAACATCTAGAGAAAGTTCTCACCTTGTTGCGTAAAGGAAAAATTATTTGCTACAATTAATAAATGTTCCTTTATGACTGATAGGTTTATGTTCTTAGGACATGTCAAAAGAAGTTATTTATGTGGATGAAAGCAAAGTGGAGGCAATCAAGCAATGGTTGTTGCCAAGGAATATCCACAATGTGTGTAGTTTCCATGGACTTGGGGGAATGTTTCTATGAATGTAATTAATTAGTGTAATTAATACCTTGCTTGGGACATGTGACTTATATGTAATACCCTTAAAGGTTGTAAAACTTAATTATGTTTTGTGTAATCAACCCAAAAAAGACAAAAGGTTGAAGCAATCCAAAGAACCCTTTGGATGGAGAACACCATCGCCAGAGAATGCCATCGCCTGAGAAGTCCAAAATGGATGATTCCTTCATCTAATCATCGTAGCCATATTTGGATTGAAAGTGCCGCACGTGACTCTGCACCCGCACCAGCACCCGAGTGGGTATTCTACAGTTTTGGGCAAGTCCGCGCAACCTAGGTTAGAGCATTCTGTTGGATTGATGTTGTAACAAGAGTTTTCTAGATTGTCTCTAGATTGAGAAGCTTGTCTCTGCACCTATATTGATTCTCTCTGACTTTACACAATTGTTTGAGCTTCACAATGACGAATCAAATATGGGGATTGGTGCTGTCATGAGCCAACGCAGGAAACCAATTGCCTTCTTCAATGATAAATTAAATGAGGCCAAGCGAAACTACAACACCTACAACCTGAAGCTCTATGCAGTGGTCCTGGCCTTGGAGCACTTGCAATCATACCTAGCACATAGAAAGTTTATCTTGTATTCTAATCATGATGCCTTGAAGCACATCAACAATCAAGGTAAGCTCGCTTCAAGGCATGTTGGATGGTCTGCCTACTTGTAGTAGTTCACCTTTCTCATTCTGCATAAGTCAAGTGCCCTAAACAAAGTGGTTTATGCACTTTGTAGGCATTCCTATTTGCTTACCAACTTGCAGTCTAAGGTACTTGGATTTGATTTTGTCGTGAATCATTAGGTGATGATCCATATGTGCAAAAAATAAAAGGCAGGCTGAGACCAATGAGAGGTGTGATTTTGTTCTTCAAGATTGGTTCCTTTTTAAAGGAAACAAAACTATGTGTACCACAATGTAGCTTGCACCTGTTTATAATTGAGGAGTTGCGTGACAAGACTTTGCAACTAGTGGTACAGTCATATGTCTAGCCATTTGTAAGATGGGAGGTGGCTAAGTTCGTGGATGGTTGTCAAATTTGTAGGTTGTCAAAGGGGACAACTACCAATGTTGGTTTGTTCTATTCTTTACCCATTCCAACCCAACCTTAGGCGAGCCTAAATTTCGTGTTGGAGCTACCCCGAACACAATGGGGAGTGGATTCAGTGTATATGGTGGTTGAAAGATTCTCCTAAAGGGCTCACTTTATTGCTTGCAAGAAGACCATAGGCGCAATGCATGTTGCGTAGCTATAATTTATGGAAGTTTATCACCTGTACGGATTGCTGAGATCCATTGTGTTAGATAGGGGCATAAGATTTCTCAGCCATTTTTGGAGGAGTTCATGAAAATTAGCATGCACCAAGTTAGACTTTAGTAGTGCCTTTCACCCTTAGATAGATAGAGGTGGTGAACCATTCTTTAGGTAACATGCTGTGGAGTATGATTAGGAGTCACTTGAAGACTTGGGATCAAAAGTTGTATTTGGTGGAATTTTCAATCAACTGGAGTTCTAGGTTCTGTCCTTTCATCCAATCAACCGAAGTTCTAGTTTCAGTCCTTTCTATATCAACTATGGCTACAACCTATGAGTTACCTTGATTTGACGCTAGTCCCAAATTTGAAATGTGTTAGTGGAAAGGTGGAGGACTTCATTGTAACCTTCAAGAGGTCTAGAAGTTCACTAACCAACATCTGGAGTCAACTATCAAATATAATTTAGAAAGCTGCTGACAAGAAAAGGAGGTTTGTGGAAGTTGAGGTGGGGGATTTTTTTTGGGCGGTTCTTACCAAAGACATTTTCTGCAGGAGACTGCAACAAATTGTCAACTCAGAAGATTAGTTTTGTAGAGATTAATGTGAAGATTACTCACGCATACTGACTGAAGTTGCTAAGTCAAATTTGTACCTCAAATGTGTTTAATGTCAAGCACCTCATTCCTTACCAATGTGATTTTGATGATGAGATTGCGAATTCGAGGGTGAATTCTTTTCAACTTATGGAGGATGATGCAATAAGCCTAGGATTGATGTATTTGGAGAAGTGGGATGCAAAAAAGGGGCAAAATTTTCATTTTTGACAAATTTCGGCTAGGCCAGTGACATGCTTCGAATCACTTCAAATTTAGTAGGGGGATGGGAAATGGCATTTGGATTAGTACTTATTGCCTTCACCGTGACCTACTTCAGAAATTCCATTATTTGAGCTATCAAATTGTCAATATTGCCATTTTAAGAAATTCTTTTATGCTTATAACTTTTAATGAAATTTAAATTTCTTAGCTGTTTGTTTTAGCAAGCTTAGATTTTCATCTAGTTTTTAATTCTATGCTTAGTTGCAGGGCGGATCCAGGGTTTTCACTGGGGAGGGCACCGAGTATATTTAAGGAGAGGATAACAAGTTATGTCATGGTTGTAAAGGAGAAACAATATTACTTTTTAGGGATATGTAAAATTATTATTAGATATTAAATCAGTGAATATACTTTTCACAGTTTAATGATTTAAGTAATCCTTTAACAGAACTTGAGGTTTAATAAGAATGTCCCTTATTACTAAAAAAGATATAATTACTGTTAAGTTTAATTATTTATAAAATTTATTATATTATATTTTTTAATGTTATGCCCAAAAGTATTCAATAGTTTAGTGGGAGAATACATTTTATTTTACAAAAAATACTTGGGTTTGATTCTTGTACATTCTTTTTATGCTAAAAAATTTTGAGTTAACCTTAATTTTTTAATAAAGCCAAAATACCCTAATTTTGAATTAATTTCATTTTTTGATAAAGTTAAAATACCAAGGGTATTTTGGTGTTTTTATGTCCAAAATAAGGATTTGCCTTTTTCCCCCCTTGCCTCTTCATAGGTCTACCCATGCTTAGTTGGATTTTACATTTTTAGTAATTGTTTTTAATTAATTGTGAATTAGAGTTAAAAACAATTACTAAAAATGTAAAATTAGAGTCCGATTATGGTTAGGATTTGCTTTTATATCATTCGTGCTGCTGCTGCTGCTTGTTCACTACGATTTATCTCTGTGAAAGGGCCTGAGCTGCTGAACAAATACATTGGTGCTTCTGAGCAAGCTGATATTTATGTTGGTAAATAAAGAATGGTTTGAGAAATATTGATGGATAAAAGGAAAAGAAACTCTTTTTTTGGTATTTTATTGACCAACATGAATGAAAACTAAGCTTCTCTCACCCAGTTTAAAGTGCGTGCTTTATTAACAGTGCCTCGCCTGGGCTGCTATCATGCACCTCTCTAGGCTGAGCAATCTTCCTCAGAGGGTGGGGAGAGGTAGGAAGTCATTCCATGTCAATGGTTATTCCATTGATATTGAACATGATTTCAAGACGAGAGATGGGGTTAGAATTGTGGAAAGAGGAAGAGGCTATTCTCGTTTTCTGGTATTATTTGAGGAAGAGCTGCTATGGATTCAGAAGATGTGTTCTAAAGAATACAAAACTTCAGTAGGAAGCCAGATGGGACATCTAAGAGGTGGTCGAAGAACTCTAGTTTGCACCAGAGTCAAGAAAGGAAAGGATAGATGGCTAGAGTTCCGTTTGTTAGTTCCTTTTGGCAGATTCCAGGTTTGGATTCCTGAACTTTATGTTGGCCATGGCTGGAGTTTCTTTGCTAATCTCCTAGATGAGTTCATTACTAAAATTCCTGGTAGCTTGTCTGTTACTGGTTCTGTTTATAATCCTAGTAGGGTCATGCCCAGTTCAATGAATTTTGATCATAAGAAGAGGAACAGTCAAAGGTCATATCTTCAAGTTGCTTCTTTGCCGGAGAAGTCTTTTCCTAAAATCAGAAGTAGAGTTTTGGGCCAAAATATTTTAGTTAATTATGCTGATGCAGTTAGTAGCAGTCACAATATGAGTCGTAGTGTTATTGGAAAGTTTAAAGGTTCTGATACTGAGATGATAGATTTAGTTTCCTTTTCCAATTGGCTGAATAGGAAGTGGAAGATTCCAGGTGGTATTGAAATTAAATCTCTGGATGAGGAAAGAATTCTGTTCTTCTTCCCTTCAAAGGAGCTGGCTGAAAAGTTTGTGAGGGAGAACATTGTTTACAAAGGAAGAACTTTACTTGTTGATAAATGGCATAGTTGGGGATGTTGCTCAAGAAGAGGAAATGAAAGGAAGGAGGTCTGGGTGAAAGTGGTGGGGCTGCCGGTTTACCTTTGGAGTGTAGAAGTCTTCCGTAGTATAGGGGAGTTCTGTGGAGGATTGTTGGAGGTTGATGAAGACACTCGAAACTCAACAAATGTTAGATGGGCTCGTTTGAAGGTAAAAGGTGATGGCAGGTCCATTCCTGCTTCTGTCAACATTGTAGTTGGAAATTTCAAGTATGATTGTCCATTATGGGTGGAAAGAGAGCCTTGGGTGGAATGGGCTGAATTTCCATCGTTCACTGGAATTTTCCGGCCAACTGGTGCAGGGAGGATGGAGGCTAGTGGGTCAGCAGAAGGTGCAGCGAATATGACTTCCTTGGAAAGCCGAAAAGACAAACAGGTCATGAAGATTGCAGCCTCAAAACCTGGAACTCTCTCAAAGTCTGTGGGGAAAACCAAGTGGATTCCCATCATTAAAAATGACAAGAACAAATTTATTTCGGGGGAATTCCAAGGGGCAAACAAATTTAATGCCCTCAGAAGCAAGGTGAATGAGGAGGCTATATCCATTGAACCTAGCTTAGCAGAGCAGTATGGCAATAATTACCACACGGAGGAAGATGAGGAAGTCATTGACGATATTAAGGACGATCATTATGAAGGTCAGAAAGTCTTTATTCCTCCATTGGATAGCCCCCATGATCCTTTATTGGCGGGGAATCAGGATTCCACTTGTATCTCTCCTCATTTACAGGAGGATGAAGATACCACAATCAAGTTATTTTCTGGGCAAGGCAGTGAGTCAGAAAATTTTTCTGTTTTGGATGAAAACCAGCTATCTTTATTTCTGTATAGGCCATTATTGGTGGAAAATTTAAATCAACAAGAACATAGCGAAGATGTGTTGAATTGTTCCCCACTTGCTGTGGCAGAGCCTGATGTTTTCTGGAATGAGCAGGTGGAGTCTTTACTGTTGGAGAATTGTGGAGAGGATCAACAAAAGATCTCTACTTGGGTGATCAATAGGATGAAATCATTAAAAAAAATTTTGGGAATTTCATGCGAAGGTTTTGAGGATCAATTTTTGGATTTGCTCAAATCCATTGAAGCAAGGAGAGGATCTACTAAACGTGAAGAGGGGAAGAAACAAAGTAGAAGTGCTAGAAGAGGAGTGAGGGAATTGAGGAATTTGCATTGCACAATTACTTATGACAAGGGCAGCTTGGGGGAGGATGTGGCAGCAGTTAGGGAGCATAATTTAAATAATTTGTTTTTAGAATGAAGCCAAAAATTATTTGCTGGAATGTCAGGGGTTGTAGGGGGAGAAGGAAAAGGGTGGTTATTAAGGCATGTCTAAATAAATGGAAACCCACTTTGGTATGTTTGCAGGAAACTAAGGTTTGGCAGCCAAATGACAGCTTTGTGAAATCATTATGGGGTGGTAGTTGGTGTAGGTGGTTATCTTTAGACTCAGTTGGAGCCTCGGGTGGAATTATTATCTTATGGGATAGTAGGAAATTGGATCTACTGGAGTGTGAGCATGGTATCTATTCTATTTCTTGCTTACTCAAACACACCGAGGATGAAGTTACATGGGCCTTCATTGGTGTCTATGGACCTGTTGACAATCAGTTGAAAGCAGAATTTCTTGAGGAGCTAGGTGCTGCGGTGTCTTGCTGGTCTGTTCCTTGGTGTATTGGAGGTGATTTCAATATGGTTAGTTGTATTGAGGAGAAATGGGGATGCAAGAAGAGGACAAAGCAGATGAAGGAGTTTTCTGAATTTTTGGAAGACATAAGTTGTATTGATTTACCTTTGGGAGGGAGGAGATTTACATGGAATAACAAGCTTTGTAAATCAAGAATAGATAGGTTCTTGATTTCCTCAAGTTGGGAGGATCTTTTTTCCAAAGCCCATCAAAGGGCTTTGCCCAGATTAACTTCGGATCATTTTCCAATTATGTTGGATGCTGACTTAATCAATGGAGGACCCAAACCTTTTCGTTTCGAAAACATGTGGCTGAAGGTTGAGGGCTTTAAGGAGTTGATTGCAAATTGGTGGTCCAGTTATCAGTTTGATGGCACTGCTAGCTTTGTTATGGAGCAGAAGTTGAAATGTTTAAAGGCTGACTTGAAGAAATGGAACATTGAAATTTTTGGAAGGATTGAGCAGAGGAAGAAGAAGCTGGAACAGGAGATTGTTAGAATGGATAGTTTGGACGACGAGGGGAAGCTGACTGAGGAGGATAGGAGAGTTAAATATGATCTGTTGACTGATTTGAATAATGTTATTCAGATGGAAGAAACAAGTTGGAGGCAAAGATCGAGGGTTCAATGGCTTAAGGAGGGAGATAGAAACACCAAATACTTTCACAAAATTGCTTCGGCAAACAGGAGGAATAATTGGATAAGTCGGCTGTTGATTGAGGGGAGTATTATTGAGGACACCGAGAGAATTAAGGATCACATTGTGTATTTCTATAAACAGTTGTTTACGGAAGAATGCAGTTGGAGGCCTCAGTTGGATTACTTGGAGACTTCAAGGCTGGATGCAGAAGTGGCGGATAGGCTGGAATTGCAGTTCACAGAACAAGAAGTCTACCAAGCTATGCATGAGTTGAGTGGTGACAAAGCACCTGGACCTGATGGCTGGATATTGGCCTTTTTCCAACACTGCTGGGACATCATTAAGGTGGATCTAATGAAGTTGTTTGCTGAA
The DNA here is from genome assembly GCA_019916065.1 of Vitellaria paradoxa. Classification (NCBI taxonomy): domain Eukaryota; kingdom Viridiplantae; phylum Streptophyta; class Magnoliopsida; order Ericales; family Sapotaceae; genus Vitellaria; species Vitellaria paradoxa. Next base: position 14,299,957 of record CM034239.1, on the reverse strand, counting down.
TTTCACCATACTAGCAGGTTTGTCAGATCTTTGAACTGCACTTTTATTGCTTTGATCCCTAAAATAAATGGAGCTGTGAATATTAAAGACTTTAGGCCTATTAGTTTGGTGGGGGCAATATATAAACTGTTGGCCAAGGTTCTTGCTAACAGAATAAAGAGGGTTATGGATATGTTAATTTCTGAAAGCCAAAATGCCTTTGTGAGTGGGAGGCAAATACTTGATGCTGTTCTTGTAGCTAATGAGGCAATAGATTCTACACTAAGGAACAAAGAGTCTGGTATAATCTGCAAGATGGATATTGAAAAGGCGTATGATCATGTGAATTGGAATTTCCTACTTTATTAGATGCGAAAAATGGGTTTTGGGGAAAGATGGTGCAACTGGATGGAATGGTGCATTTCCACGGTTAGTTTTTCAGTCCTTATCAATGGATCGCCAGCTGGTTTTTTTCAATCCTCTAGAGGACTACGACAGGGAGATCCTCTTTCTCCCTTCCTCTTCATTCTTGTGATGGAGGCTCTTAGTTTGATGTTTAGAAGAATGGAATTAGCTGGCCTATTGAAGGGTATTACTGTGGGGTATCCTGGGCAGAATTCAGTAAGTATTTCTCACTTATTGTTTGCCGATGACACTTTGGTTTTTTGTGGGACTGACAGGTTGCAACTTGGCTTCTTAAGGTGTGTGATGTTAGGGTTTGAGGCTGTGTCTGGTCTAAAGGTGAATTTAAATAAGACGGAACTAATTCCTGTGGGCAGAGTTGGTAATTGTGGTAATCTGGCAGCTGTTCTGGATTGCAGAACTGGTTCGCTTCCTTCCACTTACTTGGGTATGCCTCTTGGAGCTAATTTTAAGAATAAAGAGGTTTGGGAAAAGGTTATTGAAAGAAGTAGGAAAAGACTTTCCAATTGGCAGCAGATATACTTATCCAAAGGGGCTAAGGTAACTCTCATTAAAAGTGTGCTATTTAGCTTGCCTTCTTATCTTCTATCCCTTTTTATTGCACCTCAATCGGTTTTGAAGGAGTTGGAGAAGATTCAAGGGGATTTTTTATGGGGGAGGAACCCAAACACTTTTAAATACAATTTAGTAGCTTGGAAGACTGTGTGTTCTTGTTTGAAGTCAGGAGGTGTGGGTATTAAGGAACTAAGATTGCAAAATCAGGCCTTGCTTGGCAAATGGCTTTGGAGATTTTCTGTGGAGGATTCAAGTTTGTGGAAACGATTCATAATTGCCAAGTATGGAGAGGAGAGGGGTGGATGGTATACTGCTAGAGGTTTCAAGTCATACGGTGTTAGTCTTTGGAAAGGGATTATGAAAATTTGGCCACAATTCAAACAAAGTATTGCTTGGCAGCCGGGTCGAGGTGATAGAATTCTATTCTGGAAGCATAGATGGATGGAAATTGGAGTTCTTGCCGAGGTTTTTCCTGACATTTATGCAATTGCAGCTGATGATGAAGCTCTTGTTTCAGATTATCATACTATGGTGGGGCTTAACAGTGTTTGGCATATTGAGCTTCGTCGAAATGTGAATGATTGGGAGCTTGTGAGCTACCTCCAGCTGTTGGAGTTATTGTACTCAATTTCCTGGACCAATACTGAGGACAGACTGATTTGGAGAGAAACAAGGAATGAAGTTTATACTGTTTCTTCTTTTTATGGTAAGCTGAAAGGGGATAATTTGGATTTGTTTCCGTGGAACAAAATTTGGAAGACTGTGGCTACTCCTAGAGTCTCTTTCTTTGCTTGGTGTGCTGCTCACGGGAAGGTACTCACTATTGATAATTTACAAATTCGTGGCCACTATTTGGTGAACCGTTGTGTCTTATGCCTATGTAGGGAGGAGTCTATAGACCATTTATTTATTCATTGCTCTTGGACAAGGGAGATTTGGAGCTTTATTCTGGCATGCTTTGGGGTTCAGACTTGTCCTACTAAAGATCTAAGAAGCTTCCTTTTAGCGTGGTGGGGGCAGCCTATGGTGAAGCATAGAAAAGAAGTCTGGAACTTGGTTCCTTTGTGTCTTCTATGGACGGTTTGGAAAGAACGTAACAGAAGAACTTTTGAAGACAAGGGAAGTTCACCTGTAAAGTTTAAAAGTATGTTTTTTAATAGTCTTTTTACTTGGGCAAATGGAGGTAGGGAGGTTGATGTCAAGGCTTTAATGTCTTTTATTGAGTCACTTAGTTAGGCTGGCATGTAAGTTTTTGGCATTGTAGTATTGTGGGGTGTTGTACATATATTATTCTCTAAATAAAATTTACTTATCTTTTTCAAAAAAAAAATGGTTAGGATTTGCTTTGAATCTTTCAATCTTTAAATAGTGAAGTCCTGTACTATTGAAAGTCAATGCAAAGATTTTATTCTTTTTTTATATTATTTTGAGTGGTTTTTGAACGCGAGCAATAGTTGCCGACTTGGTTTGTAGTTTATGTCTAGAAATTCAACAACCTTGTGGAATGTGTTCATTCTACGTTTTCCATCACAGCTTGCTGCATCCCCAAACCCCCCCCCCCCAAAAAAAAAAAAAAAAACAATTGCTGTGTCAGGATGTCTGTTTCGTGTTGTATTTGTGTACCATGTCCATGTTTGCACTTCTTAGGTTGCAAGACATACCTAGAAAATTGGAAGCCTTATAAGAGGCATAGAAAAGGACTTAAGGATTCTATTCCCATAGTTCTTGTATATGAAAGTTAGTTAAAGCCATTTTTAGCCCAGCAAGTATCAAGTGGTCTTTTTGATTGACATTTTGGTGCAAATTTGGTTTTGGTAAAGCCATGACTCAATTTGCTCAAGAACATTTCAATTTTATTAGAACTCCAGGTGATCTCAAAATGTTGTTGCCTCAACCTTTTTGATAGTACTGCTGTGATAGTAGTTTGTTCCCTTTGCTTTAAATTTCTAATCTACTGTAGCAGGAAAAGGAGAAAAAGGAAGGATCTGGAAATAAGGTTCATGATCTGTTCTCAAGTTCAATATGATGAATTTCAAAGATTAATATGGTAACATGCTTTAACAACGGTAATGGAAATTAATGAGGTGGTTAGCATGGCCAATTTTTTCCTCTAGAATTATTTATATGGGTTTATGCTTTCTATGGGGTCTGTCCATGTTTCTTGAAAATTTTGTCTAAGCACATTGGTGGAACATTGTGAAGGAGGGTTAGGCAAATTCTATTACATATCAAGGAGGTGTCGAGCTCACTGTCATTAGGAGGTAATGTAACTAATTCTTAATCTGTAACTTGCATTGAGGAAGAAGTGTATGTATTCAGACAATTTGATACACCTTGTGGGGTACATTTATAGTAGTTTAAGCTTTGAGCATTAGGAACTTAATATGGTATTAGAGTGCTAGTTAGAGGGGATTATGGGTTCAGGTCTTGTTATCTGTGTTTGTTTCACTGAAGCATAGCCCGTAGGTCCCCCCTGGATGGTTTCCTACACCAGTTACGTAATGGTATGGGTATCTCGGTGGAAATTTTTGGAAGCTAGATTTAGGGTTTTAGTTGTATAAATACATCATGATGGAACTTGTAAGCCTAACTGTGTGTGATCTTTCATATTTTTGCAACAATTTTTGTACCCTTTGTTTTGTTTCACTCGGCACTCTTGGAAATTGAATTTATTCACAAAGCCCTTAAGGTAAATGGCTCTGTAAATCAGGAGAGTAGGTTAGTGGTTCATATAGAAGTTAGCAGGATCAATGATTCTGCATGATAGTTTGGTTGAAGGTACCTTCATCTGGTACGAAGTGTTTGGTTCTTTAAGTAGTGTATTGGAGTTGAAAAAAATTTGAGATCTTAACAGTGTATTTGAATCAAGGATTTGGTAATTATTAACAAGTGTTGTGATGTAGGACGATAGAGAATAAAGCCAAGAAAGAGAAATAGAGAGAGAGAGAAGAAGTTTAGGAGAGAGGGAAGAAAGAAGAAGAGGGGAGGAAAAACAAGCCACGAGACTTCAATAACTCAAATTTTCACATTCATCAATGTATCAAACCCTAATCATCATAAGCCTTTAAATAGGTTAATACATTCTCAAGATTACTAAAAATAAAGCAAAATCAAATATTCTAATAAATCCTTCTTAAAATAAATCTAAATAAAATTTTGCCTAAAATAAAATAATCTTTAATAGAATAAGGTAAAATCCTTATATAAAATGTAATCCTAATAAAACAAAGTTCTAATAATAATTATTTCATATTTTTTTTAGCTTCCACATCATTCTCCACCCCTTAGAAAAACTCGACTCCATCGAGTTAAAAATTTGCATACTCCTTCAATCGTCAGGTCACAAATAAAGCGGATGTTCAAGCTGTTCCTGAAGTTCATGAACATGCGTTAGGAGTGGTAGAAATCTAGTGTATCCACCACGTCTTCCGAAATAGAAATCCCGCGATTCAGAAAATAGAACTTGTAGAATGTTGGAAGAAGATAAAAAATAGACTAACTTGTGGGAGAAGTTTAAGTGTAGGAAACACAAAATCCACAGAAACACTATAAATTTTAAGCATACTCTTCAATCCGATAGTACATACAGGGACATCAGTAATATCGTTGGAAATCTGTGCCTCATCAAAAGAAATGACTTCATTAGTAGCAATAATTTCGGTAGTCGCAACAATTTCATCAAGTGGCTTGCCTACGATTTGGCCATCATCTTTATCACCTGAAAAATAAAAGTCGTCAGGATCAGGCTTATAAATCAACTCTTTAATTTGATCATCATTAGGCTCTCTCTTCACTTCAAATTGGTCGTCATCAGATTTTCTGTTTGGTTCATCAATTACTTTTGGAATTCTGGTAAGGGCACCAAATAGAGGAGCTGAAACTGTATTCGACTTTGAATTCGATATTTGGTAAGAACAGAGGTGAATAGGGTTGTTCGGCCAATAGTATTCCTCCCATATGTCTAATCTCACGTTTAGTCCAGATCGCTGGAGTGTAATGGTTATTCTGGACTTCACCGGAAGTCGCTGGAAAAGTTGTTGTAGGTCGCCGGTTGGTTGCTGGAAAAGTCACTGGAGGTTGCCGGAGGTTGGTGGTGCCAATTGTGGGGTTCACCGGAGTTAGGTACTGCTAGGAATATACAAAAGGGTACTCGAAGGGTTTAAGAGCGTGTAGGGCGCGTGCAGTGCTATGACTGCAGTTGCGGTTAGGCTTTGAGATGAACAGTGAGTTTTCGTTGATTATAGATCGATTTGCTTTGATACCAAAGTTGGTATAGGATGATAGAGAGTAAAGTTAAGAAAGAGCAATAGAGAGAGAGAGAAGAAGTTTAGGAGAGAGGGAAGAAAGAAGAAGAGGGGAGGAAAAACAAGTCACGAGATTTCAACAACTCAAATTTTCATATTCATCAATGTATCAAACCCTAATTATTATAAGCCTTTAAATAGGTTAATACATTATCAAGATTACAAAAAATAAAGCAAAATCAAATATTCTAATAAATCCTTCTTAAAATAAATCTAAATAAAATTTTACCTAAAATAAAATAATCTTTAATAGAATAAGGTAAAATTTTTATATAAAATGTAATCCTAATAAAATAAAATTTTAATAATAATTATTTCATATTTTTTTTTGACTTCCGCATCATGTTGCCTCTTTAAGCAGGAAGGGGAGACCATTGACCACATTTTTGTTCACTGTCCTTGGTCTAAGGAATTGTGGAATTTGGGGTTTACTGATATTTTCCAAAGATATGAGACACACTCTGCAGGAATGATGGGGCTTCAGAGTACGGAAGAGCTTGGAACCTTGTGCCGTTTTGTCTTACTTGGTTAATCTGGAGGGAAAGAAACAACAGAACATTTCAAGATATAGAGAAACCGATGTACAAAATGTAGAGTTTATTTTTGTGTATTTTGTATAGCAGGTTAGTGGGGGATATAGAGCCTGCTTTAAGTTCTTTTATCTCTTTTGTGGAGACTATGTTAGTGCAGGATCCTGCTTGGATTTTTGTTCCTATTTTGTATGGGCACCTTCTTAGTGCCGTCATCTTTTTAATAAAATTATCTTTTGCTGATTAAAAGAAAAAAAAGTATGGGAAAAGAGAGAGGAAATTTAATTTTTTTCCCCATTGCTTTAAAAAACTCCAATTGTTAAGAAAAGGGACAGTTTTATTACTTTTATCAATAAGCTCCCTCATGTACGACTAACTTTTTTAACAGGCTAGACATGGGTTTGCTATGAGATTTGAAATCAGGAATTTCGTCTGCTCTAACGCTATATTAATGTTAGCCATAGGCATTTCTTAATAAATTAATTTTTAACTTATTTTGTTTTCCATTTCTCAAAATTCCATCTTTTTTCATCTTCATTCCACCACGACCACACAATAAAAGTAATTTTCAACTTTCAATTCCTTTTCCCTTAATAACTTATCTTTTTCAAAAAAAAAAAAAATTCCTTTTCCCTTAATAAATCCACATTATCACACACATCCTCAAGGATCTTATCTTGAATTTATTGCAACATAAAAATTTATAGATCTTTTTAAGACAGTTATGGCAAATCTACTGTTGTTGATAAGTACTTATTGGCCTTTAGGTGAGTTGTGCTTTCCATTTAGGACTAACAGGCTTGCTAGGTGAAGTCCATGTGAATCTCTTGGCATCATCCTATTGTTTAGTAAAAAAGTTGGAGAAGGAGGCTACTGCTTGTATTTTGAATCTTCCAAAGAAACTTTCTACAAATCATTAGTGGAAGGGAGGTATTCTGCTTCCTATCAGATGAGCTTCAATTCTGTTTAAGATGGCATTTTCTTATTAGGCCTGCCCATTTTGAGAATTACTGCAATTTAGTTGATCTCTAACAGGCTCGGAACAGGTGCATTACATTTTGAATGTTGCTTTTTCAATGAATGAACTGCCTTCTTTTTCCTTGTTTTGTTTGTATTTTCTTTTATTGTTGTGTTGTTTTAAATTGATCATTTAAGGTACTCTAAGGCATGACGTCTTGTAGATTTTATTGTTTTAAACTACTTTGTTGATGTTTTGATTTGGAAGAAAGGATATGGAAATCCTTAGAGCATTTCATTCTTTCTTTCATCTTTGTTATCTTTCCGTCATTGCCCCTTGTTCTCTGCTGTTTGTGGTTCTCCTCTGCTGTGTCAATTTCATTGCATTTATAACTTAAAATGTGTGGGCATCTGGGATTTCTTGCCTAGAAATTATGTTGAATGTTGGTTGCTTTTGGACTGCCCCAATTGCAGTGTTTTCCAAAGTTACAGGGATGGGCAATTATTGCAGTTTTTGTTCATTAATTTTAGTAGTTGTATGGTCGCATAACATAATCCCTTCTATTCCCAGGTAGTATCTGGATGGAAACTTTAGTTTTTAGTTTTGTTCATCTAAGGATGTGTTAAGCCAACCATGCATTATTTTATTTATAAAGATTGTGATGAAAAACTCTAATATTCAGTTCACAGACGTGCACTTCTCTCATTAAAATATTTCAACATTTTTTTTTTTTTTTTTGCATATATCCTAATTCTGTAACTAGTTTAAAATTTTTTAAAATTTCCAAATTATTCCCAGTAATTGTAATGGAACCATATTATTCTTTCTTGTCATCCATGGGAACTTATGTTTGCCTGTTTGAATTCTGGCTTGGCTGCTGTTATACATGTGATAATTCTGAAAGTTCTCTGTTCTTTTGGTGGTCTATAATTTAGTTGGGAATATGAACTTCCCCATGTAGAGCTGAATGATGAAGCAGTTCTATTCCACTTTATTGGGGAATCCAAAGGCAAAAATGGACTTCTATGACTCAATTTTTTTTTTTTTAATTATGATCCGAGAATCTGCAATTCATGATAGTTTAGAGTATGCAACTGGATTTTGGTAGTTATCCTTGCCTCGTCGACATAATGCAGGCCTGCAATCTTGAGTAGGATTCATGTTTTCAATTTGAGTTGGTTTTCCGTCAAGCTGGGTTCAAACCACAGTAGTGGTTTTGCTTTCTTCTTTATGTTCTTCCTTTCAACTGCGGTTATTTTTCTCTCTCTCTCTCTTTTTTTTTTTATTTTTTTTTTTCGCATTCTAAAATTAGAAGAGTTCCAACATATCTCATTGTACTGCATGATGCAAAGGTATGAGAATCTGCACAAGAGAGATGCTATTAATGTTATTACTTTGTCTACTTAATAGGATTAGTGTCTAGTCTAATCTCACATCTGGAATTGTTTGATGTAATGTCCTATGAATGAACACCTCCTGCATTATCATTTTCTATGGTACCGTACTTATCGAGATGCAAGAATATGCTCTTTTTGAACTGCAATGTCCGTCTTCCTGTTTGGACTCGGTGTACCTAAAAATTCCAAACTGTCTTTTACTTCAAATCTGTCATCAGATAACGAGGGCGAATTTCTGCACCGTGTCTGTAATTATGTTCGAACCGGTTCTCTGTATTCTCAGTACCAGTCTGATATCTGATTTCTGAAGATTTATCAATTTCAGGAACATTACAAGGGCTTTCCATCGTCGGGTACGGGGAACCGCAAACTTTTTCTTCTCTGTTTGATAACTCTTATTGCACAACAGAAGAAACAAGCAGGAAAAACTTAATTCCGAAAAATTATCTACTGTGAGACTCAGATTGAATCTGCTTTCTGCAAATTCAATCTCTACCTTTAATGTGAGTTCATTCTATTTTCATTGTCAGGCTCTGCCATAGGAGACTTATCAAAATAAGTCATTTTGAATGGCTTTATATATGCATGCTTTTGGATCATGAAATAGTCAAGACATTTGAATGACAGAGGTTTACCTGTATTCCTTAACTATCCTGAATGGCATCTTGCTTTTTTGGTGAACTGAAGATGAAGTGCAGCTTCTATATGCATCATCTTGCGGTGTGGGGAATGCTGTTTTTTTGGTTGATCACTTGGTAATATTTGAAGGACTGTTTGGCTAACAGTGTAGGTTGGGGTTGTGTTGTTGAAAAGTTGGCATTAATTTTCTGTGTCACCAAACACACCATAAAGTTGCTAAATGAAAGCTTATCCATTTCCCGTCTCCCCTCAGTGAAGTGGACATGAGTACCACAGAAATGCAGACATGGACACATGAAAGTAATGGGCTTATTTTTGTTAGCGCTGGGTGTGTGTGTGAGTGTGTGTGTGTGTGAGAGAGAGAGAGAGAGAGAGAGAGAGTGTGTGGGGGTTGTTAGTTGGCAAGTAAATGGGGGCCCACACACTTGTTGACACTGCTAAAACGGGGATATAAGAGTGGCTCATTGGGCCCATGAAGGGCCCATCAACAGCGACTCTTTATGCAAAGAAGCACTTTAGGAATCAATTGTGCAAATGACTGAATTATATTGCGGTCAGCAGATTATGAGGACAGTCTTATACGGGGCATCTATGTGTTTGCAGGCAACGAAGGTAAAAATATCTATTATTTTATCATTGAAATCTGTGGAAAAAAAAAATGTAAAGAAGAGAAAACAAATGAAAGTGGGTGAGGGAGAAACTGGGGAGAAAAGTGTCATTGTTTGTCGTTTGGCTTGGCCAATATATATATATATATATATTCTTTCGTCTGATCCATAAAAGGAGGAGGAAGTAGAATAATTGAGGGATTCTTATTTTCAACAGATGAAATAAAAAATAAAAAGAGAACTTTCCCATCCTATTTGCGCTATATTCTCTCTCCTAAATTAAGAATCTAATGTTACTTCTTCTCTTTTCTATTTTTCTTTCATCTACGAAAATTTCAAGCACACCTTAAATGACCAATACCCAATTTTTCTGCAAATACACGTGATTCCCTTATGGTTTAGGTCAAAGACACTTGAGCCTTTTTAATTTAAAAGTTAACACGTATCCTCTTATGATTTGGATTAAAGTGTAAAATTGACAAAAAAATGTTCAATTTAATAGGATTTACGTCACGTGTGACATATAAGGTCATGTGTGATCTTTCAAAAAATATTATTTAGAAAAATAAAGATAAATTTAATCTTTTAATAAGACAAAACAACAATTTTATTTTAACATAAAACTGAATAAAAATATATTTTTATCTATTAATATTTTTAAAAATATTTCTATTCAACGAATTTTAATCACAAATTTAATTAAATTTAACAAATATAGTCAAATTTGCACTTTAATTTAAAAGAGGAGGGGATATATATATATATATATATATATTTGAGCCAGCCCAACTCCAGGGACATAAAGGGCAATTACCCTTTTCTTTTTCTTCTCTTTTATTTTCTAACTCACAAAAAAGAAAAAGAAAAAAAGTACAAAAAAAAAAAAAAGATAGAAGAGAAATCATCGACTTTTCTCTCGTAAGCTCACAAAAGACTGAAACAAATAAATAAAATATTATTCTTTCACTTCTCTTACTCTCTCATTGTCAATGTGGAAAGGCTAGCAGTACAGATCAAAATCATTCTAGTAAATATCTTAGGATTTCGTACAGCAATGAGTTTGGCCACTCATCAGAGTCGGGTCCTACGTTGTCCACCGCGCGGGTGATAAAAATTAGACCAGTTAAATTATTTCAACCATGTAATTATGATCAAATTCGTTTGAAAGTGATATAAAATTCAAGATATTTTCCCTTATATATATATATATATAATATGCAAATTAAATTCTTATTCCAAATGGTTTTGTTATCTTACTCTTTCTTCTGTTCTTTTGATACGATGGTTCTGTTTGAAATGATAAAAAATATTAAAAAATATTAAAAATTTATAAAAATTATTTATTTTTTATCTCATTACACGAATTGTAAACTCACAATTTATTTTACTTTTTCTTATTTTAGGTATTTTTAGAATGACAAAAAGTGAAATAAAATGAAATAGAGTGAGATCAGTTGTGAGTTCGTAATTCATACAGTGAAAGACAAAGTGAATAACTTTTAAAATTTTTCAGTGTTTTTCCCCCTTTTCAGAATTTTTTGTTATTTCAAACGGAATCTTCATCTCACTTTTTGTCACTCCAAATACACCCAATATTTATCAACGACCCATATATATATATATATATTAATTGGTCAGCAGCATTAATATAAATTGGAGTATTTAATTAAATATATTGAATACATAGCATTAATTTATATTTAATTAAATATATTGAATACATAGCATATACTGTATCTTGACATAGATAATATCGATCATGATCCTCTGTTATAAATTAGTTAATTACCCAATTTGGAAGTAGATATAACTCAAGACCAATTTACCGTGCACCATCTCTCCCCCCCCCCCCCTCTCTCTCTCTCTCTCTTTCCTTCCATCTCTCTCCCCCCGGGGGCGCATTTTAAGCTTTGTACTAAAGCAAAGCTTTATTAAAGAAATAAATTCTAACTGGCATGCGGCACGAGCACATGCTCTAATGCCCTAATCATCACAACAAAGCAATGTTCCTTCATGTCTCCATTAACTAGGGTTATTAAATTGTGCCAGAATACTTTCATAGCTTTGGCATACCTAGTGTTTTATGAATAAAAGTATCTTAAGTTTAAATTCAACTTTCAGAGTTAGGAATTGTATTTTTAACATTTAAATTTTTATGAAAATTCATCTAATGAATAAAAATGTTTTAATTTTGATGCTAAAATGTATTTCTATAAAAATTTAAATGTTGAAAATATAATCTTAATTCCTAAAATTGTATTTTAACTTTAGAAACTCTCAATCTGTATTTTTTATGTGCTCAATTAATAAAAATTAAGCATATATAGTAAATGAGTATGGCTCATGGTGTATTTTGATTTAATTTTATGCATAGGTTTGCCACAAAAATGAGATAATTACTCATATGATACTACATTTATAAATCAATGAGTAATTATATATCTTATACGTGCACTCTTTCGATACATGATTAACACATAAGACAATATGAGTCACGTTTACTATACTTAATTTCTATTAATTAGATACATCTATACTATTATAAAGGAAGCAGAAAGGGTGTGGTGAAACAAAAAATTTTATGAATATAATTTTTAGTGAAATTTTTATTTTTTTTCCCATTAATAATTCTTAATTACCAATAACCACTCACCACTTAAAAGTAGCGTATAAGTAATTTTTTTTAATTTTTATAAGTTATTTAAGTAATCTTATTCTTTTATTTTTTTTCTTTTCTCTAAATGGCGCCCTTTAACCATATGCTATTATTATAATATTTTTTTATTTTATTTAAATGCCCCTTAATTACTTACTATTTAGTGAAATATTTTTAACTAATAATTATTTATTATTTATTGTTTAAAATAATTTTTTAAAAGTTTTTAAATAAAATAAAATTTAATTAAAGATAGACGTATAATGTGTGCCCCTTCTAGGATAAAATATTATATTCCAAAAAAAAAAAGATGTGAAAATTTATAGTTCACCCTCTCAATCTTTAACGGGGATGACCCACCATGTGCAAGATAAACAAATGAATGTATCACTGCGAAAGTGAAGGAACCGTTTCATTGTATTAATGATACCATTTCATTTCGAATTAGTCAAATTAAAAGCGGGGAAATTTTAGAAAGTTTATGAATTTTTTTGGACTAAAAATTAAATTTTAATAAATTAAAATTTTGTCCCGAATGTAATTCGGCTCTACACGAGATACAACTAGTTTATATACAAAGTGCAATAAAATTTCACGTATTAAAATTTTTCTTTAGTTTATTAAATCAATCCAAAAATCTTTCTATATTGCAATATTTGCTATAAAGTTTTTTAATTTATAATAAATTGACTAAAAATTCGCTCTTATCAAAATAGTTTGTCACTTGAATTTCGGATCTGGTAGATATATTTTTAGAAGAGATGACTAAGGGTTGTCTGGATTACCAATTTTCTTCAATAAATTTGTCAATTTTTCATTTTTTTAATTATTTAATTTTCTCAAACTTTTTTCAAATTTTTCTATTAAAAAATCTTCTAACTTTTTCCAACTTTCTATAACTTTTACCAAATTTTTTTAACTTTCTTTAATTTTTATCGACTTTCCCTAATTTTTATCGACTTTTTCTATTATTTTCAACTTTCACAAATTTTTATTAAACATCACCAGAAAAACAATTACAAACAGTTACCCAAAAAAAAAAAAAAATCACTTTTTTGGTTTACCAAATATCCATTAAATATAAATTTTGAGTCATCTCATTTCTTCAATCAAACACATAAATTACATAATAGGTAATTCAAAATTAGTCGATTTCATGATTAATTTTATGGTAGGAGTGAGTGCCTTGGATGTTTATATATGGTAGCAATGCCTTCATGATTTGGGCACTTTGAATTGTAGGGTTCACACAAGGCCCGCAACAGTGTCGATTGCTCTCCTTCCATCACCATTTCATTGAATTATTTTGCGGGTGTCCTTTTTAACGATGAGAACATGTACTTTAAAATCTATGCACATGGTGGTTAACTCACGTTGGACCCAACTGTTAATTACCATCCGACCCTCACCAGCCTTCAACTTTTAATTAATATCTATATATATATTTTTTCATGCATGTACATTAAAATGAGAGGGATTGCTTTCACATTTACACGTTTCCCCTATCCTTTTTTTTTTTCTTTTTCTTTTTCTCTTTCGATCTTTTGTTTTATATTTGATTCTTTTTATTTTTAAAAGATCAACCCATGTCTTTGATTCTTTTTTTTTTTAATTTTTATATTTGATTCTTTTTTTATGCTATTTTTAAATTTTTTAGATAACTTTATAATAGATCAACTGACTATCATTAAGGTATTTGGGTCATTTCTTAAATGAGTTAATAATTGATGAATATATTTTTTGTTAGTAGGTTATTTTTTCTGTTTTTGATATTCAATATTAAATATTGTGTTATTAACCCGCCAGGGGACGAGGCCTGTAACTCAGTTGGTTAAGAGTCTTGTATCGTTCACTCATAATTCGGGTTCGACTCTCTCTTCCGCTTATCTAACCAAAAAAAAAAAAAAAAAAAAAAAAGAAAAACCCATCAAGGTAACTCAACGGTTCTTGAGACTAGCCGTGGACCTAAAAGTCTTAAGTTTGAATCCCGTTGGTTATTACCCTGTCTCACTCGGTGCTTGGGTTTTGCAAGTAGGTTCAAGCACTTTCAGTTTACCCATCGGTTATGCAGTTTGTTGAAGACTGCAATAAACTGGTACAGGTTCCGAGTTATAAAAAAAATATATTGTGTTATTGACTTAGACTTAACACAATTTAACAATAATAATATCAAACAAATAACTTAAATTTTCTTTTTCTTTTTTTCATGCATCTACTCAAAAGTTTATGGACTTTTGTTATTGGCATGTATTTTTTTAATTTTTGCTAGGTTTTATTTTATTTTATATTTGTCATGTCTTCTTCTTTCTGGTTAATGCGCGTCATTGGTAGGTACGTGTTTGCACCCAATTGATACTTATTGTTAAATTTGCATGATATAATTGGATATTAGTATTTTATTGCACGACGGTAATTTAATATTATTTAAATTCACTTATCGATTGAGTTTTGAATTTATAATAATTAATTACACCTATTGCATACTCTCATTTTTTATTTGTTATATACTTAAATATATTAAAAATACTTGCAATAACGCGGAGTCATCTAGCGAGTACATGTATGAACTTTTTTTATCTTAAGAAATGAAAAAGTAAACAACCAAAAGTTGTAAACTTAAATTAAAATGACATTATGGTTCACATAAAATTTCTGCAACTGTATACTGTATATGAGTCCTGAAGAAATTAAAATAAATACTATGATACTTAGGGTGCGTTTGAAGTGACAAAAAAATGAGATAAAGTGAGATAAAATGAGATAATTTGTGAATTCGTAATTCGTGCAGTAAAATAAAAAGTGAATAATTTTTAGAAATTTTTAGAATTTTTTAGTAATTTTTAACAAATCAAACGTACCCTTTAATTTGTACAAATACTACACCTATCGCATACATCTTAATTTTAGTGCAATTATAATTACTATAGGTAAAACATTATTTTGTTCAACTAAATCTAAAACAATTTACAAATTACAAATGGATACAGCAGGAATGTTTTATTACGATAAAAACAAAAAATATTCTGATAATATATTTTTCTTTACTATATATATATATATATTAAATGTGAAGCGCACATATATATGAGCTTTTATATATATATATATATATAATTTTTAAAAATAATAAATTTTGGATAGCATTCAATATCAAACTGCGCATGTCAACAATTAATAGCCCTAAATGTTAGGGAGACTTGTTTTTTTTTTTTTGGGGGGGGGGGATTAATGGGATTTTACAGTATGAAGGGACGCTGAAGTTTTATTTTAATTTTAGAATTTGAAGTTGAGTTCGAATTTTTAAATTTACGTGAGATTTTACCGAATGGTTAAAATTAAAATATTTTTATTTATTTAATTCAAAAGTTAAAAATATAATTTTATCGCCTAAAATTATATTTTAACTTACAGAATCCTCCCTCCGATTTTGCCAAGGTGTTAACTAAAATAATTAATAATATAGATAATATAATAAAATAGTTAATTGGATAGGGTTAGGAACTTAATAATATAAATGAAAGTGATGTTACCACTGTAACGTAATTATAGACTTAGTTGGTGTGTCGCATTCAAGAATTCGCCTTCACTGAAAACCAACTGATCCTGACCATCAATTGTATGGTCACTGGATGGGGTTGAGTCACAAAATTCTTCATCTGGTGGGTTCCATGAGAATGTGAACCGTAAATGGCTACTGCTCACCCATAAATATATCATTACACACACACACACACACACACACATATATATAACTGTGTGTGTGTATATAGAGTATTGATATAATAGTACAAGATGGTATAAATTACAATGAAACCCCATTTTGTTTTTTTAGCATTAGGTTAATATATATAAATATATATATGTACGTATAGGTGCGTTTGAAATGATAATAAGGGAGATAAAGTGAGATAATTTGTGAATAATTCGTATAGTGAGATAAAAAGTAAATAATTTTTAAAAATTTTCAGATTTTTTTAGTAATTTTTAGCAATTCAAATGTACCCTATAATATAGTGGATTGTGAAAAAAGAGAAAAATAAAAAGGATAAAAAGATAGAGAATGAAAGAGAGAGAGAGAGAGAGAACATCATAAAAGAATGGGGACATGGTGGTTGCTTAGCTAGTGCCAGGTAAACAGAAGGATTAATCCCAGATGGATGACACATGATCTTGATTTAGCTTCACATGCCCACCATGTTCAATTTACTTCTTTGTCTACGCATACTAATACACATGCAATGTAGCTTTCCAAAGATGGGGTACCAAAGGCAAAAAGATTATCAGACAGCTATAATTGGTCCATGTCACCAGGGCCAGATGCCCTAAATTTTAATCCTTAATTTAATTATCTATTGCAAATTATAATCAATCATAGCCCCTCCATTTTATTTATTATTGTTTTTTTTTAATTAAACTCTAGAAGGCATAATACTAAGGTGACATTTAGTATACCTATTTTTGATGTATTTTTTATTTTATATTTTTGAAAATAAAAAAAAATAATTGAAAATGTAGTTGGTCACTCGTATTTTTAAATTTTGTTTTAAAAAATAAAAAATAGACTAACACATGAGATACAAAATGACTAAAAGTCTTTTTTTATCCAAAATAAGAAGAATCATAAAATATAAAAAATAAAAAATATCAAAACAAACTTGTTTTTTGTTTTTCGTGTTTTGAAAATTTCAAAACATAAAACACTTAAAATATAAAATAAAAAATAGAAAATAGAAAATAATAATACAAATCTAATGCTGCCTACTTAAATTTTTCAATTTGTTGTGTTCATATTATAAATTAATACTAAGTTCAAATATATATATATATATATGTATACATATATTTATATACATAAATTAATACATTAGTAGTAACTCCCACGAAACTTTTTTTTCTTAAGTTTTCAATTATTTAATTTGTAAAATTAAAGAAAATATTGCTCTATCAAAATATTTAGTCAGTGTCCTGTAAAAATGACGTGGTAATGGTATTAACTGTAATAAAATATTACATTAATGGATTATTTATTTAAAAATGATTGATTCATAAAAAGGAATGAATTGTTTATCTAAAAAATAATTAATTAACAGAATAATTAATTACACCATTCACATTAAAATTTCCTATTAAAAAATTTTAATTGCATAACATTAATCTTTATTAAAAGTTGTAAGAGATAATTTTTTGAAATCCCGAATGATTCCCCTGGCATGTGAAACAATTAATATCAATAACACTAAGCAATCCCTCCACTCTTAAATTTTTCTCATCCACTCAAAGAGAGAATTAATTAAGTTATTTTAATTAGAAATAAAATATTTAGGGAAACCCAGTCTAATAAAGTTTCACAAAACATGGGTATAGCAGTCATACATATATATATATATATATATGTATAAATTATCTATGTAGGTATGAAAAAGATGCTTTGTTTCCACTCTTGGAGAGAGATAGAGGGGTGGGTTATGGAAGGGGGGCTGTACCTCACAAGTGGGTTGAAGAATTTTACAGAATTTTTTTTGCTGTAAAAGGCAAAAAAAATCATTCATATTCTCAGGGCATCTCTATCTAGAGGGGGGGGGGGGGGGAAGGGAGGCTATAGGAGGAGGAGGAGGAGGAGGAGGTTACAGCAGGCCTTATTGGCACATTCTCTTCACAGCTTGTGACATCCAGTTATGTGCTGTTTCCTAAAACAACTTGTTACAAAGGTGCTGGACCCACTCCAAGTGGGCTGTTTATGAAAAAAAAAAAAAAAAGAAAAGAAAAAGAGCCACTTGGATCTATCAATAAAATATTATTTACATTATTTATATATACGCATAAATATATATATATATATATATACGCACACTCATCGTACAGGAAAGTATGTAATATTATAATTAATCATCAGGGGTAGTTGAACTGGTAAATAGATTCAAGCAGTAGACAATTTATGTAATTTCTTAAACCTCGTCCAATGAAAATGCTTCAAATAAAAAAAATATATATATATAGATATATATTTAATTATTTTTAAATTATCTCATACTAAACTTTAATACCCATCTTAATTTCAAATAGTTTTTAAACTTATTTTAATTTATAAAAGCAATATGAAAGTCCTCATATTTAAAAATATATATATGGATATATTTAATTATTTTTATTTTATCTTTGTCTCAATTTTAATGCTCATCCTAATATTTAATAATTTTAAAACTTAATTTATAAAACAATACTTTTATATCTATAATACAAAGTCGAGAATTTATTAAGCTTAAATTTTTTTATTTTATATCTGTGCAAATATTTTAGACATAAATATTTTTTTGTCTTATGCCCGGCCTAATTTTTTTTTTTTTTTTGCTTTAGATCTTTAAATAGTTTGATACGACTCTATTGTTAGAATTTATTTTGATTTTACTGGTTATTCATTCAACTCTACTTAAGCTCACTGAAAGGATCATTAACTCTCTAGCTCTCGATTTACTTTTTAGTAGTCATTAATTTGATTAAAGAACTAATGAGTTATTAGTTAAAGAGTCTTAAAAATTAGCCGTCGGCCCGAACATTTAAGTCATCCAAGGAAAAAAAAAGAAAGGTAACATCATATTGTTGTATTTTGGTTCAGGAGCTGTGTTAATTTTATTTTCTCAAAATGTGTATTTTTTATTTTCTCTAAATCTTTTAAATTTACGATGAAAGAAGTGTTGGGGAATGTAAGCTCATAGCACCGTGCACATGTAATATATATAGATATTATAAACTAGCGGCACAAAAATCCGAACCACTGTTTACGCCAAAAATTGATTTTGGCGCATAACCACTTCTATGAAAATGTATAAATAACACAGTTTTTAAGCGTGACATTTTACTTTTTATTTCGGTCACAAAAATGTAATCAATGCAAGTGAAACTATACGTCGTTCCTTTTCAATCACAGTTTACAATCGTGATTGAAAACTTACAATAATTACATACTAAAAGCATGATCTTTTATAATAAAAATTCAGATGAAAAGAAATAAACTTATATTATTTTTATTTAATTATTCTAAATTTTTTATAATAATTTATTATCACTTTTACCAACCAATTGGTAGTTAAAAATAACACTTTTCTTGATTAATTAATTGGAAAAAATGATAAAAGATTTACTTTTATTTAATTATTTCAACTTTTGATAATAATTTGAAATCATAACCAATATATAGAATCATATGAATATTTAATAAATAATTTATGAATATCTATCATGTTTAATTAAAAATGTTCTTAAATTTTTTCTTATTTTCTTTTAATCTTTGTCTATAACATATATTTAATCATTACTCATTATTTATAATATATATTTTTATTCTGTATTATATTTTTAAAAGCAATTAGACTGGGTTTAGCTATAAAAAATTATTGTTCAAAATAAAATTTTTGAAAACTATTTAAGGATTGATTTGTAATATAAAAATATTTTTAATGATTATATTCAAAAATTAGTTTTAAAAAGACAAAAAAAAAAAGAAAATTTTTATTATTTTTATTTTCAAATTTTTATCACTTCTAACAAAATATAAAATAATATCATTTTTAATATAATTAATATTAAAGATACACTAAGCATTTATGAGATATTAAATATTTAATGTTCACTTAGTTATAAGCCATACAAATTATGAAAGTATATTCACTGAAAAAAATGACTATACATTTAGCGTTATTTAAATTCGATTCAGTAAATTTAGTTTTAGCATTAATTTAAAAATATTTTTGTTTATTGATCTATGATTGTAGTTTTTATAGCACATTAAATTAATTAAAATTAATAAATAAATGTTACAATAGAATTTATGAAATCTAATTTAAATCATATAAAGTGATAAACAAAATTGTTTGAATGAGATATGGAAAAAGAAATAACAATATTATCTCTCGTTCTTTCATCTTGCTTTTTTTAAGATATAATTTTCCCCACTCTTTTATCTCATTTTTTTTAGCGATCGATAGTTTTTACTGATCTTTTATCTCGTTTTTTTTTTTTTTTAAAGACAATTTCCATTGATCTTTTATCTCTTTTTTTCAATTACAATTTTAACAAAACTGAGATGAAAAGTTACTTTTAATACTTTTTATCTCAGTCTAAAAAATATAATTTTCTACACTCTTTTATCTCAGTTTTTTTTAGAGGTGGTTTTTACTGATCTTTTATCTCATTTTTTTTTAAAGATGATTTCCATTGATTTTTTATCTCATTTTTTCAATTACAATTTTAACAAAATTGAGATAAAAAGTTACTTTTAATATTTTTAATTTTTAATTAAACTGAGATAAAAAAATTTAGTTTATAAATCTTTATCACTTTTTTTTTTTTAAACCGTGAAGTTTATAAATTTTTTAGTGGGTTTATCACTTATTGTAGCAGTGGGCAAACATGCATGTAAAGACACGTTCGAGGCACATTTCAACTAATTAATAACCGTCCAAGGTGATGTTTGTAAAAGACAGTTCGATAGTAAGAAGAGGCCCTCTCTAATTAATTCACTCGTCTGCATAGGCATTTATTTTCTCTATACTTACAAGTAGTTTTTTAAATTAGTTTATTATTTTGTTATAGAAGTGCTGGAGGTATAGATCATCAGTCATTATCTGTTAATTTGCAAATAAACACCTTCTCTCTCTAAAATTGATCAAATCATTTTTTTTTTATTTTTTTTATAAACTTGTACTCTCTTTACAAAGGTAATATGTTTTTTCAATTAACAAATCATTGGGCTCGCGCGCGCACACTTTTTAGCTCTGAATCTACTCTCTAAAAGTCAATGTTTCAATCTAAGCAATTTTGTTCCTTTATAAATCATTTTTTAGGTACCCATACTCTTTTCTATTCTTTCACTCCATCTCCTATCGAAACTCATACGTATATCCAAGGTTTTTTTGACACGTTTCTCCACTTATCTCTCACCCATACGAATTCTAAATGCACAAACTATATTTAAGTCATTAGCAATTGACATCATGAGTTAACGATAATTAATGACTTTGTTTGGGGGACTATTTTAGCATAAGCAAATTAGTGATGGTCATAACTTTATGAGGAAAAAAAAAAAAGTTGATTGTCGTAATGTGATTATTTTTTATTTGGTAATGGTCGTAAATATATCATGATTGGAAAAGATTATGAATGAGATATTAGGACTGGAATGACCTAAATTGGGTGGAAAATGAACGTTAGAAAATGGGGAAAATAAAGAAAGCAAAAAATTAAGTTAGTCAATTTTGTTAAAAATAAAAAATTAGAATAAGAAGAAAAATAAAATTAAAGAAAGAGATAGAAGGGTCAATTTAGGGTATAATAGAAGCACAAATAAAATTAAGTGTTTCAAAAGCAAGAGCAAATTTACCATTTTTGTTCACTTCGTTAAAGTATAAACTCTGACAAGGGGGTAGTTATAATTTTTCATACGTCAAATTAAGAAGGGGCAGCAATATTAACAAACTTCAAGGAGTTATAAGTAATTTGCCATAGGATATTTTTATCAATTAAAATTTTATTACGTGATTTTTTTTTTGTTTATAAAATTGTATAAAATATCATTGCAGCCTCTAATATTTTTCTCATCTACCTATGTACGCATTTCATGAATAAATTTTATTAAAATCGCATTTTTTAAAGCGAGAAATCGGCACATTGTTACAAATTGATAGTTTAAGATTAATATGTAACATTTTTTAGTTGATGAATAAAGTAATACTAAATTATAATTTATAGGGTGATTTTGTAATTAATTCTTATAGTACTCTTTCCACCTAAGGGTGAAAATGAATTGAGTTATTCGCGAGTTATTCAAGTTTGATTTGTGATTAAAACGAACACAAATCGTGTTTGATTTATGACTCGTTTAGTTCCGAGTTCAAGTTCAAATTCAAGTTTAGAAAAGTTCAACTCGATAAAATAATATACATATATTTTTAATAATATTTTTATTTATTATATTTTAAATTAAAAACGACATCATTTTGGTTTAATCAAATTATTTGCGAGCCAAGTTCGAATCTAAATTCTTTTTTATAGACTTGAACTTAAGCATATATAAGGGTCTGTTTATGAGTTTAGGAAAGAAAAAAAGAAAAGAAAAGAAAAGAAAACATTAATTGGAAAAGAAGAGAAAAGAATAGAAATGATAATAGTTTTTTTTTTTAATTTGTTTGAGAGTTTGGGAGAGAAAGATAATTATTATTTTTTATTATTTGTGAGTTGAAAAGAAATGGAAAGAAAACAGTAATTGGAAAAGAAGAGAAAAGAATAGAAATGATAATAGTTTTTTTTTTTATTTGTTTGAGAGTTTGGGAGAGAAAGATAATTATTTTTTTTTTTATTATTTGTGAGTTGAAAAGAAATAGAAAAAGAAGAAAATATCTATTGTTATTTTGCTACTATACCTTTATATTATGAATAAATAAACCTCTCTAAATTATTAACAAATAAAGTATCAGCACATATAAAAAAGATCAAACTGAGTCTTATAACCTGTAATGACCCGCATCCCTATAGTATAATATTGTTTACTTTGGGCTTGATAAGCTGTTTCCCAAGAGGTCATCTATCCCGGTACTGCCTCCATTGGAGCACACTTAATCTTGGAGTTCTCACTGAATTCAGTGCCCTAATAGTTTTAAAACGCATTGTATTATATTGATATCGAATATTATATAGATGCTACTTCTTTTCATGACTCAGGCGATGTGCGATGGAAGGTATTGCTTCTTTGTTTCATCTCCGGTTTCACTCTCCCACAGGTAAAGTCCCTTATGGGTAGGTCCCTCACAGTCCCTCACAATTCTCCCCCCTTACAGGGCACGCGTCCCCGCATTGCCTCCTGCTTCACTCTCCCGCATGCAGAGTCCCTCACAGGCAGGTCCCCCACACGCGGCGCCCACGCGTGATCCCACACTTCCAACTGGGCATTGGCTCTGATACCATTTGTAACGATCTACATCTACATAGTACAATATTGTCCGCTTTGGGATTGATAAGCTACTTCCCAGGAGGTTATCCATCCTAGTATTGCCCCCACTGGAATACGCCTAACCTTAGAGTTCCAACTGAACCCAGTGCTCTCATGGTTTTAAAATACGTTGTTATTATATGGATATCGAATATTACATATATGCCACTTCTTTCCACGACTCAGGTGATGTGGGATGGAAGGCATTGCTTATCTGCTTCACCTCTTGCTTCACTCTCCCGCAGACAAAGTTTCTCACGGGCAGGTCCCTCACAGTCCCTCACATAACTTGGTTGAACCAAAAAAAAAAAAAAAAAAAAAAACCCTACCTAGGCTGTGAAATGGCCAGAAAGTGATGAAGTTTGAAAAGAGTTGTGAACACTTACAAAAGTGATTAAGTTAAAAGAGTTTAATTTGCACTAGGACATATTTATAAGTTTTTTTTCTTATTCTTTATTTTATGAGTAAAAGTGTCATTTTTAAAGTTTCATAAAACAAATTTTCTCTCCTCTCCATTTTTTCCCACTTTTAGGAGGATGTAAATTTTAAAAATTAAACATTCACTTTTCTTCTTATTTCTTCCCTTTTTTTTTTCTTTCTCAAAAAAACTCACAAATGAGAGTTAAATTTTAAAATTTTTTGTTTTCTTTCCTTTTATTTCTCTCCATCCAAACAAACTATAAAAGTTTGAATTAAGTTCAGTGTAAAAAAGTTTGAACCAAATTCAAATAAGTTAGGTTACAGCTCGATTTAGTTGACTTCCACTCTTATTCCACAATTATGTATTTACTCTATTGAAGTTAGTTACGTAGAATAAAACACGTACTCAAGGTAATAAAGTAATTATCAGGAGCGAAAGACACGTTGAGGCACAAATGGCGTGGGATGGTTAACATTTAATTCTCCTTAAATTTAAAACTAACACATCATCATGGATTTCAAAGCTTTAATCTAAGTGATAACGCCACCAACTACGTACTGATCTCACATAACATGTGAACAGATTATTTAGTAATATGCTCTCTCTGGCATTTGATGTAATTAGTCACTATATATATATATATATATTATTTTCCATTTAAAAAATTTTGGAATTTGAACAAACACCGCCTCCAATCATCAATCTTATGGGATATTAATAACAAAGTTACAAACATATATATATATATATATTTTTTATCTTATTTATTTTTTTAATGAAAAAATGAACTTGTAAGCCCTATGCGGAATTTTAAAATTTTCCAAAAATATTAAAAATTAAACAAATTTTACATTATCGCGTATTTAGTATGTTCTTCTAAAAGAATGAGAGCTTGTTAAAAATTGAAGAAAGTTAAAAAAAATTAACAAATGTTTGAGAAAATTAAAGAAAGTCTGAGATTTTTGGTGTTAAAAAAGTTGAATAATAAGAAAAAAATTGAAAAAAGTTAGAGATTTTTGAAAAAAAATTGATACTTCAAACGCACAGTAATATGTTACATTATTTCAGCGTAAAATTCTGAAAAATAATTATGTTAATTTAGAAATATTCTAAAAGTTTAATTTTTTTTTAAGAAATAAGTACATCGCATTATAATAAATTTCAAAAATTGTACAAATCAAAGAAGTTCAAATTGAAAATACTACTGAATTTTGGAAAGCCAAATTAAGCCTAATTAAAATTTTTTAAATAGTTTATTTTTTAAAGAAAAAATATTTTAAATAGTAGTATTTATGGGATCTCGTAAATCATCATTTGGTCGATCGTACAATCCAATTGAGCCTCTGACATTGAAATTAGCTTTTGCTCCACACAACGCAAATTTGAGCTGTAAAAAAATAAATAAAATCATTATAATTTACATTGCTCATTTTATTTATTTATTTTAACAGACTAGAATTCACATCTTGACTGTGCCATGTGACCCACTTTCGATTGGCTTTAAGCAATTTAAAAATCCATCCTTGCCCTTATTCAAGTACAAAGACCAATAAAATAGTAAAGCCCTTTCAATTATTTAAGGGATTGATCATTTATTTAAATAATCAAATATATATAGATATATAAAGAGAGTTCCACAAATCTACCCCGTAAACAGTGGCATTGTGGGGAAGTATCTCTCCAACAGCTAAAGGAAGCCACCGCCAGCGACAGCGAAGCAGAGGAAGCGTCAACGTGAAACAAACTAGTAGAAAATTAAAATGATTTTTGTACGACAAGCAATACATTATTTACTATATGTATATATTATACTGTATGTATAATAATTGTATATGTAGAGAGAGAATGTATATATACATTTTAGATGAAGAAAATTAACCATTCCCATCATCGTAAAGGAAGAAATAACAAGGTAAAGACAGATAAAAATATGAAATGTGGATACAATACGAATATAAATACAGATAGATATAAGTACTGTTTTGTTTGTAAAAAATTAATAAAAATTTTTAAAAATCTCTATAAATTTCTAAAACTCTCTAATATATTTTGGCTACTTCATATTTCATGAAATCTCTATAAATTTTTATATATATCTACATATCTGATCAAATTTTTATAAATTTCAATACTTTTTTTGCAAATCCCAATAACTTTTTCATAAATTTCAATAACTTTTTAACAAATTTCAATGAATCTAACATAAATCCATGGGAACGGATCGAAAAAACTGTTCCCACAATTTCTCTCACCAACTTTTTTACGCAGAAATCAAACAATTCAATAATTTTCAAAAAAAAAAAAAATTCGGACATAAATATATGGGAACGGATCTAAAAATTCGTTCTCACGGTTTCTCTTTCCAACTTTTCCAGCAAAAGTCTAAGACTTCAATCACTTTTAAAAAAATTCTGATATAAATATGTGAAAACGGACCTAAAAAACAATTCTAACATTTTCTTTCTCCAACTTTCTTTCATAAAAATCCAAAAGTTATATTATTCATCTCCAAAAAAATATGATTTGGGTTAGAAACGCCGAACACCAAAAGTTATCCCAAATTATAATTTTTCTTTTTTTTTTAACCACTCCAAACGTTACAATAATGATTATAAAAAAAATGATAATACAAAAAAGATACAAAAATATAAGTTTAATATATTTTTATTAGCAATATATATAAATCTAATATTCACAACAGAAATAATATAATTTAATATTCAAAACACAACAAAGTAGGAGATAGAAGGCTTATTATAATTTTAACGGTTTTAATTATTTAAATTTAATTTTACTTTAATTATATTTTAAAAAAATAAAATAATCAGATACGCAGCATAACTTATTCGACACATATATTAAATAGTGATAAATATAAAGACAGTACTTATTTAAAATGTCCATACTTTAGTGTTCAAACCCTAAACATGTATTCGAGTCATTCAAGTAAAAATTGACTAATTAAGAGCTTCATTATATAATTCAAATTTAAATGTAATTAACTTATATTAAGATAATTTAATATTTAACTATTTATTTACATACGTACAGACTAGTGCAACAAAACTTTGCGCCACGGTATTTACCGACCTTTTACTTCTGCTGCAGCCCAACTTGCTGCCTTCTGAATTTACCACTATGCCCTTACTTCCAAACAAACATTTATTTATTTTTTTTCTTGGACCAAAGTGCCCCTCTTCGTGACACCCATGATGTTTCTTACAAGATTTGTAGACCTCTAATGATGCTGAGGCATTAGTTAATAATTTGCTGGTGATTTCACTGATTTGTGTGCATTAAATGGCTTATTGATTGGTTGGGTCCACTCATTTGGATTATATATTGATTGGGCCGCCGCTCTTTATTTTCTCCTTTTCTATTAAATTTTTTTGACCCTATAACTAATGGAATTACAAGTTACAAGCTTACGCAACCGCATAAATTTTTTTAATATGAGATTCCTAAATTAAATAAAAAAAATTATTTATTCAATCATAATAATAATCATCTAAATACACCACATTTAAAATAAATTGTTATAGCTCAATAGTCAACTTTCTCTCTAACATTAATAAATATATAAATAGAAATTGAAGGAATGCTACTTTATCAAAATTTTTATTTTATAAAAAATTCAAAAGATAATTTGAATAATTTTACTAATTTTTATCAAATTAAAAAAATAACTATTAAAAAATTTTTATTACACAAATATTATTATCGTGTCATTTGAATAAAACTTTCTGGTAGAAAGATTTGGTAGGAAAAGTACTTTTTTATATATTTTTACTTTGATTGACTGACCCATTGGCAAAACAATTTAGGTGACATTTGGTTTATTTTTTTTATTTTATGTTTTTATGTGTTTTATATTTTAAAAATTTTAAAATAAGAAAAATAAAAAATATTTTATTTTCCTTATTTTGGATTGAAAAAGTTTAAAATATTTTTTTATCATTTTTTATTTCATGTGTAAGTACATTTTCTGTTTTCTAAAACAAATTTTGAAGAACCTAAATGATCAAATATGTTTGAACTGTTTTCTTTATTTTCAAAAGTGTATAATGAAAAATGAGCGCAAAACAGAAAATAAAAGAAGAAAACAAAAAATAAAAAAACAAACCAAATGATACATTAGATTTATGTAGCATTTTTCATTATTTAATCAGCGACTTATGTCACGTTTGCCAAATTTCATAAAAATCTTCAAATTTTTAACTTTTTTTAATTTTATCTTATTTGTATCAAAATTTTTAATTTTTTCTTATTTTTTTTTAATTTTTACCAACTTTTTGAAGAGCACACCAAACTACCTAAAATTTATGTTTTTTTTTTAATTTTTTTTCCATAATTTGACATTCCAAACAAGTATAAACGCTAGATCATTTAAAAAGAAAAAACAAAGGGGGGGAAACATATTGATTAGTTATACAAAAAAATTATAGAAGATTAAATTGAAGATGGAGATGCAAAATTAGGAGATTAATAAATAAAGATGGGGTTTGGGGGGCCACGTGTCAATTTCTTGTCCGGAGAAGCAATAAGCTCATGAAACACGTATTTAACAAAAGTAGAGAAACATCTAAAATTTCATAAGCTACCATATTGAAATTATACAATAATTTATTTATATATAATTATATATATATATATATGTATTTATATATAAGAATATTTATTGTGGTAGGTCGGAGCCTAACTGAATTTGTCACTATTTACTTCTATTCATAAATGGGGGGTTTGCCTAATAACGATGCCCCCCACATCTAACCAGTTTTAATTCAACCAAATGGATCCCACACCCACAAATGATTCCCCCCCCTCTCTCTCTCTCTCTCTCTAACTCTAAAGATATGAGTTTTTTTTTTTTGGCCCTTTTTCTTTTATATTATTACAATCTTGATTAAAAAAAGTTATCAAAATCGCGACTTGTCGCTGTCCCGTGGGTCCTCCACGCTGCGTGTCTCCGTGAGCACCGCAGTCCTTTCCTAATAATAGTCTGCAAAAAATAACCCCAAATCTCTCCCAGTGACCATCCGTCCTTAATCCCACGAATCAAGGGTGTTTTTGGGAATTCACAAAATTCACCAAACTTTACGCACCACTTAAAATAATAATATAATAACAATAATAATTGTAATAATTAATCAATTTAGCTTCCATGATTGAAAGGTCAATGAATAACGGCTACTAATTCAAGAAATGCGGTCAATTAATTCAAGGGACCGAGGGCGTTTCGGGAAATTTAAAAAACTCGCCCAACTCGCCACGGAAAAATCAATATCATTAATTTAAAAGCACCTAAAAAAAAAAAGAAAAAAAAAAAGAAAGGAGGAGGAGGAGGAGGAGGAGTTGTTTTACCCAAGTGTATATATTCCTAAACAATTAAAAAAAAGTATTTGGATGACTTGATTATTTTAAAATAAAAAAAATTATTTTCAAGAAAATCGTGCATTTTTCACTTGAAACAATTAATATGTAAGATCATGTTAGTTCAAATATATTAATTTTCTAAATAAATTCTATTTGTATATCACTTATTGCTCATAATGAAATTTCATATTTATTCCTAAATATACAAACAACTTATCCATAAGAATTCGGAAAGTCAATATCGAATTTGATGTTAACTCAGTAGCCATCTTATTTAAATTGTTAAATTAAAATTCAACTGTCTGAATAAAATCAAAAATTTTTAATTTAAAAAAATATGTGAATATATTTAGACAATTAGATTTAAATTCAATAATTTAGATCAGAATTGTCATCAAACTGACAGCACTCTTACTGTCAGTCTCTTCTCATTTAACTTGTAAAGCCACATTATTGTTTGTAAATATAATTTGGTTTATATATTAATAATATTCGAAATAAAATTTTATTAAAATACAGTATATTTGAAAACAATGCTAATTCGAGATTAATAATTTTGCAGATGATTAGCGCAATTAATTAATTTACTCTAATATTGACATTAACTATTTGAGCATTATTGTTTCCTTTGCTTTTCATAAAAAATTAAAGTTGGTTGTTTGGGTAACATTTTCTTAACGGCATTGGGAAAATTCACAATCTTCAGAAAGACATGTCAAGGGTAAAACGGTAATTTGAGGTCGGGGGTAAAGCCCAACAGCCACTGAAATCCAAAACGCCCGAAAAGCAAAGGGTGACCTACATGGGCCGGCTTTTAACTATATCTAGCTGGACAGGCAAAAACCAACTTATTATCACCATCGTCTCCATCTGCTGCTCCTCCTTCTGCTCATCAATCTTCCATTACTGTATACGTATATATCTATACACTGTATATGTATATTAGTATATATAAATAATATAATATATAATTTATATATATATATATATATATATCTTTCTGAGCTGTTTTTATTCTTACTGAGAGACAACCCAAGTGACTCTTCTGGTGTTCCCTTGAAACTTTTCAACCCCAAAGAGAGAGAGAGAAAGAGAGAGAGAGAGATGGAGAGAGAAAAAAAGGACTGAAGATTCCACAGCTAAAAAAGAAAAGAATTGTTAGTTTTTTCTTTTTTTTTTTCAAATATATATATATTTTTTCGGGTGTGAGATTGACAGGCAGATCCCACCGAATTAAATTAATAAATTCACCACACACCCATCTTCATAAAACCCACAGAATTCACCATCTTTTTTGTTGTATTTTTTATTTTTTGGCTGTAATTGCACAGAGGAGCCCGATGCTGGGCGTTTCAGGCATGCTGGGGAGCTCCGACGATGGCGGCGCCGCCGCCGAAGCTCGCGAAAGCGGTGGCAACGGGAGCAGCAGCAACGGCGGCGGCGGAGGAGGCGAAGTGGGTGGTGTTGCGGGGCCGAGTACGGGGGGATTGAGTGAAGAGGAGAAGGTGGGAATTGGAGAAGTCGACCGGAATTCCGGCGGAAACCGGTGGCCTCGTCAGGAAACGCTGGCTCTGTTGAAGCTACGGTCTGATATGGACGGTGCGTTTCGGGATTCGAGCCTCAAAGGGCCATTATGGGAAGAAGTTTCAAGGTGATGAATTGATGTATCCAACTTGTGTGTTTTTCAATTATTTGAATTTTAATTCAAGCTGTATTTTTGAGCTTGATTTTTTCAAAGATCGATCTGCACATCGAATTGCAACTGAATTTTGGGTTTGGGTCAATGTTTTTCAGTGAACTTTATGAGAATTCTGAAGTGGTTATATGGATTTCCGGGTGTTTGGGTTCGCTTTCTTTTCTGGCATTTTCTTGCCAATTCTAGCAAGAAAGTTAGGCTGATTTGCTCTCTCAAAAAGGAGATTCCTTTAAATTTGTCTCCATCTCAAGTCCTCCCTTACAATTCAGCTAAGATGGAAATCGGATGTGGAGACTCAACTTTTGCGGCTTGAATTTTATGCGTGTTTCCATGGAAAAACAAAAAGAAAATAAATAGAAATGTGTTTCTTCCCACCCACCCATCATTTTCTTGGTGTTTTACCCGATCTCCTCTCTACATAAAAATTTTTTCTTCTTTAAATTGGTGTTTCAATCACCATGTACTTATTTTATGTGCAGATATGTCGGTTGTATTAGATTTTGTTTTATTCATAGAATTTTAAGATGGGTCTTAAAACAGAAATGGGATTGTTTTGTTTTGGAAAACTGTTGTTTTCAGGAAACTAGCAGAGCTTGGTTACCACCGAAGTGCCAAGAAATGCAAGGAGAAATTCGAGAACGTTTACAAGTACCACAAGAGAACCAAGGACGGCCGATCTTCCAAGCCCGACGGCAAGACCTACAGGTTTTTCGATCAATTAGAGGCCCTTGACAATCAGCCACCACCGCCTCCGCAGCAATTTCTCCCCCCACCAAGGTCTCAGACAACACTTCAGCCGCCGACTCCGGCAACTCCGGTGTCGGTCGCATTGCCGGGAGCTAATAATCCTCTGATTACAGTTTCACATGTGAGTAGTACTGTTCCATCAAACCCTATAATTTTATCCCAAAACATAGTGAACCCTACAACAAATGCTTTCCCATCAAATCCTCTCCCAATACCACCACCAGCAGCAGTGCCAGCCACAGCAACAATAGGAAACCCAATAAATCTTTCTCAGAACACGACAATTCCGGCTTCGACTTGTGCCAATATGTCTTTGAATTTTGGGTCTATTTCAACCTCTTCTTCCACTTCCTCCGACGAAGACCCGGAGAGGGGACGGAAGAGGAAGAGGAAATGGGAGCATTTCTTCCAGAGGCTGATGAAGCAGGTGGTGGAGAAGCAAGACGAGATGCAGAAGAAATTCCTTGAAACTCTGGAGAGAAGAGAGCGCGAGCGGGTTGCGAGGGAAGAGGCTTGGAGAGTTCAAGAAATGGCTAGGATGAATCGAGAGCACGATCTCCTTGTCCAAGAAAGGTCGATGGCAGCTGCCAAGGACGCTGCGGTGATTGCATTCCTGCAGCAAGTGTCAGACCAGCAAAATCCAAATGTGGCCCTGCAGTTACAAAGGAAGTTACAAGTCCAACAAGTAGACAACCCAATCACACAGCCACAGCCACAGCCACCGCCACCGGCACCTCCACGGCCGCCAATAGCACACAAGCAACCACCGCCACAACCGCAACCGCAGCCGCAGCCGCAGCCGCAGCCACAGCTACAGCTCCTGCCACAATTACCAGTAGAAAATGTGGATAATCGCAAAACTGACAATGGGGGTGGTGAGAATTTGATGCCGACAAGCTCGTCTAGATGGCCGAAAGCAGAAGTTGAAGCTCTGATTAGGCTCCGGACGAGTATGGATACCAAGTACCAAGAGAGCGGACCCAAAGGGCCACTCTGGGAGGAGATATCGGCGGCAATGAGGAGGATCGGATACAGCCGGAGCTCGAAGAGATGCAAAGAGAAGTGGGAGAACATAAACAAGTACTTCAAGAAGGTGAAGGAGAGCAACAAGAAAAGACCCGATGACTCCAAGACTTGCCCCTACTTTCACCAGCTCGAGGCTCTATACAAAGAGAAAGCCAAGAGTATCGATAACTCCAACAACTCTTTGAATCCGATGATCCCAATAATGGTCCAACCAGAACAGCAATGGCCACTTCCTTCGCAAGAGCAACAACAGCAGCAGCAGCACCAGCCCGGAGAGTCGTCGGCGATGGAAGATCATGACAGCGAGAACGTCGGCGATGACAACGATGATGGGGACGACGAGGAGGATGAAGAAGATGAAGCGGGTGGCTACGAGATCGTAACAAGCAAGCCATCTTCTGTGGGCGCGTCTGAGTGAGTAAGTGAGTGAGATCAGATGATCAATTGAGAAGAGAAGAGAGAATGAAATGTGGGTTTGTGTGATGAGAGCTTTTTCTGGGGACTGGCCGGACCGCACAAGTTGTCGGCCGGGCACGTGGGTCGGATTCCGGCTGACAGGAGGTGGGGGTTGTGGGGAAATGTGGGTGGTGGTGAAAAAAATTGAGAGACACATGATTCACAACACGTGGGGGCTGTAAGGCTACAGTGGAATTCTACGTTTATTTTTATAATTTATTTATTATTTTGGTAAAAATAAAATAAAATGAGGGAGTGAGTGAGAGAAGGAGAGAGAGAAAGAGAGAGAGAGAGAGAGAGAGAGAGAGAGAGAATAGAGGAAAGGTTCCAAAGAATGAATAAGGAGAGATGGTGCACGTTGTAATTTTCTTGTTGTTGTAAATTTGAGAAATCTTCGCCAGTAATGTTTGTTTTTGTACTTTGTTACACATATAGAATAGTTTCGAATGTTTCATTATTGGAATATTTGAAAGAAAATAAATTTAAGTGCATTCTATTTTTACTTCTCATGTTCTATCAACACTCACAATGATAGTTTTTGAAGTATAAAAAGTAAAAAGTAAGTGCATTTAATATCTTTTTTTAAAAAATTACTTACGATAAAAAGAATTAATTTCATACAAAAATATTATATATGTATATTTTTTTTAAGAGGGTAAAATATGTATATTTCCGTCTAACGTTTAAAAGCATTACACTTACTTCCATTTGTAATTTATGAAACTATTAAAAAGAAAGAAAATTCTAATTAAATCACTTATTTTTAATAAAAATCGTGAACTTGACTCTATAAGTTTACTTCTCTTAAATATATATCTTTTAATCTATTAAATGTTATTTTCAAGACAAGGGATCGCAAGTGTAGAAAGTTAAGTTAGTTTTAATCTATTGTTAGATTTTTTTATCTTTTCTTTTTGGTAATTGTATTGTTAGACATTGTTAAGATTATTTAAGGTCAAAACTAAGCCGGTGAGTAAGATCTTTTAAAGATAAATAATTAAAAATGATTAATAATAATAAAAGGCTTATATCTACAGGAGAAAATGAAAAAAAAAAAAAGAAAAACAGACATATGAACATCAAGTTTATGTTTCTGAAAAAACCAGTTAGTTTAATGTATCTAAAATTTTAAATTTCTTAGTATATTGGGTGTTTGATGTTATAGGTATTATAAAATAAGAATATAAAATAAAATAAGCAATATAGATTTACCAACAAATACAAAAAATTTGTTGAAATAAGTAGCCAATAAAGACTAACCAAGTGAAACATTTACTTCTCAAACAAATGAAAATGATAAAATCTCAATCTTATACAAAGGAGGAAAAAAGAAGATTTGATGAAATTTTAGTGATAACTACTAAAAAAAATTATAAAGATTTTCAAGCTAATAAAAAATATTACAATATTAAAGATCTAGCTATAAGGATGAAAATAATATATAAAAAAATTGATAAATTACTAAATCAAATGTAAACTCTTTATAATTAACATGAAAATTTATTCAAAAATCATGAATATGCTTTCTCCTTATATTCAGATTTTAAAAATTTAGATGAAGAATATTGCACAATAAGCATAAGAAGAAAAATAAACAACAATGAATTTGAATCTAAATCTAAAACACTAGTTAATCAAGGTTAGGTGAAGAACTAGCCAAAAAAAAAAAAAAAGGTAAGACAAACCTCTAAATCTAAATAAAACATTGAGAAAGAGAAAAGTAGATAAATTTAGAAGCTAAACGAATATTTGGAAAAAGATTTTTTTTAAAGATATTCATGTATAAGAAATAGATGACTCTAGTTCTGAAGAAATTTATGTAAAAGAATAATATCAACTAACTCATTTTAAAAAAAAAAAGATCTAAGTAAATTTAATGTAGCGGCCAATGAAATATATCTAAATTTAAATTATGCACATCTAGAGATTATGAAAGCACTATAAAAAAAAATGGGCACAAGCACTATAAATGGTATAATTTATTACAAAAATACATGGGATACGAAAAGATTCCTAGAGTGTGTAATAAGAACATTTACAAGGAAAATGTTTTAAATTAGTTAAAAGACTGGGAAGGAATAGAAGAAGGTAAACAAGAAAAAATTTTCACATTACTCAATCAAGATAAAGAAATTAATTTTGCAAAAGTAGTCTCAAACTTTTTCTCATATAATAAAGATGTTTTTTTTGGATTAATATCTTCAAATAAACATTAAAAAAAGATGAAATATATTTTATCAAAAATAAAACTCTATGACATTTGTAACTGTAAAATTATATAAAAAATACTTCTGGATATTAATGCCATAAAGAATGACTCGTTAAAAAGAATATTTTTTCATAAATCCCCAAACCTATGAGATGAAATATGTGAAAAATAATATCGTGAATATCTATAAAAGGAACTTCTCATTCTTTAGAATTAAAGATAAGTTTTGATTATAAAATAATAAAGAAAAGCCCAAAGACATATAAAGAGTCAATTTTCTAAATTGAGTGAAAGAAAAGCTTGTTATGACAAAATCCTCAACGAAAATTGAAAAGTTGGATGCCTCGTTCGGTCTTTGCTTTTGGGGATAGGAGTGCATGGTTGCCGGCCTTTCCTTTTTCTCAAATAATCCGGTTATGTCAGTCCTAAGATTGTCTAAAATTTTTTCATGAGCTAGCGAGACAAAAATGGATTGAAGGTAAGATAGATTTGATTTCAAGTGGCGTAAGATCTTCGACCGATCATAGAGTGTATTCTACTCTTATCGAATTAATTAAATTGAAGCGTAATGCAAAATGCTCCAAACCATATCACGAATGTAGAGAAAAAATACTTTAAAATAAAAAAGTGGAAGTCTAGAAATAAAAGATGTTTTCATAAAAGAAATATGCTAGAAAATTTTTAAAAAAATGGAGAGAAATCAACAAAAAAATTGTACATATTATTTTTGCAATAGAAAAGATCATATTGCACCAAATTATCCAAAAAAGAACAATAAGATAATTAAATTTCTAGAAGAAAACAATCTAAAAATTTATTTAGGAGATGAAATAGATTTAAATGAAGAAGTTCTATGTGAATTAGAATCCGTTTCTTCGGATACTTCACAAGATAGAGAATTTATTTTCATGATGCATGAAACAAATTGTTGTGACAATTTAGAAACCTTTGAACCAATCCCCAAAAATGAATTAAATCAACTATATTTGGGAGACATAGTTAAAGAATACATGATTAGTCATAAATAACAAAATAGTAAAGTATAAAAGTCTTAAATAGAAGATTTATATAAAAAATCAAAATTTAAATCATGGCAAACCCAATAATACAAAAGATGTGAAGGAATAATTGAGCAAAATCCTTATCTAATTGACAAGTAAAAATAAAAATAGTTAACAAAGAAAAAATTAGGGTACTCAAACAAAACTATCCTAAAAAAATTCATTCATATTGGAATAATTCAAATATAGATCAGACTATTGTTTAGATTTGGAGCGGGTTCAACTATCATATGTGTAGTTTAAGATAAAAATTGTATAACCTTGTTCAATCTCTAATATGGGGGATATAATCAAATTTGGTATTTGGAGAAATCTCTTCCAAATTAAAACAAAAGCTGTGACTATAAATGATAAAAAAAATTCAAGATACATTAACATTAAAAATCCAAACTCAAAATATTAAAATAGATGATACTACAAATGATTAAAAAATTTCTTAGAAAGATGTTCATCAACTAACTAGTGATACCAAGGTCAAGGTAAAAAATATTGATATTGGTATGGTTGAATTGTACGAACCTCAACTATATAATACTCAAATTAAATCAAAATTAATTAATATAAAATATTTGAGAATACTAAAGGAATGGTTGTTTGAAAATTTTATAAGAGATCAACCAAAATTATCTTGAAAATAATTGAATTTCAAGTATTAGGTAACATACTCTATTTAGAAATAATAAATTATCTGAAGTAAAAAAAAAAATTCAAAATGGATAACTTCAAAAATGTTAAAGTCAGCTTTACAAGTTTAAACAATTTTGAAAAGAAAACTAGATTAAAAAGAATTAAAATTCTAGTTTTTTTTAAAGTTCTTCAAACAGAAATGAATAGAAATCTATTATTTTTGAACAACTGAATGTAGATTTAAAATATAGTATTATTTTATTGTAATCAAAATAAGAAAAAAAAATTGTTATATTGAAGTTACATTTGAATTTGAAAGATATAAACCTTATAATTTACGTGCACTTGTAGAATCTAGAGTTACAACTGTAATATGTTAACCAAAAACCGTACCCAAAAAGTATTGGATTCCAATGAAAAAATATATCTTAGCTAAAAATGGTAATGGCATAACATTTATAATGAACTTTAAAATAAAAAATATTACATTTTCAGTAAAAACAATAGAAGGTAAAAAGACCTTTAATATTCTAAAAATGTTGTATTTTTTCTTTCACACACGATGATATATACTTTTAGAAAATAATTTTTTAACTTAATATTATTCTATTAGTTTATCTCATGATCATGTGATATTAACTAATAGAAATAAATCTTAACAGATTTCTTAGTTAAAAAAACACAATTCAATATGTAGTAAATGATTTAATAGGTAAATTGCGTTGATAATAGTCCAATCTTAACGAATTCATTAAAAACTTTTGATGAATCTCATTGGG
Source organism: Vitellaria paradoxa (assembly GCA_019916065.1). NCBI lineage: Eukaryota > Viridiplantae > Streptophyta > Magnoliopsida > Ericales > Sapotaceae > Vitellaria > Vitellaria paradoxa. The sequence goes on along the minus strand of CM034239.1, from coordinate 14,262,532 downwards.
TTTGTAATAAATTAATCCCAAATTTCTTAGAAAATTTTTTAATGCTATATGAAAAAGCTTCCAAATGCTGTCATCTAAAATTGAAAGATAAATATAAAATAATTAAGGTAGAACCTATGATTTATACTAACACAAGATATTAGTGAATTTTAAGTTCAAATAAAATAATTTACAGAAAAAAGACTTATAGAACCAACTAAAACTTAACATTTTAGTCTTACTTTTCTAATAATAAATTATAGTAAAAGAAAAAGAGAAAAAGTTAGGGTGATCATCAATTATATAGAAAACAATGAATGAAAATCTAATATTAAAAGAATATTTTATACCTAAAAAAAATGTTTTTATAACTTAAAACAAATGTTCTAAAATATTTAATAAGTTTGATTACAAATTAGAGTTTTGAAAAATTAAGCTTATCGAAGAGTTAAAATCATTGATTACCTTATTTTTTTTTTTTAACACCATATGACCATTACCAATAGACTTTTTATCATTTAAAATATGTAATGCACCACGAATATTTAAAAAATGAATTGATGATATCTTTAAAGGTCTTGAAGGTTTCTAATCTATATAGATGATGCATTGATTTCCTCTAAAAACAGAGGAGAGTATAAACATCACATAAAAATAATTTGTAAAACATATATAGACAATGAAATAATTCTCAATTCAAAAAAGATTGAGATGGAGAAACAAAAAATTGATTATTTCGGTATAGCGCTCAGTTCAACAGGAATTGTGTTATAACCCTATAAAATAACAAAAATAAAAGAGTTTTCAAAAAAATTAAAAACTTTAAAAGACTTACAAAATTTTTGTGGATTACTAAATTATGGAAGATAATTTGTAAAACAATTTTCAAAATGGAAAAAATCATTCCTAGAAAAACCGAAAAAGGCATAAAAGAATCAAAAAAAATTTTAAGATAAAAATTGAATGGAGTGATGAAATACAAGAAAATTAAAATAAATTAAAACCTTGTTTAAACATAATTTAAAAGTTTATTTTCTAACAAAATCTAATCTTTTAATACTAAAAAGAGATGTCTTATAAATGTTTTAGGTCATAGTAACAAAAACAGTAAAAATAAATACAAATAAATCTTAGAAAGAAGATAATATAAAAATTCTTAAAAACAAAAAAGTTTTAAAGAATTAACATATGAATAAAATTCTAGAAAGTTCAATTTAAATGAATTTAATTATATTATTTTTGAAAAGAAATCTTAACTATAAAAAATGGTATAAAGAGATTTTAAATTTGCTTAACTCCTAGTAAGTTCTTAATAAGAATAGATAATCAGCCAATCAAAACCTTTTTAAAGAAAAAAAAGAGTAAAAAATAATTGTCAAAAAATTAGATGGTCTAATTATGTCTTTCAGTTCATTTGTAGTTGAACGTATTAGGCATACTAAAAATATTCTTTCAAATTATTTTAGTAGATATCCAGATGGATATTAAAACTAATAAAATAGCAAAAGTTTTTAGTATTGTAAAGATTTTCAAGATAACCAAACAATGCTGAAATATTCGGGACAAACAGCTCAAAAGGTAAAGAAATCCAAGCTAAACAATTTGAAAAAATTTTTACTAGAAAAGCTTTCTAAAAAAGTATATCCCATGGAAGTTATGCCCAAGTAATGGTAAACAAACCACTGGTTTTAGTAGAAGATGAAATATCAGATTTCTTCAACGATGATTAGAGAACAAACTCCAGTTCTTTAAACAAAATATCAAAAATCCATATTACAGACCAAAAAAAAAAATGAATTTTGCAAAGTAATGACTAGAATGATATATGAGTTAAAAAAGCTCCGATCATTACTACAATAATTGCTAAAGATTGCATTAGAAAATTTATAAAAATCATAGTTTCAGAAAAAGCGTGACAAAGATTTGTAAGGAAGAAGTAGCAAAAAAAATCCAAGCCTTTATTCCTCTTTCTAAAATATTTTCTCTATGTAATATTAGTTTTATAATAAAAGTTTAGCATTTGAGAAAAAAAGTATGATGTGTCCTGATAATATTTAGTGTAATTTTTGAATTTCTTTTATGTATTTCATAAATTGGTACCAAAATCCAAACAATCTGAAAGGCATAACTATAAGCCTATTATGTCATGAAGGTATATTATTTAAATACTAAAACTTGTAAAATTATTGTGCAAATATTATTGTGGTCCAGAATGATTAGTTTGTTATTTTATAAATTTGTGGGGTTATGGGAGGTGTGAATGTAACTAGTTAAAATGTTTAAGGGGTATAAGTGTAATTGACCATTTTTAAGAGGTAAGGAAGATACTGCTATGAATTTAAAAGGTATTTTTTTAATATAATGAGATCAATATATACACGCAAGTACACTTTTTGAATGCATAAAAATGTAAGAATCATAATACAAGTAATACCTATAAATCAAAATACAATTTTACTTAATTATTTGAGGGGTTCATATATATCTATATATATATATATGTATGCGTGTGTATTTTGTATTTCTTTAAATGTATCTCTCCTTCATTGTATTTTCTTCGGTGTTACCTCCTTGATGGATATATATATACATGGTGGCTTTTTTCATGTTGAGGTTTTGAGACGCGTCCCCTTTTTAGATAGAGATCTATGGTTGCTTGTGCTAGAGAACTTAAAAAATGAGGGGACACAATAGGCAGTCCTTTTGAAGAAGGGCCCCCACGCTTGCAACGTGCTCGCATGACATGATCCATCCCTTCTTCTCAAGGGTCCCACCAGATAAAGAAGAGGACTTCCTCAATTTCAAATCAAGAATGCATCAATTGTCCAATATGCCCTAAAAAGTGTTGACTTCTAACTGAACCACAATTTTTATCATAGTTGATCTGTCAAAATGATTGTGTGCTCTATAATAGAGTTTATTCCTCCCCACCCCGACTATTTCATATGGAGGTGTTTTGGTTTATTAAAAAAAGAAAACAAAAAAAACTTTAATTTTAAACAATTTTCTCTAATAACTTTTTTTTGATACGAAGGAAACCTCTCGCCGGTGAACCGTCGCGAGTAAAACCTCCGGGCGAGCGCACCACCCCGCAAGACACGCCCACCGATAAGACCGAGCGCCCAGGAAGGGATTCGAACCCGAGACGTGAGAAGCATGCCCACTCTCCAAGCCGACCCCTGCTCCATTGAACTAACCCGTGCGGGTTCCTCTAATAACTTTCTTCTATTAACTTTTATTACATGTCACTTTTACACTAATTAACTTTTAATTTTTTTGACAAACTAAACACTATCTAAATTTTCATTTGTTCAGGATTAAAATAGATAAATTACTACGATAGAATTTTACTTTTTTAGGGTGTGTTTTACAATTCATATTTTAAATAACTTTTCCTTTTGTAATCCTTATTTCATTAGATACAAGTTAAATTTTTATCAAATTATTATTAAAAGTTGATGTTTAATTAAAGTCATAAAAAGTTATTTACACTAATTAACTTTTAATTTTTTTGACAAACTAAACACTATCTAAATTTTCATTTGTTCGGGATTAAAATAGATAAATTACTACGATAGAATTTTACTTTTTTAGGGTGTGTTTTACAATTCATATTTTAAATAACTTTTCGTTTTGTAATCCTTATTTCATTAGATACAAGTTAAATTTTTATCAAATTATTATTAAAAGTTGATGTTTAATCAAAGTCATAAAAAGTTACTACACATATTCAAATTGTAAACTTTAAAAATTTTTAGTAATTTTTATTTACCAAACATATGAGAAGGTCACATTAATTTTGTAAACTTTAATAATTATTTACCAAAATTTAATAAAAATTATATTGTCACCCAAGCTTGTATTTACGTTAGATATATTTTTGTATATATTTATTTTAATTATGTTAGTGTTTCCCCTATGAAGTACTTAAATATTAACTTTATAAGGGGTAGGATTAAGAGGTAAAAAATCGTTGAAAAAATGATTAATAATTACTTCTACAATATTTAAATTCTTAATTTTTAATCCCGTACGAATGCATATTCAAGATAAGAGAATTTCACCCTACTATGGAAGTCATGTTGAAAATGAGAGTAATATGAAAGAATAAATGCTATTGAATCAAATATATATACAGTGGAAAAACAAGAATGTTATATACGATAATTGTAGTATTGTAATTAAAATAGATTTTTATTAATTGATTATTTTAAAATAATAAACTCATAAATATTTTACATTATTTTTACTATTCTCGTAAAATTTTATAGTTGTCTGACATTACTCTAATAAAAATTATAAGCCAATTTAGTGCAAAATGAGGATCACAATTTTTTTTTAAAACAAATTTTGATAGTTGAAAGATGAAATGTAAAATTACACATATTTACAATCACTACTAGAAATAAGAAAATGCTCGACTGCCTTAGGTAGTCGTTTAAAACTCTTGAGGCAATTGTCTATAGTACAGTTGGTCGTGGATGCCATGATCGAAAAAGGTTATACACCACTACTTAAGATAGTCGTTAAATTTCTTGATTGCCTAAAGTGGTTGAATATTAATTTTGGGTATTCCTTTTGCTGACTGCCTTGAAGCAGTCCACTTTTCTCTTTCAACGACCTTCTTCAGGCCGTCACTAAACATGGCGACAAGTAAAGGTCTTAGATGACTGCCTCGAAGTAGTCATGTATACTTTTTTACCTTCACATACCTATATATTTTTTGCTAAAACTAATGAAAACCTGTATATTATCACAACCAAACCTATACATTCATAGATCCCTAGTTGAACATTCAAACAAACGATGCCACAAGAAATGAAATTATCCACAAAAATATAATTATTTACAAAAGATGAATTTTGAAATAGTTATTACATTAATTTTACAAAAGATAACTAAAAATATCTTCGTAGGAGGGTCAAAGTCAAAACTATAGGAAAACCCCTCAAACTTGAAATTGATTAACAAAAAGATTAAATCAATAAAGGTTAATCGAAAATAATTTGTAAAATTTTGAAACTTTTAATTTAAAAGCAAAATTAACTTGAAATACTTTATATTTAAATAAATTAAAATAATAAACTTATCAGAGCCATTCTGGGCGATCTGTACCTCGAATTCCCACGCGATTCGTTCCTACAAGTTCCAAATGCCTGGAATTTGCTGCTTTTCAATTTCCACCTAGATTAGATAGTGCATACTCGGTTTGAGCAATTGAGCTCTCCATGGCACGTTTCTAAGTTTCAAATTTTGAGTAGAACCTGCTTGGGACCATTCTGGGCGATCCATAGCTCAGATTCCTACGTAGTTCATTGCTGCAAGTCTAAAGTGGTTGGAACTCGTGGCTCATCAAGTTTCCTTTAGATCGGACAACGCATGCTCTGTATGAGTAGTTGAGTCCTTCGTGGCACGTTTCTATGTTTCAAGTTTCGAGTAAAACCTACTCGGGTTCATTCTGAGTGATTCGTAGCTTAGATTTCTACGTGGTTCATTCTTGTAAGTCTTAAATGGTTGGAACTCGCCACTCATCAAGTTTCATCCAGATCAGACGGTGTATTTTTAGTTTGAGCAGTTGAGTCCTCCGTGACACATTTCTAAGTTTCAAGTTTTGAGTAGAACCTACTTAGGGCCATTTCGGATAATTCATAGCTTGGATTCCTGCATGTTTTGTTCTTTAAGTCCTAAATGGCTGAAACTCGCTACTTATCAAGTTCTGTCCAGATCGGACGGTGCATGTTTGGTTTGAAAAGTTGAGTCCTCCGTGGCACATTTCTATATTACAAGTTTTGAGTAGATCCTACTCAAAGCCATTCCAGGCGATCCATAACTTGGATTCTTGTGCAATTCATTCTTATAAGTCCCAAATGGATGGAACTTGTTGCTCATCAAGTTCTGTCTAGATTGGATGGTGCGTACTGTTTTGAGCATTGAGTCATTTGTGGCACATTTCTAAGTTTCAAGCAGAACCTGCACGGGGGACCATTCTGGGTGATCTGCAGCCTGGATTCCCATGCAGTTCATTCTTGCAAGTCTTAAATGGTTGGAACTTGCTGCTCGTCAAGTTTCATCCAGATCAGATGACGTATGCTTTATTCAAGTAGTTAAGTCCTCTGTGGCACATTTTTGTGTTTCAAGTTTTGAATAAAACGTACTTAAGGCTATCCCGGGCAATTCATAGCTCGGATTCCCATGCGGTTTATTCCTGCAAGTTTTAAATAGCTGGAACTTGTTGTTCGTTAAGTTCCATTCAAATTGGACCGTGTAAGCTTGGTTTGATCAGTTGAGTCCTCCATGGCGTGTTTCTAAGTTTCAAGTTTCGAGTAGAATCTACTCTAGGCCATTTCAGGTGATCCGTAGCTCGGATTCCCATGTGATTCATTCCTGTAAGTCCTAAATGGCTGGAAATCACTACTTATCAAGTTCCATCCAAATCGGACAGCGTATGCTTTGTTTGAGTAGTTGAGTCCTTCGTGGCATGTTTCTAAGTTTCAAGTTGTAAGTTTCATGTTTCAACCTACGTTCAATTTATGTTAAATGTCAAAGTTGTAAGTATCATGTTTGAACCTATGTTCAACCTATGTTCAAGTTCAAAGTTATAAGTTTCATGTTTCTATGTTTGACTTTACTTTATATTTTAAGTCTACAAACATTGCATGATAGATTTAGACACCTACGCAGAAGTTTATAAACTATAACATAGTAATAGAATTTATTCAAAACAAAATTTATAAATGTAGTTGTAAAATTAAAATTGTACCTCATCATGATCATCTTAATGTATTGGAGGTTAGGGTGGTTCGATGTCATCATCGCCATCCTACATTTAATAGTGGAAAATTTTAGTTATTCTAATTATTTGAAAACAAAATAACAAGATATTGTCATTAATGTAGGTTTAATACTCAATATCTTACCTGACTGGAATGTCGTGGGCCATAGAACTTTGCTTATAGTTGATCCGGCAAATGGTCTATACACTAAACCATCTCATCACAGAACTTATCGAGAACCTCGACCTGTACTTTGTCCCGAAGTTCAAGTTAAACCAAGGTCTAGGCCTCAACTCGAACCAAGGTAAAGATCTCAGCCTGAACCTTATCTTGGATCTCTACTTGAAGATGATTGCACAAGTCAGCCCGAAAGGTGTCTTGGCGAGCGGTGATAATAGCCTCGATCTTTTCATTTGTGCCCCTTTGGGAGGTGGTAGAGGAGGTAGCTGCAGTGGTCTGCGGACAACTAACCTGGGTATGCCACTACCAACACCGTGTGTGTAGCCATGCCTATCCCAGCCTATAACCTCTACGAAGATGGTTTCACGGCTTTCAATCAAATCTCGCTCACCCTTAGGGAGTGACTACATTAATGATCACCCGTATGTCGGGGTGGTGAATGTTGCGTATTCTCTCAAATACGCATAGTCGATCGATTGGGATTTCCTTTACACGCATCTGCACCAAATGTAAATTTAGCATATGATATACAACAACTACTAATGCGTAATAAAAATTACAAAATTGAGTAATCATTGGGATTTCCTCTACACGCATCTGCACTAAATGTAAATTAAGTTAGCATATGATATGCAACAGCTACTAATGTGTAATAAAAATTACAAAATCATGCAATAAAAATTGTAAAATCGAGTAATGAATTTATATACCTCATGGAGTATATCTTGAATATGCCTCCCCCCTGTCGTGTGAAGTGAGCCAAGGTTGGCCTGATTCGCTGAGTTCCTCGAGGACTCACCATGTTTTTATAGAATTATACCTAATAATAATAGTTGTAGGCAAAAACTCAATTGTAATAAATCCAAAACCTTAATTAAATCATAGCTGAGCCCCATCGCTAGACCAGTAAGAGATAGGGTTTGGCTACTACTTTGGGACCACGCATGGTGGACATTGCTGAATAATGTCTGATGCTCCCTCAAACGGCATGAAGTACTTCTTGTTCCATCTTCTGGCATTTGGCCATACAAATAGGTTAGAACTTGGGTAGACAATCAATCACATTATCCTAATTGATATTGCGATATATTATTGAAAATATTAGATAAGAAATGTCTAAACTAAGATGTGTTAAATTTTCTTTGCATAACCTCCTGCCAGATGAGGTCTAAGATCTCAGTGGGAACCGCCACCCAATCTATGATAGATAAGGGCACGACTGCGTCCATCATCGACCATCACACCTAACTGACTAATAAGGCTACTATCTGACTTTTCCACAGGGTGATGATAGTGCTGAACTCAACCTGACGAGACTAGCCACTACCCCAACCCTAAAAAGGGGCAGTAAGACCTCTCATAGCACGAGAGACTGCTGTGGGACTTGTCGAACCTACAATTATCTATTTCAATTGTTGACCATAAAATTTAATAATGTTAAAAGTTATGTAGCACTTCTATGTATGTATAGAAATATATATACCAAACGTAGTTGAGGTGCTAGGATTTGGTAAGGGCGTTATGTGGGCCTTGGGAACTTCAGTCGAAGGAAATGTAGTGGTGTGTGGCAATGCACGACAAGGCGTCGATGTAGCCTGACACCCATAGCTGGTAGTGGTAAAAGGGGTCAGGTGGAGCTCGCCCTTGAAAGGGGGGACATAGGTGTGGTAGTAGAGTAATGGGTTGAGCGAAGTAAGGAGTAGGATAACCCTAAGAAGACATAAATGGCATGGGTGCAAGAGGTGAGGGAGGGCTGTGTATCTGAGGCCTGGCTGATAGTAAAGGGGATCGGCTGGGGGCAAGTACCTCAGCGGGTGGTTGTGGGGCCTGTGGCTTGGGGGTGCAAGTAGGTATGGCTGCCTGAGTGGTCTCCGACTCCGGGTGGGGCTCAGTGTGATTGAGGGCTTGAGTGGGATTGGGGGCTAAGTGCGATCGAGGGCTTGAGTGGGATTGGGGGCTCAGTGCGATCGAGGGCTTGAGTGGGATCGGGGGCTTGGGTAGGATCAAAATTAATATGGGCCTAAGTATCGTCAAGATGCTACGTGGCATCAAGATCAATATGGTGCTCTACATTTGCAGCTACTGCAGCCGCTGCACGTGCATGAGTCAAGCACAGTTGCTCACTCATGGTAAGTGGAAGATCTCTCTTCCTACCACACATCATATAATAATTCCTAGGTGTTGAAAGATGTATTAATTTAAAATCTAATTTTAGTAAATTATAAATGAATAAGGAATAGAAACTAAGGCATAGATATGGTGCAATACCTAAGTACGTCATGCAACTATATACCCAAATATGTCATGCAACTATATATTCGATTGTATTTCCTTCAACCGTTTCTCTAACCCAAAATAGTTTTTAAAACTTGAGAAGTGTTTTATTTTTTTGAAAAAAATGTAATAAAAAAAACGAAAAACAAACTTTCCACAACTTGGCCTCAAAAAGGCTCCTAGTGTTATCTGAAAAGGCTTTCTCTGTTTCACAAATCAAACATATTCTTAGACGGCTTTAAAAAGATAGGTCTCCACTCAATATAATTTTTAAATCAATAATTTTATTTAATTACATTAACAGATATACACAACCATTGTTCACACAATTTGCATGTGTACAATTCTGGTTATAACAATATAAATATAATTCATTGCATAACTTATATTTTACTATAATAATTATTATTTAAATTTTTGTAGTCCATTTTTTATAAATATAAACTATTATTCTATGGATAATTTTCACATCATAAACATGGAAAATATGAAAAGAAAGTAAATAATTTATAATTATGTAAATTATAGGATTGAATTTCTAATTTAATTTTGTTATATCTTTTCTATAATTTATGTAGATTCTAATTTTTATATCAATTAATTTTCTCTTCATATTTTTAACCTTATCAAAATGATAATTCTTTTTACTATTATTTAAATTTAAAATATTTTCAAAAAATACTTAATACATAATAATAGGACACATGACATTATCTAGAGCGTACACATGTAAAGTAATGTTATATAATATTAATAACATTAGAAATGCTTGAACACCATTAAAGCCTCCTTTGTAAATTGAAGTTTTATTCACATAATTAATCAATAATTATTGTATAATAGTAATATAGAATTACATTATATTAAATTAATACAATGTATCTTATAATTGTACAATACCTTAATAATTTTTTTATAACCAATATATATATAAATATATATTCTCATTAAATGAATACAAATTAACATTAATTCTTCCCTAGAATTGATGAACTCCTGCTGTCCATCTACTTTGACTTGGGAATGCCATATGATTTTGTCCAGTTTGTTGGAAAGACTTGGAAATATTGTCCATTCAATTTAGGGCCCACAAATTGAGTGGTCAAGATCTATGAATGGGAGTAGATATTCTGTTAGACAAGTTACAGTGTGCGTGACATGCAATTCTGCTGTTCTATCAAGCCCACCCACATAAGTCTTGTCTTTTTGTTCTTCTCCATTACTCTCTCTCTCTCTCTCTCTCTCTTTGAACTTATCACCATTTTGGGGAGGGAGAGAATTCTAACGTCACTGGCACTGCGCTTTTCTGTCAGCGGTTATATATACATATATTAACCCACTACGTCGTCTGGACTTTGCTGATCATGCACAAACAGGGACAGTACTCCGAATGAATTGTCACATATATATATATTTTGAATAGAGATTATCTATGTATGTGTCTAGTGCTCCACTTTCTCTGCACATTGTTCCACTAGAACTTTGTTGATCATGCACAAATAGGGACAATACTTAGAATGAATTAACACATACATACATATATATAATGAATAGGAATTATTTATGTGTATGTCCAGTACTCTACTCTTTTTATAAATTGTTTCACCAATCTCGGTCTCAGCTCAAAGAGTTACAGTGGGTAGACATCTCATATCGGGATGTTAAGATATATCAAATTTTTAACTATAGTTTATTGGATTAAGTTAGTCAAAAAAAAAAAAAAAGGATTATTACTTTTTGTACATATCTATACTTTGTATATGTGCTTTTAAGATACGATTAAATATCAACATTATCTTCGGCTGCTTTGGTTTTTGTTGGAGAATGAACATGCAGATAAGCTCACGAGTGAGGTGGAAGATAAGGATTGTGTTCTTTACTTTTATATATAATTTAATCATTCATATGCCAACCTATTTAAATTTGGATGGTGAAGAGAGAATTAATTTTGCATGCTTGTGTTTGCTTTCAGATAACATTCTTTCAAATGGTCAAAATATAAATAAAGTGATATTGGATAGGATTAAGATTTTTAAAGTTGAAATACAACTTTAATAAAGTTGTTATTTTAGGGTTAGTCTGGTAACTATTTTATTTTCAATTTTTTGTTGTTATTATCATTTTTTTTTGAAAAATGAATTTGAAAACTCGTTTGACAAATTTATTTTTAATTTTTAATTTTCAAAAAAATGAAAATTATTTTCAAAATTTTCAAAAATTATGAAAATATAGAAAATGTGTTTTTTAGGTTTTGTTTGGTAACGTTTTTGTTTTCTTTTTTTTTCTGTTTATATTTTCAAAATTTTGTAAAGTGGCAACAGAAACATATTTGTTAAATCTATTTACGTTTTTTTGTTTCCAGAAAAATGAAAAGTTAAATAAAAAAACGTAAACAGAAAAAAGATATTTTCACTCTATTTTTTTCTGTTGTAAATATTTTATCAGTTCTAAGACTTTATCCATTTTTGTCACATCATATTAAAATAAATTATTTTATTCAAATATTTTATTAAACTAAAATTATTTTTAATAAATAATATAATTAGATTAAATTAAATTAATTAAATTAATATGTAATATCTATTATTAATTTATTTCTAATAAATAATTAAATTAACTTAGTTAATTTAATTAATAAGAAATATATATTATTTAAATTAGTTTTAATAAATATTAAATTATAATATATTAATTTGATTTAATAAATAATTTAAATAATATTAAATATATTTTATTAAATTATTTTTAATAAATATCATAATTAAATTAAATTAATTTACTACTTAATTTAATTTAATTAATTTATTTAATATGAATTATATTTATTAAATTATTTTTAATAAATATAATAATTAAATTATTTATGTTGTAGTGAAATATATTTTATTCAATTATTTTTAGTAAATAATATAATTATATTATAATTAACATATTTTATATTTACTAGATTAAATGATATAACATTTATTTTTATTCAATTGTTTTTAAAGAATAATATAATTAAATTAAATTAATATAAAATATATTTATTATATTCAATTAATTTTTAAAAGACTAATAAAATTTAATATGTTATGAAAATAAAAAATTAGTAATTATAAGCATAATTGTATTTCCAAACACAGTTTCAGTTTTCATTTCAAAAAATAAAAACGACAATGAAAAATAAAAAATAAAAAATAAAAAATATAAATATATAAACGTAAACAGAAAAATGACAATATTAGCAAATGGTCCCTTAAGTTTTCATTTTCAGTTTTTATTTTCTTGTACAACTAGTACCAGTTGTAACCATCAACCATTACCGTCTGTTAATCGCCACTAACATCTGACCATTGTTTCCTCCTGTCGCCACTACCCCCACCCATTTCCCGTCACCGCAAAATATATTATTATTTAATATAAAAATATTTAATTAATATACTAAATTAATAATATATTATTTTTATTCACATAAAAATATAATTTAATTAATAATTAAATTGATAAATAATTAATTTGATATATTAAATTATATATTAAATATATTAATTAACTAAATATATTAATTATAATTAAATTTAATTAGTTAAATAAATGTTAAAATATTTTATTTAATTATGTTTAATAAATAATATAATAAATTATACTAATATATTTTATTCTTATTTAATTAAAATATTTTTGATAAAAATATAATTAAAATAATTACATTCAATTAGTTTAAATTAAATTAATTATTTAATTATATTTAATTAAATCAATTAAGATAAAAATAATCTAATATAAATTGTTTGTAATAAATAATATAGTTAAATTATATTGAATATATTTTTTTACGGAATTAAATTATTTTGAAAAATAATATAATTAAAATAAATAAATTTAATTAATAAATTTATTAATTTAAGTTAATTGATTTAATTAATTTATTTAACATAAAATATATTTTATTAAGTTACTTTTGAAAAAATAATTATAATAAATTATGTTTAATATATTTTATTTTTATTGGATTAAATTATTTTAATAATTAAAATAATTAAATTTGTTGAATTCAATTAATTAACATCTATAATTACTAACTAACAATTATCATTACCAAACGTATTTTCAAGTTTTTATTTTTTTTACTATGAAAATGAAAAACAAAAATAAAAAAATTGAACACAAAAACTTAAAATCAAATATAAAAACTCAATACAAAAACTGAAAATTAACATTTTTATCAAATGGACCCTTAACTTTTGATTTCTTAAAAAAGTTTATTCTGTTGTATAAATTTTTATAAGAATTTAAAGATTAAAATACAATTTCAAATTATTAAAAAATTATATTTTAAATTCAAAGTAAACAAATAGTTATTAATCTGATTTTATACTTTTGCTCTTTCTTTGTTAATTTAATTTAATTTTATTTTATTTTTGGTTTGAAAGCCATTTAAATGACAAGATTACCCTTGAGAATGTATGTTTCAAATCATCAGGAGCCTGTACTCATAGCAGAGGGTTTCACGCAGCATTGTATGGGAGGTGGGTCTACTTCAGAATTCAGGAAGTAATTAATTATAAAAAAAAAAGATCATAGTTCTTACTTTTAAAAAAATTCAAAGAGAGTAAGGCCACTTACTATAATATTTTTAACTTTTATTACATTAATTAAAAAAGAACTCGTATGCTACAAATAATTTTTTTCAAAATTTAAACACTAATTGCCTGCATGCTTATCAAAACATTTATTAAAATAATTTGTTAATATAATTTATTTTTATAATAAATATATATTTGTTTAAAAAAAATCCAAAGAGGGCACAGCAAGAGTATTTTACCATCCGATAAGAATATTTTTGTAAGTTTTCGTTCCCCTCTGAATTGTTTTATAATAATTTTTATAAAAAAAATAAAATATATTATGAAATTATTTCTTTAGATTTTTTTTTTCATAAAACGACTTACAACAGTCACTTAAATTTTGAAAATTTTAACTAATTATATATGAGCTATGGCATATGGGTTACACTTGTGCGTGGGCGGATCCAGCCCTGGGTTCTCCTGAACTATAATTTTGGTAGACTAACCTTAAAAAAAAAAAATTCTTAGTTCAGTTGCTTTTTTTTTTTTTTTCAAATTTAGCTCATCCTAAATTTTTTGTAATTCAGCCCGTTTTACCTTTAAATATTTTGTTTAATCTAAATTTTTGTAATCCAAATACTATGTATTTAAACATTTTGTTCAGTATAAACGAATCTCAAATCATGAGTCCACACTTATTCTTTGTAAGTAAAACAAAAAGTATGTGTATGTGAATATAGGAATATAGAAATAAATTAATACGGAAAATACATATCTATTTGGTTCATTATCTTATTTCGTTTGTGATTACGTCAATTCTGAAACTAAAAAATTAGGATTAGATTGTTAGGACTTAATCTTTCTTTTTATCACAATCAATATGCCGGTTATTAATGAGAAGAACTTTTTGTATATCGTGAAGAGATGGGATATAACTATATATATAAAGGGTAAACCCTAACCTTGCTAGACTATCCCATAAAAGACCTATAGTGGGCTCAACAATTGGCCCACCAACCGTCTAACCTCATTATCCCTACTAGGTGTACATAGACCCAACAATAAAAATTACAACAAAATGAGCCTTATTATGTACATCTCCATTTTTAACTTGGTTCTAGCCCATTTTTGACAAAATAAAAATTAATTAATGTATACTCAATATATGAAAAATTCTAACAATCTCTCACTTGAGCAAACATTAATTATTTTTTTAAATTTTAGAAAGGATTTTAAAAAATGACTCTCGGATTAGAGATTACATGTGGCCACATTTTAAAGTCAAGTAAAAATGAGAAACAATACCTAAAATAATTCTACCTAAGAAGATAATCAATATTAAACCAAGGCAAATATGACTCTTATAATTCATGTAATACCACTCATGATTACAATTATCAAGGACCTTATCGACTTGGATCAAATGAGGTAGTGTAGTGGAAATTAGCACTCAATATGTGATTTTATAAATGTGCTAATCACTTATTAGTCCAATTCTTTTTAGATATGCTCATCAAGCAAGTAAGGGAATTTTTCCAATTCTTTTTAGATATGCTTATCAAATAAACAAAAGAATTCTATAAGGTTTCAAATAGAAAACAACGTGCCTTGCACAAACACCACAGAGTTAAGGCAAGACATATTCCAAAAATGTTTAAGCAACAACAAACTTAAGACTTCCAAAATATATAAATGATGAATATATTTATTCATCAATGTTATCAAAAGAAACATAAATGATAACTTTTAATTGATTTCCATAGCAATGAGAAACTAAATGTCTCAATATAAAAGATATCTATCACATAATGCAAAAAAAAAAAAAAAAAAAAAAAAAAAAAAAAAAACTCTCACTAACCAAGCATATCAAAAGACCCAATAACACCCATGTTAGAAACATGCTTATTAAAAATAATAGGTCTACGTCCTTTGGTTAAGGAGTTCGCCATTTTCTGTTATCAATATGATGATATTACATTTCTTTACTAAATCTTTAATAGATAAATATTTGATCTTTATATGCTTAGACCCACTTAAAGATTTATTATTCTTGGAAAAGAAAATACCTGCATTATTATCATAGAAAATCTTTAGTGGTCTAGTTATTAGATAATCACCTTAAGTTATGAAATAAAGTTTCACAACCAAATAGCATAAATTGTAGTCTCAAAACAAGTTGCAAACTCAATATGTATGATGAAAGACGCTGTAAGAGTTTCACTGACACTCTTCTATAAAATAGCTTTCCTACCTAAGACGAATATGTATATTGAAGTAAAACTCATGTCATTCATATATTTAACAAAATCTGAATCTAAATAGCCAATAACTTCACGATCATCAATTTTTCTATAAATATGCATATAATCTTTATTTATTTTGCAAATATCTCATAAATTTATTTGTTACTACCTAATGATAATTCTAGGATTCGAGAGAAACTTCCCAAGAACACTCACAAAAAAAACTATATCCCGCTGGGTACATACCTATGCATATACAAAACTAGAAACTGCATTAACAAAATGTATGCCCTACATGGATTTCACTTCAAAGTCATCCATGGGACTCTGGCTCTTACTAAATTTGTCACCTTTGAAAATAGGAACATCTCTATGTCTACAATTCTACATGTCAAAACTCTCAAGTATATCATTAATATACCCTTTATGAGAAAACCCCAGCATACCACGAAATCTATCACAGATGATCTCAATGTTTAAAACAAACGAAACCTGTCCTAGGTCTTTCATGTCAAAAGTATTATACAATAGCATCTTAGTCTCATTCAAAAGACTCAGATTGCTTCTTGCAAGTAGGATATCATCAACCTAAAGAATAAGAAAGAAAAAAACAATTCCTACCATTGACCTTAAGATAAATGCAATAATCAACTATGTTTATCTCAAAACCTAAAGAAGTGATAATCTCATCAAACTTCATGTATTATTAGCTTGAGGCTTGTTTCAAACCATAAATAGATTTTATTAATTTACACACCATGTGTTTCTTACCTTTTGGGTTACACCAAATAAATTTCATAATTTAGGTCAATATTCAAAAAGAAGAAAAACATGTTAACATCAATCTAATGAAACTCTAGGTCATAATGAGCTAATAGAACCATAATGATTTTAAATGAATTCTTAAATAAAATTAGGATTTGACATCAATCTAATGAAACTCTAGGTCATAATGAGCTAATAGAACCATAATGATTTTAAATGAATTCTTAGATAAAATTAGGAAAAAAAATGTCTCATTAAAGTTAATGCTTATTTGCAGCCAATAAGCTTTTAGCCAGCTGAAAGTTTAACCAGCTACCACACACCATCGTGTGCCATAGATGGTGTAACGACCCGTATCCATATAGTATAATATTGTCTACTTTAGGCTTGGTAAGCTACTTCCCAGGAGGTCACCCATCCTAGTACTGCTCCCACTGGAGCACGCTTAACCCTGGAGTTCCCACTGAACCCAGTGCCCTCACGGCTTTAAAATGCGTTGTTCTATATTGATATCGAATATTACATATATGCCACTTCCTTCCACGACCCAGGCAATGTGAGATGAGAGGCATTCCTTCTCTGCTTCACCTCCCGCAGGCAGAGTCCCTCACAGGCAAGTCCCTCACGGTCCTTCACAATCCTCCCCCCTTACAGGGCATGCGTCCCCGCGTGGCCTCCTGTTTCACTCTTCCGCAGGCAAAGTCCCTCACAGGTAGGTCCCCTACACGTGGGGCCCACGCCTAATCCCATACTTTCGGCTGAGTATTGGCTCTGATACCATTTGTAACGACCCGCATCCATATAGTACAATATCGTCCGCTTTAGGCTTGGTAAGCTATTTCCTAGGAGGTCACCATATAGTACAATATTGTCCGCTTTAGGCTTGGTAAGCTATTTCTCAGGAGTTCACCCATCCTAGTACTGCTCAATGGTATCAGAGCCAATACTTAGCTGGAAGTGTGGGATCACGCGTGGGCCCCACGTGTAGGGGACCTGCTTGTGAGGGACTCTGCCTGCGGGAGAATGAAACAGGAGGCCAGGCGGGGACGCGTGCCCTGTAAGGGGGGAGGATTATGAGGGACTGTGAGAGACCTACCCGTGAGGGACTCTGCCTGCGGGAGAGTGAAGCGGTAGGTTAAGCAGAGAAGCAATGCCTCTCATCCCACATCACCTGGGTCGTGGAAGGAAGTGGCATATATGTAATATTCGATATTAATATAGAACAACGTGTTTTAAAGTCGTGAGGGCACTGGGTTCAGTGGGAACTCCAGGGTTAAGCGTGCTCCAGTGGGAGCAGTACTAGGATGGGTGACCTCTTGGGAAGTAGCTTACCAAGTCTAAAGCGGACAATATTATAGTATATGGATGCAGGTCGTTACAGATGGCATCTTATCGCCATAGCATCCACCTAAATGCTGGATATGGACTTAAAATAACACCAACATTATTAGGTCAACTACAGAGTATTAACAAAATTAGGAGTAGTTACAATAGGACTATGAGCATCAACAAAGATGATATCATTAATCCCCAGCTACTTATAATTATTTTCCACTACAGGTGTAGATAAACTACTGGTCTGTATTTTGGGCAATAGAATAAGCATCATCTCGCAACCCCTATCCTCATCAATCTACTGTGAAAGGCTAAATCAGTTGTATAAAGCTCCAAAATTTAAGTGTCTGAGACTCAGTAATTTTCAAACTCGGAGTAGAATAATAAGAAACATGTAACCCTTAGAATGATCTAGATATCTAATGAAAAACAATAAGAGGTTCTAGGGTTGGTTTTCTTTCAGAAGGGATATATACCCTAACCTATGCAGACAACTTAAACACAAAGATGTTTAAGGCTAGACTTTCTACTAGTTCACAATTAAATGATGTTTCAGGAACAACAAACTTGCTGGGAACTATTAAAATATATATATATATAAGGTAGATTTTATAATATCATCCCAAAGATACAAAAGCAAGTTTAACTAACTCATCATATTTCCCATCATATCTTTAAAGGTGCAATTATGCCTTTCCACAGCATCATTCTATTCAGGACTACGAGGCATCATCTATGGGTAACAATCTCACATCCTTCTAAGTATTTGACAAATGGTCTCATATGTTATCCTATAACGTAATGTCTATTATAATACTCACCCCACAGTCAGATCTCAAAATTGTGATTTTGGTCAATTTGTCATAGATACTGTCAACACAATTGTTTGAGTTTTCAAAATTATGAGATATTAAAATATCATCATTTGTAAGTTTTCGAATTCTCTATTTAGAAATATGACTTAGTCTCTTATGCCATAAAAAAATTATTTTAAACTTTAGGTCTATTGGACATATTATTATTATCATGAAAAATAGATATAGTCAAAATTTGCATTAGATTTATCTAAAATAGACTATAATTTAAAACACCAAGCTTAATAGTTTGAGGATTTTAAAATAATAATTAGTAATTAGAGACAAAAATATGCTTTAAACTTAATCAAGCATAAACTATAAGGGATGGATCTTGCATCATTGCCGTCTCATATTTAGGCAGAGAGTGCAAAATGTTGTGAGATCCCTTCAGTAAACCACCAAGGAGAATACCCAAATTTGAAAAGTTAATTCTTTTTGGGTAGAAAGTCCTTGCTAACCCAAATATTCCCTGATTAGTCACTGAATTTTAATCGTATCATTAATACATACAACAATCCCCTTTGAGCAGATTATTATATGTAATAATGCAATAGTTCGTTAGGTTCAAATATGCAAGAAATATCAAGAATCAACGAGTGTACCTCTTTAGACAGTAATACTAGTATCAACCAAATATCTCTCACCACGACAATCATATATAGGCTATTCATGATTGTAGTTATTATTTTATGCCCTTAAAAGAATTGTGTGCTTAAAAAAATGTGAGAAAAATACATAAATAAACACTTTAGGGCCGTTAAATAGCTTTATTAGGAGAATTCAATATTATACGATCAAATCAGTGAAAGTATGCATGTAACACCTTGAGTTTTAACAGAAAAATCGGGGTATAATAACTAGACTTATTACATAAATTCCTCTCTACTTTAGCTATCTAAAAATATTACACATGTGCCAAACTTTATATTAACAATTAATCGTCAATCTCGGTCGGCCGCTAACATTTGTCAATCTTAATTTTTGCTATCAGATGGTTTCTTTGCATAAAAACCTATGAAACGGGGTGAGGTGCTAAGTCCAGTAAGAAAAATATTCAAATCATATGAACAAGTATTTTCATATAAAGACAGAAACTAAGTGCTTAAAGTAACTGTCATTATCATACAAATCAGATGACAACAGTACAGATTAAACAAATAAGCAGTGAAAATGAGCATGCAAAGTTACTTCATTTCCACCCTTATGGCACATTGCTACCCTTATAACACCTCAACATATAATAAACAGTAAAAATGAGCATGCAAGGCTACTGTCTTTCCACCCTTATGACACCTTACCCCCTTATAATAAGTAGTGAAAATGAGCCTGAAAAACTTATCTCTTTCTACTCTTATGACACCTCGCTACCCTTATAACACCTCAACATATCCTTCATGTAGAATACACGAAATCATTATAATAGTAACAATAATCCCTTTCCACTCTTATATCCCCACACCACCTTTATAACATAACTCTATTGCCTCAGTTTAATGACATGAATTCTCAAAATAAAATCAATATTAATACCCACACAACTACTTACAAATTTCAGAATATCTGAGAGCAGTTCCTCAGACCCCATAAAGTTCAACTCCATTACTTTACATTCTCCCATAGTGTCATAATAATCGTGTAATAAAATTATATATTCTTATCATGCCTTTATATAAAACGCTAAGTTTCAACTATAACAATAAATCTTCTACCCAAATTCGAAGGAAAAAAGAAAAAATTGGGAAGAAACCCCAAAGGTTTGAAACTTCGCTTTTTTGTATTTTCCATCTTAGGCTGAATTACCACAGTCTAACTTCGTTATGACAATCACAAACATCAAAAAAATACCAAAGCCTCGCTATTCCTGAACTTAAGTTCTCACTTTCTCCCTTCTCTTTCTCTCTCATCTTTCTTTTCTCTGTTTTCTTTCTCTCTTTTCTCTTTCTCTTTCTTAGTTTTTCTTCTCCCAGCCAAAACATATAGCGCACACACATATATATGTGTCATACTTGGTGGCCAAGTAAAACCAAAGCAAATGAAAGTTCTAGGAGGCTTCAGCCTTTTATTTTTTTTTTCTTCTGGCCTAGTAGTGTGCTACACACCTATATATATATATGCATACATCCTACCACGGGGAGGGTTCCAGGGAAACCATTTATTGTGGTTAGTATGGACACTCACCTAAGCTAGTGTTAGCCAAGGCCATCAACTGGCAAATGGAACAGTGATGAGGCATGGCCTCGGTTGGTTACGTGTCCCAACAAAAAAGAAAAACTATTTTTTCTAATTATATATGTATTAAAATTTATAATTTAAAAATTAGAAATTAGAAATTAGAAATTAGAAATTAAGAATTAAAAATTAAAATTAGGATTATTATTACAATGCATCACCATTAGATCCAAAATATAAAAAATAAGTTACCAAAAAATTTTTTTTCTCCTACTTAAGATCAGAACAATTCAACAATAAAATAATTGTATTGCTATTGTTAACTGCAAAATAAACTGTTAAGCAACATAATAACAATATATTAACAAAATAAAAGGCAGTGATTCACTATAAGTGTAAATAATAAGAGTTTCTCGGTGTATCATTACCGTATTTCCTTTGAGTAGTGATGACAACATGCTATGAGATCCATTCTGCTAACCACCATATAAGAACACTCAAGTAGTTTAAAAATAGTCCCTTTTGGGCAGATTAATCTTTCAAAAATTCAAGCACTCTTAAATTAGTTGCCAAATAATATCCTTGTTTTTACTGTGCATGATACCCTTTTGGGCAGGTATTTGCATACAATAACACAATGGACATAGTTATATGCCATATACAATAAAATTAGATCTCAATGAATGTACACCTTTGGGCAGTAACACCAATTTCAACCTAAAACTTGGTTATGACTTTATTTTAGGTAAAATTGCCATATGTCGCACCTAATATATTAATATGGTGGTAATCATATTTTTATGGGTGCATAACTGAATGCACCTTATGATCTCAAATATATTGCCAAAGCCATGCATAAAAATAATTTATTGCAGTATCCAAAATAAATAACAATTTTAGGCCCCTAAGATGACTTGTGGATGAGAGTATAATTTTTAAGAGTAACTAAGGAGAGTACACATCACCAACAGATTCAAATGGTCAAAAAATAATTACCTGCAGAATTTTATTAAAAGACAAATGCCTGGGTTTTAAGAAAGTAAAAGATAGGCTTAAATAAATACCAAATAATCTCTAAAATTATATAAAAATATTTTTCAAAAAAATAAATAAATTTTTATGAAAGTCAACTGTCCTTTTGAAGGGTTCTATACGTTGAAGAATATGCACTTAATCAACTCCTAATATATATATATATATATATTTTATTTTATTTGGGTGCCAAGAAGATATGGGGAAATCAAACTTTAGCCATGTCAGTATCAACAAAGCTCTCACTAAAAAACCAATTTTCAATTTTGACCCAAAAAATATTAAAAAATCATACTTTCTTAATTTTGTGAATAAACTGCCCAATTTCTTAACAATACAATTGCCCAAAGCTGGATCAAGCTTTGAAATACAAGCCCATAACAGAATTCCACTAAATTACCAAGATTAAGTAGCAAACTCTAATTAAGAAACCATATATTTTCATTAAACTAATTCACCAAAATACTATTAAAATTGTGAATTCACAAACTAATTCATAACAAGAAAATTTCTCGAAGTTGGGTCAAGCTTCAAAATCCGGCGCCAAATACTATATGATCAAAATTACAAAAGCATCAAGCCGAACATCTTAAAGCGAAAAATAAATACGACAACTAGGACGTTGCCAACCCTAATTTTGAGGAGCAGAGTTCAGAATTTGGACAGAAAAATTTGTATCGTGTAACTTCTGCACAAAAATTACTCAAAAACAATTCTAAAAATATTTTTTTGATTTAAATCAAAAAATTTTAGAATTCTTAAGAATTAAATTTGACAAAAATAATATCTGAAATAAAACATTATATCTAAAGTGAAACAAGATAAAACGATAACGAAATTGAAATAAAATTGAAATCAAGTTTTCAAATAAATTTATGCATCCCTTTTATATGGAAAACAATAAAAATGTTTATGAATTGAATTCCTAATCTACATACATTAGGATCTAATGCCACATGTTAGTAAAGTAAAATTATGTGTATGTGAATATAGAAATATCGAAATAAATTAATGCAGAAGATACGTACTTGTTTGTTTCATGATCTTATTTCGTTTGTGATTACGTCAATTCTGAAACTAAAAAACTAGTGTTAGATTACTAAAGTTTGATTTTCATCCTTATCACAATCAATATGACGGTTATTAATGAGAAGAACTGTTTGTATGTCGTGAAGAGAAGGGACCTAAACATATATATAAAAGGTAAACCCTAACTTCACTGGGCCTTCCCATAAAAGGCCTACGGTGGGCTCAATAACTGGCCAATAGTACCCATCTAACCTCATTATCTCTATTAGGTACACATAAACCAACAATAAATATCATAACAAAATTGGTCTTATTAGGTATATCTCCGTCCTTAACTTGGTTTTAACCCGTTTTTGGCATAATAAAAATTAATGTATGCTTAATGTATATATGGAAAATTCCCATATTCTTGTCTTGTGATAAAAACTAAGAAAATTTCAGTAAATTGCTATTGTCTCTTTAGATTTTTTTTTCAAAAAATTATTTTTTATTATAATAAAATATTTATTATATTAATAATCATTTTTCTAAATTTTTTTGACAAGTGCACATACAATTGCTATCGAATTTTGAAGGAGGCCACCATATGCTGCTGTGTGAAAACCATGCACAATACTGGCTCCTTCTGGTTTAAAACAAACATCCTCAAAGGTTGCCTTTTCAATTGAATGACATTCAAAACAAATAAATATATAAATAAACAAAATTAAAGCAAAAAACATGGAGCGCAAATAGTAATCTCTGAAGGGTAAATATCACTCCCCGAGATATAATTGATATATAGAAAATAAAGTTATTTCTCAAAACTAGTTCAATGGATATATATATATTGAGAAAGTCCCATATTTAGAAAATGGCCTTAATTTGTTTCCTACATGATTTGAAACTATTGCAACATAAAAGTAGAAATTATATGATAATGGTGGGATTTTTGAAAATTTTCATTATTTTTAATTAGTTTCAAGAATATAAACATAAGTAGAAAATTGACCAATCTTTTCTTTGCATGAACGAAGTTCATGTAAGCAGTTCACCAAGACTTTTATATTTTCAAGTACAAGAATTTCTAAGGAAATTGAATTTGTTTGTCTTTTTATCTATTTATTTTTTTTGAATTAATTACTTTTATATCCTTTATATTTAAAATGAAAATCATTTGTATCCTTAAAAAATATATCTTTACTCCCTTCGTGCTTTAAATTAAAGTTGAACGGTTAAAATATTTATAAAAAATAACAATTCTAACTCTTAATAATTTAAAAAAAGTGCACTTCTACTCCTCTAGGTCATATTACCTACGCTTAAACCTTGATTCTCTTTGATTTTCAGTAGGTATTTTTGCTTTTTTTATTTAAAAATTTAACGCTGTTTATAATTTTATTTTAATCTCAAGTATGAGAGGTATAAAGATAGATTTTTAAAATTTAAAGAGTGCAAGTAATTTTCATCTTAATACAGAGCATACAAAATTAATAATAATAATAATTATTTTTTACAAATCAATTAATTTTTGGCTTTGTTGGTTTTAATTATTTGCATTGTTATTAATTTTGGCAGACAATTTTGAATAAATTAGGCCAACTTTGAGCCTAGCTAGTTTGTTAATAAATTTAAAATTCACAAAGAACCCAATAATAAAGAATAAATGTATTGTCTCGTCAAATTTCTACAGGTCTTATGCAAACTCAGCCGCATCTTATATCTTTTGCTTGAAATTAGTTTAATGGTGCAAAATGACCATCATATTACGTAATTAAATTTAACAAAGCCAAGTTAACTCCGTTCTATTAGGAATTTAATTTGATTTGCTACTGAGTATAATAATTATTAATCTGATTCTTAGAGTTAGTATATTTTTATATTCGAATTGAATAGGTTTGATAAATTCAATTTTTCTAAATTTATTTATTGTTATAAAGTAATTAAGTCATTATACTGTGGAATCAAAGTAATCTCAATTAAGATTAGGTTTGGTTTAGCTCAATTCGAAATGATTAGTTCGACTACAAATTTTAAACTCAATAAAATTCACATTAATTCCAGATTTGATGTAAACTCGACCCATGCCTGCATACCCTGGGAATTATATATATATATATTATGTTCATTTTTCTAGCATATGTGCTGCATTATTATAAGTCATAATTATTTTATTTGGGACTTGTGGTTACCATTGTTAAATATCTTTTTTATTATTTAAGCAAATGACTAGGGAAAAGGAAAAGCAAAAAAAAAAAAAAAAAAAATTCCATTTGTTAGAACTCCATAATAAAAAGCAAAATCTATTGGTGATAAAATTATTTCATGGATGTCACATTAATATTGAGCCTTCTTTATTGCATTTTCATTAATAGACCTTGATAGCACTCCACTCCATTTATAGTTATGTCTATGCCAATGTTTTAAAAATCAGACCGTTCATCGAATTGGAAAAGAGACTGGGTTACGGGTTAATAGTTCAACCATCGGTTCAATCGGAATTAAACTCGAGTTGAATCATGATATTATAAATATATTTAAATATATAAATAAAATATCAAAATATGTTAGAATTATATAATATTTTTAAAAATTTAGATTTTTTCACATATTCTTCTACTTTGTTTTGTTTTACTAATAAAATGTGTCAATAAAATATGTCCTAAAATACAATCACTCAAATTTAATACATTACATAGGCAAAACCAAGCAAAATAAAGAGTAATAAGCATTAGTGGTTGTCACGCCCCGGATTTTCATAACCGAATGACCAGGGGTGACTTGCGATTTATTTGTTGGGTATAAAAATAAGATGATAATAACATGCTGTCACACCCTAGAATTTTCTTCCTAACTGGGGTTGACTCGCAAGAAAAATTTAAGATATTCAAAATCCCTTGTTTAACCTAAACAATATTTATAAGTCATTGGACTAAATAATTTGATGGGATTTCAACTACAGGACACAAAATAAAGATAGAGAAAAATATTACAGAGCCATCTAAGTGTTCCAACCACGCGATTAACATTACATACCAAGTAAAAGCAAATTAGGTCTAAGCTTTATAATTACAATCATCTAATAATTATTACAGACTACAAAAATAAAGTCTTCCAGCTCTGTGTAGGAAAGAAGAAAAAAATAGATAACTCTTCTGATGGAATATTTAAGAGAAATTAATCTCTTTCCAACTCATCTTTAGTATTCATGTGCTTAATCTCCTGAAAAAAATATTCCCACAAGGGGTGAGCTACTAAAGCCCAGTAATCAGAATCTCCTAGGTGCCTATATGCAGTGGTTGTAATGCTACACTGTATTAAGTGACCCATTACAGTGAATGTATTTAGGTGGCATACTGTTTATGCAACAATTACTTCAATAGATCCCAACTGAATGCTGTAAATTATACTTACAACAGTTCGATGAAACCGTCATCGTAACTACTATTTTACTTACATGTAAAAATAGTTAAATATTGACGTGTGTACCACAATGAAGTCTGTGTCGCAGTGGTAGGGATATCAGATTCAGATCTTCAAGATCTTGGGATCAAACCCCGTAGCGATACAGGTTATATATATATATATATATATTTATAAAATATTCATCAAGAAGAACTAAATATAATTAAATAATTCCAACATATCAATCATACATAAGCAAGAGAGGTTGCCAATCATAGTAAAATTTGGTAAAAGAGTTTAATCTAAATCCTCATAAGATAATCATACTCCTATCCTCCTCTACCCCCAGCCTTGGAAACCAGTGACTTTACGGGCTTAGCATCCAATGCAAACCGACGGTGTCACCCAATAAAAATCTAGCCATCGTGACCAGCTACCTGACTGGCCAGGTTAGAAGGGAGCATCTCCTAAATAAAATGTATATGTTCCTATCTCCATCTAAAAGGCCATTTCTACCCACCCATCACCTCATTAGCAAAAAAAACTTCAGCACCGAGTGCCTTAATTTCTTCTCACCATTTTACATTCCCAAGGGTACCTTGTATGGAAATAAGACATTTTTAATAACAACTAGCAATGTTCCTGGGCGATGAATCAAAAGTGGGATTATTCAGTCACATGCAGTATATTTTTAAGTACTTTATCTAAATTCATAATTTAATAATAATTCTCAATAAATCAAGGATTTAACATAGTCACCAATATCATTATCACAAAGGTAGGTACTTCATATAAATTAACAAGTAGCAAGTAAAAAAAAAATAATTTAGAATTCAAATTAGTATTTTAGTTAATTACTTTGACAAGTTTTCCGTACTACCTTTGATAAGAATAAAATTATTTCGAATGGTATATTAATTAAGCCAAGGTTGGCAGCCTAGTGGGCGGGCGACCCTCATTAGCTGCGATCTCGGGTTTTGCCTCTTTTACCTTTTTATTTTATTATTTTATGGAATATAAAGATAATAAAGAACTCTTTGGACTTATATTTAATTTTAGAAAAAATTTGATAAGTATAGTACGTCACTTGAATAATTAAGTCAAAGTGAGATTACAAAGTTAATATATTCTATCCTTTAGATTTGGTAGGATAATAATATTATTCAAAATAATTTGAATAATTTCCACTCATCATCTTATTTATAACCAAACCCTTATCATAGGTTTTCGGCTTCAAGATATCCATAAATGTCCACAGAATTCCAATGTTTAGGAAGGTATTAAATAAGTTTCATTCAATTCACTAATCATAAAAATATAGTTATATAACTTGCTAGGTTGACAAAATAAGGCCTAAAAGAATCAATCAAATTCAATTAAGGAATACCAAATAAGAAAAGAACAAGTCCATTGTTTCTTTTGGGCATTTTATCAAATACTTAGCATTTTAGTTTGAATAAGTCATCCAACTATCCATGATGAAAGTGATTATCTAAGTCAATTATCATAAATATTAGTGTCAAATAATACATAATATCCAGTTTAAAATAATTTCATATCAATAGAAATTATTAACATGACAATAACTAATAGAAGGTAATTGGAAATTTAAATAAATCCTTAGACATAACATTCAAAAAAATCCAAACAAGTATAATTAAAGGCTAAGTAGAAATAGTAGCTTAAAAGAAAATTTATATAAAATAGAATAGAACTCCAATATCTATAAACTTTATATCTGTAGAAACTAGATTTCAAGACCTACAACTTTCATATTTTACACTTTTTAAAATTCTAAGGTCTAAAGGTACAAAAACAGCCTTGAATTCAGTTTGTTCAGAAAATACAATTTTACACGTGCTCAATATTTTGGGCATAACTTTTGACTCAAAAATCAGATTGATGCAAATCTTTTTGGGTTGGAAAGAAAACTTAAAGGGCTACAACTTGTATGTTTTAGCCGAAGCTTAATTCCACCATTTTAGGGGTCAAGAACACATCAGAAGTTACAAACAGTGAGTTGTCAGCATATTGGGCTACATCAGTCAAAGTTTTGGCTTTCCTACCCCCAATATACGAGTATTATATTTTTTATCACAATCAAATTCATACTTTAAACCCAGAAAAATGCTTTAGCTTCAAAATTGAAGGCATCAAATATATTATAGAAGGTTCGTCATCCGACCTCAATGAAGATATTGGTGACCAAGCCTGTGAAGGAAAAAGGAGTTGAGCTTTGAACACCACCCAAATAGGAAAAATTCCAAGCCTTTCTCCTTCCTCCAAACAATACCAAATGTCCAACCACACTTGATAAAAATATATATATTTTTTCTCTCTTATTGTTTTTCTTCTCTTTGAAGGCACACAATTTATAAGAATCATGGGAATGTAGAGAAAGTTATTAGTGGAGAAAATAACCTCCATTTCACATGCTTCAAAACAACTAAGGTAAGATCATGCATATACAATAGGTAGCAAGATCCAAGAATCATGCTTTCTTTTTTACTATCTAACTATATAATCTAAGAAAGGTGATGGAGGATGGATAAAGATGGGTGGCATGATCTGGGAATCATGTTAGCTTTTTGCAATTTAAACAGATTATTTAAAAGATGCTTTAAGTGTTTAAATCATGCTAGCTAAGTAATTTGGAAGAATGCTTTAAAGTTATCAATGTAGGATCTTCTTT
This sequence comes from Vitellaria paradoxa, assembly GCA_019916065.1. Taxonomy (NCBI): domain Eukaryota; kingdom Viridiplantae; phylum Streptophyta; class Magnoliopsida; order Ericales; family Sapotaceae; genus Vitellaria; species Vitellaria paradoxa. Next base: position 14,233,270 of record CM034239.1, on the reverse strand, counting down.
TTGACTAATTAGCCACCTAATTTGAGAGATTGTGAGAGATGTATGGAAGATGGAAAATGAAGTTGTCGGGAAATAATTTAGAGCTACTATTCATGAGTCAACTCAATGAGTGATAAAGTGAGTTGAAGTGAGTTGAGGTGAGTCAAAGAAAAGGGTTGACCCATGGGTTAATGGACTTGGGTTGAACCAATTAGGTAATTGGGCTAGGAATTGTTTGGATAAAAGTTTAGAAATTCTACCTTAAACTCCCACATAGGGTGAAATTAAATCCGAAAATCTTTCTAACTAATTTTATCATTCCAAAAATTTTCAAATACTCAATTTCTTAGATTTTTACTATAATAAATATCACCACCACACTTAAACTAATTAATTAAGAAGAAAAAAAAATTTCAGGTTATTATAGTTGTTTAGTGGAAGAATGGCATTTTACCGCAGTACAAACCCAAGTTTAATTTTAAGTTGATGTATGTTAGTTTTTTTTTTTTTTTTTTTTTTTGTACCATTTAAAAATAAAAAGCTCAGTTCATAAAAATCAACACCGGTTCACTGGTTTAGCCATTAGGTTGCTAGTTTTTCACTCATTTGAAGTTCAAACGGGTTTAAATGATCAACCAGACCATTTCTTGGACCAGTCGACAACCTAACCGGTTGAATCGACCAATCCGATTTGGTTTTTAAAACATTGGTCTATGCTATAAGTACATAGGCTACTAGTTTTAGGGTATTTTAATGGCATTTGTACCCTAGCTTGCTAGAATTAATAATGACAATCGATCTTTACAGCCAGTTATTCTTCCAGTTGTAATTATGTATTTATTCATAATAGAGGTAATTATATATTAATGTGTCGAGAGGTTCTGAACACTCATTAAGAATTAATAAAAATATGTAATTATTATTTAATTTTTTTTTTATCTTTAATAAGTGTCCCAAAAGTATAAGTTAACAAATGTCATATTAATTACTTGTCAACTATTAAAATAAATATTAATTATCCATAATATATATTTGAATATCTATCTAAGAAAAGGACACTTCAATGTACCATAGGGGGCCTAATTTAATGGGTATAAGGGTATGCATTCATGACAAGCATTGTAAAAAAAATTGTTTTCCAAATCCACGAAAATATTTTATATTTTGTGAAGCTAATGAATACCTCATTTATTATAAGAATTCTAATTTATTTCTGATTATATCTATATTAGTATTTACATAAAAAAATAATATTAGCCACATGAGCGACAAATGATAATTTCAAACTGCATCAGTAATTAAGCACATGCACGAGAAGGGTTTGGGAGATACAAGAAAAACTAACACTTACGGAATTTGAAAGGGCTCTAAAGGTAGTTCTTTAATAATTTAAGAGAGAATTTGGAATTAAATTTAAGTAAGGAACTCACTTCGACAATAAATGCTAGAATGAAAGAAGTGGTGTAGCCAGGATTACCATCTAATAAGACTTGTAAAAGGGGCTTGAAAGCTCAGGAGGAGAAAAATAATTAACAATTCTAACACTTGGGAATTTTACTTTTTTTCTTCAGAATAGTTATAACTTAGTTTTTACTATTGTTACTTGTAATCAGTATCATATTTGATTGACTTATATTCTTGGAGATTATTGAACTTTAATTTAATTTACTTTAAATTGTATTTGATCCTCATCTACTTATTGAAAATTAATAAATTTTGTTTGTTCTAATTTGCTGGAGATTAATGGATTAGTGGTTAGTTCTACCTTGACTTGTGTTGGTTTTGGTTTGCATATTAAATATTGTTAAACCTAGTCTGCTCTATTTCATCCTATATTACTTTTTTTTTTCTTGAAAGGTTTCATCCTATATTACTTGAAATATAAGGAAGTTGTTAAATATGATATTTGATTCACATATACAATTGAACTAATTTATGTATCTAGGCTGTACAAAACTGCTATATATAGTTTGTATCAAGTAGAAAAAGAGTAGCTCTTTTGATTTTTGAACTAACCATCTCTTAGCATATTTAATGGGACATTTTGATTAAGTTGAAAATAATTTATGCAATTGTATGTAAAAATTAGAATATTAATTAAATAAAAATATTAAAATCAAATATGCAAAAGCTTACTGTCATCTTGATTTTTCTCCCTATCACAATTAATATAACAACTATCAATGGGAATAATTGTCTGTACATTATAAAAATAGGGGATCTACCCAATATATAGAGGGTAAACTCTAATCTCACTAAGCCCTCTAAAAAAATACATACAGTGGGTTCAACAACTGGCCCACACTAATCATCTAACCTTATTATCTCTATTAGATGCACATAGACCCAACAATATAGATCATAACAAAATGAGCCTTATCATGTACGTCCTTATTTTAAACTTGGTTCTAATCCATTTTTGATAAAATAAAAATTAATTAATGTATACTTAATATACAGAAAATTCTAACATTTTCCCACTTGAGCAAATATTAATTATTTTTAATTCCCTAAAAAGATTCAAAATAATTCGTGGGTTAGAGACTCTATGTGGCCACATTTTAAAATCAAGTAAAGATGGGAAACAACACCCAAAACAATCCCGTCCAACAAGATAAGTAATATTGAACCAAGGTAGACATTACACTTACGATTCGTGTAATGCAACTCATGATTACAAATATTAACGACCTTATCAATATTGATTAAATGAGGTATTGTGGTAGAAATTAGCAATCAATAGGTAATTTTATAAATGTGCTGATCCCTTATCAATCCAATTCTCTTTATGTACGCTCACCAAACAAGTAAGAGAATTAATCTTCCAATTCTCTTTCAATATGCTCATCAAATGAGCAAGAGAATTCCAATTCTCTTTTAATATGCTTATCAAATAAGTAAGAGAATTCTAAGGTTTCAAATGAAAACTAATATACCTTGTACAGAATATTTCAAAATTAAGGCATTACATATCCCAAAATGCTTAAATAACAACAAACTTAAGACTTCCAATATAATATATAAATCATGAGTATATTCATGCACCAATGTTATCCCCAAAAAAAAAAAAAAATAAATGATAACTTTTAATTAATATCCATAGGAACGAGAAAATAAAAGTCTCAACATAAAAAAAAATATATGCCACATAATATAAAGAAAATTACTCCCACTAATCAAGTATATCAATAGCCCTATTAACACCTATATTAGAAACTTGCTTATTAAAAATAATAGGTGTGAGTCCCATGGTTAAAGGGTCTACCATCATTTGTTTAGTATCAATATACTCAATGATGATGTTTCTTTTTTTCACCAAATCTTTGACAGATAAATATGTGATCTCTATATGTTTAGACCCACTTAAAAATTTATTATTCTTAGAAAAGGAAACAATCGCACTATTATCATATAAAAATCTTTACTGGTCTAGCTATAGAATCAATCACTTTAAGTTCTGAAATGAAATTTCGCAATCAAAAAACATGAGTTGCATCATCAAACAAGGTAAAATTCAGCATGTATAATTGATAACGCTGTAAAATTTTGTTTAACACTCTTCCAATAAACAGCTCCACCACCTAGCATAAACATGTATCCTAAAGTAGACTTCATGTCATTCACACAACCAGCAAAATCTAAATCTGAATAATCAATAACTTTAAGATTGTCAACTCTTCTATAAACAAGTGTATAGTCTTTGATTCTCTTCAAATATCTTATAACTTTCTTTGTAGCTACCTAATGATCTATTCTAGGATTTGAGAGATATCGACAAAGAACACTCAAAGCAAAACTTATATCTAGTCGGGTATATACCTGTGCATACAGGAGACTACCGACTACACTGGCATAAGGTATGTTCTCACTACTAGAAAAAAGCTGATTACCAACTGACCATTACCAACCAATTACCAACACATTACCGGCCGATGTAAAAATTGCTAAAATTTAGATAATTATCAACTTTTTACCGGCTGATCCAATTCGACTGGTAAATTTTCAGTTGGTAATCAGTTGGTAAATTGGCAGGAAAAATATTTACCAACCGATTACCAACTGTTTACAACTGGTTGGTAATCAGTTGATAATCTGGGGGGAAGATTTTTCCCACCAAATTACCAATGGATTACCCATCGAATGGTGTAGTTGTTAGATGTTTTGGTTGGTCCTTCAGTTGGTAACTTGATGGTTAAATCATTACCAACCGCATTACCAACTGAAATGCTCGGTTGGTTATGTAATCAACCGATGGGCAAATTGATACCAACCGCATTGCCAACTTGTAAGTTGGTTGGTAAGTTATTTAGTTGGTATTCCATTGGTAATTGGATAGTAATGCATCGAGAATATGTTTACCAACCAAATTACCAACTGACATTATCGGTTGTTAATTTATTTGGTTGGTTATCGGTTGGTAATCCGTTGGTAATCAAGTATGAATATATTTACCAACTACCTTAACCACGGCCTTTAGCGGTTGGTAATGTAGTCGGTTGATAATTTGTTGGTAATCAGTTGGTAATCAAGTGGGAAAAGATGTACTAACCAAAATACCAACTGAATTTGTCGGTTGGGAATCTAGCAGTAATCGATTGGTAATCTATTAGGAATATATATACCAACAAAATAATGTATTCCGTTGGTAATTAGTTGGTAATTGGTTAGTAATCCAGCGAGAATATATTTACCAACCAAATTAACGACTGAGCTTATCGGCCGATAATATATTAGGTTGGTAATCAATTGGTAATCCAGTGCGAAAATATTTTACCAACCTACTTACCAACGGAATGGTTTGGTTGAAATGTCATCGGTTGGTATTTGGTTGGTAATAGGGTGAGAAAATATTTTTACCAACCGAATTACCTACTGATGGCTCGATTGGTAGTTCATTAGTTGGTATTCGGTTGGTGATCCGTTGGTAATAGGGTGAGAAAATATTTTTACCAACAAAATTTTACCAACTAATTACCAACCAAAAATTTTGCAATTTGCATTGAACAATAAAAAAAAATGAAAGTTTCTAATTTCAATATTTTTATAATTAATTTTATATTAAGAAATATTTGTAATTAATTATATATATGGCATGGAAATGTTTCATGATTTATTTGGTTCATGTGATACAACCTTTAGCTAAGTAAATTCATGCGTTTTTTGATAACATGGTATGGTTCATACATATTGGGTTCGGTGTTTATATATATTATAGTTAATGTTGTTACAAGATCCAAAGTTTGAACTATATAATATATACATTTCACTTAATTCACAATCCATACATGTAATTTGCCAGGTCTATAAATAATTTTTTTTAATTGTGTTTTATTCTATTTAACTTTATTTTTCATTTTTAAGGTCTCTAATTATACTTAGTATTACTTTATTGGAATCATCTACGTCCATTGCATATAATTTAATTGACTAGGAGGAAAAGATTTTATACAATTTATATTGGTAATATTAAATTTTCATATTAATGAATTAGTGACAAATGCATGTTAGGATTATAATTGCTTAAGACACAAGGTTTAGGGTATATGATTTGGGGTTTGGATTTAGTTTAATAATTAAAATAATTTTCACATATTACTCGCCTCACAGGCCTACTGATTGTTTTTTTCCCTAAGGCCTCAACTCGCTGAGACAAGTAATTTATTTATCACATTAATAAGCCTTTGTATAAAACCAAAAGGGAAAAAAAAAAAAAGAACTTGTGAATGAGGAATAGCTTTATCTATAGGTGTAATATTTTAATTTTCTATTGATAAGCTAAGTCCCCCATGTAATATAAGAAATAGTACAATAATTTACATTTCAAAATTATCACATTCTACAAAGACATGATTAATATAAGTATATGCTTTTCTCGCCTAACTTATTTTTGTCTTATGAATCTCTTTGATGCAGAAAGAAGAAAATTTGAAAAAAGAAGAGAAAATTGTGGACCATATAAACTTTTAAGTATAAAATATTTAAGAGAACATGCAAGATTATAATCAGGGCAATATAATTCATATCGCTCTTATGCTTTCAATAAATTTGATATTTTGGCATGAAAATTGAAGCAATTAGCTAATGTTTTTTACTCTTGGCGGTAATTTTTGGGCATCTTAAAAATCAGTAAAGCACAAATTTTAGCCCCTAAATTTCCCTCTCTTATCGGCGACCACATCTCCTTCTCAAACCTCTCTAGCCCCAAAATTTCAGCCCTAAGTTGTCAGCCCCAAAATTTCTCTCTCTTATCGGCGGCCGCATCTCTATCTCTAGCACCGAAGCCTTTTGCTCCTTTGAAAAACACCAGCTTCGTATAATGTTAATAGCAATAGTTCCAACCCACTTCATCTGCTTCCCCTCTAAGATCAAATGATAGACTAGTCATCCATTGTAGAGAAACGAGTTCTTTGTCTCACTCCACCTTCTTTTTCCCCTGTCCATAAAAAAGTTCCTACTCTTGCTAAAAAAAATACTATTAATAATGCTAAACCTTTAGGAAAAGAATAATATTCCTAGGCCTCTGGGGTATATGCCGTTCAAACAACAGAGGATTCGAACGAGTAGGGTACAAAAAATTGGGCAGAAGCCCAGTAGACCCAATCTCTAATTTTTTTTTCTGGTTGTATCCCTCCTGGTCTCTTCTCCGCCTCGCCAACTGTCCCAGCACACACAATACCGGTGGTAGCCAAAGACTTTTGGTGACCGCTCCTCAAGCCCTATTCTGCACGGTACTGGTTGATTCACCAGCGAGTCACATTCGGAGGTTATATCGCCTGCTTTTGGTTGTTTGCTCAGGTTTGCCTCTTCTACTCAAGCTTCGTATCCAATACCCAAATTTGGATGGTCTCGTCTCTCTTCCTAGGATTTGATTGATGGACCTCCGCCAATACTTCTTTCAGATCTTTGCAGAACATTGCAGTATGAGGGGGAGAGACAGGTCCTAAATGGTGCTGTTTTGTGTTTTGTTCTTTCCCAAAAGTTTTAAATTTTCTCCCACACACCAAGTTGCCAAAACTTGCATAGCTGGCAACTTTTCAAAATTTTTATTAGGACAAATGCGATCATAATTTAAAAGGTACGTGTATTTGCAAATTATCAATATTCTCTTGCAGTTTATTTCGCTTCATCGTTAATTAAAATTATATAATTGTCTTTCTATTTTATCAAATGTTTTGCATAATTATAATTTTGTAAATATCTTTATAATTATAATTTTTTAGTACTTTAGTTTTCTTATTTTAGTAATTTTTTTCACATGATTAGTAAAAAAAAAATCAATGGCCCTATTTCTATGTATATTGATGAAGAAAATCAATTGGCCAAAGGACAATTACAACGTTAAATTTACAAGTGGACCAATTTTTGTGGTTGCAACTTGCAAGTCTTACGTTAAATAAATAAATAAATCATAATTTATTTATCTTTACATTTGCCGTACCTACATTTTTTTTTCATACATTTTCATCAGCTGGAGAATTATCTTCTGGTACGAGTGGCTCCCTTATCTCTTTCAATATGTTCCAAAAATGGTTCATATTTGTCTTTAAAGTTAATCACCTTGGGGTTTGTTTGGTATGAGTTAAAAAGGTAAACGTTATTCTTGTAATTTATAATTTTTTAATTATATTTAGTACTTTACAATTTTTTTAATTATATTTAGTACAATTAAAAAAAATTAAAGAGTTAAAAATTCCCCTTCTCGATGGATTAAATATTAAACTTTTGAGGGTATCAAATAAAGTAAGTGAAAATTTGTTAGAGTAAAAGGGCTTAAATCTATTCACTTTAAAAAAAAAGGACTTAAATCCAGCTCTATGCGCTCTTTATCAGCGCATAGAGCTGATTAGTTAGAAATTAGCTTTGTGTTCATGTCTTAAGAAACGGAACCTATCAATTCCTCTATGATTAGTTAGAAATCTCAATCACAAATATGCTCTACTCCTTGAACCTCCTAGATTCATTGGTTGTGTTCCGCTAAAGCCTTTTTTTTTGTGGTATAGGTTCCTTCAATGAGGGTTGATCAAGCATGGATGTACAATAGGCTCATGCCCGGTAAAAAAGGAATAACATTGGAGTTTCAACGTGGGCTTGATGAATTTGTTCAATTTGCAACTACGCAAGTAAATTTTACTAGTGAGGGGAAAATTAGGTGTCTGTGTTCGAAGTGTAAGAATCGAAGGTATTCTGATGTTGACAATGTAAAACTTCATTTGTATCGAAATGGATTCCTCCCAAATTACTATGAATGGCATACCCACGGGGAGCCATGCATTTTCCCTTCAGATCATAGAAATAATGAAGAGGTTGGCACTACAAGTGAAACAACCCCCTCAATAGGTAATTCATTTAGGGATGTGGTGTTTGATGCGGTTGGATATGATAGGACATCAAATGAACCTGTCCGAATGGATGAGATGCCTAATGCAAGTGCACAGAGGTTCTATGACTTGCTAAATGCTGTAGATGAGCCTTTGTGGCCCGGGTGTGAAGGTCAATCTCAATTGTCCATAGTTGCTTAGCTTTTGAATATCAAGTCCGATTACAAGTTATCCGAAGCCTGTTATGATGCTATATGTCAACTCATTAAGGATGTTACACCTGAAGGGGATAAAATGCCCAAAAACTTTTATGAGACAAAAAAACTTGTCTCTGGTTTGGGGCTTCCATATGAACAAATAGAGTGCTGCGTTAATGGGTGTATGCTTTTCAAGAAAGAATATGAAAGCTTGGCAGAATGCAAGTTTTGTAATCATCCCAGATGGAAGCCAAAAAAAGGGAGTACAGGAGTGGAGAAGAACGTACCCTATGTAAGAATGCACTACCTTCCATTAACACCAAGATTATAGCGCTTGTATGCATCAACGGTAATAGCTAAGCATATGAGATGGCATACAGAGCACGGACCCCTTTCTGGGAGCGTGAGTCATCCTTTTGACGCAGAGGCTTGGAAATCTTTCAATCACGCCCACCCCACATTCTCTGCTGAGTCTCGAAATGTAAGACTCGGACTCTCTACTAATGGTTTCACTTCATTTGGACAGTCTGGCAAGCAGTATTCTTGTTGGCCTGTGATAGTAATGCCATATGATCTGCCACCTGGGATGTGTATGAAAACACCATACATGTTCCTTACTGCTATAATACCTGGTCCCAAAAACCCTAAGAAGAAGTTAGATGTGTATTTGCAACCTTTGCTAGATGAGTTGATACAGTTATGGGAAGTAGGGGTTCCTATATATGATATTTCAATGAGGCAAAATTTTCAAATACGGGCTGCTCTAATGTGGACAATTAGTGACTTTCCAACTTATGGCATGTTATCTGGATGGAGTACAGTAGGTAGATTATCATGCCCATATTGCATGGAGAAGTCAAAAGCATTTAGGCTTTAACATTCTCTCAAGCAATGCTTCTTCGACTGTCATCGTCAATTCCTACCATGTGATCACCATTTTTGAAAGAATAAGACCTCATTTAGGAAGAATCGAACTGAGAATTCATCGCCTCCACAAAGATTAAGCGGGGATCAAATTTCGGCCCGAGTGAAGGATTTGCCTACCGTCCTTGAAAATGATAGGGATGACATACCTAAAGGTGAAGGAGAATATCACAATTGGAGTCAGCAAAGTATATTTTGGAGTCTACCATATTGGAGGACTAATCTCATTAGGCATAACCTTGACGTTATGCACATTATTAAAATTTTTTTTGACAACATCTTCAATACTATATGATGTGAAAAGAAAGACAAAAGACATTGACAATGCAACGAGGGATTTACATGAAATTTGCCATCGAAATGACTTGGAATTTTGTGAAGGAGGTACCAAAAAACCAAGGGCTTGCTACTGTTTGGACAAAAATGCTCGAAAAATATTGTTAGAATGGATCAAATCTTTGAAATTTCTGGATGGTTATGTCTCAAATCTATCAAGATGTGTGGACATGAGAGAATGCAAGTTGTTCGGCCTCAAGATTCATGATTGTCATGTTTTCATGGTTCGATTGATCCCCATTGCATTTCGCTATTTGCTTCCTGATAGTGTGTGCAAGGCATTGACAGAATTGAGTTTGTTCTTCAAAGATCTGACTTATAGAATGTTGCGCGATGATCAAATACTTAGATTAGAAGAAAACATTGTTGTCATCATATGCAAGTTAGAGAAAAATTTTCCCCCCAGCTTTTTTGATTCAATGGAACACTTGCCAATCCATTTACCCTATGAAGCTCTAGTTGGAGGACCTGTACAATATAGATGGATGTATCCATTTGAAAGGTTAGTCAAATATTTATAAATTGTAGAAATTATCTATGTATTTATTGTATGTTGATAATTAACTATTCTTAGGTTCTTGTACAATTTGAAAAAGAAGGTGAAGGATAAGGCAAGAGTTGAGGTTTCAATATGTAATGCGTACATAGTTGAAGAAGTGTCAAGTTTTTGTGCCCATTACTTTGAACCTCATGTCTGAACAAAGAGTAAAAGAGTCGAGCGAAATGATGATGGTGGTTGTGAGGAGTCAAGCCCTTCAAGCATTCCAACGTTTAGTTATTCGAGACGTCCATCAGGTGCTTCAAAAACAAGATTTCTAACAGATAAGGAATACAATGCAGCGGCACTATATGTGTTGTTGAATACCGAAGAAACCCAACCTTATGTAGAGTAAGTCATTCATTTGTTTAGTGATTTGAAATGAGTCATTTGGGTTTATAACTTACTTTTTGATATTTATTTAAAATCTAGATTGTTTAAGGCTAAAAAACATCTTAACGTGACTACAATATTAGAATCCGAGATTGAAGGAGCATTGGAAAGAGAGTTTGTTTAGTGGTTTGAAGGATACGTAAGTATTATCAAGCATCTTTACCTTCAAAATAAATTTTCTATTTAACTCAATACTTAAAAATTGTCTGTGTATGTGTGGAAATTAGGCACATGATCTGATTAACAATGTAGCAAATGAGGAAATAAAGCACATGGCTTAGGGACCAAAGAGAATTGTTTGAACTTGCTCACAGTTTTTCGTTAATGGGTACAACTTTCACACTGTTTCCCATAGTAAAGGAAAAGTAACTACAAATAGTGGTGTATGCATAAAAGGTACTAACGATGATGATGAGGACACGATGAATTATTATGGTGTGCTCAAGTAAGTAGTAGAGTTAGAGCACCCAGGAATGCTAATGAAACGGGTTTATTTATTCCATTGTGACTGGTATGATCCACGGCAAGATGTGGGAGTAAGAATCCATTCGAAGTACAAAATAGTTGATATTACTCACAAGAGATTATGGAGCAAATATAGCCATTTGCAGTTGCACATCAAGCCTCCCAAGTATGTTTCTTACCATACCCAAGTCAGAGAAGAGATACTGCGGATTGGTTACATGTTTGTCCAGTAGCTGCAAGACGGACTTTAGAAATGGTGATAGTAGATACTGCACTGCAAGAAGATAGAGTTCAAGTTTCAGATATTGATATTGTAGATAATCAGTTGGATAGTCTCAGAGATCATAGCGGTACTTTCGATAAAGTGGGGCCTACGATTAATGTTAATTTACAAGAGGATGAAATCGAGTTCTTGAGTAGTTCTAGTGAAGAAGACTTATAGGAACCTATCTATGAAACAGAAAATAAATTAAGTAGCGATTACAACAGCGAGAGTGATTAAACAAGGTTATTTTGTTTTATAGTTTGAATTATAGCTGACCATCTCTTTGTAATATTTTGGTTGAATTTATTTTCTGGGACCTATAAAGTTGTCCTCTAATATGTTTCTTTTAATTGAAATAATGTATTATTTTTGCTTTTGCTTTTGTTTTCTTAAGTGTCTTTTATTCAATCTACTTTGTTTTATAGTTTGAATTATACTTAGAATATTTTTTTGTAACATTAATGTTATATGCATATATTTTGATTGAAGGAGCATCATCTAATTTTCTGTTTTTAATTGGAATAATGTACTATTTATACTCTTGTTCTCATGAGTAATTGGTGTGTTGTCTTAAGTTATGGCACGTGGCAAGAAATTGGGTCGTGCAGGATCTAATACTGGGAGAGGACGAGATCGAACTGCATATCTCTCAACCAACCGCGAAACAACATCTACTCAAGTCTCTGAGTCTACACCCTCACATTTGTTGTCTATTCATAGCCCAAATAATCAGGCCCAACCTACTTTAGGGCCCGAGAATAGATTAGGTGTGGGCACTACTTCATCTTATTTTCCATGTACTCCTGATGATCAAAACTAGCATACTCCTAATACTCAGGCCTAGTCTCAGTTTACTCCTTTTGATGTTCATAATGAGTCATAACCTACTTTTGATGGTCAGTCCCAGCCTACTCCAGGCCATGAGGTTGTGCAGCCAGCTTGTTCATCTTCAGCTCTTGATGTTTCATCTGAGGGTAAGATACATGTTTGGATCGAAGGAGAAGAGTAAGTGGATTCTTTTTAACATTGATGTACAATAGTTATCTACGACTTCGCATGTCTATATTTTTTAACCCTAGTAATTTTCTTTTTCAATTCTAACACTAGCCATTTTGTTTAATAGTTTTTTTGGTAATTTTTACTTCATTGTAGAATTCTTTGCAATGCCAAACCTAACAACAAACCGGTGCGATCCATTCGACCAATTGTGCAAAGTATGTTTTTAGGACCATACCCCAACTAGGTGAAAGTCCCACCTTTAGTTAGGGAAATATGGTATGCTGAGTGGACGGTAAGTGTTGCTTTTTTTGTTTGTAAAATAGCTGTTGGGACATGTATTTATAGGCTTAAGTGATCTGACAATTCTTATTGGCAATGTGTAGAAACAATACAAATGGGATGCCAAATATAATTCAATCATGAGGACAACATGGGAAAAGAAAGGCAATAAGAGTTACAAATACTTGATGGATCAAGTTCGCAATGGGGAAATCAAGCATGAGTTTATCAAAGTTGAGCACTATGAGGAGCTGCGAGCACTTTGGGATAGTAAAGGATACAAGAAGCTCTCAAGAATTATGTCGGCAATGTGGGGGTTCACATCATTCTGGAGGATCCATCCCAGCCACAGTGCACAAGAGGAAATTGGTAATCTGATCTCTTTAAATTTACTTTTAAGTTTTGAATTAACTAGTTTTTAGTCTATGATTAACATACAATATCTCTTTATTTCATGATTAAAATAAATGTAGGAGGAGAAATATTAAAGGGACTATTTGCAGTGTGATGTTTATCTTTTTACCCACATGACCAATACTGAAGAAGAGATTGAGCAGGCACTTAAAAGAGAACGCCTAATGCTAGCGGGGGAAGAGGTGGATCATGAGGGGCCACAACTTGTATTTGTTGACAAGCAGTCAGAGAAAACCTATATAAGTATCATAATTTGATTTTTTTTACATTTCTATGTGATTGTTTCTTCAATATGGTGTTGAAGGTGTTGGATTTGATTGTTTCTTCAATATGGTGTTGGAGGTGTTGGATTTGATTCATTTGCAATAATATTATTAGCTCTTGGAGGTGTTAGAGGTGATTGATTGATTTTAATATGGTTTTGGTGGTGTTGGAGGTGTTAATTGCTCTTGGATATGGTCTTAGGGATATATATCTAAAACCAGTTTACTTTACTTTTAGTTAATTTGTATAGGTTGCAAGCTGTCCAATTGATTCCACTTCACTTTCGTTTAACAAAGCGGATGTGTAATTAGTTTTAATTTTAATTTTTGGATATATATCATCTATTGTTTATCAAATTCAACTAGTTCAATGTAATAGATATGATTGTTACTCTTTAAATCATGCAACTATTAGGTGATATTGGATGCAATTGAATATTCTATATATATTCTACAATTTGCTCGATTGAATTTAAATAGTTTTGTTCATGGTTTTGGGAATGTTTATTCATTTGTAATAATGTTGGTGAAAATTTTGTATTTACATTTTGGTGTAGATTGTGATTGGATATGATCTTAGAGATGTTGAAGTTGATTAATTTTAGATGACATTGTTGAAAAATTGTTTCTTTTTCATATACGCGAGATTTAGCTTTATTGTCTTTATATTATTTATAAGATAAGTTGAAGAATATTAACTATATTTATGTTTACTGCATGTTTCTTGTATCGTATTGTTGTGACAGTGCCAGTACCAGGAAGAATTGGCAAAGGAAATGGCGCAAATTACCTGCCAAACACCTGAAGGGGAGCAGCCTCCACCAGTGAACAGGGTTGATGTTTGGTTGTGGGTTGTGGGACCACCAAAGAAGGGAAGGATAGTTTATAGCATGGGATCCCTCAGCTCTAGTTGCTTAGAGAAGTCCACTGCATATAGGTCGTCCTCTACTTCATCCTATTCATCAGTGCAGCCGTCAAACTATGTTCAAATAATAGAATTTCAGCAAAGTGTTGAGGAGTCCGTGCAAAAGGCTTTTAGTGTGTATCTTGGAGAGATAAAAGAGGCAAATGAACATCTTAAATCTGAAGTTGCATCCCTAACACAGTAGGTTAGGCAGCTCAAAGGATTGGATCCATCACAAGATGTGCCTTCTAATGATTGTTGATAACTTGGTTCGGAATTATGAACTTGTTTGTTTTGGATATTGCTGAACTTTCATTCTATGCTTTGTTTCAATTTGCAAGTTTGATGTGCTTTTTGGTGAATTAATGATGCCAACTGGATTTGAGTTTATGGGATTTTAATTGAATGGATGATTTTATGTGTCTTGATTGTATTATTTTGCAGAGTTGTTATGTTAAATACAGGTTGGTAATAGGTTAGTAATAAAGGTTTAATTACCAACTATTTTAACCAGTTGGTAAACTACCAACCGAATTCAGTTGGCAACCATAAGCATTAGCAACTAAAACTTTGGTTGGTGATTTTCCAACTAGTAAAATTACCAACCAATCACAACAGTTGGCAAAATTAACAACAAACAATTTAGCAACTGATAAAATGATTGGTATATTACCCACTGAAAATTTTACTATTGCAGACCAATAATAGCAGTTGGTAATTACCAACAATATTTCAGTTGGTATACTACCAACTGACATTTCGGTGGGCAAAATACCAACTAACAATATCGATTGCTACAAAGCAAATTTCAGTTGGTATATTATGAAATATCAATTTAATATTCAATAACAAATTACCAACTGAAAGTTAAACAATACCAACTAACAAATCGGTTGGCAATTACCAACCGAAAAATCAGTTGGCAATAACAACTTCAGTTGGTAATTACCAACCAAAATTTTGAAACTTAATTTCATACCAATAACAAATTACCAACTGATTTATTTAATTTACTAACTGAAATTCGGTTAGTAATTACCAACCGACCTTAAGAAATTTGGTTGGTAAACATTACCAACTAGGGTTTTTGCCACCGACCAAAATCGGTTGGTTACCAACCGAATTTAGCTTATTACCAACTGATTTTGTTAGTTGGTAATAAGCCTTTTTCTAGTAGTGTCTGCAATGATTTCACTTTAAGATCATTCTTAGGAATTTGACTCATATTGAATTTATCTTACTTCATAATTAGTGTAAAGACCCGAAATTTTTGATAAATAAAATTTTCTTTATTATAGATTTTTATTTTTATTTTTATTTGCTCTTAGTTATGTTTTATTTAATTTAAATTTAGTGTGACATATTATTTTAAATGCATGTATATATATGCTAGTATGCATATATACGTGTTTAATGTAGTTATATTGTACTGGGTATATTTTCATTGGTTAAGGGGGAGGTGAGTTTTTCATTGGACAAAGAAGGAGGTGTTTGTGTTCCATTAATTGAGAAGAGAGATGGCTTTCTTCCATTGGTTGTTGAGGTGGCTAACTTTATGACTATGTGCGGGAGGCTAAAGAGCAAAGCTTGTTAGGGAAGTTTCGTAGACTCTATATAAAATCCCTCCCACTTAGTCTCCTAACTTTTTTCCTTAAAATATGATATTTTTATAGAGAGAATTATATACATCTATTATCGCCGTAGGCTTTGGTAATTCGTGTTAAGAGGACGAGGGAATCCTCCCATGTCATTTCCGGTGCATCTTTTATTTTAGCTCCCATAAGTGGCTCGGGCAAGGTTGTCGGATTTTCAGTAGAAGAACCAACTTGAGTTGGGAGTAACGTTTTTACACACCGATCATCTACGTGTGTAGTAAGGTAGGTGGGGCTTTAGGATATAGATTTAAGATTCTTTCATGTTTTGCAAAATAAGTTGTTTTTTATTATGTGTATATGTGCAAGAGTTGAAAACTTATTCTATGAGTTGATTTCTTTTTTTTTATGTGAAATTCTAGAACTTCCACACTAATACGAGTATACTATTTTACTTAGAGATTGATTTAATTCTTGAAACTTTTATATGTTAAACTAGACATGTAGATGAGTTTCTTGTAAAAATTTCATAATTTTTTGGAATTGAAATGAATTTATTAAAAATAGCCAAACTTGACTGCTTGGTTGGGAATTCTATGCTAGGTCCAGCATAATTTTTTTTTATGAAATACATACTTGAAAGTTGAATTAATTTTTGACATTTTTACACAAGGGATTAAATATCCAAACTAATATTTTGTAAAAATTTCATATGTTTTTGAGTTAAAATGAAATTTATAAAAATTTTGAAAGTGGACTGTTTAGTTTAATTTGCTACGCTGGCACTAGTTTGCTTTTAGGTATAAAATGTATACCTAGAAATTAAATTAATTTCTGAAATTTTGAATATGAGACTATACATGTCAGAGAGTCTACAGTAAAATATTTATAATTTTTTTGTAATATTTTATTTTATAAAAAAAAATTACGAGTTGGCTGTCTGGATTATGTTACTGCACTAACAATAGTCTGATTTTTGGTATTAAAAGTATAAATAAATTTGATTTAAATTTTGAAATTTTTATATGTTAAACTAGACATATAAATGAGTTTTCTGTAAAAATCTCATAATTTTTTTTTGGATTGAAAATGAGTTTTATTAAAATTGTGAAAGTGAGCTGTTCTATTGGGTTCTAAATATAGATACCTTTTTAGTCTTCTTAGAATCTGTATTATTTGGCTTTATGAATAAATTATAAATTTTGTTTTTTTATGAAACTAGAGTTAATTATAAGCATTTTAGGCTTTTGAATTAATATAAAATATTTTATTTTCTATTTTTCATGAATTATAAAAAATTTAGGTCTTAAATCCTTCTTTGTCATGACATGCTTGATATAAATTTTGTTTACCAAGCTAAATGTATACATATGTTCTTGAATATGGTTGCTTGAGATTTATTTGATAAATGTTGTAATGAGAATGATATTTATAGAGGGGCAACATGAAATTTAGGCCTAGAATATATTTACACTTCATAAAACTTATAAAGTAAAGGAAAAAACACAAGGAATCTAATTTAGGGGTTTAACATGTATGTGATGTGATGTCAAATAAAGGACTTGATTTTTGATATTGGGGTCATTAAGGATACTATAAAGAGTGGGTTCTAGAGCCCAAGGGTCGAAAACCCCGAAATCTGTGCAGGGTGGTATAGCATAATTAGTAGGTAGAGCCTACAAGTGTATATATGGCTTACACTAGCATATATTAGTATCAGGACTGCGGGACCAATTTGCCTACTAAGGCAAGATGAGTACATTTGGGACTGCAGGACCAATTGTACCCCATGATTGAGGTTTAGAGATTTGATGAGTGCATCTGGGACTGCGGGACTAGTTGTATCTCACAGTTTATGCTTGGAGATTTGATGAGTACATCTAGGACTGCGGGACTAGTTGTACCTCACGGCTTAGACTTGCCGATTTATTTTGGGTTTAGTTTTGTAATCACAAACTAACCTTGCAGAGTACCTGACCCATAGTATAATATTGTAATGTGCATTGTGATTAAGTCAACGGGTATTATTTAGCATGCAACTATGGGTTCATGGCTAAGTTGTGTTTAATTTAAAATGGCATGATGATTATAAATATGTTTATAATATTGTGAAATTGGTGAGAAGTTTACTAAATTTCAAAGTTAATTAAGTGTTGTTTGCCTTGCATGATTAAGAAACTTATTCTTATATGCTTTATACTGAGCACATGTGATTTAGTGCTCACCCCCCTACAGTTGATCTTGTAGGGGCATATGCTTGTGATGGACTTATAAGATAGAGTAGCTGATTTTGAATTATTTTATTTATGTTTCGTGTACTTTGGATTTTAGTTTTGGGCCCTGTTTGAGGCATATTGTTTTGTAGCCCCTTTATGGCACTTATTAGACCTTTGGAGTATTCTAATGGTGAATATAGCATTATTATTTGGCTTCTGCTCGATAGTATTTGATGCATGTTTATTTGTGATGGTTTTAGGGTTTAGTTCTCATGTCCCCGGATTGTGAACTTCGAGGCGTGACAATTAGAACTTCAACAGGTTAACAATTTCACATATTAAAATTCTTAAGCACACGACTAATGTATCACTTTTGAGAAAAATCCAACATGCCACGAGATATATCACGAATGATATCAATGCTCAAAACAAAAAATGCTTTTCCAAGATCTTTCATATCAAAAGTGTTAGATAACAGTGACTTAGTATCTCTCAAGAGACCTAAATTAGTACTAGTAAGAAGGATATCATCAACATAAAGAATAAGAAAGATAAAATCTCTTCCACTGACCTTAAGATATATGCATTAATCAACCTTATTTTTAACAAAGCCTAAAGAAGTGACTATTTCATCAAATTTTAAGTACCATTGGTGTGAAACTTGCTTTAAACCATTGATGGACTTTTTTTAGCTTACACGCTATTTGTTCCTTGCCTTCCACCTTGAAACCTTCTGGTTGTATCATATAAATCTCCTTATCTAAATCACTGTTCAAGAAGATTGTCTTGACATCCATTTGATAAAACTTCAAATCAAAATAGGCCACCAAAGCTATGATAATCCTAAACGAGTCCTTTAATGAAATAGGTAAAAAGATCTCATTGTAGTTGACTCTTTTCCTTTGAGTAAAACCCTTAGCAACCAGTCTATCCTTGAATATCTCAATCTGTCCTTTAGAGTCGTTGGTTTTAAACACCCATTTACAACCAGCAGGCATATAGTCTATGGGAAGATCAACGAGCTCCCACACTTCATTATGTGCTATAGACTGCATTTCATTTGTCATAACATGCATCCATATATTGGATTGAGGACTTGAAACAACACTAGCAAAAGTCACTAAATTAATCACATGACCTACATCATAGTTACTCTCACCAAGATAAAACAACGAACTCATAAAAATGATAGATCTTTTCTGTCTCACAGATTTCCTAATAGGAGTTTTTAGAACAAGATCAATAGGATTAGGGATCGGAATAGTGTTAGTCCAAAGTTGCTGATGATTATCTCTTTCAACAGGTGCAAGCACAACACCATGCTAAATGGTAGGCAAAGGAATAGGAATTATATGGACTTTCATATCCTCAACTGTAGGTTCTTCTATCTTCACATCAGTAGCATCAAGCTCCAGGAATTTAGTTATCTAAGACTCAGCAATCCTAGCACCTGGTGTGAGACAGTAGAACTTATATTCTTTAAAGTGATTTGGGTACCTAATGAATTAACAACGAGTAGTTTTGGGATCGATTTTTCTCTCAGATGAGTTATAAATCCTCACTTCTACTAGGTAAACCCAAACACGAAGATGATTAATGCTAGGTTTTTTTTACCAGTCCACAATTGAAAAGGTGTTTTGGGAATAGATTTATTGGGGACTCGATTAAGGATGCAAAGGGCACACTTAATAACTTTAACCCAAAGGTACATCGACGAGTTAGACATACTCATCATACTCATTGTCATATCTTTAAGGGTGCAATTAAACCTTTTAGTCACACCATTCTGTTCAAGAACACCAAGCGTGGTATATTTGGTAACAATTCCACATTGTTACAAGTATTTGGCAAATGGTCATATATGTTGTCTAGTGACATCATGTCACACCCCAGGTTTCACAACCCGAGTATGTGAATAAAATAACACACAATACATTATCTAATAACATTCCCTGTTCCACATCAGAGCCATACATACATACCATGGAGCAATGAAAAATAAAAATAAATAAAACTAAACTTTAAATTTAAATAAATGCCTTAGTCAAAACTAACTAGGCAACAAAGTTTCAAAACTAATCCAAACAATCTCTCAAAGCTAGATAAAATAATTAATAATAACCTCACAAACAGAGGTTTATTACAATTCACTAAAAACAATTCTCTAAAGAAAATTCTAATGTAATTAAATAAAACAAATAAATAAATTCCTAATTTTTATGGTGAGTAGGTCCTGCGCGTGACTCAAATTCATTACCTGAATCACAAGCTGTAAGGGGATGAGCACTAATACCACGTGTGCTCGGAACCCTAATAATAACAATATAAATGCAATATGCCTTAGCATGCTACTAAGTGAAACAACTATGCACAAGTAGCAATTTCTAACAAGAAATTAAATCAATTTATTAATTTAATCTTCGTTACAATTTAATTATGTTTCAGCACCATCAAACACATCAAGAAAAAATTATTTGATTTCAAGATACTGCTGCTTGGTTGTCTCGTAGAAACAAGACCCAACCAATATACATCATTCTTTGATGTCTGCTTGGTTATCCCGTATAAACAGGACCCAATCAATATACACTATCCTTCGGTGTCTGCTTCCTAGGCCAAAACCTTAGGAATGTAATATGCCACCCTTAGGCATCTGCTCGTTTGTAGGTTACTAGCCTACTGGAATCGATAACCAACCCCGCGCGGGTTTCGGGACTCTCAACCCTTGGGTACGTATACCCGATATTTTCAGTACCCCTCAATCTAAATAAAACATATTATTAAATTTTATTTTATAACCACATTAAATAAATTCTTCTTACCTTAAGTTTTACACATTATTACTCCTCAATTCATCAACACATCAAATAACACTAACATATATCACATCTAACAGGCAATGTCACGTTTTCGGTATTTAATGAAAAGTAATATTCAATAAGCTAATACAGAACATGAAATTAAACAAACTAATATATGGTTAAAACGGAAGTGTCAACGCACAACAATGCACACAAACACACAAGTGTCACGTTGGTGAGATTAATTGCATGTAAAGATAAAGTTAATATCAAACTAATAGAATTATGATGTAATTGCATATAAAGACAAAATACATAAAAGACAAAATAGTGTATTTGAATTGACTCAACAAAAGTTCAGCAAGTTCAACATTACCTATTGGAGCCTAAACGTGCCAATTGTTCACTTAAAGGAACATTATATATATATGTGCAATCATTACTCAGGGAAGCCCATTAATCAATTTATCATCCATGTGATCAATCTACCACCAAATTTTTTTTTATAATATTTATATATATATGTATACCAACCGGCCGCCATTCCTATAATATAAATATATATATGTATATAAAACATCAAAACCTCCTGCCAAGCATGTTTTAACATCCCAACTTCGTCTTTTTTCACGCCAAACGAGATCATCCAAAAGACAAACAAATAATTCCTATATATATATATATATGTTTTACATACACATACACAAACAAATAGATAGAAGTTCCGTCCCTTTACCTCCTTAACTCGGCAGCAGATTTTTTTTTCTTTCCGCAGCGGCAGTTTTTCCTCTTTTCTGGTTCTCTCTTCCTCTCTCTTAGGGTTTTTAATTTATAATATCAGGGTTTTACCTCTAACCAACTAATAAATTTCCTACTCCCCATAGGTTTAGAAAATTACATTATTTCCCTAAAATTTTAAAATCTTTTTCAAATATACCCAAAAAAAAATTAATCTTTTTAAATACAATTCAAAGATAACAAAAATTTCAAATCATTAAATTTAAATAGCAAACTAAATTTATTAAGAAAAAATTTACAAATCAAATTAAAAAATCTGGGTTATTACACATCATCTCTACCATAGTACTCATCACTACGGTCAGACCTTATAATTTTAATGACTTTTGACAATTGTTTTTCAATTTCATTTTAAAAAAATTTAAAATTTTCAAGTGTGTCTGATTTCTTTTTTATAAGAAATATATAGCCAAAATGAGAAAAATCATTAACAAAGGGGAGAAAAAATTTATTACCATAAAAAGT
The DNA here is from genome assembly GCA_019916065.1 of Vitellaria paradoxa. Classification (NCBI taxonomy): domain Eukaryota; kingdom Viridiplantae; phylum Streptophyta; class Magnoliopsida; order Ericales; family Sapotaceae; genus Vitellaria; species Vitellaria paradoxa. Next base: position 14,211,124 of record CM034239.1, on the reverse strand, counting down.
AGTAGTGTAAAATCCACTTATATTAGTGTGTATAATCTCAAGGAGGCTACCACTGTAGGTTGCACTTTTTTTTTTTTTTTTAGTCTTGATTAGCTTTCCACGAATACAGTCAATACAAGTGTCTAAGTCCTTAAAATCAAGAGGCATTAAAATATCATCCTTAATGAGCCTTTAAATTTTTTGAAATATAACCCAATCTTTTATTGTCATAAAAAAAGAAGATTTATCATTAATTTTAGGTCTTTTAGACACACTATTTTCAAGATGGAATGAGGCATACTCAAAATTATGGACTAGATTCTGTTTATATCGACCAATATTTAAAATGCCATACCCAACAATTTGAGAATTATGAAATAAGTCAAATATACCATTGTGAAATTGAAAACAATAATCAATTTTGTCCAAAGAAAAGACATAAATTAAATTTTTCTTAAAAGACAGTAAATAAAAAGTATTTTCCAAAACAAGTTTAGAACAAGACTCCAAATTTAAAATAATATCTTGTATGAACTTGACTCTAACTGCTTCCTCATTCTCCAGTTTAAGCTGGGCTTTGTTCTTACTTGGCTTCCGCTCACTTTTGAATCATTACAATGATATACCAACATGAATAGTTGCACTAGTGTCAAACCACTAGGAATTTGATGGGATATCAACTAAATTGGATTTAGAGCAAACAAAAGCAAGTGAGTTACCCTATTTCTTGTTCTTTTTCTCTAACCAAGCTTGAAATTTCTCCCCTAATATGGACCTTCTTTTACAGAAAAAACATTTGACCTCTTTCTCTATGACAACATTGGGACCTAACATATTTTGAGTCTAACCATTACCTTTATCCGGTTTGTTATTGTCCTAACCTTTATGAGGAGTATTACTCTTAGATTTCCAATAGTTCCTATAATTTCCCTTTCCCTAGCTAGGTTTGGATTGAGAAACAAACATCATAGTAATAGACTTCACTTTCATAAGTTTCTCTTCTTCTAAAACACATTTGGCAATATGGTTATTCACACTTTAGGACTAATCTTGGGTGTTATAGATAGTTTTTATTTGACTAAAATCTGGTGGAAGAGAATTAAAGGCATGGTGAACAATAAAATCATCAAAAATGGTGACATCAAGGATTTTAAGATTGGACTGGATAAAGATAAGTTTGAGAATATACTCTCGTAACTCACTCACACGATCATTTTTAAGGCAGTAAGTTCATTCATTAGGGTTCTAGTCTCAGCCTTACTAGATACTTTATATCTTTGTCCCATAATATCAAAAAGTACTTTGGCATTCTTGGTCTCAGGCAGGCCACTTAAAAAGATGCTCTGAGACAGGTTTCTTAATCGCTATAAGACTTAGGTGATTACATCTCTTCCATTTTGTGTAAAACTCCTTTTCAAATATCATGCTAGTGGCAGTAAGTATGGCAGGGTCAGGCTGTCTCAAAGCCATATCTATGTCAAAAATCCTTTAGGCAAACTCAATGTTTTTCTTCCACTTCTTATAATTCGAGCCATTAAGTAAGACAACAATGGTATCATTATTGTTGAATACAAGAGTAACTGAATAAAACAATGAAATAATGATTACCAATCGGAGTCAAAAAATATGTTTTAAACTTAATCAATCATAAACCATAATGCATGACTCAGTGCAATGATGTCGTCTCCCCGTTAGGCAGAGAGTGCAACATGTTATGAGGTCTCTTCAGTAAACCGCTAATAAGAATACCCAGATTTGAAAAGTCAGTCCCTTTTGGACAGAAAGATCCTTCTAATGAAAATATTCTCTAATCAATCATTAAATATTGAATGTGTCATTAAAATATACAATAATTCACTTTAGGCAGGTTATTATATGTAATAATAGAATACTTTGTCATGTACAAATATGCAAGAAGTATCAAGAATCAATAAGCGTACCCATTTGGGCAATAATATCAGTATCAACTAAATATATCTCATCATAACATAATCATACGTAAATTGTCCATGATTGTAATTATTATTTTATGCTCTTAGAAAAATTTATGTGCTTAAAAAAATGTAAGAAAAATACATAAAAAAACACTTTTAAGGCCATTAAAATAACTTAATTAAAAAGTTCAATATTATGCAATTAAAACCAGTGAGAGTAGGCATTACCATTAGATCTAAAATATCAAAATTAGGTTACTAATAAAGTTTCACTAAAAAAAAACTTCACAGTTTTCAAGATATTGTAATAAGAGATTATAAAATAAGATCAAATAAATACTAAATATATTCCAAAAATTCTATAAAAAATATTTTTGGAATACTAACGAAATAAATCATTTTATAAAAATTTTTGGCTCGGAAACCAAGCTTCCACGTGCCCCCATGTGCCTAGCTAGACCACGAGTGGGTGGCGCTGGGCAGTACAAGGCTGTCTTCTACCTTTAGCCGAATCGTTACTCGAGCCATTTAACTTTAAAAGACCCGATTCTTTTTAGACTGCAAAACCAGTAGCTTTGATTTGTTTGGATGCAATTATCCTACACAGGCAAGGTAAATAGATATCACAGAGCATATATGTATAGATTTCAAACCAAAAAATATATGAAATCCAAGTTTTGAAGAAACACTGCATTTGACCATGGTGGGTTTGCTACAAACCTAAACTTTGATACATAAAAATTACTTGGTCGAGTTTGAAATAATCCCAAGAGTAAAAATATATAATTTAATTAAATTTTTATGCATAAAATAATAGGTTTTGATCAATTAAATATGAATCTAGGTGACTGTTTAGGGCAAACTTTGAACAGGCTTTTCACCTACCACAATTTGAGTTACAGGACAAACTTTATATCAAAATCTTCTTTGTTTCAAGAGAAACAAAAGCCCTTTAATGGATTTCAAAAATAATAGATGGATTATTCATATTAATCAACACAAAATTCAGTTTTAGAATATGTTTTTCGTATAAAATTATAAGAATTAAATTCCAAATTTACATACAATGGCTCTGATATCAATTGTTGGAAAGAATTTATGCCATTGTACATAAAAATTGGAATATTAATTAAACAAAAATATTAAAATCAAATATGTAGAAGCTTATAGATTGTGATTATTCTATTTTCAACTCTGTAAGACTAAAGCTAAATTATTTGGGCTTGATCTTTCTCTCTATCACAATCAATATGATAGCTACCAATGAGAAAAATTGTCTGTATATTGTAAAGAGAGGGGACTTAATCAATATATAGAGGATAAACCTTAGCCTTACAGGGCTTTCGTATAAAAGGCCTACAATGGGCTCAACAATTGGTTTACACTAACTATCTGACATCATTATCCCTATTAGGTGCACATATACTTACAATATAGATTACAACAAAATAAGACTTATCATATACGTCACCATCTTTAACTTGATTCTAACCCCTTTTTGACAAAATAAAAATTAATTAATATATGCTCAATATACAAAAAATTTTAACATTTCATCCTATATTACTCGATATATAAGAAAGTCGTTAAATATGATATCCGATTCACATACACAATTGAATTAATTCATGTGCCTAGCCATTCAAAACTGCAATATATTGTTTGTATCAAGTAGAAGAAGAGTAGCTTTTTCTGATCTTTAAACTAACCATCTCTTAGTATACCTAGTGGGACATTTTGATTAAGTTGGATATTGTCAAATAAGACACCAAATAACATGATATGATAGGTAACTCAACTGAAGAATAGGGTGAAACTTAGTAGTTTGAGGATGTCTTCCTGAGCAATTTAAGCCTATCTGTTTGACAAACTTAAGAAGAGAGACAAACTAGCTAGTCTCTAGAAAATGCAGATATTGTGGCAGAAAAAATTCCTCCACAAGGAAAGAAGTCAATGTACAGAAGACAATATGATGCCAAAACAAATGGCGGTAAAATTAAACTTTGATGAGTTACTTGACCAACTTAAAGAATCATCCATATCATAACTAGAAAAATTAAAATTGCCTATAACATATAGGATTTCATGTTATGAAACTCCTAGAGGAAAGATTGGAAGAGCCAACAATCACAAAGATATATGTTATTTATCAAAGAGCAGTAGAATTCAACTATATACTTGTGTCTACAATAAATGTGCAAGTCATATATGATTAGTGCAAAATAATGTGCCTCTTAATAGATTAGCAATAACAATACGACCAATGGTTCACCTTATAGAAGTCCAATCCATGCCTTGTAGTAACATGAATCTTTTTTTTCAAAAAAATAGTTATTTTTTGAAAATCCTTTGTTCAAGTTGAGAAAGAAAGGATTTTAGAATGCCTATTTGGACAAGTATACAAGAAATACCAAATGAATGAATGGCCCAAATAAGCCATCTTAACATCTAAGCAATTCGTTCTTACAAGATCCAGTGATTCAAACTTTAACCAATACTAATAATATGGATATCAATATAAATCAAAATAGTTGAACTTGTATAGGAAATCTATAGCCCATGCATATGAAGATAAGAGAGGCAAATATTCAGAAAATCATGTCCTTCATGATTAGACAATTGTGCATTTCTAGAAAGATTTAAAATAATAATTCGTAAGGCAATAAAATGATACATTCAAAAGAGTTAGAAGTCAATGTGATGTATATTTACTTGAAATAGAAGTAGTCAAATTGATCCACAATGTGCTCAAATTTAAATCAAGAAAAAGTTTCAAGGTATAAAATTTCGAGATCTAGTTGGACTCTCTTTGAGGGGGATCAATATGAGATGTTACTAAGGGAAGAACAACATCAAAGGAAAACTAACCTTGGTACATATTACCAAGAGTTTGGTAATGAAATTGAGATTGATGTATCATAAGTTGTCATAACACTATGGGTAGGTCCTCCACCTCTCAATCCTTTGCCTTTATTTCATCTAGAATTAGCTTATTTAATTCTTCCGCTTGACCATTATCTTGGGGATATATTGGAGTTGAATTTAGATTTTTTATCCCAAATCTTATATAGTTCCTTCTAAAACTCGAGCTATTAAATTGTGTCCCATTATCTGATATCAGATTTATGGGAACTCCAAATGTTGTGATGATACTCTTCTAGAAAAATCTCTCTAAGTTTCAACATCGTGAATGTGGGCTAAAGGTTTAGTTCTATCCGTTCCGTGAAATAAGTAGTTTTGACTAAAAGTTATCTTTAATTTTTGGGGCTCGCAATAATAGCCGCACAATATTCAAACTCATTGTGTGAATGGCCACGAATTTGTGAGAGATATTTGTTCTTGAGCTGGTCTCCTTGTAATCGAGGCAAACTTCGAACATTTTTACACCTCTACGCATATGCTTGTGCATCTTTATACATGTAGGATCGCCAATAACCTTGAGAAATAGCTCGAAACATAGAGGATTGTCCCCACTATGGGCACTGCACATTCTTTCGTGGATTGTGTAGAAGAAGTCTTGTACTTAGTCTTGGTGAACACACATTAAATATGGACATGTGAGTGACCTTCTGTAGAGCTTTTGATTTGGTGAGAGCCAAAACTAAGTTGATCTGCTTCTTACTTTCCTGGCTTCATCTTTTTCTCATGGTAGGACACCATCTTTTACATAGCTGATATAGGGTTCCATCCAACTTGGGATGGTGTTGCATGCAGGTGTAATGTATAGAGATATCATACTACATATATGTAATGATATGATTAGAAAATGTAGTTATTCCATACTATATGTGAAACGTGTTTTCACTTATTATTAAAAGTAATTTATCTCTTTCTTATTTAAGCAGTTGCAAAATCACTATTATAAAATTTAATATACTTTTAATACTCTTATAGCAATAATCGAAATGTAAATGAGTATATAATAGGAATTAATAACTTTTAATAAGTAGGACGTTTATACTCTTTTCCCTACTATATATCATATAAATACATATAAACAATTATTAAATATATTGAATATCTTAAATCAAAATAATTATTAAAAATGTGATAGTTTTTATTAATCAATTATTACAATTATTAAAATAATTATTAATCAATGATTATCTTTAAATAGAGTTTAGATGATTGTTTTTAATTAATTATTATGTTTTAAATAGATAAACAGTACTTAGGATTATCAAAATTAATATGAAGTTAGTTACTATAATTCGTACATAACTCTAATAGGTTTTATACTTAAATATTAGATGAGATTCTGATAATACACTGAGTCAAAGATCACATTATATGTTTACTTATTTCTTAATTTAATAATAACAAAATTGTTCTTATGACATAATTAAAAATCTAAGATAATAGTGTTCTATAAAAATATGTTGTATAATCAAATTGACACTGCAACTTTATAATTTGTATAGTTATCATAGAATTTAGATATTTTTTAAATTTATTATATTTTTTTATTTATTGTTTTTTATGATGTATAATTATTTTTATTTTCCATGGCTATAAATTAAAGATTGTGAAATATTAATTATGTTTTTTTCTCAAGTTAAAGAATAAAATTTCGCGTGAATCAACAATATTAATATCATATTTTAATATACTATAGTTAAATTTACTTTTTATTTGCTTTTGATATTTTTATTGGCGTTATTATTGGCGTTCTTTTTGTAATGACTCGGTTTTTTTTATTTAATATAATTTATATATATAATTTGTGAGCGTAATTTGTTAATTAAACTTAATAATTTATTATTTTGCTATTTAATTTTGAAGAGTATTTAAAAAGGTTGTTTTGGGTATATTTGAAAAGATTTTTAAAATTTTAGAGAAATGGTGTAATTTTCCTAATCCTATGGGGAGTAGGTAAATAATTAAAATTGTTAAAGTTAAAATTTTGCTATTTTATATATATAAGGTTATATTTATTTTATAAATAAAATCCTAAATTCTTTTTGGGTAATTGCACGGTGTCTTTCTGAAATTGCCAAACTATTGCTTCCATTGCCGGAACCGAATTGATTTTCTTCTGATTTTTTTTCGAACCCAACCCAGGTAAGGGGCGGCATCTCACTTACTAATCTGTAAATATATATATATATATATATATATGTGTGTGTGTGTGTGTAACTTTTCGGTTAGCTTGACAATGGCATGTTAAACTTGTTTGATGATGAGTTTTTTTGTCTTTATGTGTTTTTGTCTTTATGTGCACAAGTATATGGTTCAGGATGGAATGCTGGAAGATTGATTTACATATATATAATACACTTTGCTTTTACACCATAGTCATTCTCTGGACACTTTTGGGTCAAACGTATGATTAGGTATATATATATATATATATATGTGTGTGTGTGTATATGTACAATTATGTCATGTGAATTAATTGTCTTTGGACATTTGAATTGCTCATATTAAATTCTTTAATCAATGCTTCGAGCAAATAGCTATGCAATGTTGCCGAATCAAACTTGTTAGAATATATATATATTTTTTATTTTATTTATTTCCTTGCTTTATTGCTCGGGACATTTGAATGATTCAGATTAAATTCTTTAATGCCGGATTAAACCTATTGGATTAATTATTGCTTTTATAAGTTTCTTGTATCATTGCTTTGGGCATTTGATTGGTTCGTGATGACATTAAATTTTACAATGTATTCGGACAGTATGACTGACAGTGAATTTGTGTGGGTATATAATAAAATTGTAAATTCTTATTATTATATATATAAAAAAAGAAAATTTATTCAATGTCGAATTAAAAAGGAAAATCTAATACTATGTTTTATTTGGATTGAGGGGTACTGAAAATATCGGGTATACGTACCCAAGGGTTGAGAGTCCTGAAACCCGCGTGGGGGTGGTAATCGAGTCCAGTAGGCTAGTAACTTACAAACGATGCAGATGCTTAAGAATGGCATATTATATTCCTAAGACTTTAGCCTAAGAAGCAGACACCGAAGGATGGTGTATATTGGTTGGGTCCTGTTTCTATGAGACAACCAAACAGACATTAATTAATGACGTATATTGGTTGGGTCTTGTTTCTATGAGACAACCAAGCAGCAGTACCTCGAAATTAAATTATTTTTCTTTGATGTGTGGTGTGGTGCTGAAACACAATTAAATTGTAACGAAAAGAGATAAATGAATAAATTTAAGTTCTTGTTTGAAATTGCTACTTGTGCATGTTTGTTTCATTTAGTAACATGCTAGGGCATACTACATTTATTATATTATTATTAGGGTGCTGAGCACACGTGGTATTAGTGCTAAACCCCTTACAGCTTGTGATGCGGGTAATGAATTTGAGTCACGTGCTGGACCTTCTGAGCATAGGAATTAAAGTTTTATTTATTATTTTTATGTAATTGTTTTAGACTCCAGAAAATTTATTGTTCATGGATTGTAATACACCTCTGTTTGTGAGGTGAAGGTTATTTATTTATTTTAGAGATTGTTTGGACATAGTTATGGAGCTTTGTTGCCTAGTTAGTTTTGACTAAAGCATTTATTTAAATTTAAAGTATGAATTTTATTTATTTTTCTTTCATTAGCTCCATAATATGTGTGTATGGCTCTAATGTAGGATATGGAAAGTTATTTAATGTGGTAATATGTGTTCTTCTGTTCACATACTCGGGTTGTGAAACCCGGGGCGTGACAACTTGGTATCAGAGCTTAGGTTTAGAATACTTAGGGACAGAGGGCCTTTTTTTCTTTAGGTGATATATGATTGCATGACTATTTGTTTATTTTTGATATGTGAATTCGATATTTTGTTGGACTTAGATTGTTAAGAATGGTGTTAACCTTAGTATATTTTTGTGATTTTTAGAAAATGTCACCACGTGTAGCTCCAAGTGTTAGAGGTAGCGGCAGGGGCCATGGCCGTGGTAGGGGCCGAGGCCGAGGGATTCAAGCTGGGCGGGGCCATGAGGCTCCAGTTGATGATGTTCCCGTTGCTGTGGGAGTGTCACAAGAGCAGGGGTCATATGCTGGGGTTGGAGCAGAGGTTCCATTAAGGGTGCCTCACATGGCTGAGGTGCAATCCGACGCACCAAGTGTACCGCAGCCAGGAGTAGTGGACCCACAGATGTGGATGCAACAAATGGTTGTAATGTTTGCTGGAGGAATGCAAGCGAGTCAGCCTACAGCTCCGTATGAAAAGTTTAGGAGAATGAAACCTCCTACTTACTCTAGCACAGCAGACACTAAAGAAGTTGAAAATTTTTTGTACGAAAATGAGAAAATATTCGTAGTGATGTAATTAAATGAGGATAAGACCAGAGTCTTGCTCGCTACTTTTCAATTGGAGGGTGCTGCAATTAGTGGAGTACTGTGAAGGGGTCTCGTGGGGCGTCTGCACTTACTTGGGAGGATTTTAAGGAGCGTTTTAGAGATTACTTTTTCCCTCAGTCTTTGAGAGATGCCAAGCTTGATGAGTTTCTGAATCTGACTCAAAGGCCAATGACTGTGCTAGTGTATGGGCGTAAATTTACATCGCTGGCCAAATATGCTAAGGAGTTGGTGTCCACTGAACGCACCAAGTGTAGACGGTTTGAGAAGGGATTGAGACCTGCTGTAAGGGATCGGATAGTACCTTTGGGACTTAATGAATATGAGACATTGGTTGATTGAGCAATGGCGGTAGAGAAGAATTTGGCAGATACTGGGGCACAGAATGAAGCTAGGCAAGGAAGGACTCAGCACCAGGAGAGTAGACCCACCAAAAGACAGAGAGAGAATTTACACAGGGCACAGTCTCAGCAATTTCAGCAGGGGAGTATGGTCCCAAGTAAGTCAGCGGTAACTGGAGTTTCTGCACAGAGTTTTATTATTTGTCATAATTGCAGACAGTCTGGGCATCGTCAGTTTAACTGTCCTTACAAAGGTGTGTCAGGTGGATCTGAAAATAGGGCCGAGGTAAAGACTTGTTACACGTGTGGCCTACCAGGTCATGTGCAGAGGTGCTGTCCGCAGAGGCAAAGTAATGGGAGTGTTATGAGACTTCCACAGCCAGCTCAGTCGGTACAGAGTAGCAGGCCAGCAGGGTCACAATCAATGCAAACTCGTTTTCAGAGAGGTACTTAAGGCGGGGCACCGCAGTATCAGATTGGTGTTCCAAGTAGTGTTCTGCAGCATCAAGGAATTCAGGGTGGATCCCAGCAGGGACGAAAGGGGGGTAGACCACCAATAGCACCAGTTCAGGAACGAGTTTTCACTGTGGCCCAGAATGATGGACGTGCAGAGCCTATAGTGACGAGAGGTACTTTTCTCATCTATGCTACAAAATCCACAGTCCTTATAAACACAGGAGCATCTCATTCATTTATTGCTGCTTCATTTATGTCTACATTGAATTTATCTATGGACGAGTTAGTTCCACCATTGCATGTTGAAACACCGATAGGAGGTCATTCTGTGTTGAATTGAGTCTGTAAGAATTGTGAGATCACTATCAAGAATGAGACTTCAGGAAGGGAGCACTTGTCAGTTTTTGACCTGATTGTGATAGACATAGGGATGTTTTGATGTGATTCTTGGCATGAACTGGCTGTCAGTCTTTCAAGTGATGATAGATTATGCTAATAGTCGAGTGACCTTATTTACTACAAAGGGAGATCATATATGATTTTTTGGTGATCGTTGTAGTCTTCAACTCTTGCCTTCCCTCGATGGGTAGGGACGAGTAGATTTATGCAGTTTGTTTACTTGTATTGCTTTGGAGGAAGAGAATGGTGACAAGATTGAGTTACCACGAGTCATTTGTGAATTTCTAGAAGTGTTTTCAGAAGTAACTGGATTACCACATGAACGGGAGGTTGAATTTGGGATTGATCTGATTCCTGGCACAGAACCAATCTCTATAGCCCCATATAGATTGGTACCTACAGAGTTGGTGGAGTTAAGATCCCAGATAGAGGAGTTGAGCTCTAAGGGATTTATCTGCCATAGCACTTCACCTTAGGGTGCACCAGCACTATTTGCAGCTAAAAAGGATGGAACTCTCAGGATGTGTATAGATTACCAAAGATTGAACTGGGTCACAATCAAGATTCGATATCCTTTATCGAGGATAGACGATCTGTTCGACCAACTAAAGGGTTCGGTCATTTTCTCAAAGATTGATTTGAGATCTGGCTACCACCAATTGAGGGTGAAGCAGGAGGACATTTCTAAGACGACATTCAAGACTCGGTATGAGCACTACGAGTTCTTGGTGATGCCATTTGGACTGACCAATGCTCCTGCCGTGTTCATGGACTTGATGAACCGGGTGTTCAGAAGATATTTGGACAGGTTTGTAGTTGTGTTTATTGATGACATTCTAATTTATTCCCGATCAGAGGAGGAACATGAGGAGCATCTAAGAATGGTACTTCAGACCTTGAGAGACCACCAGCTCTATGCTAAATTGAGCAAGTGTGAGTTTTGGCTCAAAGAGGTGAAATTTCTTGGGCATGTTGTTTCTGAGGAATGAGTTATGGTTGATCCGTCTAAGGTGGAGGCAGTTATGGATTGGCAAAGACCGAAGACAGTTTTTGAGATTCAAAGTTTTCTAGGTTTGGCTAGGTATTACCGAAGATTCGTCCTTGACTTTTTGAGATTAGCCAGGCCGATGACTAGGCTGACTCGAAAAGGGGTCAAGTTTATTTGCAATGAGAAGTGTGAGCAGTCTTTCCAGGAGTTAAAGAAAAGGTTAACTACTACACCAGTGCTTGTGATTCTAGAGAGGGGATTGGGTTATTCAATTTATTATGACGCGTCTAGGAAAGGTTTAGGCTATGTGTTGATGCAGAGTGATAGAGTAGTAGCTTATGGGTCTAGGTAGTTTAAGACTCATGAGCATAACTACCCAGTGCATGACTTGGAGTTGGCAGCAATTATCTTTGCTATGAAAAACTGGAGACACTATTTGTATGATGAGAAATTTGAGGTGTTTTCTGACCACAAGAGTTTGAAGTATCTTTTCACTCAAAAGGATCTGAATTTGAGGCAGATGAGATGGATGGAATACATGGAGGACTACGATTTTGAGCTCCAGTATCACCCTGGTAAGGCAAATGTGGTAGTTGACGCACTCAGCCGAAAGACTCGTGGTACTTTAGCGGATCTTTTCGTGCGAGAGTGGGAAATGATGAGAAGCCTTAGTGAGTTTGATATGGAGTTACAGGGAGATGAGGGTCGTGCTATCTTGTGTGCCATGGCTATTCAGCCAATTCTATTGAGTCGTGTGATAGAAGCTTAAGGGACTGATGTTAAATGTGAGGCGATACGAGCTAAGTTGTCGAATCCTGATGAGATGCCAGGATGGGTGATTGGTGACGATAACGGTTTGAGGTATTTGGGGAGACTTGTCGTGCCCATCTCTGCTCGAGATATAGTTTTAAAAGAATTCCACCACTCTAAATTTGCAGTACATCCTGGAGGTACTAAGATGTATCACGACCTACGTCATCAGTTCTTTTAGGCAGGTATGAAGAAGGATGTGGCAGAGTTTGTGAGTAAGTGCCTTACTTGCCAGCAAGTTAAGGCTGAGCATCAGAAACCAACAGGTCTCTTACAGCCTTTGCCAATGTCAAAGTGGAAGTGGAAGAACATTACAATGGATTTTGTTTCTAGCTTGCCGAGGTCTCCAAGGGGTCACGACACAATTTGGGTGATAGTGGATAGTTCGTCAGCTCACTTCTTGCCAATTCGACTAACCGACTCTGGATGTCTTGGCTAAATTGTATGTTAAGGAAATCGTGAGGCTTCACGGAGCCCCTATATCCATTATCTCGGACAGGGATCCGCATTTTGCTTCTCGATTTTGGTAGAGTCTCTAGGTGGCCATGGGGACAGAATTGTTGTTTAGTACTGCCTTTCATCCTCAGACTGATAGACAGTCAGAACGTACAATTCAGATTTTGGAGGATATGCTCAGGGCATGTGTGCTTGATTTTCGTGGCAACTGGAAGAACCATCTTCCATTGATTGAATTTGAGTATAATAATAGCTACCAGTCGAGCATTGAGATGGCTCCTTTTGAAGCTTTGTATGATAGATCATGTAGATGTCCTATCTGTTGGGCTTAGGTTGGAGAAACTACAATTGTTGGGCCTGAGTTTGTGCAGGAGACGACTGAGAAGGTTAAACTAATTCGACAGAGGCTTGAGACAGTACGAAGCCGCCAAAAGAGTTATGCTGATAAAAGGCGAAGGCCCTTAGAGTTTGAGGTAGGGGACCATGTGTTCCTAAAGGTTTCACCACGAAAGGGTCAGTTTCGTTTTAGGCGTAGAGGAAAGTTGTCCCCGAGGTATATTAGGCCATTTGAAGTTTTGGCTAGGGTTGGAAAGGTGGCATATCGTCTTGCTTTACCACCGCAGCTTTCAGGAGTTCATGAGGTGTTTCACGTGTTTATGCTTAGAAAGTATAACCCTAACCCTTTACGTGTATTAGATTGGATTGAGCTTGATGTTGACTCAGATGTGACATATGAGGTAAAACCGGTGGAAATTTTGGACTCTAGAGAGCAAGTGCTTCGAGGGAAGACTATTCCCTTAGTTAGAGTATTACGGAAGCATCATGGAAATGAGGAGTCGACTTGGGAGCGAGAGACAGATATGCGGAGTAGGTATCTAGAGTTATTTAATTCCTTGATTTTCTTTTATTTACCTCTTAAATTTCGAGGACGAAATTTTGTAAGGGGGTAAGATGTAATGACTCGTTTTTTTTATTTAATATAATTTATATATATAATTTGTGAGCGTAATTTGTTAATTAAACTTAATAATTTATTATTTTGCTATTTAATTTTGAAGAGTATTTAAAAAGGTTGTTTTGGGTATATTTGAAAAGATTTTTAAAATTTTAGGGAAATGGTATAATTTTCCTAATCCTATGGGGAGTAGGTAAATAATTAAAATTATTAAAGTTAAAATTCTGCTATTTTATATATATAAGGATATATTTATTTTATAAATAAAACCTAAATTTTTTTTGGGTAACTGCACGGTGTCTTTCTGAAATTGCCAAATTGCTACTTCCATTGCAGAAACCAAATTGATTTTCTTCTGATTTTTTTTCGAACCTAACCTAGGTAAGGGGCGGCATCTCACTTACTAATCTGTAAATATATATATATATATATATAACTTTTCGGTTTGCTTGCCAATGGCATGTTAAACTTGTTTGATGATGAGTTTTTTTGTCTTTATATGTTTTTGTCTTTAAGTGCACAAGTATGTGGTTCAAGATGGAATGCTAGAAGATTGATTTACATATATATAATACACTTTGCTTTTACACCATACTCATTCTCAGGACACTTTTGGGTCAAACGTATGATTAGGTATATATATATATATGTATATATGTACAATTATGTCATGTGAATTAATTGTCTTTGGACATTTGAATTGCTCACATTAAATTCTTTAATCAATGCTTCGAGCAAATAGCTATGCAATGTTGTCGAATCAAACTTATTAGAATATATATATATTTTTTATTTTTTTTATTTCCTTGCTTTATTGCTCTGGACATTTGAATGGTTCACATTAAATTCTTTAATGCTAAATTAAACCTGTTGGATTAATTATTGCTTTTATAAGTTTCTTGTATCATTGCTTTTGGCATTTGATTGGTTCGTGATGACATTAAATTTTACAGTGTATTTAGACGGTATGACTGGCAGTGAATTTGTGTGGGTATATAATAAAATTGTAAATTCTTATTATTATATATATATAAAAAGAAAATTTATTTAATGTCGAATTAAAAAGGAAAATCTAATACTATGTTTTATTTGGATTGAGGGGTACTGAAAATATCGGGTATACGTACCCAAAGGTTGAGAGTCCTGAAACCCGCGTGAGGGTGGTAATCGAGTCCTGTAGGCTAGTAACCTACAAACGATGCAGATGCCTAAGAATGGCATATTATATTCCTAAGGCTTTAGCTTAGGAAGCAGACGCCGAAGGATGGTGTATATTGGTTGGGTCCTGTTTCTACGAAACAACCAAGCAGACATCAATTAATGATATATATTGGTTGGGTCTTGTTTCTATGAGACAACCAAGCAGCAGTACCTCAAAATTAAATTGTTTTTCTTTGATGTATGGTATAGTGCTGAAACACAATTAAATTGTAACGAAAAAAGATAAATGAATAAATTTAAGTTCTTGTTTGAAATTGCTACTTGTGCATGTTTGTTTCACTTAGTAGCATGCTAGGGCATACTACATTTATTATATTATTATTAGGGTGCCGAGCACACGTGATATTAGTGCTAAACCCCTTACAACTTGTGATGCAGGTAATGAATTTGAGTCACGTGCTGGACCTCCTGAGTATGGAATTAAAGTTTTATTTATTATTTTTATGTAATTGTTTTAGACTCTAGAAAATTTATTGTTCATGGATTGTAATACACCTCTGTTTATGAGGTGAAGGTTATTTATTTATTTATTTATTTTAGAGATTGTTTGGACATAGTTATGGAGTTTTGTTGCCTAGTTAGTTTTGACTAAGGCATTTATTTAAATTTAAAGTATGAATTTTATCTATTTTTCTTTCATTAGCTCCATAATATGTGTGTATGGCTCCAATGTAGGATAGGGAAAGTTATTTAATGTGGTAATATATGTTATTCTGTTCACATACTCGGGTTGTAAAATCCGGGGCGTGACACTTTTGATATTTTTATTGTCACAAAATAAGGTTTTTTTTTTCTTAATATAATTATTTATTTATTTTTCCATAAGATAGGTATGAAAATTATTGCATTTGTTATAATGAACCATAAAAATTTAAATAAAAAACAATAATTATATAAATACTTTAAAAAACCTATACACGCACGGAGTTGAAAGCGAATGTGTAAGTATATAATTATATATATATGCACATAATTAGAATGATATGCTAGCTTTTTGACTCCTATATTTTCTGAACAAGATGACTACAAAGACCATAATTATAAAAAAGCACCACTAATGTCGTGGTGGTTTGCTGATTATATATATATATAATGTTATTATGTATGTTGTGGATAATGTTTCTAATTTCTAATTTATCGAATTTAAAAGAGCCAATTGAGATCTACTATCTACCGATTGCAACATATATATTATGCATCTACTTGGACCTAAAATTGGTTGAGGAAGATGTTTAATGAGAATGAATATTAATATATACGATATTTATATGGTATATTTAGTTATTCGTTGATTTATTTCTCCATGGATATGGTAGAACTGGTATGTAATAATAGACGGATATTATTTTATTATATAAGTCGATTTGTAATTACTTCAGCCAATGCTGGAGTACTATCATTATCTAATTGCTGAAAAGTAATATTAATTTGAACCAATGTCGCTATGCTCGAGAATTAATTATTTTAGTCTGAAATTTAAGGAAGGTCAGGGCCGGGTTATCACAATTTACAAACACCTAAAAAAGTGAGATGTTGTTGAAAGTAAAAGTGAAGAAAAGTTACTTAAGTAATAAAAAAAAAAAAAAAAAGTTTCAGTACTAAAACAACTCTTTCAATTATTTTAATCTCTTTAATTACAGTCACCATGGCTATTAATTGTATAAATTTTAATTTCTTTTAGGAGTAGCATACTATAGCTTTTTAGGAGTAATATAATTTAATGATTCACATTTATTCACCATTTCCAGATTTTTCATCAACCACCATATCCACAAATTTGCTTTGGGTCACTATAGTTACATCTATGCAACCTTAGGGGGCAGAATCGACCTATTCGCAAGTTAGGACTCGAAAAAGTTCAGTTCTAACTTGATTTGTAACTAAAGCGAGTTCAAATTAAACTTGATTTGTGATTTGTTTAGATTTGAACAATTGAAGTCAAGTTTTGAAAAGTTCAATTTGAAAACTCGCAAGTTAGCTCGATAAAATAGCGTATATACATTTTTAATAATATTTTTATATTTTTTAAAAATATCTTTATTATAATATTCTATTTTTTATATTTTAGACTAAAATAACGTTGTTTTAATTTAATTAAGAAATTCACGAGTTGAACTTGAGTCTAAATTCTTTTTTATCGAGTTAAGCTCAGATTATATAAAAGTTCGAATCGAGTTCAACCTCAAATAAGTTAAAACTCGACTCAATTTAACTCATTTCCACCAAAAGTACAACCATAGAGGAATCAGCAAACTTAAAATTTTTTTGCCTGACAAAGTAACATCAACCAACACTATCTGAGTGTCAATATTGTTATCATTTAAATTTGTATAACTTTAATATGCCAATATAAATCCAAACTATGGGAGACCCTGAGATTATTTCAATGCAATCAGCATCAAATAATTTTGAGCAGTAATGGCTGAAAGCAACTCACTACTAGAAATATAAGTTTTTGTGGAAGGATATTCGAGCGATTGCCAGATATTGTATTAGTGACCGCTTTTGGCGGTTATAGAAATCTGGGCGCAAATAATACGTGGTAGGACTATTCGCGATAGAATCACTCAGGCGACCGCTAGAGTTATAATCACAATAGCTTTAGTGATTGCTTTTGGCGGTTACTAATAACCTCGATATAATCTGTGCCAGAGCCTCTTTTTCTTCCCTCCTCTTACTCTTTTTCCTCCCATTTTCTCTTTTTCTCTCTCCTGTACTCGATTCCCACGTTGCCACTACTCCTCTGCCTCTCATCACCCTTTACCGCTGGTAACCTCCCTCTTCCCTCATTCCCTCTCCCCACAACTCCTTTTCCCTTCTTCTCTCTCCCTTTCTCTCCCCAGCTCATTCTCTCTCTCTCTCTCTCTCTATATATATATGTATATATATTACATATAATGCTAATATTGTGTTTTTTTGTTCATTTTTGTCGGGTTGAGCTTTTTGGAGTCTATTTCTTAGTCTGATCTTTTCTTCCTCTTTCTTCCTCGCTCTCTAGTTTCAAGTATTTTTTTTTTTAAAGTATACTTTTTTTTTTCTTTTTTTTGTTGTAAACTGGTTTTTGGGTTTTTTTTTGTTAGGAAACTTTTTTTTTTTTTTAAGTAAACTATTTTTCTTTTTTGTTTTTATATATAATCTGCAGATTGTATGTGGTTATTGTTGGGTTTGTGGTTATTGAATAAATATGTTGGCTTTTTTTGTACACTATTTTTTCTTTTTCTTTTTCTTTTTGTTAACTACTTTTTTAATTTTTATATACTTATTGTTTGGTTTTTTTTTATGTTGAATAAAGTATTTTGTTGTTGTAAATATATTAGCTTTTATTGTTGAATAAAAATATTGTTGGGTTTTTTTATTATAAATATTGCTGGATTTTTTTGTTGTAATTAAATATGTTAGGTTATTTTTGTTGTAAACATGTTGGTTTTTTGCGTTGGTTTTTTTTATTGTAAATATGTTAGTTTTTTTTGGTTGTAAATATATTGTGGTTTTTTGTTATAAATATGTTGGGTTTTATTGTTGTAAGTATTGTTGGATTATGATTGTAAGGATGTATATATGTTGAACTTTTAAATAATTGTGTTTTTGTTGTTGTAAATTATATTCAACATAGTTTCTATTTATTGACTTAAATTAAATTTAATAATAATGAATTCAATTAATACGAAATATACAATTAATTTACTTAACATCAAATATGAAATTTTATCATAAAATATACAAATCATTTTAATATGAAATACAACATTAACTAATTTAATATTAAAGATACTTTTTTTCATTTTCTAATAAATTTGAGTAACTAAATTAAATTTAATATAATTTTTATTTATTAAATTAAATTACTTTTAAATTAAATTCAAATATTTACGATAACAATAATAACAATAATTAAATACTAATAGATAAATTGATAATAATACACAAATTCCTAATCTTACTAGGGCTCAATCCAATCTAATATTAATAATATAAGAAAATTAGGTAAAATAATAATATTCTAATATTCTAATTAGGTAATTAGTTGTAAATAATTAATAATATTTAATTAGTTAAATTCATAACTAATTTACAAATCCTTAATCTTATTTGGGCTCAATCTAATATCTTTCGTGGGCCCATTCCAATCTAATATTATTAAGTGGTTTTTGGAGGCCGGTCACTATTTATGAACTTATAAACATTTAAGTCATACCCAAAAATCTTATTTGTGAATAAGTCACACTTGCAACAAAAAGACCAAAAAGGATATCACGCGTTTTTCACTACATTTCAAAATTGCCAGTTTTATCCGAAAATAGTGCACACTTTACTCATAACTTCCGTGACTTTCCATCTTCTTTATAAAGCAAGTAAAACTGATTTTTGGAAACAAAATCAAAACTGTTTGAGAAAAACCTAATTCCGCGACTTTCCATCTTCTTTACAAAATAAGCAAAACTGATTTTTGGAAACAAAATCAAAACTATTAAGGAAAACAGTACCACATAATAAAACAATACCGCATAAAAAATAATACCACATAATAAAACATTATCGCATAAAAACAGTACCGCATAAAAACAGTACCACATAATAAAACAGTATCGTATAAAAAAACAGTACCTCATTAAAACAGCACCATTCTTTGCATGATATAGTCATGCGGTACTGTTTTTGAACGAGCATGCATCCTAAAAAAAAACAGTACCGCAGACATGTGGTACTGTCACACATGCGGTACTGTCGGTTATTCGTTTGATATGTGAACTATTTTTGTGTTTACATGTGATGTTTGCATGATAGAGTCATGCGGTACTATTTTTGAACGAGCATGCATTCTAAAAAAAACAGTACCGCAGATATGTGGTACTGTCACACATGCGGTACAGTCGGTCATTCGTTTGATATGTGAACTATTTTTGTGTTTACATGTGATATTTGCATGATAGAGTCGTGTGGTACTGTTTTTGAACGAGCATGCATCCTAAAAAAAACAGTACCACAGACATGTGGTACTGTCACACATGCGGTACTGTCGGTCATTCGTTTGATATGTGAACTATTTTTGTGTTTACATGTGATGTTTGCATGATAGAGTCGTGCGGTACTGTTTTTGAACGAGCATGCATCCTAAAAAAAACAGTACCGCAGACATGTGGTACTGTCACACATGCGGTACTGTCGGTCATTCGTTTGATATGTGAACTATTTTTGTGTTTACATGTGATGTTTGCATGATAGAGTCATGCGGTACTGTTTTTGAACGAGCATGCATCCTAAAAAAACCAGTACCACAGACATGTGGTACTGTCACACATGCGGTACTGCCGGTTATTCGTTTGATATGTGAACTATTTTTGTGTTTACATGTGATGTTTGCATGATATAGTCATGCGGTACTGTTTTTGAACGAGCATGCATCCTAAAAAAAACAGTACCGCAGACATGTGGTACTGTCACACATGCGGTACTATCGGTTATTCGTTTGATATGTGAACTATTTTTGTGTTTACATGTGATGTTTGCATGATAGAGTCATGCGGTACTGTTTTTGAACGAGCTTGCATCCTGAAAAAAACAGTACCGCAGACACATGCGGTACTGTCACACATGCGGTACTGTCGGTCATTCGTTTGATATGTGAACTATTTTTGTGTTTACATGTGATATTTGCATGATAGAGTCGTGCGGTACTGTTTTTGAATGAGCATGCATCCTAAAAAAAACAGTACCGCAGACATGTGGTACTGTCATACATGCGGTACTGTCGGTTATTCGTTTGATATGTGAACTATTTTTGTGTTTACATGTGATGTTTGCATGATATAGTCATGCGGTACTGTTTTTGAACGAGCATGCATCCTAAAAAAAATAGTACCGCAGACATGTGGTACTGTCACACATGCGGTACTGTCGGTTATTCGTTTGATATGTGAACTATTTTTGTGTTTACATGTGATGTTTGCATGATAGAGTCATGCGGTACTGTTTTTGAACGAGCTTGCATCCTGAAAAAAACAGTACCGCAGACGCATGCGGTACTGTCACACATGCGGTACTGTCGCTCATTCGTTTGATATGTGAACTATTTTTGTGTTTACATGTGATATTTGCATGATAGAGTCGTGCGGTACTGTTTTTGAACGAGCATGCATCCTAAAAAAAATAGTACCGCAGACATGTGATACTGTCATACATGCGGTACTATCGATTATTCGTTTGATATGTGAACTATTTTTTGTATTTACATATGATGTTTGTATGATTGAGTCATGCGTTACTGTTTTTGAACGCGGTACTGTTTTTGAACGAGCATGCATCCTAAAAAAAACAGTACCGCAGTCATGTGTTTAAATACGTAATCCAAATCTGTATATATTCATTCGATCGACGTTAATCTCACAGCACAAACTCGCGTAATCCGTGTGTATTCCTTCGTATATAATCCTTTAACAGATTTTTATCTCACTATATGTTCACGCAATTGATAAGGAATGAAATAAAAACGGAAAACGTGATTTTCGGTCCCATAATTTTCGGCAACTCCATCTCAGTTAATTATAGAAAAAGGGCATTTAAGTCATATTATAAATTATATTGAAAACAAACTCGTGGGACCCACTCAAAAGTATGACTTAAATACAAAACTTTTCACATTAATGTGACTTAAAAGCAATACTTTTTTTTGAGTGTAACTAATAACTTTAAAAGATTACCAAGTATGACTTGGATACAATTTTCCGTATTATTAACATAAGAAAATTAGGTAAAATAATAATATTATAATATTATAATTAAGTAATTAATAATAGTTAATTAGAAAATTAGGTAAAATAGTAATCTTGTAATATTATAATTAGGTAATTAATAATAATTAATTAATAATATTTAATTAAATAAATTAGGTAACTAATATACAAACGCTTAATCTTACTTAGGCCCAATTTAATGTCTTTCTTGGGCCAATTTCAATCTAAAGTTAATAACATAAGAAAATTAAGTAAAAATAATAATATTATAATATTATAATTAGGTAATTAATAATAGTTAATTAATAATATTTAATTAGTTAAATTAGGTTAAATAATAATATTATAATATTATAATCAACTAATTAATAATAGTTAATTAATAATATTTAATTAGAAAATTAGGTAAAATAATAATCTTATAATATTATAATTAGATAATTAATAATATTTAATTAGTTAAATTCATAACTAATATACAAACTTTTAATCTTACTTGAGCCCAATCTAATTTTTTTATAACTAAATTTCATACTATTTTTATATATATCAATGAACGTTTTTGTTTTATTTTATTTAAAAATTTTCTAATACATGTGTAATTTAAATTATAACCAAAAATTAATTTAAAAATAAATAATAGAACTAATAAATGTATTTAAAAAATTAATAAAAAAGTAATTAAAATAATTAAAAAAGTAATGAAAATTTTGTTTAAAAAAATTAAAAAGCTTAATACGGCTGCCACATATGGTTGCTAATGAAAATAATATTAATTGTAAAAAATGAAAAAATAATAATTAATAACAAATAAAAAATTAATTCCTTTTTACGACCGTTAGTGGCGGTTGCTAATGTTTTCGTACCAAATGGCAAGGATTAGTGCCAAGTTCACAGAAAAGCATTAGCGACTGCTAGTGACAATTGCAAAAGGTCTCCAAACTAAACTCATCAGTGCTCGCCACTTTGGTCACTAATACAATGGCAACCACCCTAATTTTTAGCGATAACACAATTGCGACCCTTGTCCGGTGGTCACCAAGCAATCATTGAAACTTATTAACCATCGCTACCACCTTATTTCCTAGTAGTGACTCTGTTATATATAACTTAATAATATAAAAACATGTTGAATAAAGAATAACAGATTTGACTCAAATTTAAACGTAACTAGAATCAAGATTATGGACTTGTTTGGAGTTACAAAAGTTGAGATAAAATGTAATTTGAGTTACTTTTTAGCGTTTAGAATGTAAATCACAAATCACAAAAAATAGAGATGAATAATTCTATTCGAACAGATTTTTGTCTGTTTGAACGAATTAAGGATACTTTTTGATTTTTTTTGTCAGAACCTTTTAAAATTTGTAAAAATATTATTGGAATTTGTAAAAAATTTATTGGGATCTATAGAGATAATTAAATTTATAGGGATTTATAAAGATTCACATAGTTCGAAGTAAGAAAAATTTTGTAGAGAATTGTAAAGATTTTTAGAATTTTTTGACGTTTTTCAAAGTTCCAAACATGCCCTCTATATATATATATATATATATATGATGTAAGAAAACAGAAAAAATTAAATAGAAATTTTAAATATTAGTTTGAAACTATGTTATAATTCCATTTTTGTTAAGATTTAATTTGCCCCATTAATATGAATCTGAAGTACAAACTTCACCAATTGTCTCTGAGATAAAATGAAGCCAAATATTTAATTGCATTTTCGCATAATAAACCAAATTACTGAATAGTCACAATCAAATCAGTGAATACTCACAAGAGAATAAAACTATCACTTTCAAAAAATAATTTATGTAATAATTAGTTTTCAAGATGAGTTAGGGAATTCAAATATTTAATTTCAATGTCTGGAATAAAATTGATAATTTATAAATAAAGATAAAATAGTTTGCGATAGCCATATTCTTACGATAAAATAAGGTTGTTCAAAATTTCAAAAGTTATAGACATCCTTGCAACAAAATTGGCAATTTATATTTATAGATAGAAATGAGGCTGTTAACCATAAACATATATTCAGATAAAATAGGACCACTAAAAATTTCAAAGTTATAAACTGCTTCCTTGGCAATAAAATTGGCAAATTATAAATAAAAATGTAAAAAGTTAACAATTTATAGATAGATATGTGTTTGTTTGTAATAGATATAATCTAAGGATAAAAACAAGACTCTTAAAAATTTCAAAAGTTATTAACTATCTTGACAATTATTTTATGATAGTTGAAATTTGAATTTAAAGATTTCAACAGTCAACTATAAATTTATATTAAATAAAAATGATAAATAGATATAAAAAATTATGCATTTTATTTAAGCTTGAGTGTCCAAATGCCAAATGGACCTATGTGTCTCACATGTAGCATAATATTTCTGAAATCAATTTAAAAGAATTAAGTAGACCCAACTATTTAAACACATTAGGTTCTAATGTAGAACAATTCACCTCCTTATCATTATTTGGGAAGTAGCAACATATCGTACTTTGTATTGCTAAGATTATTAATTGGAATTCAAATAATATATCTAATTAAAAGTTGATATAATAGTGACACGTAATAAAATTTGACTGAAAAAAGTCAAAAACTTTTGAAATTTTTTAAAAAAAACTTGAAGCTCCAATACGAGAAATTAGAAAATGATCAAGCCCAAGAATTTGTTAATGTTAAAAGATCCAGAGAACAAAACTCGAGTACTATTATTTGCCATATGATTTGAATGACTTATATTAGGTTGTAATTCATATATGTGTGTGTGTGTTTATTTTGAAACTGAGAATTATATTGCAAAAGTTAAACATGTACAACATTCTCCCTTTTAACAATGTGAGACAACTTAGAAGGGAGAGAGGATGAAGCTAGGAAATGTGCTAATCCATTAGCCTTTCTACTGCACCAAGTAAAATACCAAGTACGAGCTGGTATCTAGGCATGAATATCCTCAATGATTGACAAAAGGAGAGCTAGATTTAGAATAAAGAGAGGAGATGATAGCAAATGAATCACTCACAAATATAGCTTCTAATAAGTCCCAACTGATGGCCATGGCCTAGGCTTTTGCAGCAAGAGCTAAAAGGACTTGGATAAAACCAGAGTTCATGTCCACAATTGCACCAACTGCATTCCTAACTATGGCAGCAAAAGCAGCAGAAGTTGTGGCAGTATAGAATGCGCCATCGCAATTAAATTTAAGTTTATCTTCAGAAGATGTTGCGAGGAGTCAAAACCTACTGCATAAGGGTTGTGGATGGTATTCTTCTCCTTACTTAGCAAAGCTTCTAGGTAGTCTCGGGTAGCTTTTAAAGCTTTACATATGGTATCTGAGGGTGAGATAGGAGAACCATTGAAGATAAAATCATTCCTGAATTTCTATATGCTCTAACATAATTAGTAATGGAAAAGATGATCAACTCTTTCTCTGGATTTTTCTTTAATTCATCAAGGATATTAACGAGGACATCAATTTTTAAATTTATTTCTTTTTATTATTATTATTATTATTTGGATCCATTTGTTTTGGGTTTTATTGATAATGAGTTTATATTATTAGAGGTTATTTGGACCCATTTGTTTTGGGCTATTTTAATATTAGGTTTATTTTATTTTAAGCATTTGTGTTAGGCCCATGATATTTTCTATTTAAACCTTATTAGGGTTAATAGAATATTAGCTTGAATGATATTTTTGATTATTGATCCCTCCCCTACAACTGTTGCCCTCTTTCTCCCCTCTCTTCCTCCTCCACCTCCTGCTTCTTCTTCTTTGATTATTTCTTTCTCTTTACAACCCTACATCAACTTTAGTATCAGAGCAAAGATCCTACGAACTTTTTTCAATCTTCATCACTATTGAATAGCCGGAACAATCTCAAAAAAAAAAAAAAAAAAAAAAAAAAAATAGTAGCCGCCGCAGCAGTTATCGCAGCCGCCGCCATCGTCCTACACATCCTCAAATCCTTCGAGTACGTTTTCGTGCGTCTCTACTAATATTTAATTCCGGTAAATCCCACCAGTGGCATCACCTACCTCCGGCGAACTCACCGGTGACCCCAACAACCTCTGGCGACGTTTTCTGCAATCGGCTAGCGACCTCCGGCAACCTCCGATGAAGTCCAACAGCACAATCTGCCTCTGACAAACTCCCAGGTGACCCCAGTAACCTCCGGCAGCTTTTCCGGCGAAACTTCAGAGAAACTCCAGTGACTTCCGATGAATTCTAGAACACTCTGTCAATCTATTTTGGCAAATTTCAAGCAACAAGACAGTCGACTACTTATTCGGATGTTTCAAAAGTGAACACTTTACATAGTTTGAAGCAAAGATTTGGATTAGGTACAATTCTCTCATTGTTAATTATGATAAATGTTTATGTCATATGACAGCGTGAACTGCATAAATTTGAACTTGAACCTTGCCCATTTGTTTCATTTATTCTACTTCCTATTTCCCTTTTGAATTTAGTTAATTGTTGCCCATCTTAAAAAAAAAAAAAAAATTCACTCACCCATTGCTTGCCTAAGTTATTTGTTGAGTTTCATTTATTAGATTTGTTATTCCTATTTTAAGCATATTAGGATTTTATATTTTTATTACTTTTTTTTTTCAATTTTCTTTAATATCAGCATTTAAAAAAAATTACTTCTGTCTTTTTACCATGAATTTCGAAAACCAATCATATTGGAATAATAAAGTAGGACTTTGTTCTATTCATCAAACTTACGTTAAAGATCCTCCCTATTTTACTGGCACTATCGATCCTCATGAGTTTCTTAATTGGGTAGATGATATTGACTACTTTTTTTACTATCATGACTTGTCTGATGACCAATGTATTCGTCTAACCAAAACAAGATTGACCAATTATGCTAGAGAGTATTGGCAAACAGTTGAGTTATACCATAGACCTATTACTCGATGGGCCTTGATGAAACAAATTT
The DNA here is from genome assembly GCA_019916065.1 of Vitellaria paradoxa. NCBI lineage: Eukaryota > Viridiplantae > Streptophyta > Magnoliopsida > Ericales > Sapotaceae > Vitellaria > Vitellaria paradoxa. The sequence continues at coordinate 14,184,583 of CM034239.1, read as the reverse complement.
TGAGCGACCGATTTGTTCCTAAAAGTTTTATAGATAAGGCATGGTCTCAGTTAATGCATCTTAAACAGGAGAATTCCTCTATTGATGACTATTTTGATCAATTTAAAACTCTTAGGAAGTGGTCTAACTTTCAAAATGAGCCTTGTGCCATTAGTAGATTTGTCTTTGGGCTAAGACCTTGCATCCATGAAGTAGTTCAGCGATACACTCATAAGACATTAAATGAAGCTTATTCTAAAGCTTTAGAAATTGAAAAATCTTATGAATTTGAGTCTTATGAGCCTATGTCAGAGTCAAAGTGCCCTATACAAGCCATTGAGTTACAACATCCATCTCCTAAACCTAGCGCCCCTATTGTTTCTGTTGATACTTGTGATTCTCTTATTGATTCTCATCTTTTGACATTTGATTATGACGAGTCACCAAATTCTTAAAATGTGTCTGAAGTGGTTGAATTGGTTCACCATCATCTTATCTTGATTTTGTTAGTTTATTTAAGGACATCATGAATAATGATCGCCAAGATTACGTAGACTTTATCATTGGTGATGGTTACTTTTTCAGGGGATATTATTTAAGTATCTTAGGAGTTTTACTTAGTGACTTCATCGATTAGGAGTTCTTTGAGTCTATGTCTAAATTGTTCTTCCGTGATATTATTCAGTTGCATAAGTCCTCCTCACTTCTAGTGTGTAACAGAAACATATTTGCATACATTGAACAGTTTCTCTTACAAGTTGTGTGTGACATCTCTTACCACTATTCTATTGATATCATTGAGTTTCCAGTCACTTATTCTTCTTTGAGGGATTCTAATTTGACAAGTTCAGTTGTATCATCCCTCGTCATTTTTTCTCAACAATGTATTCCACCTCTTTTTGATGATGCTGATATTAGATGAAAAATTGGGTTGAGTAATAATTATTATAAATTTCCTACTTATGTTATTGATGGGAATAAAGAATTTATTGGATATAACTTAATGATGACTTATGCATTGCCTACTTACTACCCCATATCGTCTTGCCAAAATTTGCATGCCGAAAATGTTGTGCCATTCTATATCCTTTATGATTCTAGTCCCAATGCAATTTTTTTCACTTTGCCATGTGATATGAGTTTTGTTGTAATTTGGCATGTGGAGAACTTGTTATTTTGCGGAGGCATCTTTGGGCTTTAAATATTGTCTGCAAGTTATGGAGATATTTTTATGCTAGTTCTAGTTCCTCCACATCTTTAGCGGTGCCTATCTGTGTTCGATGTTGAGAACCTCATTTTCCTTTAACTCCAAAGATGTCTTGTCAAGTGGAAAATGCGACATGATAACAGTGCCAAGTTTTCAACTCGACGGAGTTGAGTTCTTCTCAGTCCAGGAGAGTTGATGAGGACATCAATTTTTAAATTTATTTCTTTTCATTATTATTATTATTATTTATTATTTGGACCCATTTGTTTTGGGCTATTTTAGTTTTAGGTTTATTTTATTTTAGGCCTTTGTGTTAGGCTCATGATGTTTTCTATTTAAACCCTAATTAGGGTTAACAGAACATTAGCTTGAATGATATTTTTTATTATTGATCCTTCCCCTATAGCTGCTGCCCTCTTTTTCCCCTCTCTTCCTCCTCCACCTCCTCCTTCTTCTTCTTTGATTACTTCTTTCTCTTTACAACCCTACATCAGATATCCTCAAACCATTTGGCAAAGGTATTAATGCTGTGAATGTTTAGTTTGTGAGAAAGATTGCTGCCAAACTATACACATCTGGTCCAGTTGCATTTAAGTAAAACATACTCAGTGATTTCAACTTCTTTATGGCATATCTGACAAAAGGAATCTTTGGAGCATCTTCTTTTCGTTAAATTAGTTTTGGTGGGCAGAAAATTATTAATGGCTTTCCATAGAAAATGCTTGATCTTAGGTAAAGTATTTATGTTCTATACTACTTTCCATAACTTAAATGAAGGGACTCCATAACTTAGATGAGGGGACTGACAAAAAGCTAGGTTCATCAAGTTATAGGCTTTTGCTTTCAAAAGCACAATGATTTCTTGACTTGACTAAGTACATTTCTTGGTTAGAGAAGTACCAAATAAGATTATCCTTAGCATTGGATCTCCAAGAGATAGGAATGGTAGTTATGACTTCAATATCCTCTTTTGAAAAAATACATTGAAGTGTAGTTAAATCGCATTTGCCCTGAGGAGTAGAGATGAGTTCCTTTACCATAGTTAAGGAGCCATTAGGAGGCCTTAAGGAGAGGACCTAGAATGAATTCATGGTAGGGATCCATTTATCATCCCAAATATTAATATTTTCACCTGAAGTAACATTCCATCTAAGACCTGAGCTAAGATGATCCCTGCCTTGACATAGACTTGGCCAAGCCTAGGAAGCCTTACAACCTTTTTGAGCTTGCATGGTTTTAGTACTAGGAAAATAAATTTCTTTTAGAAGATTTGCCGAGAGAAGGTTATACTATTTAATCAACCTCTAAAATTATTTTACAGGAAAGGCTATGTTAAAAGATTCCATATCTTTGAAGCCTATGCCCCCTACAGCTTTAGAAGTGAGGAGTTTATTTCATTTGCATCAGTGGATCCGATATTTATCTTCAAAGCTTCCTCACCAGAATTTTCTCATAGCAGCATTAATTTGCTGGCAAAGGTAGAAACGAAATTTAAAGCAAGTCATGGGATAAGCAGGGATGGCTTAAGCAACTGACTTGATGGGTATTTCTTTTCCTATAGGTGAGAGGAAAATTTTCTTCCATCCTTACAACTTTGCTAGCATTTTATCTCTAACATAGGCAAGGGCATTCCTTTTAGAATTTCCCTAATCTATAGGAAGACTAAGATGCTTTGAGTTGTGATCCATAGCTTTCATCCTCATACAGTGCAGTAACATCTCACACATCTGTTTCTCAGTGTTAGGAGAGAAGAAAATTGATGATTTATGGTAGTTTCACTACAAGATATCAGAAAATAGGCGAGGAAAGTTTTTGCGAGAATCGATCTCATCAGACTGTTACACACTCAATGGGTTCACATGCATTTGTTCCTACTCGTCATAGCATGGTAATTATTAGTTTATGTGCTTTATTTATATCATTAGTCTTAAGACTTATATATTATTTTTCATAGGTGGATCCTGAAAGTAATGAGCCGATTAGCTTCTTGGGATGGTGGAAACATGCGCATACAAACAAAAGTAACCAGTGGTGTTGCTCGAAGGCTGGAGAGTTACATGTAAGTTATTGTAATTTTCATCTGACATTAAAATTTTTTAGTTATAATTTAGTAATATTTTCACATTAATAACAATGAATTTTAGGATGAGATGCAAAGAGTAAGGAGTGAGCCTACCCCTGATGGCCATGCCGTATTGAGTGAGGATAAGGTGGGGATGCAAGTCTTAGGGAGGAAATCTGGTTATGTACGCGGGATGGGCCATGGGCTAAAGCCTCCTTCAGTGCGTAATCTTCACTGCTTAGGTTGTGTTGCTTCGAGATCTCATGAGGCACAGCTTCAGGATAAACTTCAAAGTTTCATGGAAAAAATGGAGCAAATGGAGACTGAGCGAAATGTCCTTTCTAATAAAGTCGATAATCTAATGCAAATGTTTGAGGAGTTCCGCTCTGCCAGGACCACTTCACCTCGCTAGTGTTAGACATTAATAGTTAGTTTTGAACTTGGATTCATTTTATTTGTATACAATCTTAATATTTTTGTTTTGTTTTTGACTAGCCTTTTGATGTTTGTTGTTAGATTGTGGGGTTAACTTTTAAAATATGATGATTTGTATGTTCGGTTTTAATGTTGTAGCATGTATAATAATATGTTTGGTATATATTGTAGTAGGTTTATTTTATGTTTGATTTATTATTGTAACGAGTTTATTTTTGTTGGATTATTATTATAATAGTTATTTTTGGAAAATTAAATATTTAAAAAAATTATTTTTTAACTAATACTTTTAGTGAGGAACATATTTCCTCGCTAAAAGCAACCTTTTTCCTCACTCAAATCCTTCCTATTGTAGTCGGCCAAGCATAGACGATGACCAAATTTTCTCACAAAAACTAACTATAGGTGAGGAAATAGCATTTTCCTTGCTAAAACTTAGAATTTGCGACGAAATTGTTTCCTCGCTAAAGGTGACTTTAGGCGAGGAAATTATAATGTCCTCGCTAAAAAATGCAGCATAGGTGACATAAATTTTTTTCCTTGCCAAAAGTTGCTATAGGTGACAAAATTGTTTCCTCGCTAAAAAGTACTATAAGTGAGGAAATTAGAATTTCCTCACTAAAAGATACAGGCATAGGTGACATAATTTTTCTTCGCTAAAAGTCACTATAGGCGACAAAACAAATTTTCTCGCAAAAAACTACTATAGGCAAGGAAATTATAATTTCCTCACTAAAAAGTATAGGCGACTGAGCATAGGCGAGGAAATACGCGATGACTATTTTTCCTCGCTTATATTTTTTAGCAAGGAAACACTAGCCTTTAGCGAGGAAAATGTTCCTCGCCTATACCCCTTTTTCCTGTAGTGTTTATAGAAAGACGAAAAGCTTCACCAAAATCTTGAAATTTGGATAAGAGGTAGGAGCATTCCTCTATTTTAAAGTTAAGAAAGAAATGAGAGTCATAGCAAAGAGGAGATGACTAATTAAGGGGCAATGCTTCTTAATTCTAAGGCCAGGAAGTGAGCCTTCCTTCAAGGCTTTATTCATAACTATAAAGTTAATTTTCTAGCAACTCCAAACAATTAACTAGAATTGAAAATAATGACCAAATCACAGTTGGATATGCAGTCTTGTTTCCTAAATACATCGAATGAGCATGAACAATGTTTCCTAAGTTAAATAGAACTCAAGACTTTCCTAAAAGAATGAAGATATACTTTTGAGAATAATGTCAAAATCAATAAAGGGTCTTGAAGATATACAAAAGGAAACAAATTCTAAAAGAAATAGAAGTCTAAATATGTCCAGAGAGATCCGCAGGCAAGTTGCAGGGAAGCCAATGGCTCGAGCATAGAAGACTTTAAGCTGAAAAATAAGGCAGTGTGCCTTGCAACTAGGGCACAGGAAGGACAATCCTTTGACCCTCGATAGTGCATTCTACAAGTAGGGTACAGCAAGCTCGATGGTTCGAGCAATGAAGATTTTGCAAGATTCTCTTTCTTATTTTGTTAGTCTAGGGTAACAACTTGTAACTCTATAAATATGTACTTGCTCTTAATATAACATATACATATGAGGATATATTATAGAGATCTAGAGAGAGAATTTTTAATCTTGAGGGTTTTCACGATCTTTCTCTACTCTTTGTCTTCATTCTTTCTTTACTTTCTATGCAAAGCAAAAAGTCTACTTGTAGGGTTTGGCGAGTGAATCGAGTAAGAGTAAGGAAAGGATTTGCGCGAGCAAATCGTAGTGAGTCTGAGTAGAATCTTATAACCCGTTGATAGTGAAATTTGTAATAGAGATTTTTCTTCTTGTGAAAGGGTTTCTTCATTAAATCTCTACTATTATGTGTGGTTGCTTGATTCAGAGATTTTCAATAACAAATGAGAGGGCTTCTGTTGCAAGAAGAAACATGAAAGAGGAGATAGGGTCACTTTGCCTTAGACCTTGATGAGGGGTTAATTTCCCATTTTGATTCTCCATTCACCATAACTGAATATTTGACTACCCAATGAATCTAGACTTTATTAAAACCAAGTTTCTCATGATAGATTCAAGAAAATCCCAACATACTCTGTCAAAAGCTTTGTAGAGATCAATCTTTACGGCCATAGCAACTCTCTTGCCTTTCTTCATGTGTTTTAAATGATGAAAAAGTTCACGAGCAATAATAATATTATCCTGAATCTGTCTTCCTTTAACAAAGGCTAATTAGTTTTTAGAAATAATTCAACTGAAGAGGGATTTAAGTCTTTAGCCAAAACCTCAGAGATGACTTTATAAGAAAAGTTACAAAGGCTAATAGGCCTGTAGTGCCCAACTGATTCAGGTAAAGGGGTCTAAGGTATCAAAATAATATTGGTGTGATGGAGTTCTTTGAGGAGATATCCATTATCAAAGAATCTTTTGACAGCTTGAGTAAGATCATGACCGATTGTATTCCAATATTGCTAGTAAAAAATCACGAAAAAACTATCAGGGCCAGGGGCCTAGAACACAGCATTTTTATTCCTTATTCAGAGACTACAACACAGACTAGTATTCGTTGAAGAGTTGATATTGGGCTCAAGGGCTTCAAGTATGTTATAAGGTTTCAGGGGTTGGGAGCTGAGTATAGGTTCTGAAAATGGTTGGTGATAAGATTGGAGATGGCCAAGAGATCTGTGTGCCAATTACCAGTAGAATCCTTAAGCTAAATCAGAAGATTCCCATGTCTTTTTTGGATGGTAGTTAAACGAAAGAACTTAGAATTCCTGTCACTACTTTTAATCCAATTAAGCCTAGATCTTTGGTGCCAAAAGAGTGTCTCTTTTTCCCAAAGCTCTTCTAATTTAAGCAGCAACTCTTTTTTGTCACATTAAGGAAGTGCTCTTTACTCCATGATCTTAATGCAAGCTTGCATTTGCTGAGCTTCCTTGTAAGAGTGAACATCCTTGTGTTGGAATTAATTAATATTTAATTCCCATAATTAGTTTCCTAATTAAAGTGGTCCATATAAGAATCTAAATTTGATAAGGAATTATTTAGAAAGTTATTATTGGCAAAAGATTGTGAGTTAATTTCCTAACCATATCCTACTTCAATGGACGGTAGAGATTAAATGACTAATTAGGAAATTGGGTCCTCTTTCTCCCTATAAATAGTGAATGAATTCCATCAATTCATACACATTAAAATTACAACACATTAGGGTTTATAGGGTAAGAGGGAGAAACCCTAATTTCCAAAGGTTTTTATTTTTGTGAAAGGAGAAGATTCAAGAACATAATTTTGAGGTAGCTTCCGCATTCAGATTTTTCATAACAATGGCTCAAGGTACGCGTTCTTAATTAATATTATGTAAGTAGGCAATATATGTGAATATTATGAAGATCAAGATCCTACATATTTAATTAAATTATTACGTGTAAATTTAATTTTAAACTAACACCTTGAACCCACCATGTCATCTTCCCAGCTTTTATTAATGGTTTTAAGGCATCAATCTTGAGTGGTTCACATGGATTCAAATTTCAAAGCTCTTGGCCTCTTATAGTACTTATAAGATTCAGTATGAAGGATTATAGGGCAATGGTTAGATCCATCAGCTGGTTCAATAAAGACTAATGCTTGTGGGAAGAAAATTCTCCGGGAAGCATTAACAAAGGCCTCGTCAATTCCTTCAGAGACCAGTGCTTTGTCAGTTCTATTATTGCTCCAAGTGTAAGCTTGGCCTTTTGGCTCTAATTCCATTAAATTACTGTCTGATAACACGCCATGGAAAGCTAGAATTCTGCTGGGATTAGGATCTTTCCACGGGCGGAGCTACGTTGGGGCAAGGGGGCAAGTGACCCCCCTCAATTTTTTAAATAAAATTACTAAAATGCCCTCCTTATTATTTTAATTTTATTTAAAAATTAAATTAATTAAAAATTAAGATATTTTGATTTTATTAAAAATTTAAAGTTAACTCAAATTTTTTTAACATATAATTAAGAAGTTTAAAAGAATCAAACTTGGTATTTTTTGTGAAATAAAGTGTATCTTTTAATACATTATTGCATATTTTTGTTTATACTATCAGTAAATTTAGTATATAACATAATAAATTCAATAGATAATAAAATTTAATAATAATTATATTCTTTGTAGTAAGGGATATCTCTAATAAACTTCAGGTGCTTGAACCATTAACTGTAAGAAATATATTCACTAGTTAACACTCAAGAATAATTTATTTTCTCTCTAAAAATAACATCGTTTTTCTTCTATTCTTAATTGAAAAATAAGTCGATTGTTATTTTTTCTTGGGTGTTCGGTGCTCCCCTTGGCGCCCGATGCCCCCTGGCGCCCGGTGCCTCCCCTGGACAAAAATTCTGGCTCTGCTCCTGGATCTTTCCCTCCTATCTTTTCAGTGGAGCCCTCGATATCATTGAAGTCCCCAATACATAACCTAGATAGGTCTTCAGAGTAAGCAATACTTCTGAGAGCATTCCACACTTTTCATTTTGTTGGCAGAGAGTGGGCTCCCATATACAAAGGATATAACCCAATTAGAGTTTTTGTTGCTACTAGCCACATGGGTATGAATAAGATTTTAATTTGCACCTTCTACATTGAGATTTATATCTTCATTCCACCATAAAACCATACCATCGACTTGCAAATTGGATCCATATAATGGCTGTGGCCGTATTTCATTTTTCTTCTTCTTAGCTGGTCTACTTTCCTGGATTTATTTTTAGTCTCCATTAGGAAAATTATAGAGGGACCATGGGCTTTAACACAATCTCTCAAAGTATGAACTGTCAAGGGTCGTCCACCCCCTTGACAGTTCCAGGGGAATACTAACATGAGGGGTGTCAGCCACCACCACCCTTTTATTAGTATTACAATCTTCTAATTCAGTGAGATGAACAACAATAGAATTAGTTTTATAGAAAGGTATTACCTCACAGTTATGGTGCATCGGAGGATTGCTGAGTGCGACTTCATTGTGGGTTTCCCTATTGGGATAGTCTATGACATAACTTTACTGTGCCTTGTTGATTCTCTTCTTGTTTGGCCCGACAGTTTTCCTACTAGAGGGATTAGAGTTGATAGTAGAAGGGATAACTTGGTTAAGTTCTGAACCATTGATATCTTTCCATGTTGGCCGCTTGTTCGGAAGCAAAAATTTCTTCCCTTGTTCAAAAGATGCAGGAACTTTCCTTTTCAAGCTTAATAATCTGTTAAAAACAATTTCAAGAGTCACCTCAGGTTGGGCTGAATTTGGGGGAGGAGGCTTGGTGACAAGTAGAGGGCTATCAGAGGTATTGAGGCCTCGGTTCAAAGGTGGAGTATAGAATGGTCCATGACCATTTAAATTTGGATTTGGGCCTGCATCAATTTGGCTATTGGGTGGCTCAGTAACAAAATAACCGTGGCTGTGGTCATCTATAGGTTCAGGCATGTTTATAGAGAACATAGGAATATTTTCAAATTCCTTAGGGGAGAATTTTTCGTTTTGCGGTCCTTCTTTTGCCAAAAAATAGCTGGTGTCTTCTCTTGGTACAATTTTTTGCTACTAACTTGCTTTACTGTCTGTATAGTCTTTATATGTGGCATTGTGATGTCATGACAACTGCCCTCAAGCATTTCAGTTGTTTTGTCTTTTGTGGCTTCGGTATAGGCATCGTTTACAACATTGTCACGCGCCTCCTGCTGAGGGGGGCTATTCTCACGCGCCACTTGTTCGGCCAGGTTCACTTCTTTGATGGAAGCTTTCTGCTTTGAAAATTGGCTGAAGGATGAGGACATTCTAGGATTTAAAGCTGTCGGTTCAGGGCCAAAAGGCCAAGGAGGACCTCTCGTTTTATGAGGTTGACTACATTCATCGTGACTATGACCAATAACATCGCAGCAATAGCAAAAATTTGGTAATCTCTCATATTTGAATTTAATCCAGAGGTTTTTCTTACCTGTGCGCTTAAGAGTGAATCCTCTTCGAAGTGGTTCCTCAATGTTGAGGCGAATGATCGAAGAGAAAGTGCCAGTTTCTATTCTTGTTCTATCCATTTTTACCACTTCACCAATGGACTTACCAATGATCTGGCCACTCTTTTGAATCATATGACTCAAGGGAAGACCATGAACTTGAATAAAAAAAGGACATTTTTGTAAATTCAAGCTCACCAACTGTTTTGTGAGTTTCCCATTTTTTGCATAATCAGAAGGCCCCTCGCAACAGACCAAGGTCCTTGCTGTTAGAAAAACGTAAAGGACAAATATGGAGGAAGTGATATTTATCATTTAACTAAGCATGCCTTTATATAGGCTTACAAAAAACAACCATAGAATACTAATGGTTAAAAACCATAAATGTCACAAAATGCCCATAACTTCTAAAACAAAGAAAACTCCCAAATTAACTCACACATAATTCCCTATAACTCAAAAAAAACCACTACCGGTTATACACATCAAACCACAACCGGTTACACAAAAATCAAAAGCCACACATTAATACAAACTAAATGCCACAAATAAAGTTTAATAATAAAAACCTTTTATTTTCTCAACACTCCCCTTAAACTTGATTTGTTACACCAAGTAAACTCCTCATTTTGATGAAAGTCTCCAACTTGAGGGGCTTCGTGAAAATGTCCGCCGCTTGGTCTTGTGACTTGATATATTTGAGTTCCACTTCTTTCTTCGTAACGCAATCCCGAATGTAGTGAAATCGGGTATCGATGTGCTTGCTCCTCCCATGAAACACCGGATTTTTGGCTAAGGCAATGGCCGATTTGTTATCAACAAAAATCTCCATTGGACCTTCCATTTGAAACTTCAACTCCTTCACTAAGTTTCTTAGCCAAATTGCATGACATACACATGAAGTTGTCGCAACGTACTCTGCTTCGCATGTTGATAATGTGACTATGGGTTGCTTTTTTGACATCCATGTAAACGCCATTTCACCAATTAAAAATACAAACCCGGTAGTGCTCTTCCGATCATCCAAGTCACTACTCCAATCACTATCACAATAACCAACAACATCAAAATTGCTAGAAGAGACATAGGAAAGACCATACCTAATCGTCCCTTCGATGTAGCGAAGTATCCTCTTTGCCATTTTGAAATGCGTTGTTGTCGGCTTCTCCATAAATCGACTAATGATTCCAACCGAATAAAGAATATCCGGTCTTATGCATGTCAAGTATCTCAAACTTCCAACCAAGCTTTTGAAAAATGTAGAATCTACCTTCTCTCCTCCATCTTGCTTGGTGATTTTGACTCCACATTCCATCGGTGTTCTAACCGGATTAGCATCATCCATGTTGAACCTTTTGAGCACTTCTTTAGCATAGCCCTCTTGGGATATAAAAATCCCATCTTCACCTTGTTTGACCTCGATCCCAAGATAGTAACTCATGAGACCAATGTCCGTCATTTCAAACTCCTTTGCCATCTCCCTTTTGAACTCATCAAACATGCTAGGATCGTTTCCGGTAAATACTAAATCATCAACGTATAAACAAATGATTAGTATGTTTTCACCTTGCATTTTGATGTAGAGGGCATGCTCATAAGGACACTTCATATACTTCTTCTCTTGAAAGTACTTGTCAATCTTCGAATTCCATGCTCTCGGTGCTTGCTTCAAACCGTAAAGAGCCTTCTTCAATCGAAGCACTTTGTCTTCTTTACCCTTGACTTCATAACCCAACGGTTGCTCCACATAGACCTCCTCCTCAAGAATTCCGTTTAAGAATGCCGATTTGACATCTATTTGATGTATCTTCCAATGATTATGGGCTGCCAAAGCAATAATCAAACGAATAGTTTCAAGGCGAACAACGGGGGCAAATACCTCATCATAGTCGATGCCGTGTTGTTGACTATACCCTTTCACAACTAGTCTCGCCTTGTGCCTCTCAACATCGCCATTGGCCTTTCGCTTTGTCTTGTATACCCACTTTACTCCGATTGGTTTGTGCCCTTTTGGAAGCTTGGTCAACTCCCATGTGTCGTTTTTCTCTATCGCTCGAATTTCTTCATCCATTGCATCCTTTCATTTTTTGTTTGCAATGGCTTCTTGGAAACTAATGGGCTCACAATCACCAAAAAGACAATAGAGAATTATGTCATTTTGATTTTCATTGACCTCATTAAGTTCCCGTAGACTTCGGGTTCCTCTTGGGCCAATTTCGTTCTCCGAATCGCTGGAAAATGCCTCCGTTCCGCTGGACGATGCATTGCATGACGCTGAGCCTTCAGATGACGACCGATCGGCTGACCGAGGTGACGCTGGAATGGGCAAAACTTCACTTATTTCGTTCCTGGTTGGCTCGTTTTCATCGTCTTCTTCAATGTATGGAAGGAAATCATACTCCTCCTCCTGTATATTCCAATCCCAAGAGACTTTCTCATCAAAAACAACATCACGACTAATAATTACCTTCCCATTCAAAGGATTGTAGAGGCGATAACCCTTTGAACTTGCGTCATAGCCGATGAAGATGAGTTTCTCGCTTCGATCGTCGAGCTTGGTCCTTTTTTCCTCCGACACATGAGCATATGCAATACTCCCAAACACCTTGAAGTGACCAATTCCGGGCTTTCTTCCGTTCCATGCTTCTTGAGGCGTCTTGTCAAGCACACTTTTGGTTGGTGCTCGGTTTGTCAAATAGACCGCACAAGCTACGGCCTCCGCCGAAAATTCCCTCGGCATCTTCTTCGTCTTCAGCATGCTTCTTGCTATGTTCAAGATTGTCTGATTCTTCTTCTCCGCCATGCCATTTTGTTGCGGTGTCCTTGGCACCGTTAACGGATGTCGGATGCCTTTTTCATCACAAAACTGTTTGAACTCATTTGATGTGAATTCACCACCTCGATCGGTTCTCATGGCCTTGATCGTAAGGTTGCTTTCATTCTCCACACGCACCTTAAATCTCTTGAAGATTTCAAATACTTCCGATTTTTCCTTCAAAAAGTACACCCATGTTTTTCTAGAAAAATCATCAATAAAGAGAATGAAGTATTTACTTTTACCATGAGACTCCGGTTTGATCACTCCACACACATCGGCATGGATGAGTTCTAGAGGCTTCTTGGCTCTTGTCATAGACTCCTTCGGAAAACTACTTCGATGATGTTTTCCGAGTAAGCACCCTTCACACACTTGGTTCGACTTGTGAATGTGCAGTAAACCCCGCACCATCTTCTTCTTCGACAAGTCTTCTAGACTCCCAAAATTGAGGTGCCCGAACCGTAGATGCCATAGCCAAGAGGGATTCTCATAACACGTCTTCAAGCATTTCGGAACATCATTACATACATTCAAAGGAAACATTCAGTTTTTGGTCATGGAGACTTTAGCAACAAGTCTCTCATGATTATCTCTCAAATACAAACAATTGTTTTTCATTTGAACTTCAAAACCTTTCTCTAACAATTGTCCTACACTCAATATATTATTTTTTACATTGGGAATGTAATAAACATTTGTGATATATTGATGTTCTCCATTTTTTAACCGAATGAGAATTTTACCTATTCCTTAGATGGCGGCCAAAGAATTGTCTCCAAAGGCAATATTACCTTTCGCCATCTCGTTCAACTCCGCAAACATCTCGCGGTTCCCACACATGTGATTCGAGGCTCCGGTGTCAAGATACCACATGCTATCTCGACTCTCTTCTTCTCCCTTTGAAACCATGAATAAGGTTCCATTCTCCTCCGCATAATTGGACTGCCCTTGATGGGCGTTGGATGTGCCGGCGGTTGACCAGTTCTGATGCTTCCGGTCGATCGGCTCTGTTTGGGATGAGTAACACTCATTCGCATAATGTCCATATTTATTACAATTATGACATTTTACCTGAGATTTATCTCTCCCGGACCTTCCACCACGTCTTCCACGACCTCGGCCTCCTCTTCCTCTTGAAGATTCACACGAGTTTTGAGAAACGTCAGTGTTGGCTTCACCTCTTCCACCATGGCCTCGACCACTGCGACCTCTTCCACGTCCACGACCATTCTCCTCCTTGAGTTTGAGTTGGAGAAGTTGTTCAACGGTCTCCGTTTGCTCCATCTTCCTTTTCTTTTTCTCCTCGTAGGCTTGCAACGAGCCTATAAATTGTTCAATCGTCATGTTCTCGAGATCCTTCGTCTCCTCGATTTTCGTGGCGATGATCTCGAACTTAGTGTTTAGGCTCCGTAGAACCTTCTCCATGACACGAACATCGGCGATTTCTTCACCATTCCGTCTCAATTGGTTGACAACGGTCATTACTTTTGTGTGATATTCCGCTATCACCTCCGTCTCCTTCATCAGTAACGATTCAAACTCACCATGTAAAGTTTGCAACCGTACCTTTTTCACACGATCAACTCCTCTATGAGTCGATTGGAGCTTATCCCACGCCACCTTTGACATCTCGGCATTGGCGATGGTCTCGGATGTGTCTTCGTCCACCGATTGGTACAAGATATAGAGGGCCTTCTTGTCCTTCTTTCTTGTCTCCTTTAACGCGTCTCTTTGCGCTTGATCGGCTCTAGCTTCCGCCTCTTGGAAACCGTTCTCCACGATCTCCCACACGTCTTGTGCTCCTAGTAACGCCTTCATCTTGATGCTCCAATTGTCGTAGTTGAGCTTGGTAAGCATCGGTAGTTGAAGCGGACCCATTCCTCCACCGTTGGCCATTTTTCTCTCGATTTTTTCTGCACGCTCTGATACCACTTTGTTAGAAAAACGTAAAGGACAAATATGGAGGAAGTGATATTTATCATTTAACTAAGCATGCCTTTATATAGGCTTACAAAAAACAACCATAGAATACTAATGGTTAAAAACCATAAATGTCACCAAATGCCCATAACTTCTAAAACAAAGAAAACTCCCAAATTAACTCACACATAATTCCCTTTAACTCAAAAAAACCACTACCAGTTATACACATCAAACCACAACCGGTTACACAAAAACCAAAAGCCACACATTAATACAAACTAAATGCCACAAATAAAGTTTAATAATAAAAACCTTTTATTTTCTCAACACTTGCTCCAGAATATTGCCAACATCCTCTTCTGATTTAAAAGCAAACTCGAAAACAATTGAGCCAAGACTGGAAATTAATGTTTGTAAAGTCTTGTGGCAAATCCAATCAAAATCTTAGTTAAATTAGGAATGCTATTCAAGTTTCCTAAAGTGATGCAAATTGAAGATTTGAAGAATTCTAAACAATTAAGGAGATAAAATGAATCAAGTTGACCAAGATTTTGAAGAATTCTAATTGGTGTGAAGGATTACAAAACCTAATGGAATTCGGACGCAGCCTTCTGGAACATGAATAGAATTCCAGTGTACCTCGCAGGCACGGCGCGGGGAGCGCGCGGGTGCGCCCCAAGCACGCAGGCAGCCCGAAGGGAGCGTGCGGGTGCGCCAAGGTGTCTCAGAAATTCCAGTGAGGTCCGCAGGCTGGAGGATGGGAGCGCGAGGGTGCGCCAGTGTTATTTCCTAAAGCGCAAAAATTCCAGTGCAGGTCGCAGGCTGGAGGATGGGAGCGCGAGGGATCGAGCTATGAATATTTTGTTCGGATTCAATTTCCTATTTTGCCAAACTAGGGCAACTTTGTAATCCTATATATATGTGAAACCAACTCTGTAATTGTAAGAGGTGGGAGAACATATTATAGGGACCTAGAGAAAGAGTCTTTGGGTATTGAGAGCTTTCATGTTCTTTCTCTAAATTTATCTTGTATTTTCTTTTCACTTTCTGTGTGAGGCAGAAAGCCTACTTGTAGGGTTTATCGAGTGATTCGAGCAAGAGTGACGAAAGGATTCGTGCGAGTGATTCGTAGAGAGTCTGAGTAGAGTCTTGTAACCCGTTGATAGTGGGATTGTAAATAGAGGTTTTTCTCCCTGTGATAGGGTTTCCTCGTTATTCTCTTGTGTGATTACTTTCACTGTGTGTGTGATTGTGTGGGTTTGGAATTTTCAATTGGTATCAGAGCAGGTCACTCTAAGTTCTTGAGTGAAGATCTTCATCCAAACCAATGGATCCACCACGTGAAGGAGGCTCAAGCACCAGACCCCCTTGGTTTGATGGCTCAAACTATTCATACTGGAAGGTACGAATGCAAGCTTTTCTTTTGGGAATTAATTACAAAGTCTGGATGTCAATAGTTAAAGGATGGGAAGAACCGACCCATGAAGTTGACGGAAGAATCGAACAAAAGTCAATTCAGACGTGGACTAAAACTGAGCAAGAGAGTTCGGAGTGGAACTTCAAAGCCTTGAGTGCCATATTTTCTGCAGTTTGCCCTAATGAATTCTGCCGCATCTCAAGTTGTACGAGTGCCCGAAAAGCATGGTTAATTCTGCAAAGTACACACGAAGGGAACGAACAAGTCAAAACCAGCAAGCTTCAAAAACTCACTTCTGAGTTTGAGGGAATAAGGATGAATGAAGACGAAAGGTTTGATGACTTTTATGTCCGGCTCAGTCACATTGTTAATTCATGCCACAACCTTGGAGAACCTATTCCAGAATACAAAGTGGTACGTAAAATTTTACGTTCTCTTCCACGAGTGTTTGATTCTAAAGTCACAGCAATAGAGGAAGTCAGAGATGTGAACTCCATGAGAATAGAAGACCTTGTGGGATCTTTGCAAACGTTTGAAGCAAATATGGTGAAACCTCGCAAAGCGTCAAAAGGTATTGCTCTAAAGACAGTGGAAGAAGAAAGTGATGAAGAGGAGTCGGATAAAGAAATGGCACTTGTGGCTAAAAGATTCGTAAGATATATGAGGAAGAAGGGTTTATTTAATAAGAATAACAAGAATGAGTCACAATCTCAAGAAAAAGGAAAGAAGATCAAGAAGATTGAATCTGGGGAAGAAAACAAGAAGAACAAGATCAAGTGTTTTGAGTGTCATGGATATGGACACTTTGCTCAAGACTGTGCAAACAAAAAGATGAAAAAGAAACAAGTCAAAGTCATGAATGCTACATTAGATGATGAATCCAGTTCAGATGAATCATCTTCAGCGGTATCCTCAAACGATGAAGGTAATTTTGTTGCTTTTATGGCGTCTCACTCTTCGTCTGCAGGAACTCCATCTGGATCTCAAAGCGACACCGATATATCTAATCATGAAGATGATGACTCTGAGGATGAATTCAATAATGACTTGCAAGTGGCCTATGATGCTCTCATTGTCGAATACAGTAAGGTAAAGAAACAAAGACAAGCCCAACATACCCGCAACAGTAAACTCCGAAGTGAACGAGATTCCTTGAAGACAGAGAATGAAAAACTCACAGGTAAAATATCTATTTTGGAATCTGACAAAACTTCTCAGTCTCATAGTGCAGAAAAGTTCAAAGAAAAACTTGAAGAAAAGAATAAAAAGATTGATGAATTGGAGAAAGCTGTTGAAGAACTTCAGGATGAGGTCAGTAAGCTGAAAGAAAAGATCAAGAGTGATGAGAAGATAATTGAAAGAATGAACTCCAGTTCACAAAAACTTGAAGAAATTTGGAGCCAACAACGAACACATGGAGACAAAGCAGGCTTAGGCTACACTGGAGGGAAAAATACAATTGTTTCATTATCATCAGCGCCTTCAGTAGTAGAAGAGGTTGTTTCAAAACCTGCAGCCAATCCCAAGACCTTCCATAAGTCTGCTGCACCACCAAAGAAGAGTTTTGAAAAGAATAAACACTATCAGCATTCTCCTCACATAGTGAAAGGTATGCATTTTGCTAGATCCCAATCCCTTGTACCTGTTTGTCACCATTGTGGAATCAAAGGTCATATACGCCCAAACTGTCACAAACTCTATGGTCTTCCTTTAAACTATGTTAAAAATTTTTCAAAAAACCCTGAGCCTAGAGTCCCTGTGAATAATAAATTTCAAGTGTTTTCAAAATTTTCAGAAGATTATTACAAAAACTCACGTCCTTTTCAAAAACAAAACAGTCCAATATTTCGAAGAGGTACAAATTTCAAATTTGTTGAGAAAAAGAATTTTCATAAAAGTCAAAAACGTGAAGAAAAACCTGTCAAGACAACTGGTCTTAAAACTAGAGCTATTTGGGTTAGAAAGTCAGATTTAAATTATTTTGTTTCACAAAATACCCTTCGCTTTGAGTCTCTAAGAAAATCTGTAGGCATTTGTACACACCATTGAAATCTAAAAGATAAGTTAGAAGTTCATTGATTAAGTTAAAAATATTTTATGACTTCTATACTGTTACCTGTACATTAAATCTTCCAAATTCATCGATTTCAATGAGTTCATAATTTTCGCATTCCTTGTAAATTGATATGAAGTGTTTTGGTTATTTTTGTCATAATTTTGAAGTGCTTCCTATTACACTTGACTGTACATGCATATATCTCTTTCTCTTCTTTTCCATGAATCAAGGGTTATTGTTTGATGTGTTTAAAAAATGTTGAGGAGCCTGATATGTGCATATCAAAGTTATGCATCATATAAATTAAAAAAAAACAAACAAACAAACTTGGAAAGGGCTACCGGTGGGACCAGTGAGAAGCCCCTTAATGACTTGTTGATTGTTAAGGAATAGCTACCTGCCCATAAGCGTGTGAAAGCCGCCAAGTGTTTAAAAAAAAAAAGGAATATTGGCTCTCAATTCATTTGGTACATCAAATTTAACTTTTTGAGTCTATGATTTGTTTGAGGGGGAGCCTATATGTATATTATAGTCAAAAACTCACACGTGCACAAGCATTTGTTCAATTTTATGACTTATTTCACCTCTCGACACAGAATTGACAATTTTCTTGGAAAATCAAAATGTGAATCTTTGAATTTATGAAGGGTGAGAGATTGATGTACATGTATTGGTATAGTGGAATTAAAAGTTTTTTTTTGACATTTTTTAGTGAATTCTTCTACTGTCTCTTTTTAGTTTTGATTGTCTGTGTCCAAATCTGCACTTACACGTATTTTCCTGTGAGCCTCGTAGGCAGGGCGCAGGATATCCTCCCTCACATTATTCTGATGTCACACTTAGAAGAGGTCGTGTCATGTATGCCATACTCATGGGTCTTCGGTTTGATCTTGCCTTATTTTTGTGCACTTGTCATTTCCATATCAAAAGGGGGGAGTCATTTCAAGTTATGTATGTAATATGTGAACGTGTTTCGGCTATGGCATGATATTTTATGTATAATGTGCTTTGGTAATGATATCATTGATCATTTCTATATTATTCCACATGGTGCCTTGATGTGTGTGTTCAGTACGTGCAGAATTTGAGCAGAATTTAAAATGCAGAATTTGAGCAGAATTTAAAATTTAACTTAAGTTTTGATATGGAATTGTCAAGGGGGAGATTGTAAAGTCTTGTGGCAAATCCAATCAAAATCTTAGTTAAATTAGGAATGCTATTCAAGTTTCCTAAAGTGATGCAAATTGAAGATTTGAAGAATTCTAAACAATTAAGGAGATAAAATGAATCAAGTTGACCAAGATTTTGAAGAATTCTAATTGGTGTGAAGGATTACAAAACCTAATGGAATTCGGACGCAGCCTTCTGGAACATGAATAGAATTCCAGTGTACCTCGCAGGCACGGCGCGGGGAGCGCGCGGGTGCGCCCCAAGCACGCAGGCAGCCCGAAGGGAGCGTGCGGGTGCGCCAAGGTGTCTCAGAAATTCCAGTGAGGTCCGCAGGCTGGAGGATGGGAGCGCGAGGGTGCGCCAGTGTTATTTCCTAAAGCGCAAAAATTCCAGTGCAGGTCGCAGGCTGGAGGATGGGAGCGCGAGGGATCGAGCTATGAATATTTTGTTCGGATTCAATTTCCTATTTTGCCAAACTAGGGCAACTTTGTAATCCTATATATATGTGAAACCAACTCTGTAATTGTAAGAGGTGGGAGAACATATTATAGGGACCTAGAGAAAGAGTCTTTGGGTATTGAGAGCTTTCATGTTCTTTCTCTAAATTTATCTTGTATTTTCTTTTCACTTTCTGTGTGAGGCAGAAAGCCTACTTGTAGGGTTTATCGAGTGATTCGAGCAAGAGTGACGAAAGGATTCGTGCGAGTGATTCGTAGAGAGTCTGAGTAGAGTCTTGTAACCCGTTGATAGTGGGATTGTAAATAGAGGTTTTTCTCCCTGTGATAGGGTTTCCTCGTTATTCTCTTGTGTGATTACTTTCACTGTGTGTGTGATTGTGTGGGTTTGGAATTTTCAATTGGTATCAGAGCAGGTCACTCTAAGTTCTTGAGTGAAGATCTTCATCCAAACCAATGGATCCACCACGTGAAGGAGGCTCAAGCACCAGACCCCCTTGGTTTGATGGCTCAAACTATTCATACTGGAAGGTACGAATGCAAGCTTTTCTTTTGGGAATTAATTACAAAGTCTGGATGTCAATAGTTAAAGGATGGGAAGAACCGACCCATGAAGTTGACGGAAGAATCGAACAAAAGTCAATTCAGACGTGGACTAAAACTGAGCAAGAGAGTTCGGAGTGGAACTTCAAAGCCTTGAGTGCCATATTTTCTGCAGTTTGCCCTAATGAATTCTGCCGCATCTCAAGTTGTACGAGTGCCCGAAAAGCATGGTTAATTCTGCAAAGTACACACGAAGGGAACGAACAAGTCAAAACCAGCAAGCTTCAAAAACTCACTTCTGAGTTTGAGGGAATAAGGATGAATGAAGACGAAAGGTTTGATGACTTTTATGTCCGGCTCAGTCACATTGTTAATTCATGCCACAACCTTGGAGAACCTATTCCAGAATACAAAGTGGTACGTAAAATTTTACGTTCTCTTCCACGAGTGTTTGATTCTAAAGTCACAGCAATAGAGGAAGTCAGAGATGTGAACTCCATGAGAATAGAAGACCTTGTGGGATCTTTGCAAACGTTTGAAGCAAATATGGTGAAACCTCGCAAAGCGTCAAAAGGTATTGCTCTAAAGACAGTGGAAGAAGAAAGTGATGAAGAGGAGTCGGATAAAGAAATGGCACTTGTGGCTAAAAGATTCGTAAGATATATGAGGAAGAAGGGTTTATTTAATAAGAATAACAAGAATGAGTCACAATCTCAAGAAAAAGGAAAGAAGATCAAGAAGATTGAATCTGGGGAAGAAAACAAGAAGAACAAGATCAAGTGTTTTGAGTGTCATGGATATGGACACTTTGCTCAAGACTGTGCAAACAAAAAGATGAAAAAGAAACAAGTCAAAGTCATGAATGCTACATTAGATGATGAATCCAGTTCAGATGAATCATCTTCAGCGGTATCCTCAAACGATGAAGGTAATTTTGTTGCTTTTATGGCGTCTCACTCTTCGTCTGCAGGAACTCCATCTGGATCTCAAAGCGACACCGATATATCTAATCATGAAGATGATGACTCTGAGGATGAATTCAATAATGACTTGCAAGTGGCCTATGATGCTCTCATTGTCGAATACAGTAAGGTAAAGAAACAAAGACAAGCCCAACATACCCGCAACAGTAAACTCCGAAGTGAACGAGATTCCTTGAAGACAGAGAATGAAAAACTCACAGGTAAAATATCTATTTTGGAATCTGACAAAACTTCTCAGTCTCATAGTGCAGAAAAGTTCAAAGAAAAACTTGAAGAAAAGAATAAAAAGATTGATGAATTGGAGAAAGCTGTTGAAGAACTTCAGGATGAGGTCAGTAAGCTGAAAGAAAAGATCAAGAGTGATGAGAAGATAATTGAAAGAATGAACTCCAGTTCACAAAAACTTGAAGAAATTTGGAGCCAACAACGAACACATGGAGACAAAGCAGGCTTAGGCTACACTGGAGGGAAAAATACAATTGTTTCATTATCATCAGCGCCTTCAGTAGTAGAAGAGGTTGTTTCAAAACCTGCAGCCAATCCCAAGACCTTCCATAAGTCTGCTGCACCACCAAAGAAGAGTTTTGAAAAGAATAAACACTATCAGCATTCTCCTCACATAGTGAAAGGTATGCATTTTGCTAGATCCCAATCCCTTGTACCTGTTTGTCACCATTGTGGAATCAAAGGTCATATACGCCCAAACTGTCACAAACTCTATGGTCTTCCTTTAAACTATGTTAAAAATTTTTCAAAAAACCCTGAGCCTAGAGTCCCTGTGAATAATAAATTTCAAGTGTTTTCAAAATTTTCAGAAGATTATTACAAAAACTCACGTCCTTTTCAAAAACAAAACAGTCCAATATTTCGAAGAGGTACAAATTTCAAATTTGTTGAGAAAAAGAATTTTCATAAAAGTCAAAAACGTGAAGAAAAACCTGTCAAGACAACTGGTCTTAAAACTAGAGCTATTTGGGTTAGAAAGTCAGATTTAAATTATTTTGTTTCACAAAATACCCTTCGCTTTGAGTCTCTAAGAAAATCTGTAGGCATTTGTACACACCATTGAAATCTAAAAGATAAGTTAGAAGTTCATTGATTAAGTTGAAAATATTTTATGACTTCTATACTGTTACCTGTACATTAAATCTTCCAAATTCATCGATTTCAATGAGTTCATAATTTTCGCATTCCTTGTAAATTGATATGAAGTGTTTTGGTTATTTTTGTCATAATTTTGAAGTGCTTCCTATTACACTTGACTGTACATGCATATATCTCTTTCTCTTCTTTTCCATGAATCAAGGGTTATTGTTTGATGTGTTTAAAAAATGTTGAGGAGCCTGATATGTGCATATCAAAGTTATGCATCATATAAATTAAAAAAAAACAAACAAACAAACTTGGAAAGGGCTACCGGTGGGACCAGTGAGAAGCCCCTTAATGACTTGTTGATTGTTAAGGAATAGCTACCTGCCCATAAGCGTGTGAAAGCCGCCAAGTGTTTAAAAAAAAAAAGGAATATTGGCTCTCAATTCATTTGGTACATCAAATTTAACTTTTTGAGTCTATGATTTGTTTGAGGGGGAGCCTATATGTATATTATAGTCAAAAACTCACACGTGCACAAGCATTTGTTCAATTTTATGACTTATTTCACCTCTCGACACAGAATTGACAATTTTCTTGGAAAATCAAAATGTGAATCTTTGAATTTATGAAGGGTGAGAGATTGATGTACATGTATTGGTATAGTGGAAT
This sequence comes from Vitellaria paradoxa, assembly GCA_019916065.1. Lineage (NCBI taxonomy): Eukaryota > Viridiplantae > Streptophyta > Magnoliopsida > Ericales > Sapotaceae > Vitellaria > Vitellaria paradoxa. The sequence continues at coordinate 14,161,814 of CM034239.1, read as the reverse complement.
TAAAAGTTTTTTTTGACATTTTTTAGTGAATTCTTCTACTGTCTCTTTTTAGTTTTGATTGTCTGTGTCCAAATCTGCACTTACACGTATTTTCCTGTGAGCCTCGTAGGCAGGGCGCAGGATATCCTCCCTCACATTATTCTGATGTCACACTTAGAAGAGGTCGTGTCATGTATGCCATACTCATGGGTCTTCGGTTTGATCTTGCCTTATTTTTGTGCACTTGTCATTTCCATATCAAAAGGGGGGAGTCATTTCAAGTTATGTATGTAATATGTGAACGTGTTTCGGCTATGGCATGATATTTTATGTATAATGTGCTTTGGTAATGATATCATTGATCATTTCTATATTATTCCACATGGTGCCTTGATGTGTGTGTTCAGTACGTGCAGAATTTGAGCAGAATTTAAAATGCAGAATTTGAGCAGAATTTAAAATTTAACTTAAGTTTTGATATGGAATTGTCAAGGGGGAGATTGTAAAGTCTTGTGGCAAATCCAATCAAAATCTTAGTTAAATTAGGAATGCTATTCAAGTTTCCTAAAGTGATGCAAATTGAAGATTTGAAGAATTCTAAACAATTAAGGAGATAAAATGAATCAAGTTGACCAAGATTTTGAAGAATTCTAATTGGTGTGAAGGATTACAAAACCTAATGGAATTCGGACGCAGCCTTCTGGAACATGAATAGAATTCCAGTGTACCTCGCAGGCACGGCGCGGGGAGCGCGCGGGTGCGCCCCAAGCACGCAGGCAGCCCGAAGGGAGCGTGCGGGTGCGCCAAGGTGTCTCAGAAATTCCAGTGAGGTCCGCAGGCTGGAGGATGGGAGCGCGAGGGTGCGCCAGTGTTATTTCCTAAAGCGCAAAAATTCCAGTGCAGGTCGCAGGCTGGAGGATGGGAGCGCGAGGGATCGAGCTATGAATATTTTGTTCGGATTCAATTTCCTATTTTGCCAAACTAGGGCAACTTTGTAATCCTATATATATGTGAAACCAACTCTGTAATTGTAAGAGGTGGGAGAACATATTATAGGGACCTAGAGAAAGAGTCTTTGGGTATTGAGAGCTTTCATGTTCTTTCTCTACATTTATCTTGTATTTTCTTTTCACTTTCTGTGTGAGGCAGAAAGCCTACTTGTAGGGTTTATCGAGTGATTCGAGCAAGAGTGACGAAAGGATTCGTGCGAGTGATTCGTAGAGAGTCTGAGTAGAGTCTTGTAACCCGTTGATAGTGGGATTGTAAATAGAGGTTTTTCTCCCTGTGATAGGGTTTCCTCGTTATTCTCTTGTGTGATTACTTTCACTGTGTGTGTGATTGTGTGGGTTTGGAATTTTCAATGTTGAAGCCTCCCCTCAGTTTTCTAAGCGGCTTGAAGGATGCTGTTTATACCCCTCTTGTTGATAGCTTTCGAAGAGACTACTTTGCCTGTTAAAAATAGGCTGCTATTTGCTAAGAAGTCACTTCGTTTGATTGGTAAAAATTTAGTCAAAAAGTATAATAAAAATATAAAAATTTAATGTAAAAATGATATGCGATAAAATTTAATTGAATAAAAATACAAAAATTTAATAAATTTTGATTAATTTTGTTTAATCAAACACCCTCTTCATCTTCATTTAACTCAAGGCCGAGCTTTGATGACACTTTTCTGCCTTCCATATGTTTGTCGGTTTGGCATCAGAGATACATGATAGGTCGGTGCTCTTGGGGTGAGGCTGAGGCAGTAAAAAGCTATGAGGGTATAGGTCTTTAAGAGAAAAGAACGATGGGCAAAAAGAAAAAGATAGGAATGATGTCTGAAAAGATGGATGGTTTAAGTTATGGAAAGGAAGGAATTGGTTCCGGATGAAAACCAGAAGTAATAGCGTAACCATTAGAGGAAAAGTTTGGACAAACGCTAGAGAGATTATCACTAATCAGGTGAGACTGGTTCTATATATATTTATATATTGCTTGTTCATTTTTGTTGTTTAACTTTTGAAGCCCCTAAAAAAAGTAATGAAAAACAATCATATGCAAGAAGAATATTATCAATAATAGGAGTAAAAATGTTGTGATAATATCATTTTTAAAGTGTATATATATCATGAATGTTTTTATTTAAACTGATAAGTTTGTTTATAGAATAATATTACTCAAAAGTAATGCACCCTATGACTACGGCTGCGTTTGGTGCACCAAAAAGTGAGAAAAAATGTGATTTGAGAAATTTTTTTTTGTATTTGGTGCACACCATTCAAACCGCGTTTTTTGGAGATTAATAGTAAAATTTCATTCCGACGGATCGGATTTTCGTTTGGACAGATTCAAAAATTTAGGCAATCATTACTTTTCTACACTACAATCCATCCAAACGGATTGTAGAAACCGTTTAGATGAAAGTTGCCCACACAATTCCGTCGGAACAGTTTCTACAATCCGTTGGAATGGTTTTAAAAACGCCACAAAAAATAGTCAAAATAGGTATCATTTGATAGTTTGAGAGTCCATAGTGAGAATGGCGAAAAAATTTTTGTTATTTGATTAACCGAATTCTAGTTATTAGCTTTTTTTGGAAAATATATTAAACGTTTTTTTAAATTTTAAGAAGGCGGGAATGTGTAAAATTTTATAAAATTTTTCAAAAGTTTTCAAAGATTTTCAGAACTTTTTGTGCACCAAATGCAGCCTACATCTCTTGACTAGGAGGAAAAATCAATTATGGCACCTTTTCTTTATAGTTTTAAATAGTTTTGAGTATGTAGTGTAACAAAAGATTATAACAAAATCAAAATTTTCTAAATTTGTTTTACAATAATAATAATAATAATGATGATGATGATGATGATGATGATGACCACCACCACTACTATCATCTTAAACCATGCATTTACAAGAATATGAATTCTAATGAATTTTAATTTTAGTACATAATTAATGTATTTTTTTTTTTTTACACAAAAGACATACCACAATTTGAACACATTGTCATATTGTAATTAAACGAAACAAATAAAAAATAACAAATATTCTCATTTTGTAATTTAATAAAATATGAATAATAATAACTATGAGCTTATAACCTGTTTTAAAATTCGCGTGTATAAAATGTTATTACACTTTTAATGTCCTCATTTTGTAATTTAATAAAACATGAACAATAAAAATTATGTACACGTATCATGGTTTAGAGTTCAGTTATTAAATTGTAAGTGAATCAAAAATAAACTTAAGATATATTATTCTCAAAGTTGTAAAAAAAAAAAAAGAAAAAAGAAAATAAAATTACCCAATTCTCTCAAAATATGTATGAACAATTTTGTCATCACCCCTCTTGCTCAATATTCTTTTTTAACTGCACGACTGCTTAAATTGAGCAACTCAACACTGACCCAGGCCCGTTAGCACAACATGACCCTCCAGCCGCGTCTGCGCATGCAAATGTCATTGAAAAGGAAGAAAAGCACGAATTGAACAGACAAATACATTCATACATACGCACAAATATATATATGTAAGTATATGTATACATAGCGTTTACAGTTCGTAAAGGCATGTACCCTTTTGTTTACATGGCACAATTAATGCATTTGTGGCACGAGCCATAGCAGAATTGAGTTAATTGAAGTGGGACTTAATTGACCCCTCCGGGGGTGGCCGAGTGGAAGTCGGGCTCGCCTTAGAGCTTGGGCCTCTCGAGGTTCCGGGTTCGACTCGCCCACGGGTGGTGGGTTACCGCTGTAATGGCGGGTGCCTAATGGCCTCCTCTCGGTCGTGCCGGTCAGCCAGGGCTTGCCTAGGCTGGTTAACTCTCCAGGGGTCTTTGCCGGCTAGGGTCCTGAAGCGTGCTTCGCCCTGTGTGCACCCCAGTATGGGATAGCGGCTGCGGACTTCCACGTATCAGAAGTGGGACTTAATTGCCGTCTCATTTGAGCCATTTACTTTTGCGTCCCATGTTGTTATTAATATGAGCCGGTCCAGATCACCGATCGTCCTTGGGCCAACTAACTTTTGGGGTTTGGGTTCGTTGCTTTCATTTTTAACTTTAACAGCACACGTACTTCGTAAATTCAGCTAGAAATGTAGGCGCTTCATTGTCATTTAATGCTATCATTACTAGGGCGTTAAATTAGTCAAACCGAGCCACCCCAGTTGAGTTAAATTCGATTCTATTGAAGCAGAGGGCAATACCCCCAAGTTTTTAAAAAAAAAAAAATTATATAATATAGGGTGTTTATAGTTATATTATTCTTTTCCCACAAATATCAACGCTGCAAGATAATTTTTTTTTTTTTTTTGATAGAGATAAGATAAGACAAAATACTGGTTTGAGTGAACTTATTTATCAAAGTAGAGGAAAAAATGCAAGTGGTCTTGATGATTTCTCTAAGTCGATGAAGATTACGATTTTAACAGATGTCAGGCCTAACTCTATTAATTTAAATCAAGTTAAAAATAAATTAAAATTAAATTATTTTAGTTTATTAAACTAAAATTATTTTAATAGATAATAATTATAGATTAAAATACTAATTTATTACTAAAATAATTTATTTTATTAGATTAAAATTTTTTTATAAGTAATCATTACCTCTTAAAATGATTTATTGTATTAAAATGTTTTATTAAATAACTTTGATAATCAAAATAATAATGTATTATGTTATTTATTAATATACTTTATTAAAAGTAATTATTATTAAAAATAATTATTTGATAACATTAAATTAATTAATTTAAATATGTTTTATAAAATTAATTAATTAATTAAATCAATATGAAATATATTTTATTAAATTCAATTACTTTTATAAAAATTAGAAAAATTAAATATTTCAATAAAATAAAATTAATTGTTGTAAATAAAATTGTACTCCCAAACTTTTTTTTTTTTTGGAAAGAAAAATTAAAAATTGAAAACAAAAAGTTGAAAATAAAATTAGTTAAATATAAATAAAAATATAAATGTTACTAAGCAGGCCGAAACACCTAAATTCATAATCTAAATTGTAAATATATCATCCAAAATATATCGATGTTTTTAAAAATAAAATATAAATAATTTTAACACTTTTATATTTAATATATATATTTTCACATGTATGCATGAAAATACAATAATATTAATTAATTAATTAATAACTACTTAATCCAATTCTTTAATAAAATAAATTTTAATATGTAATTATTATCTATTAAAGAACTCGTCAGTGCTACTGACAACTTCAAGCAAATAAGATAAATCGTTGATACCATTGATATTTTTACATCTTATTTAGTAAATAAGTCTAATTAGGACTCAAATTGGTATTTTGTCTTGACCTTATCCTTATAAAAGTAAACATCCCCACCGCAATTTTGGTCATTAATAATAGGAGTAATTAATTTTGGTCATTACTTTTTTATCCACTTACACCCTTTGAATTTTAAAAACCTACATTTCCATCCTTTATACTTTGGATCGAAGTAAAAATGTTAAAAAATCCGCCAAACATAATAGTTTTGACTCTAAATAAGTTTTACTCCCTATACTTTATATTACCTACACTTACACCCCTTGATTATATTTAGTTTTTAATAAGTATTTTTATCTTTTCACTTGAAAATTTAATATTATTTATAACTTCATGTTAGTTCAAAGTACAAGGGGATAGAGATAAGCTTTTAAAATTTAGGAGGTGTAAATGATTTCACCTTAAATATAAAGGTAAAAAGGTAATTATCTCTTAATAATATATGAAATGTAATTTTTGAGTTAAGTCATTAATAAGATACGAGACTTGGTTCTAGAGTTGAATCATTAATAGTTTAACTTACTCAATTGAATATTTTTTAAATGACTATGCGAATGAACTTTATATATTTACATATTTTTTTAACTTATAACCATTAGTTTATATTACTTGTTAAAAACCTTCAATTAAACTATTAATTCTGAAATTACATTTTTTAGTTTGATCGAGAAATATTAAAATTTATAAAAATTAACTCCCTCACACGAAATTCTTAGTTCCCTCCCTCCCTCCCTCCCTCACTGCTCATTCGAGTCTACATTTGCATTTACTTAAAAACTATTTTATTCAGACGGGAACCATTGAAAAATTCATATTTCTTAACACAACATTTGAAAAGTTCAAGCCAAAATTAAAATGGGATTCACATATTATTTAATGTAGGTCTATAATAAAATTAGGAGTGTTCCATAAATATATTAAGTTTATGCATTCAGTTGTTCAAATCAATGAATTGAGTGAATAGAAATTAGTTTTCAAAATAGATACACAGAAAATGGTAATGTCAAAGTGTAAAGTGGGTTGTCCCACATTGCTTTGAAAGGGGAGTGTGTTGTGATTACATATGGCTACTCAACCTTTAATCATAGGTTCCATAAGTACTTGAATTTTTAGGGGGGGAAGATTTAGATGGATGAACCCATTAATGCACATGCATGGCTCGCTTAATTTTTTTAACCAGCAACATGGATTGTTGATTAATTTCATTTATATGTGTGCATGATTAATCTATCTTAACAACTTGACGTCTATTAATATTTAGAAGCAAATCAATGAAGGACAAATTAAGTCTTAAGAGTATTGCATGGAATGCTAGCTAGACTTTTTATCTATTAATTTGATTTTCTTCGATTCGAAACCAACACATTTATAATTCAAATATTATTATTTGCTTCAATCAAATTTGTTTTTTCTCAAATTCCATTTTTTCTTATTACCATATACAATGTTTTTTTTTTTTAATAATTAAAAGTATATAGATTTCATATTTCAAACCTTTTTCTTCTCTATTTTGGGTTTTTTTTTTTTTTCGCTTATTTCTTGGACGATTTTTCTTTTCTAAATTAAGCTTTTTTTTTTTCAACCAAAAATCATTTAATTTAGACTATTAGTTGCATTATTAACTTCTTTCACGAAAATTGAAATAAAAAATGAAACGACGCGGTGGAAAACAATTTAAGTATGCCAGTAAAAGGGCCGGGCCTTCAATTTTTTGACTTCATCCATGACTGTTGGTTTGGACATGCACCAATGACCATCCGAGGAATTACGAGTCGAGCTTGGCCATAATAATGATACTCCTCATAGGAGATAGTTCTGGGCCAATAAGCCCAATTCACACCTTGGTTTGAGATTTGCGGGCTTGAGCCCACTCATATTTTATTTTCTTTCTCATGAACAGATATTAATATTATTATTATTTCCTTAAGGAAATGTAATTCATGTCTCAAGGTATAACTTTGCCACTGTTTGGGGGTGTGGGTGTGGGTGTGGTTCTGTGTTTCTGTTAATGTATCTCGTGAATAAAACTGTAAATAATTTAACCCGACCCAACTCGACTCCGGCCCTAATTTGTTTCAGCTTGCGGATCATTTGTCTGGAGTAGGGCTTAAGCTCATAAAAAAGTTCTAACTAAAAATTAGGTTTACAATCGGGGTCGACTTGTTCAACATAAATCAACTAATAAATAAAGCTAGTAACCTCTTTTAACCGATATCTTATTCAACCCGGTAGCTAGGGCTTGATTTAATAAGGTGGTAAGCAGGGTTATTACATAGAAATATCAAATTAATGAAATGTACTTACACGTAAATTCAGTATTATGTTTGAATTAAGGGTTTATCAAGGGAAATGAAAGGGATTATAATTTAAAATTTCTTTTTTTATTTGGATTGTGACGAAGAATGATAAGAAAAAGTCACGAAGTTTAAAAAATTGAGTTTAACTAAATTAAAAATCTAATATATTGGTAAATACTTTTTATTCTAAGAATAATTATCTTTTTACTCCTTATTTAATGTGAAAATCATTTATATATATTCCTTGAATTTTAAAAACTCACCTTTACACCCTTTATACTTTGCATTAAGGTAAAATTACAAATGACGTCAAATTTTTCAGTGAAAAGACAAAAATACTTATTAAAAATAAAATAAAATTAGGAGGTATAAGTGTATAATGTGATAACAGATGGTACAAATGCAATTTTTAAAGTTATTAAGAATCAATTTTAACGAATTTTTTAACGTTTTCATTTTAGTTCAAAATATAATTGTATAAAAATGGGTCTTTAAAGTTTAAGAGATGGCAGTGATTTTCAAGTTAAGTACAAAAGTAAAAAGGCAATTAACATTTTACGTTATTATATTTCTTTGAATCCATTGGCATAAAATATGTATTTAGAAATTTATATTTTCTTACTCCCTTTTTTATTTTTCTTCTCCTATTTTACTTTTCCTTACTAAATCGTCACTTCAAACACCGGCTTAGAAAATTAATTAATTTTTCTAAACTCAACGACCCGAACTTAGTGATCTTACTGTTAATTTCATTTAATTCCTGCCCTGTTCGAAAGTACCGTTAGACAACCCGATCCCATGCTGGATCGTGGCCACCTACAATATAAGATAGAATGGAACAAAACAGCACTGATGAATATTGTCATTGCATGCATAGTGTCCGAAAGGGTTGTTTCTTGGACCATGTCCAATCGACCAACTTTGTGGTAGGAAAAGATTTGTGGCCTGTGAATGCACATTTAAGGGTTGATGAGTTGGGGAGACTTTTTATCATATTAATATGGTTGTTTCTTGGACCATGTCCAATCGACCAATTTTGTGGCAGGAAAAGATTTGTGGCCTGTGAATGCATATTTAAAGGTTGATGAGTTGAGGAGATTTTTTGTCATATTAATATGGGTAAATTATATCTACTTTTCTTTAACATTTGAGTTATTACATTTAGTATTCATAATATGTAAAAGTTACACTTGTCCTTTTTATTTTGAAATATTATTAATATTTACTCCCATCTGATAAAATCAGTCATTAAAACTTAATATAAAATGTCAAACTAACTAAAATATTAGGTATTTTTCTTATTTTACCCTCTCTTTTTTTCTTTACAAAAATTCTAAAAAACTTTATATTTTTACTTATTTAATTTTGGAGATTTTTGTAAAAAAAAAAAAAAAAAAAAAAAACTGATGAAAATATGAGAGATGGAGGGATAAAATAGAAAAACGTTTAAAATTTTAGTTATTTTAATATTTTTTGTTAAGTTTTAATAGTTAATTTTATCAGAAGGGGTCAATGCTAAAAACATTTCAAATTAACAAAGATAAGTGTAACTTTTAATACTAAGTAATATTACTTAAATATTAATGGGAGGCAGATATAATTTACTTTATTATTTTTAGTGAGAAATTTCATATAATTGACATCATACCCGCCATTCTCTTAGGACTCGTTTGGAGGCTCAAAACTAGTAAAAAAGTACCAAAAGTTACATTTTGTAACTTCAGGTGTATAGAATCACAAATTTTCTCACTTTTTTGATTTGTTATAGCAAAAAATAAAACAAAAAGTTACAACTTTTTTATTTGCTACAGTAAAAAAACATACAAAACACACAAAAAATTATCACTTTTTTATTTGTTATAGTAAAAAGTTTATCAAACACCTAAAAGTTGTAAAAAAAAAAAAAAAAAACTAAAAAATACATATTGTTCCACCAAACATACAAAAAATGTAACTTAAAAAACACACAAAAAAACTACCAAAAAGTTTCACTTTTTTTCTTGTTTTTTAACCTCCAAACGGACTCTTAATATATAAATTAGAAAAAATTGTAAATCTCTACACCGATGCTCAAATAAAAAAAAAAAAATTCATTCTACTAATCTCGCCATAATTAATTATTTATCTCAGTAATTTAAACCAGCGACAGTTGAAAAGAAGTAACATGCTTTAACTAGCTGCACTCCTTCAGTTGGTGTAAAGTGTACATATATCCAATGAGAATTAATGAATTATTTTTATTTTTATTTTTATTTTTCTAGTGGTATTTCATGTTCCATTATTAATTACTGGATCCGTTGGAGTGTAAAAAAACTCTAAAAAAATGAAAAATATTGAAAAATTTTAAAAATTATTTACTTTTTATCTCATAGTATGAATTACAAATTCATGATTTATCTCATTTTATTTCACTTTTTATAAGTTCAAACGCACCCATGTATATTGTAAACTAATGCATGATTGATCATAGTTTGTTTGACTGACAAAAATAGATCACTCCTAACCACTGCGTTGTTGGGTTTAGAGGTGGACCATTAAATTTTTTACTACTTATATAGCTACATTCAAGAAAAGCGGGATATTCAGTTGTGTTTTAAGTAGTAATAAATCCCATTGACCATGTTTTTACCTATTTCTTTCAAACGTTTCAATTATTTATTTATTATTTATTTTTTTTTTCAGAATTTTTTGAATAAACCCATGGCAACGAGTGCTTAATAATACCCATCCCAGTCATACTTTGAAGTTTACACTGGGCTCTACGTGCTGGTCAATTTTATAGCAGTCAAGGGAACATACTTTTTTTTTAATATTCGTTTCGTCTTGTATGTGTGTGTGTGTGTGTGTGAGAGAGAGAGAGAGAGAGAGAAGGGGGTGGGGAAGAAGAAGAAAAAACAAAAGGGCTAGCTGTAGTTGCAATATTTTAAAAGGAATCATGCACTTTAAAAAAGAAAGTGGCAGGGTGCAAGTTGAAAAACCATCTCACGTTTAACAGTGTTCGCAATGACCTTCCAACAGCCCTAATATAGTAAGCAATGATGAGAATTTTTAATCATAGAATTCAAGTTTAGGCTCGTTCAAAGTACTAAATTTTATAAAAAATTTTTAAAAATATTTAAAAATTTTTAATTTTTAACTATTGTAATTTTTTTATTTTTATTAATTTTTTTATCACTCCAAATGCACTATTTGTTATATGATGATTAAACCCAATTAATTAGGTGGCTAGTAGTCAATTTGCTTGGAGAGGCGCGGTGATAAAAGAAGAGCAGTGCACTTACGGCCATTGAATTTGATTGTTACTATCTTATTCTGACAAGTTGACAGTTCATCTGCGTGTGAAACTTTAATATTTAATTGGAATAGTTACAACGAAATATGATTTTCTATTCTATTCGTTCATATATATGTGTGTGTGTATATATATATATATATGTGAGATTCTAAAAATTAATTAATTACTACTACTTGCGACTGTTCAATGTTGCTCGTTCATTTGTATGAGATTTTAACACGATTGTTCGATTTAATCATTCATTTACATAGAATCCCAAAGTAAACAATTCTAACCATTCATCTACATGAAATCCTAAAATCTATTTTGTTGCTTCCACCACCATTTACGTTACTATCTAATTTTGCTTAGTTTAGATGTACAATTAGATATGGTAGGATTATTTAGACATAGACAATCCTTAATTTAGGGGGTGTTTGGTTGACAAAAAATGGAGTAAAAAGATGTGACGTAAAAGTGAAATATGAAAAATTTTAATTGAAAGAAAGTACAAAAAATAGTTAAAATTGGTAAATTTTGATGGTTTTTAGTGGTGCCAAACAGGACTTTAGCTGTTAACTGTTAGAATATTCTTAATTGAGCATACATTAATTGATTTTATATTTACTAATTAAAATGGGTTGGACCTAAATTTGGATTAGATTAATACGGTAAGCCCTAAATAGTAGTGATCTATTATTTTGGCTTAGCGTATAACTTTTAATGTGGCAATGGTTAACCCGTGTAGACTTATTGAACCAATTGAGTTTGTTTATAGAAGGGTCCACTATGATTAGGATTTTTACATGCTAAATGCACTTTTTTCCTTAACAAATACAATTTTCTATAAAAGAATCGTAATATAAACTAGGGTACGGACAAGGAAAATCATAGTTGTCATATATAAGCTAATGAAAATTGAATTGCATGATTACTTTACCTGCAAGAAGTAAAGATCATGTATCACAATTTGGTTAGGGAATCAATTAGGTTATGTAGCTAGGTTAAGGAACCAGTTAGGAATTTAAGTTATAATTTTGAGTCAATAAATTTGGGTTAACGGATTATAACTTAGGAAGAAAAATAAATTGATTCTATTTAAGTTCAGTTTTAGTTTAAGTATTAGGGGAAATAGCGAGACTTTCCCGTGAAATTAGTTGAATCAACCAAGTCATAGATTTCTAACTCATTGGGTTATAGAAAATTGGGCCAAAACTTAGGTCAAAATTAGTGATTTCAAATGAAAGGTCTTCTAAATAATTTAAAGAAATTGATAGTATTCATGAAAAATATTAAAATCCAAATAATTTACTAGACTCAGATAAATAAATTTATAAAATCTAAGAGTTAATAAAATTCAAACTAAAATAGACATAAATAATCAGATATATAGAGGGGTGTCAAAATGGGCGGGTTGGGCGGGTTAGTGATGGGTTTAAACGGGTTAGAGGTTAAATGGGTGTAACCCAAACCCACCCATTTAAAAGACGGGTTAAATATGGGCGGGTTGAATACGGATTATATCAAACCCATGAACCCATATCCAACTCATTTACTTATAACCCAACTTACTTTTTAAAAAAAATTAAAAATTTATTTCAATTAATGTGTATATATATATAAATACATCAATATTTATTTTAATTAATATAATATTATACATATTATATAATATTATATATTATATTTACATTTTTTAGTTAATTTCGAATTTGTACGAACCGATTTATTTTATATTCAATTTTAAATCAACAACTCTCTCTCTCTCTCTGCGCGTACGCGTGCACGTATGTGTGTGTGTGCGCGCATGCGCGTGTGCATGTGTGCATGTGTGTGTGTGTGTACATGTGCGCGCGCGCGTGTGTGCATGTGTGCGTATGTGTACGTGTGCGCACACGAGCTCGTGTGTGTGTGCGTGTGCGCGCCCGCGCGTGCATGTGCATGTGTGCCTCCACGTGCGCGCGTGTGTAGGCGTGTATGCATGTATTTGCGCGCGCGCGCGCATGGGTGTAGGTATATATGCGTGTGCGCGCGCGCGCGTGTAAGCATGTATGCATATATTTACGCGCACGCGCATGGGTGTAGGTATGTATGCGTGTGAGCGCACGCACGCGTGTAGGCATGTATGCATGTATTTACGCGCACGCGCATGGGTGTAGGTATGTATGCGTGTGTGCGCATGCGCGCATGTAGGCATGTATGCGTGTGTGCGCATGCGCGCATGTAGGCATGTATGCGTGTGTGCGCACGCGCGCATGTAGGCATGTATGCGTATGTGCACACGCGCGCGCGTCTAGGCATGTATGCGTGTGTGAGAGTGCGCGCGTGTGTAGGCATATATGTGTGTGTGCGAGCGCGCGCGCATGTGTGTAGGCATGTATACGTGCGCGCGCGCGTGCGTGTGTATATGTGTGTAGGCGTGTGTGTGCGCGCGCATGTGTGTGTAGGCATGTATACGTGTGTGGGCGCATGTGTGTACGTGCGCGCACATATTATTTGTATTGAGTACGAAGGAAAATAGGAACAGAGAATGGAAGAAGAAGTAAATTATATGTAATGTATATATTATTATACATTTATTATATACGCTTAATATATATATACATGTATTATATATATAATGTATATATTATACATTTATTGTAGATATTGCTAGAGAGAGAGAGAACAGTGTAAAAAGTGAGAGGGGTTAAACTATTTTTTTTAATTTAAATGGTTGTTTTAATGGGTCCCGTTTCACAACCCATTTACACCCGTTTATAAATTGATATTTTATAAGTTACCCAATTACAACTCAATTAGTAAAATAATAGGACCCAAACTCATTTATTATGGGTTTAATTGGGTGGGTTGATGGGTTTGGGTCAATTTTGCCACCCCTAGATATATATAATAATCACAAAAGGGGGAAAAAAATTCCCTCTTTGGTATGTATTTTTATATGTTGAAGGGGGACTCGAAGTGCCACATCTTTAAGACATTATGATGGAGTTCCTAAATATATGGCTGGAATTTGAAATTTCACATCTTAATGAGTTGCGAAATAATGATGAGAGATAAAAATAAAAACTGTTCGTTCTTATTCCTTGATAGATCAAACATCGTAATTCTTTTAAATTTGAAAAATTATTCTAGAGAAATGATATTTCACTTCAGTATTAGTTTCCCTCACTTCACATTATTTTTGTAGATTAAAACTGTTGTAAAATGAGAGAAACTAATAGAGAAGTGTTAATATCCTCACCTATTATTCTATATTATCATATACAAGAAATAATTGTCTCTATAATTCGTAAATATATATATAATAAGAGTTGAGGTATTTCATGAATTATAATAGGAATCAATTTTCAATCATCATTGCATGGGATAAATTTCGCTTAAATTGGTTAACATTATTTCTTATCTTATTCTTGGTTCCGAATCCCGTTCCTGCTCCATGCGTAACATATCCTATTGTTGTTTTCACCATCGGCAGCATTACAGTCTTTACAGACATAGTTCAGGGAAAAGACTAAGCTTCCACATTGTTATTAAGATCTAACAAGCTCAAAGGTTCTCAATCATTTTGCAGCTTAACGGAAAATTGCAAACACAAAAAGGCAAGAGTCCAGTAGTGCTATTAATAAGTATACATACTTTTTGAACCGGGTGTAAGGGGATTTCAGCATATGAATAGGATACATTTGGTTGGTAGCGTGAGTAAGACAGCACGAAATGAAATTGAGAACGTGAATAGAGTGAGTATGAATGTGAGAATTGATAATCACATTTTGTATGCATAGAGAATGAATTTTAAGGTGAAAGTGATGTATGCTTAGTAAAGTAAATTAAATAAGAATATGAGTAAATAATCAATAATATTACTCTCACATAAAAAAAATAATCATTCTAAAAAGGTATAAAAATTAAGATAATTGGGTAAATCTTCCATCAAGCCTCGTTCTCCTTGTGGAAGTATACGGCATTCCTATGATTTAATAGAGGATGGCTTTTACTCCTATGAGAATAATAAATGGAAGAATAACCATGATATTCAATTACTCAAAAACACAATCAAACATGAGAACATAATAGTTATACATATTTTGGCTCTGATTGTGAGTTTAGGAGAGAAAAAGAAAACAAAAAAATATTTGTTTGGAGAGAAGAAAATGATAATATTTTCTTTCTATTTATTTGTAAATTTAGAAAAGAAAGAATAATAATAAGAAGAAATGAAAGGAAAATAAAGTGCATATTGTTATTTTATCATTAAATCATTTGAGGTGTTAGAAGATTATCAATTTAATTAACACTAGGATATATTTGTAATTTTTTTGTTGTTCTTTATTTTATAGGCAAATATGTCATTTTGAAAGTTTCATCAATTCATTTTTTTTCTTCTCTCTATTTCCTCCTATTTTTGGGACAAGGAAATTTTTTAAAATTTTAACACTTACTTTTCTTTCCATTTTTTTGTCTTCTTTCCTAACCAAAATAATAATAATAATAATAATAAAATAAAATAAAAAACAAGTGATAAATTCTAAAATTTTTCCTTGTTTTTTTCTTCCTTAGTTTCTTTCCCTTTCATTACTTTTATTCTAAGGAGCAACCAAATGTAACCAAAAGTGAATAGAAATTCCAGTACCCATCAGCAGTGTGAGTGGACCATTTTCAACATATGGGACTATGGTGCCCTTTTCTTTCTCAGAGATTCCACTATAGACTTGTTCTGCTTGTTACTATTACACTGGATTTTTGCACCAAGAAACACGTGCTTCTTTCCTCCAGTATATTGGGCTGGCTAGTAATCATCCTTTAGGCACAGGGCCAAACCCTAATTATTTAATTTTCATGATTTATTCATTGACTCCTGCATATGGATTGCAATGCAAGTTGCAGCAGTGATAACAACCAAGCAAGCTTTGCATTTTGCCGGCAGCCCCATCAAAGAATTAAAATGGAGGAAACCACATCAACTATTGACATATACATGTGTTGTCTACATAAATGATGGAAAGACTTAGTGCCGCAATCAACGAATGAACATGATTTCAAGGGAGGTGTTTGGAAGGCAAAACAAATTAAAAAAAATAGTATAAAAATGACACGTAATGAAATTTGATTGGAAAGAATTGGTAACTTTTGTAACTTTCAATGAAGTTCGGTAAACCAAACACCCTTCAAATAACAATTATAATTGAATTAGTGATTGTAGCTATAATGGTCGTTGAATCAGTTAACAGCAACCACTGTTGACCGATTCAATGATTGTTGATTTAGAACAGCTTACCACTACTAGAAAGGGGAAAACGCTCGACTGCTTGAGGCAGTCATCTAAAACTCTTAAGGCAATCGTCTACAGTATAATTGACCACTTAATGACTGCTTAAAAGCGATCGTGGATGCCATAATCGAGAAGGATTATATGCAACAGCTTAAGGTAGTTATGAAATTTCTAGACCACCCAAAGCAATCGAATATTAATTTCGGTTATTCCTTTTGGGTGGTTGATTTTTCCCTTTCAACGACCGCCTCTAGGCTATTGCCAAACATGGCAACGGGTAAAGGTCTTAGACAATCACCTTGAAGAGGCCAAGTATACTTTTTTTTTCCACACCCTTGCATATTTTTTGCTAAAACCAATGGAAACCTATATATTCATACAACCAAACCTATACATTCACACATCCCTGATTAAACATTCAAATAAACAATGCCACGAGAAATGAAATTATCCACAAAACATAATTATTTACAAAAATGACTTTTCAAATAGTTATTACATTAATTTTACAAAAGATAACAAAAGATATTTTTGCGGGAAGGTCAGAGTCAAAACCTCAGGCGAACCTATCAAATCTGAAATTGATTAACAAAAAAATTAAATCAATAAAGGTTAACTGAAAATAACTTGTAAAATTTAGAAACTTTAAATTTAAAAGCAAAATTAACTTGTAATAATTTATATTTAAACAAATTAAAACAATAAATTACTCAAGGTCATTTCGGGCAATCTGTAACTCAGATTCTCGTGCAGTTTGTTTATGCAAGTCCCTAATGGTTGGAACTCATTACTTGTCAAGTTTTGTTTTGATTAGATGTCATATGCTTAGTTTGAGTAATTGAGTCCTCTGTGGCATGTTTCTAAGTTTTAAGTTTTGAGTAGAACCTACTTGGGGCCACTTTAGGCGATCCATAGGTCGGATTCCCGTGCGGTTCGTTCCTATAACTCTTAAATGGCTAGCACTCACTATTTGTCAAGTTTCGTCTAAATCAGACAGCGCATGCTTAGTTTGTGCAGTTGAGTCCTCTGTGGATGTTTTTAAGTTTCAAGTTTCGAGTAGAACCTACTCAGGGCCATTTCAGGAGACCCAAAGCTCGGATTCTCGTCCGGTTCATTCCTGCAAGTCATAAATGGCTACCACTCATTGCTCATCAAGTTTCATCTAGATCAAAGAGCGCATGCTTGGTTTGGCCAGTTGAGTCTTCTGTGGACGTTTCTAAGTTTCAAGTTTCAAGTCGTTTCATATTTCAACCTATGTTAAAAGGTCAAAGTTGTAAGTATCATGTTTGAACCTATGTTCAACTCATGTTTAAGTTCAAAGCTGTAAGTTTCATGTTTTTATGTTTGACTTTACTTTACATTTTAAGTCTACAAACAGAACATCACATATATAGACATTTACGTAAAAGTTTGTAAACTATAAAATAGTAATGAAATTTATTCAAAACAAAATTTATATATGCAGTTGCAAATAATTAAAATTGTACCACATCATCATCGTCTTGATGTACTGGAGGCTGGGGTAGTCCGGTGTCATCATCGCCATCCTACATTTAATAGTTCAAAATTTTATTTATTCCAATTATCTGAAAACAAAATAACATGATGTTTTAATTAATGCATGATTAATACTCAATTTCTTACCTAATTGAAATGTCATGGGCCATGGAACTCCACTTGCAACTGATCCCGTATATGGTCGATATGCTGAACCATCTCATCGTTGAACTCATTAAGGACATCAGCCCGAACTTCATCCCGAAGCTCAACTTAAACCGAGGCATGGACCTTAACTCGAACCGAGGTAAGGATCTCAGCCTAAATTTTCACCTGGATCTCAAACCTAATCTTGTCTCGAATCTCAGCCCAAAGATGATCGTGCAAGTCAACCTAGAAAGTGTCCAAGCTAGCGGCGATAATGGCTTCAATCTCCTCATTCGTGTGCCTTTGGGAGTTGACAGAGGAGGCAACTGCAATGGCCTACCAGACCACTAACCTTAGTATGTCACTGCTAACACCATGTGTATAGTTGTGCCCATGCCAACCTACAACCTCCATGAAGATGGCATCGAGCTTCTCAGTTGAATCTTGCTCACCCTCAGAGAGCTTAGCTAGGCATGCCTATACCTCATCAATGATCGCCCATACATCCGAGTGCTGAGCATTGCGTATCATTCGAATACGTATAGTCAATCGATCGGGATCCCTTCTGCACGCATCTACACCAAATGTAAATTAAGTTAGCATATATATGCAACAACTACTAATGCATAATAAAAATTGCAAAATCGAGTATTAAAAATTACAAAATCGAGTAATGAATTTATATATCTCATGGACTATATCCTGGATATGCCTCCCCTTTGTCGTGTGAAATGAGCCAAGGTTGGCCCGATTCATTGTATTTTTCAACGACTCAACCTATTTTTGCAAATCCTTTTACATCTTCTAACATTTGGTCATATAGACAGGTCAGAATCTAAGTGGACAATTAATCATATTATCCTAATTGAAAATATTATATAAAATGTCTGAATCGAGATGTATTAAGTTTTCTTACTTTAACCTCCTGTCAAATGCAGTCCAGGGTCTCGGTGGGAATTGCCACCCAATCCACGGTAGATAAGGACATGATGCATCCGTCATGGAATATCACACCCAACTGCCTAATAAGACTGCTACCCGACTTTCCCACGGGGTGGTAATAGTCGCTGAACTCAACCTGAAGAGGCTAGCCACTACCCTAACCTCGTAGGGGGGCAGTAAGACCTCTCGTAGCATAAGAGGTTGCTATGGTACTCGTCAAACCTACAATTGTTTATTTCAATTGTTGAATTATGATCCAAATCCATGAAATTTAATAATGTTAAAAGTTAAATAGCACTTCTATATATGTATAGAAACATATATATCTGACGCTGTCGAGGTGCAAGGATCCGATGAAGGCGTTATACAGGCCTAGGGGACTCTAGTCGAAGGGGATGTAGTGGTGTGTGGCAGTACCCAACGGGACGTTAATGCAGTGTGATGCCCACAGCTGGTAGGGGATAACGGGGGTTGCGTAGAGCCTGTCCCTAAAAAGGGAGACATATGTGCGATAGTAGAATAAGGGGATAAGTGAAGTAAGGAGCAAGATGACTCCAATGGAGACATAAATGGCATGAGTACAAGAGATGATGGAGGCTATGTATGTGAGGCCTGTCAGATACTGAAGGGGATTAGATAAGGGTGGGTCAGCGAGTAGCTATGGGGTCTGTGGCTTGGGGGTGCAATAAGGTATAGATACCTAAGTGGTCTCCGGCTCCGATCAAGGCTTAGTGTGATTGGGGGCCTGCATAGGACTAGAATCAATATAGGCTTATGTATCGTCTGTAATAACCTGAATTTTTTTTTTCTTTATTAAATTGCATAAGTGTGGTGGTGATATTTGTTATAGTAAAAATCTAGAAAATTGAGGATTTGAAAATTTTTGGAATTATGGAAAGATTTTCGGATTGAATTTCACCCTATGTGGGAGTTTAATGTAGAATTTCTAAAATTTTTATCCAAACACTTCCTAGCCCAATTACTTATTTGGTTCAAACCAAGCCCATTAACCCATGGGTCAACCCTTTTCTTTGACTCACTTCAACTCACTTTATCACTCAATGAGTTGACTCATGAATAGTTGCTCTAAATTATTTCCCGACAACTTCATTTTCCATCCTCCATATACTCTCACCATCTTTCAAAATTATTTGACTAATTAGACAAAGAGAAGACCCTACATTGATGACCTTAAAGCATCTTTTTCAAATTATTTAGCAAACAAGATTTAAAGTATTTTGTTTGAAAGCTAACATGATTTAAAGCATTTTGTTAATTTGTCAAAAAGCTAGCATGATTGTTTAATTTGTCAAAAAGTTAGCATGATTCCCGAATCATGCCACCCATCTTCACCCATCCTCCAACACCTATCTTAAATTATGTGGTTAGATAGTCAAAAAGGCTAAGCTAGATTATTTGTATTATACTACCTAATGCATAATGCTACTTTAGTAGTTTTCAAGTCTAGGTAGTGGAGCTTGTTTTTCTCTATCGACACTTCTTCTACACTCTCTATAAATTGTGTCTTCAAAGAGAAGAAAATAAGAGAGAAATAATAATAAATTATTAATTAGTGAGGCTGAAGATTTGGTGTTGCTTGGAGGAAGAAGAAAGGCTAAGAATTTTTCAATTTGGGTGGTGTTCAAAGCTAACTCATTTTTCCTTCTCAGACTTGGTCATTAATATCTTCATTGAGGTAGGATGATGAACCTCCTAAAATATATTTGATGCATTTTCTGGTTTGAAGTATGAAACTTGATTATGATAAAAATAAATACCCGTATATTGGGGGTAGGGAAACCAAAATTTCGACTGATGTAACTCAATATGCTGACAACTCTCTATTTGTAACTTCTTATGTGCTTCTGACCCCTAAAACTATGGAATTAGGCTTCGATTAAAACATAAAAGTTGTAGCCCTTTCAGTTTTCTTTTCAACCCAAAAAAAATTGCATCAATTCGATTTGTGAATAAAAAGTTATGCCCAAAATACTGAGCACGTGTAAAACTGCGTTTTCTGAACAAACTGAATTCAAAGCTATTTTTGTACCTTTAGACCTTAGAATTTTAAAAAGTGTAAAACATGAAAGTTGTAGGTCTTGAAGTCTAGTTTCTACAGATATAAATTTTATAGATATTGGAGTCTTGCTATATTTTATATGAATTTTCTTTCAAGCTGCTATTCTGCTTAGCTTTAATTGATGCTTGTTTGGATTTGTTTAGAATATTATGTTTAAAGATTTATTTAAATTTTCAATTTCCTTCTGTTAGTTATTGTCATGTTAATAATTTCTATTGATATGAAATTATTTTAAACTAGATATTATTTATTATTTGACACTCTAATATTGATGATAATTGACTTAGATAATCAGTTTCATCATGGATAGTTGGATGACTTATTCAAACTAAAATGCTAGTATTTGATAAAATGCCCAAAAGAAACAATGGACTTGTTCTTTTCTCATTTGGTCTTTCTTAAATGAATTTGATTTATTTTTAGGCATTGTTTTGTCAACCTAGCAAGTTATATAACTATATTTTTATGATTAAGTGAATTTAATGAAACTCATTTAATACCTTCCTAAACATTGGAATAATTCTGTGGACATTTGTGGATATCTTGAAGCAAAAAAAAAAACTATGATAAGGGTTTGGTTATAAATAAGATGATGATTGGAAATTTATTTAGATTATTTTGAATAAAATAAAACTTATCAATTTTGCTAAAAATTAAATATAAGTCAAAGAGCTATTTATTTTCTTTATATTTCATAAAATAATTAAATAAAAGGTAAAAGAAGCAAAAATCGAGATTTACAGCCAATGAGGTTCGAATTTGCGACTTTAAATCGCAATTAGGGTCGCCCACCCACTAAGCTACCAACCTCGGCCTAATTAATGTACCATTAGAAATAATTTTATTCTTATCAAATTTGGTACGGTAAACTTGTCAAAACAATTAACTAAAATACTAATTCGTATTCTAATTTTTTTTTTTACTTGCTACTTGTTAATTTACATGTAGTACCTACCTTTGTGATAATGATATTGGTGATTATGTTAAATCTTTGATTTATTGAGAATTACTATTAAATTATGGATTTAAATAAAGTGCTTAAAAATATACTGCATGTGAGTGAATAATCCCACTTTTGATTCATCGCCCGGGAACATTGCCGGTTGTTATTAAAAATATCTGATTTCCATACAAGGTACCCTTGGAATGTAAAAGGGTGAGAAGAAATTAAGGCACTCGGTGCTAAAGTTATTTTTGGCAATGGGGTGATGGGTGGGTAGAAATGGCCTTTTAGATGAAGATGGGAACATGCATTTTATTTGGGAGATGCTCCCTTCTGACCTGGCCAGTCAGGTAGCCGGTTGCGACGGCTAGGTTTTTGGTAGGTGACACCGTCGGTATGCATTGGATGCTAAGCCCGTAAAGTCACTGGTTCCCAAGGCTGGGGGTAGAGGAGGATAGGAGTATGATTATCTTAGGAGGATTTAGATTAAACTCCTTTACAAAATTTTACTGTGACTAGCAACCTCTCTTATTATGTATGAATGATGTGTTGGAGTTATTTAATTATATTTAATTCCTCTCGATTAATATTTTATAAATATATATATATATATATATATGTATGTATGAAACCTATATCGCTACGGGGTTTGATCCCGAGACCTTGAAAATCTAAATCTGAGATCCCTACCACTGCGACACAGACTTCATTGTGGTACACACATCAATATTTAGCTATTTTTACATGTAAGTAAAATAGTAGTTACGGTGACGGTTTCATCGAACCATTGTAAGTATAATTTACATTATTCAGTTGAGATCTATTGAATTAATTGTTGCATAAACAGTATGTCACCTAAACACATTTACTGTAATGGGTCACTTAATATAGTGTAGTATTATAACCACTGCATATAAGCACCTAGGAGATTCTGATTACTGGGCTTTAGTAGCTCACCCCTTGTGGGAATATTTTTTTCATGATATTAAGCACAGGGATACAGAAGATGAGCTGGAAAGAGACTAATTTCTCTTAAATATTCCATCAGAAGAATTATTTATTTTTTTTTCTTCTTTCCTGCGCAGAGCTGGAGGACTTTATTTTTGGTCTGTAACAATTGTTGGATGATTGTAATTATTAAGCATAGACCTAATTTGCTTTTATTTGGTATGTAATGTTAATCGCGTGGTTGGGACACTTAGATGGCTCTGTAATATTTTTTCCTATCTTTATTTTGTGTCCTGTAGTTGAAATCCCATCAAATGGTTCATTCCAATGACTTATAAATATTGTTTGGGATAAACAAGGGATTTTGAATATCTTAAATTTTTCTTACGGGTCAACCCCAGTTTGGAGGAAAATTCTGGGGTGTGACAGCATGTTATTATCATCTTATTTTTATACCTAACAAATAAATCCCAAGTCACCCCTAGGCATTCGGTTATGAAAATCCGGGGCGTGACATCGTCAGGGAGCTACATGGCATCGAGATCAATGTGGTGCTCTACATCCGCAGCTGCTGCGACGGCTGCACATGCATAGGTCAAGCGCAGCTGCTCACCGATGGTAAGTGGACGATCTCTCTTCCTATCACGCACTATATAATAACTCTTACGCGTTGAAAGATGTATAAGTTTGAAATCTAAATTTAACAAATTATAAATGAATAAATAATAGAAACCAAGGCATATATATGGTGCAATATCCAGGTACGTCATGCAATTATATATTCGACTAAATCTCCTTTAATTGTTTCTCTAAGCCTGTCAGCATCCTGGTCGTGAGTTGGGATGACGGTGTCGCTAAGCTCTTGCTGTGGGTACACTTGTACCTTCGGATCATTGCAATCAATTTAAAATACCCCTTTCTTGACATTTTAATTGTGACATGCCAATTTGGATTTGCAAGATCCTCGATGAAGTAAACTGGATCAACTTAGGATGTTAGAATAATAGTTCATTGCTGATCCGATCCTCTTTACATATGAGGTTGTTGAAGTCCACCAACATGGAATGAAAATCATTGTTTTTAATACTGCGCTTAGGATTACCTAATTACACTTGAACATAAAAACTTTGTGCAAGTTATTATATTTAATTTCGATAATATCTATAAGCAGACCATAATAAAATACAGTTCCCAAATGAGGTTTTTTGTCCTTTTGCTTGAAAAAAATTAGGGTATCAGTGTTGAGAGCTATATATCCTATAGTTCTGAGTCATTCCTCTATTGTCCAACTTTTTGCTACAGAACGTCACAAACTTTGTAAGAATGTGTAGATGTAAAAGGTCTGTCTGCTAGTGTAAGGATTTCGACAGAGAAAAATTCACTAGACGTTTCACCAGCGTGCACCTGATCGAGAATACATGATCCCACTCTTATTCAATGGCCTTAATCCGTTGTTCTATTGTCAGACGAAATTTTAATAGTATCTCTATGTAGTTCTTCAAGTACACAACACATAAATAGTGTTTCCCACATTTATATATGTACAAAGAGAATAATGGGAGTAGCTACATGAAATTGCCTAACATAAAGCTGGCATAAACAGTGTTAAGTATAGGATAAATAATTACATTCCCAAATTGTTCGAATTGGACAATTCAAGGATTGCATACATCGATTTGTGCATCCTCATCACAATAATGAATAAAGTCTTAAAACACTCAACTCGTCGCATCATAGATGATTAAACTGGCTATTGTGATATGATCCTCGAATTGGTCTAAATTTATTTTAAAACGTGAATGTATGCACTGTATGAAAATAACAGCTTAGCGAATTCTAACAGGGAATCTCTGATTTGTTATTAAGAACTATTTGGAGATTTCGAGATAGTTATTGGGATATTAACCCTAATTGAATTTTATCTCTAAATTTATTAAAGTAAATTTCACTTTGAATTAAATATAACCCTTGAAGAATTGTAATCCTAATTGAATTTCACCTTTGATTAAATTAAACCCTAGTTTAATTTAATTAACATTAGATTTTAATATATTTTAATCCTAATGAAGTGTTTATGGGATTATTGTCTTTTACTTTTTATTATTTTCAATATAAATTTACTTCAGGGAGTTTAATGATTTTAATATTATGCATGTATTATTTGAACACATTTACTTTTAGATTTATGGATTAATCTTTAAAATTTACGCTTCAAGTGTCTAAAGGATTAATTAATATCCAATTTTTAAGTATCTTAAATATGAAATTAATTTTATATTTAAACTAAGATATTAACAATTAATTTTAACTTATTTCATACTTTATTTAAGTCAATCAAATCTAGCCTAATTTTAGTTTATTTGAATCAATTATAACTTTTTGATAAATCATAAGACTATTGCATCCATAATCTACTAATTTATTTTCATAAATAAAATGTTTTCAAAGAATCAGTCTTTTTAAATTAAAATTATTATTTACTAAAAAAATTAGTTAAAACTTTAGTATTCATTAAATATGATTATTACTTGCTAAAAAATATTTTTATTTTCAAAAAATTATTTATGTGAACAGCTAATTTGAGTATGATAAATAATATCAAATTTTTAAATTAAAATTTTAATTTATTAAAAAATTTTAGCTAAAACTTATGTTAATTAAAAATAATTATTACTTGATAAAAATATTTTTATTTTCAAAAAAATACTTTAAATGAACAACTAATTTAAGTATGATAAATAATTACTTTTAATAAATTATATTAACACAATACATAAAAAAAATTATTTTACTAGAATACATAATATAATAACTAATATAATAACTAATGGTTGTTTATTAAAAATATTTTCCAAGTGAGAAAACAAATAAATTAAATCATCACTTAATATTTCGTTAGTATAAAAATTAATACGTATTAGTTATGTAAATTAAATTAAATCATCTTAATAGTAATTTATTATTTTTAAAATATTATTTTGATAAAACAAATCATCATATTTTAATTTCATTGTATGAAAGGATGTAGTCCTAATTTTGTAAAAGATACTCTTAAAATTTCATTTTTAATTTAAATGTTGATGATAATATATAAAAACAATTATATCTAACGAATTTTTTTTTATGAAATTTAAATTAAATATCAATTTTTTAATTTCAATATTGAACTCATTATAAATTTTAATATAGTTTAACCCAATAAAGTTGAAATTAATATTTCATAAATAATTAAAATTTAGGTTATGTTATGATAATTTATATATGTTATGTTGATTTGGGAAACAAAATTATTTCTAAATTTTTCCACTTTTATTCGGTTTGTCAAAATTAATTAACTAAATTCTAACATAACTGTCAAATCCATAGAAATTGACCAAATTCACAAAATTTATCAATCCTGTTGGCCCAAGGTTTATAAAGTTAGTTTTGTAATTGATTTTGATGATAACAAACATTGAATTAAATTTTCACAATTAATTTTCAAATAGACATTGTATGAAAATGTTACAATTCATTTAATAAATTCAAGATAATAGAGTTGGAAGAGATTGATATTATTTTTTAGATATTTTCACATAATTTGGAGAAAGGAATAAAGGAATTTCAAAGTTTGGGAGTAATAGAAATCAAAGTAAGATGAAGATTTGAACTAGAGATTAACTTGGATAAACAGAGAAATAAGACACATGTCAGTATAGATGATATTGTAAGATCCAACGGTTCAATTATCATGAAATTTTAATATAGTAAACTAGACTTCTATATCTACAACTTTATCAAAGGAAAATTTTGGTCGATCTGACGTTAAGATATCAAAACATGAGTTGGAATATTATTCATTACAGAAAAGTTTTTAATTCTGGATTCTGGAACTAGTCTTAGTTTTGAGACATAACTTATACTCTACAGCTTTACAAATTCTAATTTTTGGTGTGTGAAAAGAGGACTCAAAAAGCTACAACTTTTGTAGTTTAAGTCTCTTCTAATTCTAAAAGTATCATGGTGAAATAGAAGCTTAAACTGGAAACACAGATTTAGAATGTCAGAAAAAACTATCAGAAGCTGGTCTCGGTTCAGAAGCCATATCTGACTATCTAACCATTGGATGAATCTCAAACTTTGACATGTGATAGTGGACTTATACATCTACAAAGTCCTTACTCTGAGACAATGTCAGATTTGCACGTTACGAGGGTGAAAAATAGTCACAAATATATCTCGGAAAATCTGAATCTGAAAGATAGCATTGGAAGCAAGGAAATTCAATTTCTTTCAAGGGCAAAAGTGTCTTTTCACATAGTAACGGCCATTTGGAGATTTTCATCTATAAATAGAGCCTCAAACTCAGATTCAAGGGGAAGAAGAAGAGCAAGAAAAAAGTGCTTACATAGAGTTACAAGGAATTCAATAACTTTGCAAACATAGAGTGATTTCTTCTCACACTTGTGCTTTATCTTTCATATTCAACTTGTGAGAGTTTCTTTTTTATTTGATTGAGTTTTAAACTTATCATTGTTGTTGCAAGAAAGGGAAATTTAAAGCCCTTTTAATTTGTGAGAGTTGGGTGAGCTCTTGTTGGTTTTGATTAAGTGTTAGAACCAAAACAAGAGATTTTCTTTGAGAGAGACTTGTGTGAGTGATTTGAGGATAAAATCACTTGGAAAAGGTTTCTAGCACATTGGGAAGCTAGTGTGTAATAAGCTCTTCAAAGAATAGTGGAAAAATCTCAAAGAAGGCAATGGGGAGTGGATGTAGGCAACATTGAAGTCGAACCACTATAAATTGATTTTGTTTGCTTCTTCTCCATTCTCTTTATATTTATTGCAAACACTAGCACTCACTCTTCATCCACAAATATTGAATAATTTTTTTTAGTGCATTTTTTATTTGATTATCTTTTGCATCTTGACATATTTGTTTTAAGGTTGAAATTTTTATTTACAATTTTTTTTAAGCAACCCTATTCACTCCCCTCTAGTGTTGCTATTTGGGACAACAAATCCTTATAACAACAAACAAAAAAAATTGCAAATGCATAAGATTAAAAGAATACACAATGCTGAACTTTCCAATTGGAGAACCCAAATGATCAATTTAACCCAAGCATCAAACATAATCTATTAGTTTCAAACTTCTCAAATAATAATTAACAAATAAACATAGATGAACATTGAGACATTCTAAAACTCAGCAATTAGAAATTGCAACAAAAACACAAACTTAATCCCAAACAAATTAATTAACAACATATTAAATAAAAAAAAAAAATAGTCTACTATGCAACCTAAACACCAAAAACCAAAAATTGATAGAACTTGGAGGAAGATGAGGTGTGCTATATCACTACAAATAGAGAGAGGGAGAAACACTGAGAGAGAAAGTGAGAGAGTTGGAGAGAGAGAGAGAAAGAGAGAGAGAGAGAGAGGGAGAGGGAAGAAGTAGGAGAGACCTTTACTCGTTCACTAGCGGGGAGGTCATCGGAATATACAGAGGACGACAGAAAATGGTAGGCAAACAATTGAGCGGAGAAGAGAGAGAGTAAGAGAGAAAGGGGGACGAGAAAAAGGGACAAAGCAAGAAAGAGGGTGGGTTTTTGGGGGGTGGGGAATTAATCAGATATAACGACTGCTTCTAGGCGGTTGAATATGTATACAAAGTGGTTGTCTATTTCTTAATTCTCAGTCGCCTCCAAGCAGTCTAGTGTTCCTTTAGTCTTTTATTATATAATTTCTAGTAGTGGGCTATTGTATAATAGTTCTTAAGTCCCATAAAAAATGAAGTAGTATATTTATGTATGTATATATATGGATATATATATGATTCCATGGCCCAAAAACAAGCTACTATATTGGAGGAAACTATTCGATGGATTTGATCTAAAAGGAAAATGTGAATTGCATCAATAACTTTTTCTTATATCTTTTCTTAGATTAAAGTGGGGGATGATATTAATACAACAATAGAATATTTTTTATAAATTAGATATCGTTTGGAGGAGAATTTTTGAGCATAAATCTATTAGTTTTTAGAATTTTAGTGTTTGACAAAATACCAAAATTTACCTATTTTTTACTCAACAACAATAATTTTAATTTTTTTTTTGTAAGTAACAACAGTAAGTTAAACTTAGAAGCTATAAAATTTTCCCAAACACACAAAAAATTACTAAAAATTTTACTAAACACCTAAAATTTATTAAAAATTAACTTTTCAAATGACCTCTTAATATTTTTAAAGAGATAATTAAACTTATAAATTTGCCATTGTTACAATAAACTTATCAATTCAAAATGTGAAAAATTTTCATTTAGATGTCCATCCCCACCCTCTCTTCTACTTCCTAATTTAGTCCTTAAATTAGAAGGATTAGTTGGACGAGAGGACTAACTCAAGATTTTTTATTTTTATCCTATCCCAAACAGTAAATCGGTTTGGGTACCGCCATGACCCATCGGCGCCATAGCCTACCCTAGCTAGCTGCCCCCAACTCCCTCTCTTTTTTTTTTTAATTTTAATTTTAATTTATTTTTCTTTTTTGAAAGGTAAGCTTTGAGCGTGTCAAGATCTCTCTCTACTCTTCTTCTGCTTTAGTGCTTTTCTTGTGGGATATGTTTCCGCTACCATCGCTTTTTGGCTTAGTAACTCACTAATTAACAAGCTTTTTTTCTTTTTGTTTTTTTTCCCTCGTATTATATCATTTTCCTTCACCAAAATTACTTTTTTTTTTATTTTATTTGGTAACTAGGTATATTATTTATATTTATATAGAAAATTATAAAAACAATAAGAAAAGGAACAAAAATAAAAAAATTTCAAAAAAAACTTTTTTTTTTTCTACGTACGTAAGCATTTTCGCATTCGTAATAATTTGTTTTATATCATTATTTTTTAACAAATGTGAGTAACATGTCCAAAATCTATCAATGAAAATTAGAAATTAAATTTTAGAAAAAATCATAAAAAACAAAAAATAAATTGAAAAAACCTAATAAATTACCAAACAAATGTAGACCACAATAGTTTATTAGAAAAAATTAGTAAAATGAAGAAATAATGAAAATTTTCCATGAATTATTATTATTAAAGTCATATGTATACAAAGTTATTGCAAATAGATAATATGATTGTATTGCATTATCTTTTCGATTTTTAATTTTCATAGTAGAGCAGAAGCATATCCCATGAGAAAAGTTGTAAAGGAGGAGAATAGATCGAGAAAGATCTTGACACACTAAACTTGTTAGATTCATTCGTGTTCTTGCTCCCAGCGATATAAAGAATCCAACTATGTCACATCCAGTCCTGTATTCACCCCATTTTCATCAAAACTTTAAGTTTTAACATGGCATGTTGTCCCATTTGATTCCAATTAGTAGATATTTCAAAAGTGCACGTCCCACCCAACATATAGAATTGCGACCTTTGGCAGTACGGTGGCTATGTGAGACCAAGCAGTAGCAATTACTAATAGACCACTCCTAATAATTGCACAAGTTTAAGTGCTCTGCATCTACACACAATCCATTATTAGAAAAATCGACACTTTATATGCTAATTACTCTAAATAACAATAGTTATTAAGATGCATTTTTAATTTTAAAATGTCATTATTACATTATATGTTTTTGAAAATTTTTTTATCAAGTTCTTTTAATTAGAAAGTATTTTTCGAATATTTTGTGATAAAATTGCACGAATACGAGGTTATGTCAATTCCATAACATAATCTAGACTGTTAATTTTAAATTTAATAATATAGATATATTCACATTTATTTTAAATTAAAATAATGTGAATACACTTGAACCGTTAGATCAAAATCTAACGGCTCACAATTAATATTATCAACAGATAGAGTAAAAATTATGTTAACCTCTCTTTTTTCATAATTGCACTATTGGGTGACCGAAAGAGACATTTTTTTTTATTATTCTTTTAGGGTCATTCGGCAAGTTTAAGTCTAAAAAATTAATTTATTGAGCTTTAATTAGTTGGAGGTTGATGTTTGTGGGTAAGAGTCAATGTCAAATTATTGCAACCTTAAAGACGGGCAACGATATATTGGGGTTAGAGTCAGCATTATAGTTCAGGCAAAATTTTAATTCAAAATGTTTTTAGTGGTAGTATTATATAACATTCTAACTTAACTATTTATAATTCAATTTATATTCAGTTATAATCAAGTTAAATATTCAACTTATATTTTAGGATGAAAAATTTTTTTAACCCAACTTAATATTCTATCATGTCTTACTTTAATACCCGACTCATAATTTAGAGTTAAATAATTTTCTAGCACTGCCCTTTAACCTTAAGCTTATCTGCTTAGCCTTTGAACTATACATTGTAGGAAATAGCTTGCAAGCCTTGCATTAACTAGGTGGTCCTCTAATTGTTGTGTTAAATGGGAGTTGTAATTGATTAGATTTGAATATTTCAATGAGTAATGGAGGGAGTGAAAAGAAATCTGGACCCCACCTTGATATTCTTTGGTGGAGGGAAAGTGCTCATGCATGGGCAATTGGATGCAAGGCCTATCTCTATAAATTGAACATCTTTGAACTCTGAATATAGATATACCTCCAAATAAAGGAGAAGTTACTCCAAAGAGAGTGCATGCAACAAGATATGAGGGGTTGTTTAACAAGCTTTGTCGTGGTCATGGAGGGAAATAAGCCTTATATTGCAATGCTTTTTATACAGCTTGTGTACGCAGGCATGGCCTTGTTTTCCAAGGCAGCAATGGCCAAAGGAATGAACCCTTCTGTGTTTGTCGTTTATAGGCAAGCATTTGCCACTCTTGCCTTGGCTCCATTTGCTTTCTTCATTGAAAGGTTCCTACTTAACAACTTTCCATGCATTTCTCACTTAATTCCTAATTGCATATGCTTCATCTAGCTGCTCTAACCTTGTATATATATATACATGTTTTGTGGGTAATCTTTTATTACCCAACTTTTCAGAAAGAAGTCTGCTCCCCTCTCATACAACTTACTGTGGAAGATCTTTTTGGTTTCCTTAGTTGGGTATGTATTTGGTTATTATTATTATTATTATTATTATTTTCTTTTTGGTTTACTTTTTATTATGACACCTACCTGACATTGTTCAGTGAGTGAGAGTGCGTTTCTTCATTCTCTTCTTATGTTTTGAAGAATGGGATATATATATGCACGCATGAATGTAATTGTAACAAGCCTTACAAAATGCTAAATTTCAGGCTTACTCTGAGTTTAAATCTCTACTGTTTTGCAATGAACTACACTTCTGCAACCTTTGCTGCTGCCACTACAAACATGATTCCTGCTATTACCTTCATCCTAGCCCTGCTCCTAAGGTATACATGGAGGGGAGACCCAAAAATAAATAGATGAATAAAAATAAAAACCTGTGTATATATCTAGTTCTTAACAAAAAGCTTGAAACTTTTTATGTCATTGGCTGTGAATTAGGATGGAAAGCATCTCCGTAAAGCAATGGCATGGAATTGCAAAAGTACTGGGTTCAGTGCTGTGTGTTTCTGGGGCATTGTTGTTTGCCTTTGACAAGGGGCCTCCTATAAAGTTCATGAACAGTTACCCCACAGGCCAAAGTGATCAGACTACAAGCCCATCCTCCTTCACAAAGTCTAGTTCCAAAGGAGAGTGGGTTAAAGGTTCTCTCATAATGGTCTCAGCCAACACAGCGTGGTCTTTGTGGTTAATTTTGCAGGTCCCATTTTAGAATCTCTAAGATGATTGGTGTATATATATATAATTACTGTTACTTAAAACCATGCCCTTGCAGCTCTTCCTCCTAAAGCAAGCATATATGTGTGTGTATATATATATTTGCAGGTTCCTGTAATCAAGCTATATCCAGCAAAACTACGCCTTACTACTCTGCAGTGCTTCTTTAGCTGCATTCAGTCAGCTGCTTGGGCGGTTGCAATGGAGAGGAATGTGTCCTCATGGAAGCTTGGATGGGATGTTCATCTTCTTTCTGTGGCATATTGTGTATGTTTTACTTAGGACACACTAAACTACCAAAGTGCATTGATACTAAACATTATGATGGTAGTATTTGGAGTAACAAAAAGTAATGAAAAACAACGAAAAATATGATTTTGGCGATTTTTTTTTTTTATGTTTGGTATTTAACAACTAAATCATGTTTTTCATAAATAAATAGTATAACTTTTGGACTTTTGCATTAAAAAATTAGAGAGAAAAACCATCGGAATGGTCTTTTAGACCCGTTCCAACAAATTTATGCTAGACGATTTTGAAAGTTGCTAAATTTTTTGATTTATGTGTTAGATTATTGGAAAGAGAAACCGTTAGAATAGATTTTTAGATCCGTTCTAATGGATTTATGTCAGATTTTTTAAAAATTGTTGAACAATTTTTGAGATTTGTAAAAAAATTAATCGAATTTGTAGAAAAATTATTAGAGTTTGTAAAAATTTATTGGGGTTTATAAAAACTTGCTAGGATATATAGATATATATAAATTTATAGAAATTTTACGAGAAATACGAGGTAAATAAAATATGTTAGAGAATTATAAAAATTTTAAAAATTTTTCAAAGATTTTTTTTTATCTATTTTCGCAAACTAAACGCATCCTATGTGTTAAATATTTGGTTTTCTTTAGCTAATAAGCTACTAATCAGGCAAGTACAATGCCATACTTTCGAAAAAAAAATATTTAAATATTACCAACTAGAAATGATTGGGAGGGATTTCAAGCATGGTTAAAAGGGGGGGGTAAAGTCGCCACGATGAGAGATGCCGATGTGGACACAAAGTATAATGGCATTGTAACGTAGACTTAACGTGGATATTAAGAGAAGTGTAATAGAGCGAAGGAGCCTAAAACTGTTACATAATAATATTGCATAATAGTTCTATTAAAGTGATTTATAATAGTAAATTTCGTATTGTTATATCATTTTGATACTCAAGTTATTTGTCAAAAACATATCTTACTTTAATTGAATTCCACTATTAATTCCTAATTCAACGACGAAACTGGATCGACTAGTTGAGTAGATAGATTGTGATTTCTATTCAATATAAGAATACCTAGAAAATAATATAAATTTGTTGGAGAGAGAATTCTTTCTAATGAATTTTTTTTTTTTTTTTACCTATCAAAGTCACTTTTCTTCCATGGCTTATATTTAAAATTATTTAAATAGAAAATCAAAACTAGAAAAACTAAGAATAGAAAACTTTAAAATAAGAAAACAAATAATGACAATTATACATAACATAAATAAAGAGTAGAATATTTTTTAAAAATGAAAAACACTAAGATTTTAAATGCAATGGTTGAAATCACGTTTCTAGAGGCCTATAATCATGACTGGAATTTATAAATCCAATCTATTTTAAGAAAATACTCAGAAAAAACATACTATAATATCAAAATAAACACTAAAATAAAATAAAAAGTTATGACAAAATGAAAATTTCCCATAATGTCTCCTTTCCAAATATTCGAAGACAATCTAATCTGCATTAATTAATTGCTAACCCAACCAACCAGTGAACTAATAAGATTGACAAATAGATCATTTCTCGTAAAACTTCTCTTCCTCATTTGCTTCACTGCTTAGTGTTTCCTTTTTCTTCCAGAGTGTTGCAAGTACTATATATATGGTAGTGGAGTCATGTTGTCAAATTGCTGCAATCACACCAAAATATCTGTTTGACAAGACCTAGTAACTAGTGCATACAGGCATGCCCACACAAGTGTGACGTATACGCGGTTTTAAAAAATGACAGTTGTTAATGATTTTAGATTTTTTTTACTTAGATTTTGTTATATTAATCTCCTTATATATTTTTTTACATACCGTGTCTACTTTATCGTCATCGTTACAGTTATATCAACTGCTAATATTTTTTTAAATCAAGTAACATATTTTCACGTGAATATGGATATATTGATGAATTACTCATAAAAAAAAAACAGTATTTATTGAATTTTCTTTCTTTTTTTTTGTTTTTTTCAATTGACAATTTGAAATAAAATTATTGGCTGCAGGGAGTGATTGTCACTGGGATTAGTTACTGGCTGCAAGTTTGGGCTATAGAGAAGAAAGGCCCAGTATTCATAGCCACATTCACCCCATTATCACTCATTATAACGGCTATCATCTCTTCCTTCTTGTGGAAGGAGATTCTTCACTTGGGAAGGTCCATAAATACATATATATGTATATTTATTTGCTTAATTATTTATCTCTCTTTTATGTGCCCAAATGTACACAACACACAAACCATTGATTTCTAGCCTTTTTACTGACTAGGTTAAATATTTGTGTTGATTTTGTGGCAGTGTTATTGGGACTATTTTGCTGGTGGGAGGTCTGTATGGTGTTCTGTGGGGGAAGAACAGAGAAGGGGTAGAAAAGGAACAAAAATCAGAATCCAAAGAGGAAATAGCCTTGGAGTGCATTACACAACAGTGACTTATATATGGACGTATATATTCATGGTGTTGTTGGAAATGGCTTTCACCAAGATGTGCCCTCCAAAGAGTCATTGCAAATCAGGGGGCGATGACGATTTGGAGGGGCCTTTCATAAAGATTTGTCCCTAGAAATGGGCTCTGCCTAGTGGCATATCTTTGTTAATTTGTAGCTACATGAACAGTATACATAGCCTCCGTAGAGGTCTTAAGTTCATTTTTGATTTAGATTTCTCTATTTCCTCTCGTTTTATTATTTTGTCACTGCTTCGAACTTTCAACTGTTTGTTTTGCTGTGATAAAAACTGTGTGTGTGTGTGGGGGGGGGGGGGGGGGGTTGAATCTTGTGATTTCTGTTGCAACTAAAAATATGGGATTTTTTTTTTGTTTTCTATGGACCCGTCTGGAAATCCCAAAAAAAACAAAATTGAAAAATTTGTCAATTTAGAGATTTTTTGCGTTTAATAAAGTCTTAAAAGTTCAAGAAACTTGATAGTTTTATGTGCCGTAATTTTTTTTTTGGTATCTCTTTTTTATGAATGATTAGTAAAGTTAGGAAGAAAAAGTTAAAGAAAATTAATAAAAGTTAAAAATTAGAGAAAATTGACAGATGCCAATCGAACATGTGTGACTATATTAACTAATAGAGAAAATTGTCCCATTATTATAGATCTAGTTTTGTGGTTTAGATTAGTATTATTATCATTTTATGCATTTTTCTTTCTATTGGTACTTTTTTAGCTAATTAAGTAACCTTTTAGAGTAGGGCTACATTGGATTCATTCTTATAATTCTCTTAGATTAAAGGATTTTTTTTTGGGGGAGGGGGAAGGGGGTGGAGTAGAAGATTTGAAGGTGAATTATTAGTCAAGTGATATTTAGATTAAAAAGTTTAAAAAGGGAAGAAAATCGAAGTGAAAGTTAAGAAGAATCGTATGTTCAACTAATTTATGTATAATTTTTTTTTCTCCTTCTAAATCTTCAAAAAGGGATGAAAGTAAAGTGTAATAATTTTAATTACCAATAAATAAATTCTAATTATGCTCCTATCATACACATTTCGCTACCACCCTGTTAAATTTTTTAAAAAGACACATAATAATAAAAATATCAATATACATTTTATTTTTCCTCCATTATATTTTGTCAAAGCAAATAAAAGAAAATTTTAAATTTCCTTTTTATTAGTTATCGAAATAGAAAAAAAAAAAAGAAGAAGAAGAAAACATTGGCTCCACTTACTTTTATTTCTCCTCTTAAATTAATGAAACATGTATACTTAACATATCTTTCTCCATCCAAAGAGACTAGTAAGTTCCGAATTTGTGAGCCGTCACGTAAAGTTTACAAATTGAGTAAGTATGAGTAAAATCTATATATATATATATAGCCTTGAGGGGGAAAAAAAAATTAATTTATGATATTTCAAACCCATAATCACCTTGAATTTATGATTAAAATTGGATCCTCACGTATTTTATCACTATACTGTTTGTGAGTCAATGACAGTACCGACAGTACTTCTCAACACTTTTAGGTTTTTGATTGTGCTATATATGTCATTTGCTTGTCGCCCAAAGCAGTGCAAATCTAGACTAGTCCTAGATGTTTTTGAGTAAGGAGCACAACTTAGCTAGGTAGCCAGCCATATTGGGAATGGAAATGGGGGCAACTATATATATACATATATACACATGATCTTATACCAATCGAGACAATAACTTCTAAAAGACAACTTTTTGCGATCATTTTTTTTCTTTGGGTATCCTTTTCACTGACAGCCCAGTTCTTCTCCTCGAGTTAATTATTAAGCACCAAGAGGGTTATTGTTCAAAGCATTTTGATTAATGAAATTTTCAAGTTACTAGTTCAATGATAAAATAGAACTCCTCGATGCACCATAGTCAAGGGGAAAAAAAAAAAAAAAAAAGAACCCTCCGACTCCTTGGAGTCTTGAACTTCTTTGAAGACATCGAAAATAACGGAAAGAAAATTTACTAAAAATAATAGTGAAGCACAAACACTGTAATAAAACTCTCAAGAATATGTATATCTTGATTGCACCTCCTTAGGCACTGTTTGGCATCTTCAAAAAACAAAAAAAAAAAAAAATTAAAAATTTTTATCACATCAACTTTTTTATTTCACTGCACGTATTACGAACTCACAACTTTTCTCACTTTATCTCATTTTTTCTCAATTTTTATTACTCCAAACTTAATTAAAGTTGTAAGCTTTGAAGACACACACGTGTAGAATAACAAGAGTTCTATATTAAAAGCAATCCTGATAATAAAAATTCCCCTTGAGCTTGAAGCCTTTGAGACATCAAGCTGCCTACAGCTTGCTTGCAGATCTCACTAGTTAAGATTGCATGCTACTCTAGACAAGACAATGTCTTGATATTGGATGATCTTCTATCGCATAGGAACACACTTCTCACTCTTTTCATATTTTTTTAATACTTTTTTATAAATTTTTTAAAGTAATATTTTAAAAAATGTAATAATATTTGTAATATATAATAAATTTTTACACATTTATTAAATACTGTATGAATATCTATTAGACGAAGTCAACTAAGATTTTTATTTTGATTTTTAAATATTATTTAGACTTTAATATTTATTAAAAGTTTCTTAAAAAAAACTTTTTAAATTAAAAATTCAATTGTAATGTGTATAAAAACACTTTGTGTTATTTATATAAAATTATGTTCTTGAGCCTTTAAGCATGAGAAATTCTTAGTTCTAAATAAATCCCAGAGGAAAAAAGAAAAAAAAATAATAGAGAATAGAGAATAGAGAAAGAGAGGAAATGAATGAAAAAAGAAAGCTAAAAATTAGGTATTGATGATCAAATTTTCAATTTTTTTTATTGGTTAATTTTTACATATGATACTACCCATTTTTGGTAGTTTATACATTTATATATTTTATTATTTGAGTTTAGGTATTTTTGGGGATATGTTGGATAACACAAGGAATGTATATGCTAACAATAACTTGTGTCTTCGATACTCTAAACAAAATTAATATTAAGGTTTTTTATATAGTTGAAATTTTGGACAAAAAAGTCCAAATAAAAAAAATTATGATAATTTATGAGTTTTAATTTTTTTTTAAAATTTTAGGCCATATAAACTACTACATATGTTTTAGGGTCTTTCTTTCTCCATAATTAATTTTTGATAAGCACTATGAAAGAGAACAAAATTACGGAACTTTTATTTGGAAAGTTCAACTTCCTAGAAATTATAATTAAACGAAATTTAAGTTGGCAATTTTGATTTGTATATGATCTCCACCTTTGAAATATAGTGAAATTTAAAATGTTAAAATTATTTTTGTGAGATAAATGGTAGTAAGATCTACTAAAATAAGAATTAAGCAGGAAGTTAAAAATATAAAAATAATCTCAATCGTTGAATGAAATAAAAATAATTCTTAACCATTAGATCTTAGTCTGTGAAAGAAATATTTTTAAAAATCGTCTTGTTTCATTATAGATATATAACTTAACAAGCAAACGTTATCTTTTTAATCTACATACTTAATCAAAAAATATAGTCAATGTGACCAACTTAAATCTATTAAAATTTAAGAAAATTAATTACTTCCAAGCCTAATTAATATTTAAGTATTTTTATATTTTTAGTTTAAAAAATACTAAGAGTTATTATTAAGAGAGAAACAAATTTTAAATGTTTTTCCAAGTATTTTTCTTTGTGTTTTCTAATTTAATTATTAATACATTTGAAATATACAAATTTTATGACTATGGTAAATATGAGCCGTTTTCTATTTGTTTTTCAAATTAACTCTTCTTTATTTTTAAATGAAATTTTAAGCAATTCCAATTTTTATGTAAAATGGGATGAAACAACTCTATCTTTTTGTTCATTTTTGTTCATTTTCCTCTAAGTTGATTAGCATTTTATACTATATATCTATTATATATATATATTTGTATATATGCATAATATACACTAGTTAAATAATGAAGGCAAGTATAATTATCTCACATAAATTTTGGGTCAACGTAAATAAACCCAAAAAATATTGTTATCTTGGTGTGGGTTGAGTTTGAGCTTCAATTTTTAGGTCCAACATTGGGTTTATATAGATTTCATGTTCCCTTAAACGGGGCTGAATTGAGTATCTAACCCACCCAGTTATGTTAGATAAAACTGAACAAGGGAGAACCTGAGGTAGGCATGCCCAGATCAAAATTGAACAACTGATCCAAAATTTTGGTTTTCACATAATTTTAATCACAGTGATGTGAATACCTGCGAATTTATCATTTTAAAATAATAAAAATATTAAAATATATTTCTTAATTCAATTTTTTTCTGATCTAATAACATTTTTTCATACTAATATATTACTTAATCCAATTATGAATACTTTCATAGCTTAATCATTTGCTTGGAAGAGTTTATGCGAATTTATTTCCCGCTTGTTGATGTCATTTCACATTCTTTGATGTTTTAGTAAAGTATTTACCAAACGATGGAAGCAGTTTGTACAAGAAACTACGGGAAAATTTATGGGTAATGAAAATTCCAAGTAAGTGAAAGGTCTTTTTGTGGAAGATCATTCGTAATATTATTTCATATAGGATGATACTTGTACTAAATGTGTTAAGAGTCAAGGAGACACGAGACCACATATTTATGGGGCGTGAATTTGCTAGATTAGTGTGGTTTGGTTCAAATTCGAATACTAGAATTTCATAAGTAAACTGAATGTCGCTGATTAAGTCAAGAAATTGGTAAGGGATATGGTTGCCAACAAATATGGGTTTAGAGAGTTTACAGCTAGTGGCGGAGATGGGCGTGGTTGATTGGAGTCAATTGTTTCCACTTATTTTTTAAAAAACAAAAAATAATTATATATATATTTTTTAGCATTACCCTCACTAAAATATTTTTTGACCCTACTATCTTAATTTATCTTTAATTTCCCTCACCCCATCCGATCTCATCCCACCCATATTCAACGTATATTTATTATTAAAAATCTTAAAAAACTCCTCTCCTCTCATCTAATCCAACTTCATTATCTTTTTTTTTTTTTTTTTTCGCTTATTATTAATCTAACTTTATATCTTTTGATAGGTCTTATCATTTGTTTAGATAGTTTTTTTTTTTTTTTTTTTTGGTTTAGGTTTTATCGTTGGTTTAGATATACTTTTTTATCATTTATTTTTTTATCCATCTTCAGCTCTTTTTTTAATCATTTATTATTACATCATTTTTTGAATAGATCTTATCATTTTTTGGACAGGATTTTTTTATTATTTATCATGTATTCAATTTCATTTTTTTTTTAGCTATGTCTTATCAATTTGTTAGATATATCTTGTCAGAGCTCTTTTTTATCATTT
This sequence comes from Vitellaria paradoxa, assembly GCA_019916065.1. NCBI lineage: Eukaryota > Viridiplantae > Streptophyta > Magnoliopsida > Ericales > Sapotaceae > Vitellaria > Vitellaria paradoxa. The sequence goes on along the minus strand of CM034239.1, from coordinate 14,121,288 downwards.
ATTATTATTTCATTTTTAGAAAAGATTTTTTTTATAATTTATCATTCATTTAATTTTAATTTTTTTTAGATATAACTTATTAATTTTTTAGATACGTCTTATAAAATATTTCATACCAAAAATTTTAAGTTAACTTTACCTGGTTCATTATTTTTTTTTTTATCTCCGTCACTTTACGGCCACTCTTTAATTGTTGTGAGTTGGGAGGAATGAAAGCGCCTTAATAAGTTAAATAGAGATTTAGAATCTATTATTATTATTATTATTATTATTATTATGACAAAAAATATTTATATAAGCATATATATATATATATATATATGGTGTATTTAGAGTTGTATAAAAATGCATAAAATAAAATAAAATTATAAAAGTAAATATTTTGTAATTCGAGTAAAGAATTTAAATTTTATTATCTCGTAATTCGTATTTTTAGAAATTTATAAAATTTTATTTTATTTTGTTTAACTCTAAGCAGAGTCATAGTTTTGCATGCTATTTATAAGTTGATACATAATTCAGTAATTAATGATACTGTCGTGCAACACCATTGCTCAAGGAATGTGGTTAATAATTAATTTTACAGAGTCGCGTGCATCACTTTGAATAAATTAACAAAGGATGAAAGGGACTGGCATCGTATGAAATGTCAGTTTTTAATAACAATGCTCATCTCCGCCGTTGATTTTTGATTTGATAATTTAAAATTATTCATGACTTTTTGTTAAAATGAGCATTATCGTCGGGTCAACGTGGCAAGCCGAATGTCAGCCACACGTCTGCTAATAAATAAATACTACTACCACACGAGCAAGGGGGCGTTTGTTAGTAAAACTTTTAGTAAAGAATTATCGACGTTCGGTAAATTATTAACTTTTATTATTATCTTATTTTATTATAATAATTTTTTAATTTAAAATTTATTAAAAATTATTAAAAATTAATAAAAGTGTCAAAAATTATCAAAAATTTTACAGAATACTTAAAAATTATAAAAAGTTATTAAAAATTATTACTTACTTCACCAAACACATTAAAAATTATAACTAATAACTTTAATAAAAAAAAAAATACTAAAAATTATACCCCTAACGCCTCCTTAAATTTTTGCGTGGCGGTACTTACCCAAACTACCTTCGTCATCTTGGTAATTGAGCTACCTGTGGAAAAGAAAAAAAAAAGGTCCAATGAATTTTTACCATTCCTGTTGACACAAAAAAATTTTTAAAAAGCTTCATATTGCGGCATGACGCGGAGGGAGAAAAATAAGGATAAGTACAATCAGTATCAAAAATATATATACACATATATATATCTCCTCTCAAGAGAGAGAGGCATATTGCTTTGTTTTTGTGCCCTGACTGGGAACCTCCTCCTATTAAACGCCACTACACTAATGGATCCATGGAAGTTGCAAGACCTTTCAAGAATATGACTTGCACTAATAGATGCCCCACCTACTGTTTCTGTCTAGTTTTATTTAATTTTCAAAAGCTTCAGAGCCTTATTTTTAATTTTTTGGTAAGTCACTTTTATTTATTTATTTATACATGTTGAAAAAGAAGCCGAAGCGACGGGAGGATTTGTACGTATATGTCAAGTGTATTACAACGATGAAAAAGAGGCCACCGGGATTAGCTCAAATAGTTTGTGAGTATTCTTTATAAAAATCATGCGAATTCGATTCGTAACTTAAATAAGTGTGCGTGAGGAGTAGTGTATGTATCGGCTACATAGTTCGTTAAGAACTATAATAAAATAGTGTGGGTTCTGGATTACAAAAAAAAAATAATAATAATAAAAAAGAAAGTCATTATATAGGCTCTTCAGAAATTATAAAAGAATAAATGAATAATATTAAATAAATAACATTGCAATCATCTAATTTAGATTACCTTCTATATTTACAAAAAAATTTAATGAGAGAATATTCCAACATATACATACACAACATTCTAATAAGAGATAATATTCTAATAATACATATGTTCATTTTTGTTGTCGTGAACTGAAAAGTTAATGTTATGCAACTAGAGTTCTTCGTAAAACAAAAAAAGCAAATAATGTCTCTCGTTTGAGCCAATTACTTTAAAAAACGGAAGTCCTATAAAAATAATTTTATTATATAAATATTATTGACATATCACTCTCACACAATTTTTTCGAATGTACCTTCTGTTTGTGCCACCAGTCATTGTTCCCTTGGCCATCAAATATATAGCACCCACATATAAGTAACACTGTTAATGTTGGTGTGGTTTGTATTTTATTATTTTTTGGGTCCGGAATTATAATCTAACTCGAAAGTCTCGCGGTGCGACTCGTATAGATATTTTTTTGGAGGTCTGTGATGGTCACGGAGGGTACGGGCCGATAGGGTTAAACTGGACCTATTTAAAATTTTCTTATTCGTGATTAGGGTTAAACTGAAAGTTTTTTCTTTTATCAAGAAAGGTTGGCTGGCATGGTAACTTCTCCCTTTCATCGTAGTAAAATTTCTCTCGTGTCTTGTTGTGAACGTAAACTTTACAGTCGAATCACGTAAATTTTACTGTCTATTATTTTCTCTTTTTTATACTTTATTTTGTGCATTGTATGATCCAAGAGATTGTGTGCACAGTTTTTTAACAATTAACATCTTAAAATTAACAAGAGCAATAACAAATAGATCTCAAAGTTGTGAAAGTTGATGATTTCATATTTCAATATTCTAATTTCATATTTCAATATTCTTACCCTTCAATAAAAACAACAGAATGCAAAGCATTACCACATAAGAAATCACCCACACTTTATCTCTGATGGAATGTGATTCTCTAATTTCCATCACTATTTTTGAACTGACAGGATTTATATTCAAATTAACAAATTCTTCCTCTCCATTAGCTAATATATATATATATATATATATGCAAATGGTTAATCCCCAAATCGATCTCCAACTTAATCTCTGATATGGAATATTGTGATTCCCTATATCCCTATTTGAGCTGACTACATTCTTGTGTCTCGTAATATCACCAAATTGACACTATCTATATTTATATAATAAAAAAGGATAGTTTTTTAAAATGTTTCTATCACAAACGGTTAAGAATTATTTCTTTTTCATTTAATGATTGAGATCATTTTTATATTTTTAACTATCCACTTAATTCTTATTTTAGTAAACTCAACTACCATTTATCTCATAAAATGACTTGAGTATTTTAAATTTCACTATGTTTTAAGGGTAGAAATTATATATAAATCAAAATAACCAACTTAAAATTTTCTTAATTATGATTTCTAGAAGTTGAACCTTCCATATTAAAGTATCATAATTTGCGTTTTTTTATGGTGCTTATCAAAAATTAATTAGAGATAGAGAGACCCAAACACATGTACTAAATGCTAGAGTTTAAAGTTTTGAAAAAAAAAATTAAAGCCAGAGTTTAAAGTTTTGGAAAAAAAATTAAAACTCATGAATTATTATAGTTTTTCTATTTAAACTTTTTGTCCAAATTTTAAACTATATAAAAAACTTAATTAATTTTGCTCAAAATACCATAGTCACGAATTGTTGCTATATATATATATATATGATGAGGGATCAAATCAATTTCTCTATATATGTAACTTCTCCAAAGTTTGTGTTGAAATTTTGAAAGGCCTATCGACCTTTAGAATTAAAGTAATTGATATTTTTCTCCCAATGCAATTTATTGGGTAAGCAGTCATCTTCTTATTCCACAAACACTAATTAGTACCCTATTGATTGGGGTCACGTCCTTATCTAACGAAGCAAACATTGGAGGGCCAAGGACACAGTACATACTGCATTTTTTTTTTTTTTTTTTGGGTCTCTTTTCTTTTTTTTCTTTTTTTCTTTTTTCAACGAAAGAATGCTCCAATAATGTACTATATGTTCCATCTAATATAGAGTCCAGTTTCATATATCTTTAACTCGAGAGATGAATGTTAAACTGCACTCAGTTCCCCTCTATTTTATCGTTAATATCAATTTGAGGATTCGTTCTTTTAAGAATGTCACTTCCGCCCCGTGCATTTAAGGGTATATTATATTTTACACCTTACATTTTACAATAAATTTCACTTTGATTCTTATACTTTCAATTATAACAGCTAACCACTAATATAGAGAGTCAAATTTCAATTTCACTATTTTGTATGTTAACCATCATTAAAAAAATGTCATTAAAAATAGCGCAAGTCAATTATATATGATTGGTATGCAATATTTTTTATCAATAAATTTGATTGAATTATCAAAGTAAAACTGAACCATAAATATAAAAGATATTACAATTGAAAATAGAGAAATTAAAGTGAAATTCATTATAAAAAGTGGTGAAATGTAATTGATCTAACATTTAATACGTGACATTCTATCAATTATTAATAAAAAAAATGTGACAGAAGATGTTATATGTTCGTAAATAAATTTGACTGTATGGCCCGCTATGTAACTAAAAATTAAAAATAAAGTGACACAGTTAAAAATACATAATTTTTGAAGTAAAAATAATGATAAAATAGGCGTGTTAGATATAAAACCTTATATAGAGAGAGAAAGAGAGAGAGAAAGAGAGAGAGAGAGAAAGAGGGAGGGCCAGGGAGAGTATTCATGAATAGAAAGAGATTCGGAGATTCAAAAGAACTTCAGATTAAGAAAGCTAAAGACATCGAAAATGAAGAGTTCAACAGGACGATGCCAGATGGTTATGAAGAACAACAAACCTTATGTGGCCATGCTGATTATCGAGTCTATTTACGCAGGCATGGCATTATTATCCAAGGCAGCCATTGCCAAAGAAATGAACCCTTATGTATTTGTCGTTTATCGCCAAGCTTTCGCTACGCTAGCCTTGGCTGCTCTTGCTTTCTTCCTCGAAAGGTAACCCAATTTTTTTTTTTTTTTTTAATTTTAAAAATTATAAGACAGATCAATTACATAATAATCACTTATTTTATATATAATATAAGGCATCTATATTTTATTTTTCTTTTCAATGATAATTTATACGTCACAAAAACACACACATACACACACATATATATACGACTTTAGGTTTAAAGTTCTTTTTAATTTTTTCTTTATATATTTCTTGTAATTTTGTGCAATCACACATGCATGAGAATCTCGCATTTATTGAAACAATCATATAATGATATCTATGAGATCTCCATCACAGTAGTTAATCAAGTCAACCTTGGGTCAGAATTGAGGCATACCAGTAGTAAACTTTTATTTTTTATTATTTTGAAAAGTTAGTTACTTGTTACTTAGTTTTTTTAATTATTTTTAAAATAATTAAATTTATCTTCCTATATTTAAATTTTTTTTAAACAATGAAGGACAAAAATATTAAACTAATAAAAAAATTAAAAAGCTAACAGCTAAAAAGTCACATTTTTACTTCCCAAACACACTCCCCGCCCCCCAAAAAAAACTAACATTTTAGTAATTCACTAATATCCAGCTAAAAAAAAATTAATTTTATTTCTTTCCCCACTAAGCATAAGTTGCATATAAATTCATCAGCTAAAAAAAAAAAAATTCAACTCATATTTAATTTTGAATTATTGTAATTATTTTTAAACAATTTTCTTTTAATTTATTCAAGCCTCCATTAGCTTGTAATTAAATCCATAACATGCAGGGATAACTCTACTCCACTGTCGTACAAATTACACTGCAAGATCTTATTGGTTTCTTTATTTGGGTATGCGTGTGCTTGTTTCATGATTGATGTCGAGACTCAAACATTGGACTCTCTCTCTCTCTCTCTCTCTACAATTAATGCTTAGTGAACTAACATTAATATGTATTTTTCGTTCAATTTCAGGATCACTCTCTGCTTAAATCTTTACCATTTGCTTTAAATTACACTTCTGCAACAATAGCTACTGCAAGCACTAACACAATTCCAGCCATTATTTTTATCGTGGCTGTTTTGTTAAGGTACATAAATATAGAAGTGGGATAAATTTTTACGGGGGCTACGTTTGGAGTAAGGATTTGTGAATGGGAAAGAAAAGATGAGAGTAATAGAATTGGGGACGCATTCATAATTTATAATTTATAATTAGTGAAGATAAAATTATACTTTTAGAAAATGCTTGATATGAACAGACTCATAATTTATAATTAGTAGAGATAAAATTATACTTTTAGGAAATGCTTGGTATGAGGTGAAAAATTTAGAGATAAAAGATTAGTAAGATAATTGTTATTTCAGTAATAGTTAACGTAGTAACAAGTTTATGACATCTTATATTTGGATTAAGAAAGTAAATATTATTCAATAATAATTATATTATATTTGAAATGCTAAATATTTTGAAAGACTAAATATTGTGTTTGGAATGAGGGTAAATTGACCAAAGAATAAAAGTTAATATTTAATTTTATTAAAATATTATAATAAAATAAATTATAATAATAATCGTTATTTTAATAATAATTAATTTTAATAAAATATATATTAGTAAATATGATTAAAAAATTAATTATTAAAAATCAATTTCAATGAAAATATTAATTATAAAAATAACTTTATCATAGATTAATATTTCAATAATAATTAGTTTTAATAATGAATTATTAAGTTAAAGAATTACTTTCATTTTGATAAAATAATTTAATAAAACAAATAGTTTTAGTTTATTTAAATAATTTATAGATTTTAATAAATTATATTAATACAATATATAATCTACTAAATTATTATTTATGATAAAAAATTTTATTTAATAAAATATTTTAATAAAATAAATTATTTTAATAAGTAATTATTATTTATTAAACATTAATTTTAGTTTGAGTAAATAAATAATTTTAGTCATAAATTTATATTTCAGAAGTATTATTTAGTAAAATAAAATAAATCATTTTAATAAAAAACGTTATTTATTAAATATTATTTTTGGAAAATAATTTAATTAATAATTAATTTTAGTTTGATTAAATAAATTATTATTTTATGATATTTATTATAATTATTTATACGAGAATATTGCCTATATTTTTATAAGGATGTACAAAAATATTTTACGAGATAATGAGAAAATAATATAATTTTTTCATTACTCTCCATTACCTACCCATTTACTAAGTAAAAATTTACTCCCATACGATTGTAATTATTACCCTAGGATAATTTTTCCCCTCTTTCAAACTAATATAATGTAGGACAAAAAATTATCACAATAAAAGTTATTCTCCATTACCTCTAAAATAAACATGTCTTTAGTGTAAATAAGGATAAAGTCAAAATACAATAGAGGCAAAAATTTTAATAATAATGGGACAAAAAATATAATTTATAAGAAAAATAGAACAAAATCAATAGAATTTTGATGCAATTTTTTAAATCTAGTTGAACCTTTAATCAGTCCCCCATAACTTGAATTACTTATATATATTTATTTTTATAATAATTTAAATAAAAACTTAATATTTTGACTACTATATTTATTCATTTTTTTTCTCCTCCCGTTTTTCTTTTCTCTCGTTGAGTCCCTTATTCCAAACACAGCCCTATTTAAAAGAAAATAACTAAGAATTTGATGAAGGATAAATCCAGGAAGGAAAGCATGTCCATAGGGAAATTGCATGGACTGGCCAAGGTTGGGCTCCATAGTTGGTCTTTCTGGGGCTTTGGTGATAATTTTTTTTAAGGGACCTCCTATACATGCAGCTGGCCTAAGGGAAATTTCGGTGGAGTCCACAGAGGGTATTTCCAAATGGGTTTGGATAAAAGGTTGTCTTATCATGCTCTTGTCCAACACAACTAGGTCATGGTACCTTATTATGCAGGTTCATATATATATATATATATATCGTAAAATGACTATATTTATATATGTTACCAATTTTTGTCCCTCGGCTCAATTTTTTTTTTTTTTTTCAAACGTATTATTAGGGTTCCCTTGTGAAGCAATATCCAGCAAAGTTAAGACTTACAGCCCTACAGTGCTTCTATAACTGCATATATACAAGCAGCAGTTTGGGCTGTGGCAATTGAGAGGAACATATCATCATGGAAGCTTGGTTGGGATTTCAATCTTCTTTCTGTAGCTTATTGTGAAAGTCCATTTCTTCAAAATTTTATTTGCAGTATGCGTTTGGAAGACAAAACGTTAGAAAATTGGATGGTTTATTCACTTTTTAGCTTTAAACTTTTTAATATAATCCATTTGAATGATTTTGATTAAAAAATTTGTTAGAAAGTTAACTGGATTTGATCAATTTTAATAAAAGTTGACAAAAATTTTTAAAAATTAATTTTTTTTGTAAGTTTCAAAAATTGTTAAAAGCTTGTAAAATTTAAAATTTCAAAATAAATGCATGAAAAATGAGAATAATCAAAATTTGGTAAAAATTTATAAAACTTTGAAAAAAAAAAAGTTAATCTTCTAAACAAGGTTGCAATCATACATGCAATTACTAAGTAGACAAAGCTCATCAATTCTTTTTTTTTTAATTTTGTTCTTTTTTTTTTTAACGTTATCATTAAATTAAATGGTTCTTGAAATTTGAAACCCAAATGAAATTATAAAAAAATGAAATTTTGTTCTTTATTCTTCATGAAATTTTCTTTTTTCTTTTCTTTTCTTTTTTGAATTGAAGGATCAGATCTTTAAAAATGGCAAGGTGTAATTGTCACCGCAGTAAGTTATTGGCAAAGAGTTTGGATGATAGAGAAGAAAGGACCTGCTTTTGTAGCTACGTTCACTCCGTTGGCACTAATCATTACTGCCATCTTCTCAGCAATATTTTGGAAGGAGACCATCCACTGGGGAAGGTGCATTTTCTTAATTATTTATTACGTTTAATTTATGAGCAATGTTAAATGATCAAAATATTTTAAGGATGTTGGGAGCCTTAAATTTTTTTAAAAAATTTTAAAAAATTCTAAAAATTTTCAATTTCTTCTAATCAAATTTTATCACGTGTCATTTTTTTACATTACCTCAATACCAACTTTTGATTTTTTTTTTTTAACTTTTTTCGTAACTCCAAACACCTCCTTTATCAGAAATTTAACAATAACAATGCGAAAAATTGTATTTAAGTCATACTTTGTAATTTTTTAAGGCAATTAGTCATACGAAAAAAAAGTATTTCTTTTAAGTCACATTAATGTAAAAAGTTTTGTATTTAAATCACACTTTTGAGTGGGTCCCACGAGTTTGTTTTAAATATAATTTATAATATGACTTAAATGCCCTTTGTTTCTATAATTAACTGAGACGAAGTTGCCAGCAATTATGGTAACCGCGAATCACATTTTTCCGTTTTGTTTCATTCCTTAGAAATTGCATAAAGATATATGGTATATTTGTGATTTGAACAAGCATGTAGTGAGATAAAAGTCTGTTAAAGGAGTATATACGAAAGAATACATACGGATTACGCGAGTTTATCCTGTGAGATTAACGTCGGTCGAAGGAATACATATGGATCTGGATTACGCATTTAGGTGAGTTTGTGCTGTGAATGATTCCGGTGAGCCATGTCCTCGAATTTGATGCTGCTATGTAAATTTGGTATGGAGACTTTTGTTGTCAATGTGAATTGTGAAATGTCATTTTCAGATTTTGCGTTTAAGGTGTGTGAGAATTGGTTGAGTTTGGATGTGAAAAATGTGTCATTTAGTTACTCAATCTATGAACATCCTTCATGTTTTCTGAGAAACGATGTTGATTTTAAAAATATGATGATATTGGCTCGTATGGTTGGTTTGTGTTATATATCGATTGATGTTTTTTACGATGGTATGAACACAGTACCGGTGCAAAACAGTACCGATACTGTTTCCAGCAATTTCGATACTGTTTCTAATAGTGTGTCAATTGGTGATGTTGGTACTAGTCTGGATTTGTATGATGATTCTTGTGATGTTGATGTGTATTGTAGTTCAATTTCAAGCCGTAAGGATAAACCATTGTTGTGTTCTAATTGGTCGTCATTAATATTAAGAGTGGGATAGGAATTCATAGGAGGTGTTGATGAGTTTCGGGATGCAATTTGTCGATATGCTACAGAGGTTGGCTTTGAATTTTTGTATGAGAGGAATAACAAGGATAGAGTCGAAGTTGTTTGTGCAAAAAAGTTCTTTGAAGGGTATCTGTGGTCAATTGTTACATCGTTATCAAAAGTTAATGGTAATTTTTACATAAGGAAATTCAACAATGTTCATAGTTGTGGTCCGACAATTATTAGGGATAAGGTCTAAGAGGATGAGCAGGAAATTTTTGGGTAAGTTGATTGTTGATCAGGTTGCATTAAAACCTTCAATGTCGCCGGTTGACGTTATTATATTTTTTAAAAACAACTATAGCATGGAAATTAGCTATGATAAGGCTTGGAGTGCTTTAGAGAAAGCTAAAGACATGATTTATGGCGAGTATGATGATTCGTTTAATCACTTAAGTTGTTATGTCAAGGCTGCAATGGATCTTAACCCAGGCAGTCATATTGTATTGGAAATGGATGACGGTACAAACTAATTTAGATGGTTGTTTGTATCATTTGAGGTTAGTATACGTAGATTCAAATATTGCAGGCCTATCATTTTTATTGTTGGTACTTTTTTGAAGTCACGTTTCAGGGGTATTTTGATGGCAGCTACTAGTAAGGATGCGAATAATGGTATGTTAATATTCATAATTTTTTTGTTCAATTTTGGCAAGAAGTACCACATACAAAGAATGGTACTGTTTTAATTCGGTACTATTTTTTATGTGGTATTATTTTTATGCGGTATTGTTTTATTATGTAGTACTGTTCTATGTGATATTGTTTGTAGTAAGATGTAGTATTGTATAAACACAGTACCAAATATATCTAGTATTCAAATACCACAAGTACCACATACAAAGAATGGTACTGTTTTAATTTGGTACTATTTTTTATGCGGTACTATTTTTATACGGTACTATTTTTATGTTCATCTGTAGGGTTATTTCCATTGGCATTTGTTGTTGTTGAATCAGAGAATCTCGATAATTGGTCTTGGTTCCTCGGTCATTTGCGTGAGATATTGAACCACTTTGAAGATTTTACATTTATTTCCGATAGAAATCCTGGATTGATGGAATTTTTGCCAATTAAGTTTTCTACATGTCATCATTTTTCTGTCTACAACATTTGAAGAACAATTTAAGAGATAAATTTAGTCGTGATAACAGATCTAACGAGTCCCGTGAATACATTGTGAACTTGTTTTGTTAGTGTGCTTATGCTCCCACAGTTGCAACATTTAAAGAGAAGTTAGATGTTTTGAAAAGAGAATGAGGTGCAATTATTGATAACTTTTGAGTGGATTGCCTGTGCAAAATTGGACTAATGCGTATTCTTCTAGTCGAAAGTATGGTGAGATGTTTTCAAATGCCATTAAATCTTTTAACTCATGGATTCTTGATCCAAGAAATATGCCAGTGGCACATTTGGTCGACAAGATAAAGGTTAAATTAATGGAATGGTTTGCTATAAGAAAGCTCGATGATGCAAAGTAGAATGGTGTGCTATGTCCAAGAATGGAAGAGAAGTTTAATTTACTTGTTGATGCTGGTAGAACATGGAGCGTCAAGATGTGTTCAGATAGTATTTATGAAGTATTTTCTAATCCTTTAGCAATTGTTAATTTAGTGAATTGTACATGTTCCTGTTATGGTTGGCAAATTTCTGATTTTCCATGCTCTTATGCATTTGCTATTATTAGGAGGATTAACAGACCTTTGAGTGAGTTTGTTAATGAGTACTTTCATGTTGATAATTACAGATTGGCATACAAAAGTGTGATTGTTCCAATACCGACAAATATAAGCCAAGAATTTGCAGACTGTAATAGTTGTTCAATATTACCTCCATTAACACGGAGACCAGCTAGAAGGCCAAAGAAGCGTAGGATTAGGTCAACTGGTGAGCTTGTACGAAGAATTCATTGTGGTCGTTGTGGTCGCATGGGCTCTCATAATAAGAAGACTTGCAAAGAGCTGTTGAGTTGAATTGGTTTTTTTTTTTCAAATTTTTTTTTTGGTAATTATGTTGTGAAGAAGTCTGTTATTGTTTGTTTGTTATGGTACTGTTTTTGAATTAATAATGAGTATGTTTCAATCCATTTTTATGATAGTTATTTTTTCTGCAATATTCGTTTCAATGTTGGTATTGAGAATGACAGCGGTATAAGACAGTATCAGCATGAGTTGAGTAATTTGAGTTTGAAATGTTTATGTTAACAGTACCAGATAAAAGAATAACGGTACTAATTATTGTAAAAAAGAGAGAACAGTACCAGATGATAGCAAGTAAATTTTTCATACTTAACAAATAATATAAAAAGAAAGAGTTAAATATTATCTTACGCTTGCCCCTCATTATCAATGAGTTGTAAGATCCATTCCTTTTCTATGTCTGATAGGTGTGTGTTTTGTTTAAAACTTGAAATAATCTGCTTCAGTGAAGGTTGCTTGGGCTCGGATTGATGTTTAAACAGTTGTAGAAGATCAACGTCTATAATGTTAGATTCTATATCTTTCGGGACAACTGCCAGAGTGTCTGCCTTTTGTTTTTTTGCAACCTTTTTTTTACCACTGTATATGAACTGAGAATCTCTTTTCTTTTGGCGTTTTTTGTCCTTGAGCCTTTTGTACATTGAAGGTGGTTCGTTTGCAGCTGTAGTTTGTTGTTCCTTGGTATCTGACTTCTTTGGCCTTCCAGTTGCTGCATGTTTCTGCGTTACCTCGTGGACGCTAGATTTGACAAGTTCAGACCTTAACAATTCAACAACCGCATTGACATTATTAAGTTCTTTCTTCAGGTTTGTGTTTTACAGGTTGAGATTTTCATTGTCAAGGTATAACTTTGTGAGAATTTCATTTTTTTCCGCTATTTACTTCTCTAATTCAACAATTTTATCATCTTTTTCCTTGATTTGTTGCTCAAGCTCTTTTATTGTTGACGGTTCAAACTTGTTAAAACTGAAGCAACTAGATCATTATTTTGCTGAACTGGTATTGTTTCTACTAATGCAGCCTTGTGTGCCTCTTGTTCTGGTGCCTCTTGTTCTGGGACTTTTTCTGCTATTGTGTCTGGTTAGGTGCCTTCATCGTATTTTGGTACTGTTTGTGGAACAATTTCAGCTATGGCTGAGGGAACAGTACCAGATTGATCGAGTTTAGGAGTTTCTAAGGTATGCTCAACGGCAGTACCAGACACCTCTTGTTTCGCTCGCTTTCTATTGTCTTATTTAAATGCACTATGTTTGTCTTTAGTTTTTAAAGAATGTCAGAAAGTCAGAAATTAGTAATTCATCATCATTTGTTTTTTCTGACCCAATAATGTAATCTTCAGTTTATGTCCTTTCATCATCATCATCATCATATTTTTGTTGTCCATCCTCCTCCTCTTCATCATCATCACCATCAAGATTAGGTACTATTACCTAAGATTTTGTTCATCGATTCTAGAATTCATTAGTATGTCAATGAATATATTGTTGAATTTAGTATAATTTATTTTACCAGATGCAAACAACACCATGAAACATAAAAATAGGTCACAAATACAAAAAATAGCTGACAGTACCACACGGATGACAGTACCGCATGTATGCGGTACTATTTTGTATAAAATGCATGCTTTTTTAAAAAATAGTACCGAATGTATCTAGCATTCAAACAGTACCATGAAACACAAAAATAGGTCACAAATACAAAGAATAGCTGGCAATACCACACAGATGACAGTTCCACATGTTTGCGGTACTGTTTTGTATAGAATGCATGTTCTTTAAAAAATAGTAGTGAAGTGTATCTAGCATTCAAACAGCACCATGAAACACAAAAATAGGTCACAAATACAAAGAATAGTTGACAGTACCACACGGATGACAGTACCACATGTATGCGGTACTATTTTGTATAGAATGCATGCTCTTTAAAAAATAGTACCGAATGTATTTAGCATTCAAACAGCACCATGAAATATAAAAAAGAGTCACATATCCAATGAAATGGCTGACAGTACCACATAGATGACAGTACCACATGTATGCGATACTATTTTGTATAGGATGCATGCTCTTTTGAAAAATAGTACCGAATATACTTAGCATACAAACATGATTTATTTTATCAGAAATAGTACCTGATCCTTATTCAACTTTTTCAGATTTATTGTTTTCAATGCATTGGATAATGGCTTGAGATCCCAGGCTAGACATCTAGGTGTTGCACTCTTTTGTACTTGTTGGACCAGAATGGTGTGCTCACAGATCCAGTACTGCATCATTTGTTACGGTTTGTTAGTTGAATGGAGTTCATAAGACAGTACCAACATATAATAAGGAATTTGGTATGAAAAGGTAACCGATAACATCATAACACAGCCTGCAACACCTTTGTTTCTAGATTCTGAGCACAAATTGTTCTCCAAGAATTCCAATATATGTGCACTCCAGTTGTATTGGTGGATTTGATCCAAATTTTCAACCAATGTGGTGTAGTGCCACAATAATGAATGTCTTTTGTTAGGGACAAACAAGGTTGCCAAATAGAACAGTGTTAAAAGTCTTGCAACATCTTCTCTGCCAATGCGTGTTTGCTCTTCAACAGCCTGCTGCAAAGCATTAGATATGTTCTATTTTTTAATACGTCGAAACCCACAGAATCTACGAGAGACGAATTCAATGCCTGGCCTTGTGAGTTTTTTTGCACTGTTTATCAATTGTTCGCCATCTTCTATTCCAAACATTGTTCGCAACTCTTCCTCTCTGATGCGAAGCTTTATTCCACCTAAATTGAAAGCTTTGGAATATGAGTCAAATGTTTTGATGATTGTTTCCACATCAACATCGCTTTTCCTTCGAGTAATCTTTGTCAATTTTATAGCTTAAAATACCGAGGATGAGCTTCCAAAATGGAGTTTGTTGAAGATATACATGGTGTGCTTTTGTCAAGTTGATGGATTCAACTTCATTAATGACTGAGATTAGGTTCGAACGGTACTAGATGTTCACCATGTTTGATTTTGTATGATTGCAATACCTGTAATTCATAACATTTATTTTCTGTTAGAGATAAAATGCATACTCATCTAGATACAGTACCATATCGATGACAGTACCACATGTTTGTGGTATTGTTTCACAAAATATGCATGCTCTTGCAAAAATAATACCGGATGATTCTATCATGCAAACACCACCATTAAACAAAGAAATGATCACACATCTAATGAAATAGCTTACAGTACCGCATGTATGACTGTACCACATGTCTGCTGTGCTATTTCACAAAATATGCATGCTCTTGCAAAAACAGTACCAAATGATTCTATCATGCAAACACCACCATTCTACGGTACTGTTTCGAGTAGGATGCATGCTCGTTCAAAAATAGTACCGCATGATTCTATCATGCAAACATCACAGTTAAACACAAAAATTGTTCACATATCAAACGAATGACCAACAGTACCGTATGTATGACAGAAAACGAAAACTCTAAACAGTACCACACAATAAATATTGCAAACCCTTGATATGTGTTTTCATCAAAAACCCTAAAGAGTTCATTTAATAAAAAATAGTACCTATTTAGTGCGGAGGACTGCAGAGTGTGGATTTGCTCCGCGACAACTTAGGGATCAATTGAGGCTTTTTTTGGAAGAAGTTTTGATTAGCTTTCAGATGGTTTGTGACGAATTCGGAAAGTCGCGGACGTTTCCGATAAAACAGGGGTTTCGAATGTGAGTGAGAGGCGCGATGTCCTTTTTTGTCTTTTCGTTGCAAATATGACTTATTCATAAACAATTTTTATAGGTATGACTTAAATCCTTAAAAGGCCATAAATTGTGACCGGCCTCCAAAAACCCCATAACAATGTGAATTTGTCATAAGCCTATTAGTCTAAATAAAATAACCCATTTTAAAAATATTTTTATTAAAGTAATACCATTGTCACATCATTCTAATAGTACTTGTTAGTAAACAAATTTAGTAGAAAAGTATCTGTTAGTCTTTATATACAGTTTATTTGTGTTTTTAATGCTTGAACAAATACTTTATTTGTAAGTTTTAGGTACCATTTAGAAATCTTAATTTTAGTAATCTTTGGTAAGTTTGGTGAAATAAGTAGAAATTTTTAGCAATTTTTTGTAACTCTTGAGCATTTGATAAACTTTTTAACAATTTTTAGTAACTTTTGATAATTTTTAGTAAATTTTAAAAATTTTTAGCAACTTTTGGTAACTTTTAAATTGAATAAGTTATGTAACTGAGTAGAAAGGTAGCAAAAATTAATATTTTGCAAAACACCTAAGAAGCAAAATTTGGTAATTAAAGATCAAAATGTTAAAATATCATCCAATCAATTGTGAAATTCAAGTCAATGGTTTGAACGTATGCCAAACAGTGTTTGGACAATTCATCATTAATCTCATTAGAAGGATATTTAGGAGAAGATTTTAATGATGAAATATGTGAGAGTTTTTGAAATTTGAAGAAGGAAAAAATAGTTTTAGATATGCTATCTAGTGTGTTTCGAGAGCAAGTCACACTCGCAAGCTACCAGTGAATAAATATCAATTCATAATGTATTTCGTTGGCAAGCTATGCCCGCAAGCTGCCCTCGAAGTTTGACGATATTTTGCCCCTATTTTTTTGCATAATAAATTAAGATTATTTTTTGGGATTTTTCTCCACCTATAAATATTCTCATATATTCCCTAAACCCTAAGCTCTTACCCAAAAACTAATCTATCGTTTCCTTGAGAGCAAAAATATAAGAGAGGCCATCAAACTTAATTAGATTATTCAAGCTTATTTGCAAAGATTTTAATTATTTAGTAAAATCAGTTAGTTCTAGAATCCTAAATCTAGGTTTACTATTCAAATTAGGAGAGTGCTTCTGCTACAGTTAGAGGGGGTGAAATTTAACAAAAGAGGTGTATCACAGGTGTCTAGCATGCAAGAATAGGAAGATCTAAATCAAGTAGATAAAGAGGTATTTTGATTGGAAATTTTTGTATTCTTACTACAAGAGAGCACACTTTTAGGGACCAAAAATTTGGTTGCAAAAAATTCATTTATGATCGCTAAAATTGTTGTAGCTCAAATTGAATTTGGTCATTAGTTGGTTGGCAAATGTTAGTCGTAAAAGATAATGGTGACCAAAATCTCATTTTTGGTGCAAACATAAATGTCACACCTCTAATCTCGTAGTACAGGATGGAAGGTATGGAAATATAGAACTAATTAAAACAATTATAAATTTACATTCAAGGTTAGGTCAAATCAACATACATCAATCAGAGCATCTATTATCGTCCCTCATTTTCATATTAAAATAAAATAAAATAATCATCATAAATTATTTCAATCACACACCCCAATGACAACATCTAGGGCCTACTCAACCCCATCATACATCATTATCATTATAATACAATTCTTGATATTAGTTGGGACCCACACCCTAGGTCACACAAATAATAATTAAATACTCCAAATAAGAAAATTAACAAAATATTATGTTATAACCATTAGTCTTAGTTTAAATCTAGGTGAACTGCTCCCTACCCTTGTGGAGTCATTTGTAATATGGAAAGGGTGAGCATTATGCTAGTAGGTAGGATTGTGCAAGTGCGTATGAGTGTACATAACTCAAGTATACAATATAACTCACAACAATCTTAAGAAAATATGGTATATATTCAATGCAAGTATGGTGTAATGGCTAATGAATTGTCAAACCCCAATCTATCCCCAACTTTATCCTGAGATGAATAATGCTTAGCAGAGCACACAAGGTCACCAACTACATCATTTATGCTTATGGTGAATGTTTATCTCAATATATCACAAGTGAAAAACTGTGTTACATCCCACTAGCGTAACAATCAAGGGGACCATGTTATTCCTTTTGTCAAACATTTACATATCTCAAGGAGGGTCCTACTACAATTCAGAGTATGGTTCATTACTCATAAGAAACACATAGGGGTTAGGGGATTGTGGAGTTTGACCTGCAATGCAAAAGTGTGCAATTTAGGAGTATCTCATTAGCTTTGTTGGAAAAAAAAGGGGAGGCCAAGTATCTACAACAGAAGATGCTTGCTGGGAATCTTACCCCAGCAAGAAGGCTCATGGGGTATCTCACCCCAACAAGCAGTGTGGACTAAATTTAAAATTAGGGCTTTTTGCAAGCTCATTTTGGTCAATTATATTATATGTATATATATGAGTTTTATTGGACACTAGCAAAAAAGAGTTGAATTAGGGTTTTCAAAGGGCTAGAGTTGAGAAAAACAAAAGGAACGAGTGACTGTGTTATTCAGGTTCTTTAAGGATTCTCTCTATAATCTTTTGTATTCTTCAACTCTATTCGTGGAGTTCCTTGATAATTAAAAACTAAATCCTCTACTACCGGACTTAGGTAAATTGTCGAATACGTAAATCTCTGTGTTTTCATTGTGTGTTTCTTATTTTGATTCATTATATTTGGTCACAAAAGTGATCCAAAGTTTCCAGGATTGGAACTTCAAAACAACAAAGTGGTACCAAAGTTATAGGTCTACAATGGCAATGAACTTGTCTTACAGTAAGTTCAAAGTTATAAAGTTTAACAGAACGGGGAACTTCGAGTGGTGATAGAGATGAGTGAACAATGTGTTGGTTCTGTAGGGGTTGGTAAAGGCACTGCATGGTACAAAGCCAAAGAAGGTATCCACTGATGATTGGGAAGAACTTTAGATGAAAGTTGTGAGTGCAATAGGGCTGTGCTTGGCTAACGAGGTTTTGTCTAAATGCCTTACGAACAAGTTATTCTTAAAACAAAAACTGTACGGGTTGAAGATGGTAGAGGGCTCGAATATTGCTCAACATATTAATTTGTTTAACGAGATTATTAGTGATTTATTGAGGATTGATGTAAAGTTTAAGGAGGAAGACAAAGCTCTGATGCTTCTAACGTCCCTACCAACATCTTATGATCACATTGTTACAACTCTTACGTGGGGTAAAGAAATCCTAGAAACAGATAAGGTTATTTTTGCCTTCTTAATGTATTATCAGCAAAAGTAGAATGTTGCTGAAAGCTCTCAAGGAGAAGGGTTAATAATGAAGGGTAATTAGGATCATGGAAGAAACTAAGAAAAATGTCAAGCTACTAGTAGTAATGGTAAGTCTGTGGGAAGAAATAATAACAGGTCAAAGTCCAAGAATAGAGGCAATATCCAGTGCTTTAATTGTTATGAGAATGGACATTACAAGGGGGATTGTCCGAAGAAGAGCAAGTGAAGATGAGATAGAAGAAAACAAGGGGAACCATCTAATTCTACAAACATTACATTAGAGGAATCTGATGGTGGTGGTGAATTACTTTCAGTTTCATTTAGTTCAAATCACTTCACAGACTTTTGGATCTTGGATTCAGCATGCCCCTATCATATTTGTCCTTGTAAGGATTGGTTTCACACCTGCAAGTCAGTTAATTATGGCTCAGTTTTAATACGAAATGGCACTTTTTGCAAAGTCATCAGCATTGGCACAATTAGGATTAAGAAAAAAACTTTGAATGGAGTCAGCCATATCCTTGATTTAAAAAAAAAAATTGATTTGCTTGGGAACCTTAGACTCAAATGGCTATGCATATAGGTCTAAAGGTGAAGTTTTGAGGGTCACAACAAGTTCTATGGTTGTCATGAAGGGTTAGAAAATGAGGAAAATATCTACAAGCTAATGGGAAGTACAGTTGTAATTGGAGCACATGCAGCAATAAATTCTGACTCATAGAATGATAAGACTCTCTTGTGGCATATGTGATTAGAGCATACAAGTAAGAGAAGCATTATAGAGTTGCATAAGAGGGATTTGTTGAAGGGTGTAAAATCTTGCAAGTTAGATTTCTGCAAATTTTGTGTGTTTAGTTCAAGACTCTTATTCACAAGATAGGGGGTATTATTGACAATGTACACTCTGATGTCTAGGGGTTGACTAGAGTTGCTTCACATAGTGGATCAGTGTATTTCTTAACATTTAGTGATGACTACTCAAGAAAGGTTTAGTTTTACTTCATAAAGCACAAGTTTGAAACTTTTGAGAAGTTTAAGTTGTGTAAATCTAAAGTGGGAACCAAATTGGAAGGAAAGTCAAGTGCCTGAGAATAGACAATGCTATAAAATACGAGGAAACGACATTCCTAAAGTTCTATAAGGAGTGTGGGTATCAAGAGACACTTCACAATGAAAAAACCACAACAAAATGAGTTAGCAGAGAAGATGAACAGGATTACTGCAAAAAAAGAAAGGTGAATGATATTAAATGCAAGGCATCGTAAGAATTTGTGTAGAGGCTATGAATATGGCTTGCTGTATCATCAACAGATCACCTAATTTCGTATCAGATGGAAAAGTCGCGTAGGAGGTATAGGTAGGGAAAAGGGTAGATTATTTTGTAATTAAAATTTTTAGATGTTCTGTTTATGTTCATATTCCTAATGATGAAAGGTCCAACCTAGATCCCAAATCCAAAAGGTGCATTTTTCTTGGCTTTAAGAAATGTGTGAAGGGGTACGAGTTATGGGATCCGATGAGTAAGACAGTGATGATTAATAAGGATGTAGTGTTTGATGAGTCAGACATGCTGATGAGAGCTTTGAATGAAGAGTAGAAAAGGAATTCAGAAGAAAGTAGTAGGAAGCAAGATATAGAGGTGAAACTGAATAGTTCAAAGAAACGGAATGGTCATCCACAAAAAGAGATAGATTAGCTACCTCATAGCATAGCTATCAACAAGCCTAATGCAACATAAAACCATTAGTCGGGTATGGTTTTAAGGATCTTATGGCTTATGTATTGGTAAGTAGTTGTGGGAGTCCATCTAGTTTTTAGGATGCAGTGAGTAGTTCTAAAAGGGATAGATGAATGAAAGTCATGACAAAAGAGTTTAAGTCATTGCATAAAAACAAGACTTGGGATTTAGTGAGCTTGCCTAAGAGGAAGAAATCAATTGGTTGCTAGTGGTTCTACAAAAAGGAGAAAGTAGTTCCAGAGAAAGAAGATGAATGGTTCAAGGCACAATTGGTGGCAAAATGATACTCAAAGAGGAAGGGAATTAACCATTATGAGGTCTTTTCTCCAGTTGTCAGACATACCTCCACCTGGACAGTTTTAGTTCTTGTAGTATATCAAGACTTAGAGTTGGAGTAGCTTGATGTGAAGACAGCTTTTCTCAATGGTGATTTAGAGGAAGATATTTATATGGATTAAATTGAAGGATTTGAGCAACCTGACAAAGAGCATCTAGTTTGTAGGTTGAAGAAATTCTTGTATAGGCTGAAGTATAGTCTCCACGAAATGGTATAAAAAGTTTGACACTTACATGCTTTAGATTGGTTATACATGGTGTGAGTATAATTGCTGTGTTTATTTGATATGTCTTGAGGATGGTTCATACGTTTTTCTACTACTTTATGTAGATGACATGTTAATTGTTACAATGAGTATGGTGGAGGTCCATATGTTAAAGTCCTTGTTGAGCAAGGAGTTTGACATGAATGACTTAGGTGCTGTAAAGAAGATACTTGGAATGGAGATCCATAGAGAGAGGCAAGTTAGTAGGCTTTAGGTGTCTTGGAAGAATTATATTAGGAAGGTGCTAGAAAAGTTTAGCATGTAGGATGCAAAAGCGATAAGCACACCACTCACGGGTCATTTCAAGTTATTACCTAGACAGTGTCCAAAAACACAGGAAGAAATTACTGACATTTCAAAGGTATCATATGCCAATGTAATGGGTTGCTTACTGTATACCATAGTATGTGGTAGACCAGACTTAGCTCATGCAGTGAGCATAGTTAGCAAGTACATGGCAAAACTAGGCAAAGAGCATTAGAAAGCAGTGAAGCGGATTTTCAGATATTTAAAGGTTATAACAGATTATGGGATTCTTTTTGCTAGGTAGAAAGACAAAGCTTTAGTTGTAGGTTATGTTGATTCAGATTATACAAGAAATGTGGATAAGAGAATGTCTCTAATAGGCTATGTGTTTACACTTGCGAGAGGACCAGTTTGTTGGGAGATCTACATTACAATTTCTTGTTACATTGTTTATTGCTGAAACGAGTTACTTGGTAGTGACTGAGGAGTGGTTGAGAGGATTAGTTAGGGAGTTAGGTATATAGCAAGATAGCATTCCGTAGAATTGTGACAGTCAGAGTGCCATTTATTTAGCAAAGCACCAAGTTTATCATGCAATGACCAAACATATTGATGTGAGGTTTCACAAGATTAAGGAGTTATTGGTTCGTGTGAAGTCAATATAGAGAAGGTTCACACATTAGATAATACTGCGGATATGTTGACAAAATCTCTTACCATAGATAAGTTTAAGCATTACTCGAACTTGATTCATATCTTCAGTTGCTATATGGTAGACGACCCCAACCTATATGTTCAAAGTGAAATTTGCAGTATACAGTTTCCAAAAGGGTAAGTATTCGTCAAGGTGAAAATTGTTGGAGTGTTGCTCATTACTCACAAAAAACATATAGGAGGTTGGTGGATTGTGAGGTTTGACCTACAGTGTAGAGGCATATAGTTCAAGAGTATCTCACTCGTTTTGTTGGGAAAAAATAGGAGCCAAGTATCTGCAATAGGTGACGCTCGCTAGGAGTCTTGCCTTAGTAAGGAGGCTCGTGGGGTATCTCGCCCCAACAAGCGGCTTGGACTAGATTTAAAATTAGGGTTTTTCAGAACCCTATTTTGGCTAGTTATATTATACCTATGTATTGGCCAGTTATATTGTACCTATATATGAGTTTTATTATACACCAACAAAAGAGAGTTGAATTAAGGTTTTCAAGGGGCTAAAGTTGAAAGAAATAAAAAGAACGAGTAACTGGGTTATTTGAGTTGTTTACATATTCTCTTTGTAATATTTTTTATTCTTCAACTCCGTTCATGGAGTTCCTTGATAATTGAAAACCAGATCCTCTACCTATGGACGTAGGCAAATTACCGAACTATGTAAACCTCTGTGTTTTTGTTGTGTTTCTTATTTTTATTCATTACGTTAGATCACAAAATTGATCCCGTGTTTTTGCGACTATGACTTAAAAACAACATAGAGAAATAATCTCATTATAATATCTTAATATTAACGTCGCAACCCCAATGATTAATCTCTAATTATATATATATCTATTAAAGATCATCTGATATTTCCAAAAATCTTATTTTATTATTTTTCTCAAAATCATGGATCCTGTTTATATACATGACTCGTGCCTTAGCAGATAAACAATAATAATGTGGTACTCTTGGTTAGTCAATAATCACAATACATATCTAGACGATACCACCCCAGCCCATACATGTGATATGCTCAATCATGTATAATCAATAATAATATCTTGACAGTATAATAAAGACATACTATGCTCAGGTATCGATATGCATATCTCATAATCTCAGAAAATACACAATCATGATATATATATATATATATATAATACATCACATATTATCCGAATGGGTTAAATGAACACAACATCAGAAATGGCTATACCTTTCTGTGAGAAGGTCGTTAGCAGCCAGCTCGATAGCCGAGGGAACCTCGCAAGAAGCCCACTAATAGCTATTGGAAGATGCTAAAAGCCCCCTAAGATAGCTCATTTATGCTAGTAGCTTGCTGAAAGCCTGCTTTAATTTGCGAAAAAATATTAAGAGAAGAACCTGTAGTTATAGGTCTTGTGGAAAGCTCGCTCTCGAGGACTTTGATTTGCAACATAGATCTGAGTTGAAACCAACTCAATTCAACCCTCTTGGTCCCAGATTTGAACACCTCAAACCTAAAAATAGAACCACAACTGACAATAGCTCAACATATATCACATTTATTCAACAAATCTCAAGAATAACAAAGATTCAACATGTACATACAAACATCTATAAATGTACATCCACACGTATATATATGCGAAAATCTCATCTTCAACCAAAATCATAACATATGCATATTAATATGCTGCAAATTATACAAATAATTATAATATCAACACCAATTCACCCCACTATCACGGATCCGAAGAAAAGTATAAGAATTGAAGAAAAAACCCTCGAAACCCCAAACTTAAATCACCCATATCTCCCACCTTAAGCTGAATTAAGGCAAACTGACACCGCCACATTAATCATGACGCGGAAAATATCTGGATTCGACTCTCTAGATGTTACCTCTAGCCTCTACTTTCTCTCTCTTCTTTTTCTTTTCTCTCTCTTTTTTTTCCCTATCTCTTTCTCTCTTCCTCATCGGCAACAATTGTATGAAAAGAAGAGAAAGAAGAATAAACAATAAGGAAGAAAAAGGGGGGAAAAAAAAGGTTTGAGCCCCAAGCCCAATAACAATTTCGGGTTACACTCGGTTTGGAAAAATGAAATAATTCTAATAAACTAGACCAAATCTTAGATTCAAATATTTAAATGGTCCAAAATCTCATAAATGGTCAAAAATAAATACTAAATGTTATAATATATATGCAACACTTTTAGTGATCAAATTCTTATTTGGTCAGTAAAAGATGATGTCTTAGTAACTAATTAGTCTGCAAAGAATAACTTTTGGTGACCAAATTTACTTAGGTTGGCAAAATGTTAATTTTTTAAAAAAAATATATAAAAAGTCATTGTTCCACGTGATGGCCATAAAGTGCCATTCATCTGAAAGCTAGTATAATTGACCACTAAGCTAAATTCTTATTTATTTATATATTTTTCATTTCTAATCTATATGAACAAATTTTCATCACTTTTGTGCTTACATCTTTAGCAATCAATTTGTCGTCAAATTTGCCAATTAATTCGTCGGAGAAAAGTGCTTAAAATTTTATTTTTATGTATTTTTTGGCAGTGTTTGTGGAGGTGCATGTACTCCTTGTGGGTGGCCTTTACAGCGTTTTGTGGAGGAAGCAAAGAGAAGAAAAGCAGGAAATATTATCGAAACAAAATTGGAAGAAACCAAAGAGCGAACCACAGGCAAGTCTATTCCACATCAGGCAACAGGTGAACCATGAATGCTGCAAATGGCTTGACAATGGCATGTACTAAAGAAACATGTACTTACATTGTGGAACCAAGCATCAATTGTTAAAAAATAGTAATAATAAATAAATTAATAAATTGCTACTATACAAATTTTTGGTCATGCCTACCAAGTTATTTACACACATCCCTTTATTAGTTGTGCAGATGTTTGTATGTTTGTTGTCAGATTCATATTTGTAATTGACAAAATTTAGTAGAGAAAACATAGAATTCAGTTTTGTGTACGCAATTCAAGTAAACAATATCCTGCCAAGGAGCAGCTAAAAAAACAAGCAGAACAAAGCTGGCAATAAATTGTTGTGGTATCTTCACTGTTAAGTGGTCCTCACTTGATGTAAGTAAAATTATTACATACATATAAGAACCAAATCAGCGAATCGGTGCGGTGCAGAGTGGGCATATACAAAGGATTTGGGAGTATCAGATTAAAAATCTGACGGGTTTGGATTTATTTATACTTTTTTAATTGAAAAATTATAAATACACTTCAATCATTCAATTTTAATCTAACGCAATTTCATAAATCAACCTCCTCCTTCATGTACCAACTGGATCACATGAATGCTCGCAAATCACGTGGGTCGTCAATTTGATATGATTGGTGTTGAATCATTTGAAGCTAGCGACAAACTTGTGATTTAGTGTAGGACTAAGGTTTTGTTTGGTTTTATTTTAGTTTTTATTTTTATTTTTATTTTTTTTCGTTTTATATGATTTCTTTCTACTAAAATTTAATTTTTTAGAAGATATAATTTTTCGGCTTATTAATTGCATTTGTTAAAAAAAATAAAAAAAATTCACGTCTATTTAAATAAAAATTAAAAAATTAACTTTTTCTTTACTTTTTTTCTATTTGTGATCACAAATTTTTGAAACAGACAATGAAAACTTATTTGTTAAATCATTTTTCGTGGGTTATTTTGTTTTCAAAAAAATGAAAATTTAAATAGGAAAATGTGAACTAAAAAGTGTTTTCACTCTTTGTTTTCTTTTTTTTTTTTTTTTTGTTTATTAACATTTGTAAATTTTAATAATTTGTCCATTTTTATTGCATCACGTTAAAATAACTTATTTTATTCAAATATTTTAGAAAAATAAAATTATTTTTAATAAATAATATGATTAAATGAAATTAAATATTTATTAATAGTTTAATTATATTAATTATATTAATATGAAATATATTTTATTAAATTATTTTTAATAAATTCATTTTAAAAATAATTTAATTGAATTTGTTTATTTATTTAATTTACTAAATAAAATAATATAATATAATTAAATTAAATTAATATTTGTTATTATTTAATTATCTAATTTATTTTAAATTCAGCTAATATGAAATATATTTTATTAAATTATTTTAATAAGTAATATAATTTTATTTAATTAAATTATTTTTAATAAATAACATAATTAGAATAGTTAAATATATTAATATAAAATGTATTTTATTAAATTGAATTAATTTTTAAGAAATTAAATATTCATTAAAATAAAAATTAATTATTATAAATAAAATTGCACTTCTAAATATAGTTTTAGTTTTTGATTTAAGAAAAAAATGTTAACAGAAAACATAAATTAGATAACATAAACGGACAAATATAAATAGAAAATCTGCAACATTACAAACGGGCCCTTAGAGAAAAGGCAAATCAACTTTATATGTATAATCTGATTTTCATCAACTATTCACCTTCAATTTTTAAAAAAAGAAAGCTGAAAAAAATATAAATTACAAAAAAAGGTACATTGAAAAAAAAGTAAAACATATGACAAGTACATGCTGTCTCTCCACATATATTTTTATTGTCAAAAATAAATTCTTTAATGAATGAATATTGTGAATAAATTTTTTTGATTATTATATTTTGAAAAATATTTTTAATTTAATTACAATACAAATATATTAAAAATAATTGAGATAAGTAATTTCACATAATTAATATGTAAATCAAGCATTATAACCTTTCTTCTATGCTATATATATGCATATATAAGTAAAGTAATGCATATTGCATGTGAAAAAATGGGCCGAAGTACCATCAGATAATGGGTAGAAAATGTTTAAAAATATATTAGTACTATTTCATTGATATATATATATATATATATATATATTAATTCTTTTATATTTTCTCTTGATATGTTCAAACATATAAGTGATACATTATTTTTCATTGCAGAGATATTTAAGGTTACCAGCCAAAAGTCTTTGATATATATATCTAACTAAATAGGTCTTACAAAAATTTAAGAAATTAGTTAAAGAGGACATATTTTAAACCATACAAGGATCATATTGTGGCACGCCAAAATGCATAAAATGTGGTTTTTAAGGAAGACTGGATTTATCTCGTTGATATATGCTCTTCTGAAAATTTTCAAATTTGTACAAATAACTTGTTTATTTTTTTATTTCAATTAATCCATAATTTTAATCAACACTTATTTTTTATTTGAGCACAAAAAATAGGAAACAAAATAGAGAAAATTGAATTGCTAAAACAATCATTGATATCATTAGTTCAAAGGGTTTCTGACAAAAATAAATGAAAGAGGTATTTATTTCTTTATAAAGTCAGGGAGTATCACTGAAGGAAATGTGAGTTTAGGTGAGAAAAATCTTCCTTGCTAAAAATCACATTTTCCTTGCTAAAGATTATAGGTGAGGAAAAATATTTCTCATAGATTTTCTCACTTATCCTCGATTGCCTATAGTTTTTAGCGAGAACGATCAGTTTTCCTCGTCTACAATTACGTTTAGTGGGAAAATAATTTTCGTTACCTATTCTTACATTTTAGCGAGAAAATTCTTAGCGAGGTATTAAGAATTTTCTTGCTAAAAGTAATATTTAGCAAGGAAATAATTTTCATTATCTATTCTTACCTTTTAACGAAGAACTAAAATTTTCTCGCTAAAAGTAACTTTTAGCAAGGAAATAAATTTTATTAACTATATTGATTTTTAGTGAGGGAATCATATTCCGCCTATAGTGACTTTTGGCAAGAAAATGTATAATATGTAGAACTTCAACAAATAACCTTCTTACAGCGAAAAAATCAACATTTGGCAAAGAACAAAATTTCTCACTAAAAGTGTTAGTTAAAGAAAATTTCTTGAATACTTAATTTACTAAAAAAACTATTACGATAATAAATTAAATCTACAAATGAACCTATTACAACATTGGAACTAAATATACAAATTATTATATTCAAGTCATCCAACTCCAACAATAAACAATGAGATACATAAAATAAAATAAAAATATAAAGATTATATACAAATAAAATAAACAAAAAAAATCCAAGAAGTTTAATATTAACTATCAAATGTCTAAACCTAAATAGGTGGAGGTACACCGGGTAAAAGTGATCTTGAAAGAGCAAAACTCCTCAAACATTTTTAACAGTTGAGCTTGCTGCGTCTCCATATTATTGACTTTGCTGGATAGAACAATATTTCGCTCAGCCTCCATATCTTGGACCTTGCTGGAAAGAATATTTCGATCAACCTCTATTTCTTGCACTTTACTGGAAAGGAGATTTTGCTAAACCTCTATTTGCTCTATTTTTTGCGTGATGCCTTTAGGTTGGGATCTTGAACTAGCACAATCTAAGCAATGAAAATTATGCATTGAAGAGGGATTTGGTCTGTGGCCCATCCCACGTGTATAGCCAGACTTTCACCTTAAAACCTGCATCCTCACAGTATCCTCACTCAATGCATTATGGCCATCAAGGGTAGGCTTTCTCCTCACGTGTACGATCTCATCCAAACATTTATTATAACTAATGTGAGAATATTGTCAAATCATAATTAAAAAAATTATAATGTCTATAAAAATTACAAGGACTTATGTGTAACTTTCTTGCCTTTGTATAACACCACTAGTTACCTTTTGTTATGTACACTTACTTCCACTATCTAATGAAGCTAATCATCTCATTACTTTCAAAATCCTCCTATGAAAAAATAATACATAAGTATAAAACTAATGGTATAAATGAAACATGTAAACTAATAATGATAATACTATGATGAGCAGGTACGAATACATGTGATTCCATCCATAGTGATTTGATGAGACCAATTCTGCGCATGTTTTAGACACCTCCCCTAAATACATGTTCAATGTTAAAAGGCAAAATTAAAACATAATGTTTAATACACGTTCATGTAAATTATATTAACCTGGTAACTTGCGTCTATCCATTTGTTGTTAATGTGCCACTCTTAATCCACTTGTAATACACCGGATGGGCAATGCCCTCTTATCTCCACACTAAATTTCTCATCCATCATATTTTTAGATTGCTTATACCACTTGTGTCGTAATTCAATTAATCGAGCCTTGAAAGTTTCTTCCACCTTTCTTTGTCCCACACTCTCGAGACTCATGCCAATTAATACGTGACTACAAATATAATATATATAAGAGGTTAAATTTTAATTTAATATATTGCCACCAATGATATTTAATACCATAAGGTGCACAAATTTCTCCTTTTTATCCTTCTTGCTAATGTCAGCATAGCAATGTTGATTCCATGGTACAAAGTGTCTGGCAAATAATACCGCACTCGCTTAACAACTTAGTTGACTCATCACAATCGAGTAATCGTCCCTAAGGGTGCACAAAAAACTCGAGCAACCCGAAAATCAAACTAATCCAATCACTTTGGTTCAGGTTGGTTCAGGTCTATTCTATTTTTGATTCGATTCTTGGTTAAAAAATTAGCAAATTAATTTTTTTGTTCGATTTTGGGTTGGTATATTGTCAACTCGACCCGAACCCAAACCCGAACCGAAGTAGCCCAAACCAACCTGAATAAATATAATATATACCACTATCTTTTTACTTTAATTGTAACCATACGCGTGGACTACTTGGCATATTTATATAATAATATATAAAGCAAGAAAAAAATTTCATTAGGGTTCACTTCATCTTCTTTTTTCTTTTCTCGCGCCACAGCTCTAAAGTCTTCTGCCTTCTCTCTTACAATCTCCCTTCTCTCTTACAATCTTTGCAAGGAGTTTCATGGCAACTACTTTGTACAACAATAGATCCTAACCTTTTCCTATACAGGTATAACTATATGTATATATATTTCTAATTATTTGGTTTGTTATTCACTTTCAGATTTTTACCTTAGTGGCTATAGTATAATTAATCAATTTTTGTGATTCTATGTTTAGGTGTAGGGGTCCTATTTAGGGGTGTTTTAGCCAATTTTTGCTCAGTTGGTAATGAAGTTCTTTGTTTGTTTGAGGGTTTCTGCCATTTTGTTTAAGAAATGGCTGGATTGTTTAAGAGATGATTGGATTGCTTTGTTGGTAATAAAGAAAAAATAAATAAAGTTCAGTAAATGTTAGGAACCTGATCTATCCAAGCATTATTCCAATTAGTTTATCACTGAATATTCACACATTTGATATTTTGGTCTTTTATAATCAGTAGTCTAGCAATGCAACAGATGGAAGTTTGGTAAAATAAGAAAAAAAAAATATTCTTGGGTATGCCTTCCATTATTAGAAAATCAAAGAATATATTCAATACCAAAGAAAGCCCTTATTTGCAATATAAATGCATCTTGCGTTTCATATTTTTTTTTCCGTTTAGATTGAATCTCATTTAAATGATCAAAATATCATTTGAGTCATTATATAACTTAAATATTAATTTCACTAAATTATCAAAAAATCTAAAAATTTAACTTATTAATAAAATTAAATATTTTATAGTAGAAAATAAATTTTAAAAATTCAAATTTGCAACTTACCAAAATATTCTTAATTTTGATTAATTTAAAAAAAAAATTGTTTGACAATTTCCTAATTTTTAACAAATTTTCACACAAAATTATATTAAAAATAACTAATATTTTATCAAATAATAAAAATTATTAAAATTATCAATATTTTATTAGATGCAAAAAAAAATTTTAATTAGTAATCTTTAATAAAAAAACTCCAAAAATTTTTTAAACTTTTGGTTAGCAAATAGTGTGTGGAAACATATGCGAGTAGAATGTGTTGTTGAATAATTTTGCTTCCTCTTACAAAATCTGCTGTTAAAAAGTTATTTTACTACATATGCTAGTAGAATGTTCTGTTAAAAATTTGTCATAGCTAGTAGAATGTACTGTTGAATAATTTTACTTCCTCTTATGAATACATATGATTAACAGACTTAAAATTTAACTACATTTGTGTTTACTTAATCCTGATAAATAATTTTTCTTTATATTTATTTATTAGATGTCAATTATGGAAGACACACATAAGTCTGTTATAGAAACTTAGAATACTGCTACCTCAAAAATATAAGTAAAGAAGAGGAAACCTAGAAAATCTGATATATGGGATCATTTTACAAGAGTGGAGAAGCATGATGGGGGTAGACCTGATAAGGCAACATGTAATTATTGTGCCATGAACTATTCATGTTCTAATGTTAATGGTACTAGTACTTTACGGAAATATTTGAAAAATTGTAAAAAGTACCCTGACAATAGGTTAGAAAAAAGACAAAAAAAAAAAAATTTCTTTTCAACCTGATGGTGATGAAAAGGAAAGCCAGCTTGTAAGTTGGAAGTTTGATCAAGAATTCTATAGGAAAGCACTTGCTAGAATGATCATTGTAGATGAGTTGGCTTGTAGATTTGTGGAAAGAGAATGATTTAGATTTTTTTGTAATGCTATGCAACCAAAGTTCAAACTTGTGCCACATACAACCATAGTAAGAGATTGCTTAGAATTGTATGCTAGTGAGAAGAGAAAATTGAAACATGCATTGACAAGTGGAAGTTACCCAAGAATAATAGGCATATGGAGCATAGGAAGGCTTTTTTTAAAGGATCAAGGAAAAGTTATCTTTTAGAAATGAGGGTGAGTTCCGGCTATTAGATTAGGATTGATGGCAGGCTGGATTCTAAGGAAGGAGTTCTTTTTTCTAGAACCAGGCCACTATGCACGTCTGTATTCAATGATCTCTAGTAAATCCCAAAATAAACTCTTCTTTGACCAATTCAATATTTTTTTACCTTACGCTTCCTTTTCGTATTGTTCAAATGTATTCCAGGTTTATCAGCTTTAACTTGTCACAGTTTTTTTAAGATATCATCACCCCAAATCTCCTTAAGATTATCTCGAAGTTCTTATTTACTATCAAAGTCTTTAAGTCTTTTGCCAATTATGATTCGACGGAACATATCAATGATGACCCATATAATAGATCATACTTCTCAATCCTATGGTAAAAAAAAAATAAATCATTTTAATAAAAAAATGTTACTATTTAAGAAAATAATATAAATCATTTTAATAAAAAATGTTATTTATTAAATATTATTTTGGGAAAATAATTTAATTACTAATTAATTTTAGTTTGATTAAATAAATTATTATTTTATGATATTTATTATAATTATTTATAAGAGAAAATTGCTTATAGTCTTGCAGGGTTGTAAAGAAGTATTTTACAGGATTTCTGACGCGAACACCTAATTGTAAAACTATTAGGAAGATTGATTAGTACATAATATTATACATTTATGCACCTTTTTGATGTGCTAATTGCATAAATATATTCACTTAAAACTATTACATATTTCTTATACACTTGTATTTTATGTTGATTTTAATTTTCAGGAATTAATTCTAGATAATTGGAGGCCTATTTAGCATAAAAATACCAGTGGAAGAGTCTCATATGAAGGAAAGACGAAAAAAAAAAAAAAAAGAAAAGAGCCTAAAAAAGAGAAAGAATGAAATTTAGAAGGTATGGTTCGCACCCTTGTTCGCATAGGGTATGGTGAGGACCTAGCTGCCAACCACAGAAGCAATCTCAAGCAAAAACTCAAGAAAATTAGCTAACCTATGATAGCAGAGGTTCACCTAAAACTCAAGAAAATTAGCTAAGTCATAAGATTGGTGCACACTTTTGTTCGCACAACCTTTGGTGCGCACCTAAGCTTGAATAGCAGTGGAGGAACAAAGTTTTCAACTTAAAAGTTTGTCTAAAGTGTTGAGGATGGTTCGAACAAGGCCTTGTGCGCACCCTTATTCGGACCAAGTGAGCCTCTTACACATTTTTGTAATTTCTTATTCTTTTTAAGGGCCTTTTGGTCATTATATACAATTAGTTTTTACAATATAAGAAGATGATCTATGGAGAATGAGGGGACATTAGGAATTAGAATTAGAGAGATAGATATACATAGTTAGAGATAGAGTAGAGTTACATTTCTATACATATTTTATAGAGTTTTTTTTAGATCTTGTTTGGTAGCAAGGAAAATTTTTCTTTTTATTTTCTTATGAAGAATTTTCTTGTAGTTACTTCAATTTCAATACATATTTGAAGTTATCTTCTACAATGCTTAAGTAGTTTTCATTATTGGATTCAAATAAAAAAGAATAGATGATATGGATTTTTAAGGTAATTTGCACTTCAATGTTAATTTCTCTTTAGACTTGTAATGAGTGATGATTGGTTTATTTGGATCCTTTGAAATTACTAGTTGATGTTACTAGATCAATTCTTGATTGTATATTCTATGTACACTATATATGGGTTGTTAGTTATAATTTTCATACCTAATCTTAAGGATTTTGTATGTGGATTGCTACCTAAAACTCTTATGTACTCTATATGGATTATGGCACTCTAAGTATTTGATCTAGAGACTAGACCAAGTAAACTTGATTTTACAACCAAATTAATTAGTCAATGTTTTCCTTGAAAATCCATAGAAATCACTAATTGAATTGGTTTGATCCAAGATCTTTTTATATTTGTTTTTAGTTTCATTAAATTTTTCATTACAATTCTAAATTGGAATTAATTATTACCTCTTAGGTGTATGACAAAATGCCCAGGTAGGTTTTATATTCAAAATTCAACGTCATTTTCTTTGATTTATTATTGTGTGACACCTACTACTTAAGAGAAAAAGCATTGTGAGTTAACAGCGTCGCCTCTCCTTATGGATATGACTGGTACTTCACCATTTTATAAATTTAAATTACGACAACTAATAATCTTACACTTGTGGTGTATCCATGCTTAGCATTGAGACGACACAAGCAATTTTGGCACCATTGCTAGGGAGAGTAATTGTTTGTAGACAATTTGGAGTTAGGATTGAATTGTCTCAAACAATTGAGAATATTATTTTCTAGCTCTATTCTCTTATTTACTAATTTTCCTCTTTTTTTGCATTATATTATATTACATTTGCTTGCCATTTAGTTAGTTTACATTGCATACAGCTACAAATTTTGCATATTTAGCTTGGTTTTCTATTTTTATTTCTTTTCTTTAATTTTTACATTGTAATAATGAACATGAATTTCAATGCATGTACAAATGGTTCACCTAACACCATTCACCCAAATGTTGGTTATCTAGAAGAAATTTATAGCACACACTTTGTTCTAGAAACCATAGATATGCTACCCTTATATTTCGGGCATGAGCATAAGGACCCTT
The DNA here is from genome assembly GCA_019916065.1 of Vitellaria paradoxa. Classification (NCBI taxonomy): domain Eukaryota; kingdom Viridiplantae; phylum Streptophyta; class Magnoliopsida; order Ericales; family Sapotaceae; genus Vitellaria; species Vitellaria paradoxa. The sequence goes on along the minus strand of CM034239.1, from coordinate 14,086,668 downwards.
GGGTCCATCTTAAAAAATTTAAGTTGGCTTGTATGTATCAAATTAACGGTCAATTGGATGATGTTTTTATGTTAGATTTTTTCCCTATATCTTTGCATAAGGTGGCTTTAGATTTGTACTATGCTATTCATTCACCTTTCAATCTTGGGAGGACTTGACGAATGCATTTTTTTTTTCATTTTCCACCATCCATTGGACATACATCCTCCAATTTTAGTGAAAAACTTTTTCTCAAAAAGGAGGGTGAGATGTTCTATGAATGTTGGGAAAGGTTCAACAAATATTTTACAATGCTACCCAAGCCATCATTTAGAGTTGTGGTGCATTTTGAGTTACTTCATTCATGTTTTATGTCTAGACATGCGTCACACTTTTGATAAGATTCTTGATCTTACATTGGATATGGTGTAGTGCTATCTTGTGTCACTTTATGATAACATAAGACCTAGGGGAGATATTGAGCACAATATTGCATCTAGCACTTGTGACACTATTTCACATGTTGACTCTACATGCTCACACCTCACACCACTTATGGAGACTGAACATCATGATCATGAGATGTCACTTGCATATGATGTCTCACCTTTAGAGTCTACCATTGAATCTTGCTCTAACTTATACACAATGTTTTTTAGAATTTGTCTCCATGAACTTGAGCATTCATCAAGTAACACTCTTTTTGAGGGTCTTGAGGGAAATAGTGAGGGTTTTGAAGATATATTGCCTAAGGTTACTACATTTGAGCTCACATACACTTACACTAATTGTCCTAGCTCCATATCACCCACTGATACCTTCAAAGGTGATTGGTCTTTGTTCGATGATACCTTCACTAATACCTTCAAAGGTGATTGGTCTTTGTTCGATGATACCTTCACTAATACCTTCAATGATACACCTTTAGAGACCATTGATTTAGGGGATAGTATGAGGGAGGAGTCTACAACTCCAATTGTCTTGGACTCTCTTAACCATGTGCCTTCCTTCATTCATATTGAGAGGTCGATAGATATTAGTGCTGTGCATGTGGAGCCCATTACTACTGCATGTTTCTCACCTATTACCACCCTAAGCATGATATCAATTTTACCCTAATCACTTAGCCTTTTCTTCAGAATCTTAAGGCTCATTCTAAGAGCAGAAATGTCACTTGACCCGCAGAGTTTTGTATTTAGTCAATTATACCTATATTACTCACTTATGCACCTAAGAGTGAGAGTGATGCGTACCTCTCCTTTCTCGGTTTAGCCCCATCTGAGAGTTCTATTTGGGGTCTAATGAGTGACTTGTCTAAGATCAACCACACTTGGGTGGAGGAGGTGGTGGATTATCCTAATGAGATAGCTGACATTGATTTTCATGGTGTTGAGCATTTATTAGAGCATCCTATGTTCACATTTGACCTTTGGACCCTTCTTGGCCATCTTGTCTTTGGTGTTACTTACACTTGGAGTTTACCTATCTTTGGTCCCTCATGGGTTCAGAGAGAACATTTCGTCAATAAAGCCATTTGGTAAGACTTAGGATAGGGTAGGTGTTGGATGACCCTTCTACCTTATTTTTCTTATACATAGTAGGTAGATTTTTGTCTTTCTCATTTTCTTATTTCTTGCTAGTTTAGATTTTTACTTCTTTAATTATTTTTATTTTTTGTTACTTAATAACTTTTTGTTGTTTAGTTTTTTCTTTTTGTCAAATAAAAAAACTCTTAAGGTAATATATCCTTCCTTCTTGTTTTCCTTAATCACACACTTCTATTTTGGTACTTAATAATTTATACATGCTTATTATTGGGAGTGTTAAATCTCAATTTGGGGGTGGACTAGGTGATGCCTTTAGTTGTCTAAATAATTGGTGCATGCTTGACTTCTACTTATGCTTAGTTGATTGATTTGTGCCTTAGGTGGCTATGGTTATATGCTCTTCATTATGCTCACTTTTATACTAGATGCTCATTTGTTTATGGTTGTTACATTGAGAACAATGTACAATTTAGGTTGGGGAGTAGGGTTTGTATGATGATATCTGTGCTTTTATTGAAAAAAATATCAAAATTTTTAAAAATTTAAGCATATTTGAGCCCCATTAACTTGACTGAGCATGCATTGGACCTTGCATGTCTCTCTTAATTAGTTTCATGCTGGTATTTTTCTAAGAGAGTAATTAGTGACTTGGTTTCAATATTAAATAACGTGCATAATTTGATTTGAGTATATAATTTCCTAATGCCTTAAGAACATGTTCTTTGAGATCATTGGATAAGAGTATGTTAAGGATTGTTGTTCATGAGATTTAATCAATTGAGTATGCTATGAAATAAGTAGAGACTTGAACCCTATTGTGTGAGCTTTTGAGCCTTATCTTTTTTTTTTTTTTTTAGGGTTACATACTTTATGCTTTATTTTTTGTTCATCTCACTAGTCTTTGAATAGCTTCATTGCACTTACTTGTTTTGGTCTCAATGCACACAAGGCACTACATTGACTTGCACAAGTATATCAATGCATCTTATGAGTTGTTGTAACCCTAGGGAGTGACGTTAAGCCATCTTTCAATTTTTTTAAGTCTTAGTCCTTTCCCTTAATTAAATTACCTTTGGAGCTAATTTGAAGCCTATGAAAAAAAAAAAATAGATTTTCTTTGATTTTTTAGCCACATATATGACCCTTTAGTGCCATTTATATATTTAAACCAACCTTTGCATGTCATGGGATGTTAAGTGTATCATTGTTAGCATAGATGGGTGTTACAAGGAGAGTGATTGAAATTGGAAAGAAAGGTGCTAGGAATGAAGAGATATTCATAAAAAAAGAAGAAAAAAAAAAGAAAAAAGAAAAAAAATAATAATAAGTATAGGATATAGTATTTCTTGAGTGTCATTTGTTTGTTTTTAGTCCCATGAATAGATATTAAAAATAGTTGCAATTTAATAAAACTTCATGATAGGCATCAAGGTGTATAAAATGAGGAGTTAAAACAAATTGAATTTTTGTTGCACTTTCATAGACACGCACTTTGAAATTTCATATCCTTTATTGTCTAGCCAATTCCAAAGGCCAAGCTATAATCTAGTAAAGACCTAATGGACCTTAGGGAAATGACACTCATGGGTACATTGATCCATTTTAATGTAGGTTATAGTAGTGTTTTCATTTAATAATGCATTAAGATATTCATTTATGGAGCTATGCCACTTGTTATGTTTTAATTCTTTCATTCATGTCTCGATTGGGTTCATTGCATGTATTTTTTTTTTGGTAAGTACATTGCATGTATTTGTTTTGCCATTCTTACAAAAACTATGAGAGAAAAACTTTCTTGAGTGAATTAATTTGTGAGTTGACAACTTGGTGATGTTTGAAGTCAAATCTACGTTATTAGGTATGCTTGGTAATTAAATTGATTGAATAATAAGAATTGGCATAGTTGAGCTCTAGTGGTTGATTTTAAGTTATTCAATATGCATTAGGATGATATATATGATATTTCGATAGTGTAACTTGTTTGATATTAAAATTGAACCACGAGTTATTTGAGTGCATTGTATCATTCATGGGATCAATCTAGATGTTTATGAGTAGTACCACTGTAAACGCTCATGAGACTTTCACTCATCCACTAGAGAGGAGCCTAAGGTTTTAAAAGGCTTGCTATATGTGTTAAGTGTAGTCGTGATTTCCTACGAAAGTGGATTTGCTTTATTTGTTTCTTTTCCTAGTTTAATAATCTCTCATATTACCCTCATTCTTTGTGATCCTATTTTAACCTTTACCTTTTTTCCTTTATGCTTATTGTGAGTATTGCTAGAGAGACTAGCAATGTCTAGGTTGGGGGGTGTGACTAACACATAATATTCTACATTTATACACTTTTTTGATGTGCTAATTGCAGAAATACATTCACTTAAAACTTAGTTTTATTGCATATTTCTCATACCCTTGTGTTTTGTGTTGATTACAATCTTTAGGAATTAATTCTAAGCAATTGGAGGCCTAATCAATATAAAAATGCAAGTGGAAGAGTCCTATATGAATAAAAGGCAAAAAGAAGAAGAAAAAGAGCTTAAAAAGGAGAAAGAATGAAATTTAGAAGGCATGGTTGCACCCTTGTTCGCACAAGGTATGGTGAGGACCTAGGTGCTAACCACAAAAGCTATCTCAAGCAAAATCTCAAGAAAATTGGTTGTCTTGAGCTTGATGCTCACCCTTCTTCACACAGCCTTTAGTGCACACCTAAGTGCAAACAATATAGGAGATTTTCACCAAAAACTAAAGAAATTTGGCTAAGTCATGAGCTTAGTGCACACTTTTGTTCACACAGCACTTGTTGTGCACCTAGGTGCATGCGAACAATAGTGGAGGAACAAACTTTTCAGTTTAAAATTTTGTCTAAGTGTTGAGGATGGTTCGAACAAGGCCTTGTGCTCACCCTTTGTTCACACCAAGTGAGTCTCCTGCAGATTTTTGTAATTCCTTACTCTTTTTAAGGGCCTTTTGATCATTATACAATTGGTTTGTACTAGATAAGGAGTGGATCTATAGAGAATGAGAGGACATCAGGAATTAAAATTAGAAAGATAGATATATATAATTAGAGATAGAGTAGAGTTACATTCCCATACATATTTTTTAAAGAGTCTTTTTTAGATCTCGTTTGGTAGCTTGGAAAATTTTTCCTTCTATTTTCTTTTGAAGAATTTTCTTGTAGTTACTTCAATTTCAGTACATATCTAAAGTTCATCTTCTACAATCCTTGAGTAGTCTTCATTATTGTATTCAAATTAAGAAAAGTAGATGATATATGTGGATTTTCAAGGTAATTTGCACTTCAGTGTTGGATTCTCTTTAGATTTGTAATGAATGATGATTGGTTTGTTTTGATCTTTTGAAATCACTAGTTGATGTTACTAGATCAATTCTTAATTGTATATTCCATGTACACTATAGTTGTTTGCTAGTTAGAATTTTCATGCTCGATCTTGAGGATTTGTGTGTCAATTGATACCTAGAAGTCTCATGTACTCTATATGGATTATTGCACTCCAAATATTTGATCTAGAGACTAAACCAAGTGAACTTGATTTTATAACCAAATTAATTACTCATTGTTCTCCTTGAAAATCCATAGAATTCACTACTTGAATTGTTTTGATCCAAGATCTTTTTATAATTGTTTTTAGTTTTATTAAAATTTCCATTACAATTTTAAATTGGAATTAATCGTTACCTCCTAGGTATTTGACAAAATGCGTACGTAGGTTTTATATTCAAAATTTAACTCCATTCTCTTTGATTTTTCTTATGTGACACCTACTAATTGAGAGAAGAAAAATTGTAAATTAATAGTGCCTCTCTCTATGGGTACGATCGATACTTTACCATTTTATAAATTTAAATTGTTACAACTATTCACCTTTCACATAGGGTGTATCTGTGCTCATCATTGAGATGATACAAGCAAAGATGATCATGTGTAAATTATAAAATTAACTAACTATCGGTGTACTTGCTACCAAGCCTATGCCGTTAGTTTATCCAATTCCTATCCATATTGACTTGCCTATTCTAAAATGTAAAATCACTATTAACATCATATTAATAAACTTTGTGAAAATTAATAATAAAGTAATGCCAAATCAAAAGTTGTTGTATTCAATCAAAATTTAGAATAATGTAAAACTCAAAGGTTTAATATTATTTTCAATCACTTCTTATGTCAAATCACATTTTTTTATACTAGTAAACAAATATCAAAAAAATAATTTGACATAAGGGCATGATTGGATGGTGCTAAAATTTTAGGGGGATAAGTTTTAGAAGGGGTATTATTTTTAAAGGGTTGGCCCACATTGATGTGATGTTTATGGAGGGGGATAACTTTTGACTTGATTTGGATGTTTTATAAATAAGAGGGGGCGAATGATGAAAAAATCAATTAAATGACTCTTTTGCCCTTGTGGTGTCCTAAACTTGGTTATCTATTAAATTAAATATTAAATTGTAAAACCCACTCTATTTAATTATTTTTGGACAATTTGAAGTTATATTATTTATTTCATTGAAAATTTAATTTTTTATAAATTTATTTAAAAAACTTTTTTTTTAAATATGTACTTTTGAATGGTTGGTTATTATCCAATTTTTTTAATTATGTTTATTTTGACTTGTTGGCATATCTATTATTTTTTTTATTAACATTATATTTATTTTAATCAAGTTAACAATACCATTAACGAAGGTTAAAAACGTCAAAAATTTATCCACTTGAAGGGGGATAATTTTTAGCCAGCCCAAACCCTAGCTAAAAATTATCCCCCTGCGGGGGCTAAATTTAATGCTGTGCAAAATCAAAATCGGGGAAAATTGGGCTGCCAAACCAAGCAAAAAATGCGGGACCCACGGGCAAAATTTATGCCCCCGTGCTTTTGCGGCATCCAATCGGCCTGTAAAGACTATTTTCATATTATATTAAATACGGTAAACTATATTTAGAGAGAAAGAGAGAGAGAGAGATAGAGAGGGACAGAGAGAGAGAGAGAAAGAGGAGGAAGTTAGAACCTGTGGGGGTGAGAAGTGATAGCACACGATAGAGACGACGGCAAGAGGCACAGCGACTGGGATGACGATGAGAGGTGTAGAAATGGGCTATAAAGAGTTGTTCAAAAGAGTAAGGGTGAGAAGCAGTAGTACACAGCAAAAAACGATGGCGAGAGGTACGACAGCTAGGACGATGGCTAGAGGCATGGCAAGGGATTGTGCAGAGTAGCTTGAAAGAGCAAGAAAGTTTTACAGAAAAAGGAGAATTGGAGTTTTAGCATCTTGTGTGAGGTATAATTGTTTGGGCTTTTAGCCAAGAAAGTAAAACTCCCTCGCTTATACTCTTTTACAAGGATTCTTTTTGTTGTCTAAAGCTGTATGGGTTTAAATTGTTTGTTTGGGCTTTTAGCGAGGAAAATAAAACATCCTCACTAATACTCTTTCAAGAGACCCATGAAATCTTTTTAGGTGCCAATTGAAATTTTGGAGGTAGAATTTGGATCCTATAGGTGAGGGAAGTATAAATTCTTCGCAAAAGAGTTTAAATTATTTAGGCTTTTAGTGAGGAAAACAAAACTTCCTCTCTTGTACTCTCAAATTGGGATACTGTGAAGTATAAATTCCTCGCAGAAGAATTTTAATTGTTTGGGCTTTTAGCAAGGAAAATAAACTTCCTCGCTTACACTTTGAGTAGAATTTGGATACTATAAGCAAGGGAAGTATAAATTCCTCGCAAAAGTGCACCATTAGCAACGTTTTATTTCCTTACAGAATCTTCATATGCTTTTAGCGAGGAAAAAGTAATTTCCTCGCCTAATCTTCATTATTAATGAGGAATTTGGTATCCTAGCCAAAAAGTTCCTCGCATATACTCATATTTCTTGTAGTGTCATTTGCTTTATTTTGATTCAATAATCCTCTTTCTTTAAACCTAGAAAGCATTAATCTACCAACAAAGTTGATGAGATCGTAGTGGTTTAGCTTCTTTTTATCCATATAAAGGGTTTTGTAATTAATTCATTGACTTATGAGATTATTGTTATTTACTTAATTATGATTTTTTTTATTATTATTCATTCATAGGAAGAGAAACGCCAAAAAAATTGATCAGGTGGAGTTATGGGAAATCACTCACACAAGAAGTAATGGAGAACTAGTAAATCAAGAATCCCAAAAAAAAAACTTGTACGTAGTTTTTTTTTCTTTTTCTTTTTTTTTTATCCTTCATAGAGCTTGTATACCTTAAATTACAAAAATGTATGCGAGTTCACTTTTATACTTTAAATGCATAAAATCTAATGAGATTTCAAAATTTAGGATAAGTTTAAGAGACTTGCAAATGAAGTAAATGAAAAATCTTTGCAAATGAATGAAGATGAGATATTTATTGAAATATGCGACCAAAACGATATGGATGAGTTCCTAGATATGGGGATGATGCAACCCCAACTGACACATGAGGCTTTAAATCTACAATTATTTGTGATCTTTAGGCTGAACTTGAAAAAGAGAAAGCAAAAGGAAGACAAAAAGGAAAAATTCAACAGTGTTAGTGTAATTGACGAGGTCAAGATAACATGCCTTTTAAACTAAAAGTAATAATTTGGCCTCTATGGATGAATCAAATTTGTTAAGTTTATGATAAACTTGAATTCATAGAGTAGTTAATTTTTTGATAGTTAGTTTTTGCATGTTATGCTCAAAACCATTATTTTTCTGCTAGGAGGCAATTTCACCATCAATGTATCATGTTAACAAAAAAATAATATGTAACACTTGATTAATCTTAGAAGGAATCAATTTTTTTAACAAATAATATTGTTCAACAAAATCATGAATAGGTACACAACAACTGCCTACTGTATAAATTGGTTATCAAAATAATTACTCAGTTGAACAGTTGTTGTCACTTAAGAAACTAAATGCTAGCTATTGATACAATTGATGTCCTATTAATTAAGTTAAGATTTTACAATTTATTTTTTTGTATGCTATCAGATTGATTTATACATTTCATATACAATCAAAATCGATATAGATTTCGTTTGGTTAAAATTTGATTCTTCATAGGGCCTGTTTGGCCTACCAAATTTTACCAAAAGTTACTAAACTTTAACTACTTTTTGTACTTTCTTCTAATAAAATTTTAACACATATCACCTTTATGTCACATCTTTCCCTTTTTATTATACTTTTTAGCCAAAATTTGGCCAACTAAACAGGCCCATAATATTATTTTTGCATTGATGTAAATAGGCATAAATTTATATATGAATGAAATTGATATTTTTGTAACAATGTAAACAAGCATAAGTTTATTTATGAATGAAATTGATAGTAATTGTTCAACGGTTATCTTATGAGATTGAAAATTTTCTTAAAAATAAAATAAAGTTTTCAACGATTGCTATCATAAAAAAAATCATTATTAATGGCCTTATTCGTGAAAAAGGTAACAAAATTTGCACTAAGAACTAACCATCGAAAACAAAATTGTTGAATAAAAATTAGTATTGATGACTATAATTGTTGAAAATAGAAAAATTTTCAACGGTCACAATTATAAAAAAAAAAATAGACATATTATTTTTAATTTTGACGCCTAATAACTGTGAAAAATTGTCATTTTCTATGGGTTCAATTTTAATGCCTGATGATGGTCACTTGACTATAAAAAATACCTTTTTTAATTTTATTTTCACGGTTTTAATAGTTGAAAATGAACTATTTTGTTATAGTGATTCTGGTAAACTTGAAGATTGATATTTTGTTAGGTGGATTTATTGCGGATGCGAGTAAGCTTTTTACTAAGGAATCTTGGATTAGGTTAATTAACTGTCTTTCTAAAATTTGTAACCCGTTGTTTAATGAAAGAAGTTTGATTAATTCTCTATGTACAATCCTAGTAAAATTTCTCTCTCCTCAACAAAAGCTTTCCACCTAAAAAGTATTGTGCCTCTTTTTAATTTGGGCACATGAAATTGATTGATTGCTCGATTCACACTGGCCGACACAAAATTCCATTTCTGTATATATATATTTTTTGAAGCACAGTAAGCTCTCTCCAATTAAAATTTACTCTTATGCGCATCTTCATCCAACCATATTTATATTAGTGTCCAATATTCTAATAATATATACCCCACTAATGTAATGCTTAATGAGAAAATAAGGTGTTTGTGCAGCGATAATATTTTTTTAAGAGCAAAAAAATCTAAGGGTGGGATATTGTCTCCCACCAAGTGGAAATGGTAATTAACCAGTCTTCTTATTCCACAGACGCCAACAAACGCCATCACAATTTCAAGATCCAAATTATAATTAAGAGATGAGTTGTTATCAGAATTTTTAATCATAAAACTATGTTAAAATAATGTGTCAGTGACACTTTTAAAATAAAGTATATTCTCATGAGTTATTATATTTAACTAATTGACAAATAAAATATTTGTATTATTTTGATTTTCTTTCTGTTAATTGTATGCCATTACTCAATAACTAATAATACTTGTTCGTGACAAAAATAGCCATGGACCTGCTCACATTTGACTGATCAGGCTTCAATGCTTAGGGATTAGAATATTTATTTACTGAATAAAGCTTGAGATTCTAATTAATTAATTTGTTGATAAAAGGTGAAAATGATAATTTGGTCAACCAAAGGAGCATACTTTTGTAAACTGTGGGGGGCGAATAATTCATGACAGGACATGCACAATTTGAATCACACAAAGATGTATTGAATAAATTCCTCTTGTCCGTATATATGTAGATTATGGAACATCGTACAAATGCCTGATTGTACATGGAATTTGCTTCCACTGTTCCTGCAGGCCAAATGGAATATTTAAGCTCCGGACACGAGCATATGAATATGTACCCATAACTTATATGGGAAAGTGTTGTGTTTGTGGAATTAGGGGTCGAAAAGTAGTATTCAATAAATAAGAATTTAGATTTAAAGATTGTCTTACGAATAACTCGATTAAACTAATCTTTTTAATTTAAAATATAATTAATAAAATATTATAAAATTTTATTGAGTCAATTCATAAGTTTTAAAGTCAAACTTTTTAATTTCAAGTTTAAGTTCGAATTTGATTTTAAATGATGAACTCCTTTTATTTATGAACCATGTTCGAACTGAATACTTTTCAAGCCAAGTCCAATTCCATGCCAATGTGAATTTATAATGTAGAGTAATGTTATACTACGACAAAAGTTTATCATACAAAAACTATAAATGTGTGTGTGTGTGTGTGTGTGAAGATTTGTGTGTTTATCACATTAAATTAAAATATTCATTAAAATATGCTTTAATTTTAAAAATGCTATTGTTACTTCATTCCAGTTATCTTTTTTTTTTCTTTTTTTTTTAATAAATTCTTTCGGTACATTACGTTTTTTCTTTGGGCTAGTTAAGTCTAGTGGATCTAATGACATGTCCTAAAATTTGAGTAATTATTATATATCCAAGAAATTGCATCAATAAATGAAATTTTCAAATCACCTAAATCAATCAACTAATCACAGAAATAATAAACACAAGATTGGTAACAAAAAAATTCTTTACCAACTAGTAAAGGTAAAACTCTGGGTTCGATTTCGAAGAACACCCAAATTTCCACTATATAATTAGGTTATAAGTACCAATTTGAAATCTCTACATCTCCTCGCATGACTTGTTTCAAGTACTTGCTTGAATTCTCGACACACCTATACCAAGTGGAAATGAACTTTTTGACTCCTCGAAAAGTGCGCCTTGGAATCCTCCAAAACTTACTGACTCAAAAATGAATAAAGGAAAAAAGAAAGACTTATAAACTCACAAATAAAAATTCTCTCTTTCACAATACTCTATTATATGCTTCTTCAATTGTTATTTGAACATTGAGCTCGGATGCATATATATAAACTTACAAAGTCTTATTTAAACAAGGAATTAAATACATAAACATATTTCCTAAAAACAAATTTCCTAAATAGAAATAGAACCTTTCAGATAATAGATTTCCTAAACAGAAACAAAATTTTTCATAAAATAATTCTCTCGAACTATCGGTTTCCCTGTGCACTCCCTTGCGAGGTCTACTGTTAAAAGGTTGAAGGGTTGCCTAGTCTATAAGTCTCTCTAGAATGTATTTAGGTTTCTTGATCTTCTATAATCTATTTTCTTTTCCAATTATTTCAAGAAGATTTCAATCTTTTATTTAACTTAGAAAACAAAAATCTTGTTCTTTCAATTTGATTAGGAAACTTGATCCCATCTCTAATTCTGATTTCATTTTTATTTTTAATTTTAGTTAATTGTTTTAATTTTAGTTAATTTCCCCTTTAGTAATTTCATAATAAAACTAAAATTGGATAGCTTAAATCTCCAATATGCGATTTATGAACAGCAACACTTAATAAAAACATTAAATGCACGTATGATAAAAAATTTATTTCACCATCAAAGTTAACCACCAAAAGTACATAGCCACAAAAAAATCATCAATCATCAATCCGTCCATATTTGTCTCTCCTTTTTGTTATGAATTGACAAGATCACAAAATAATAATAGAATTAAAAAAATAGAAAACAGATAAAAAAGCAGATCATTGAATTTGCTCGAGGCTTCAACCTTCCAACGCTTTCCATGTGAATCTCTCTTGGAAAATTCTTCTAGGGCTTGTTTTGTGTACAAAAAACAATTGAATTATATATATATATATATATAAATGAAATAGATAGGGAAGTTCATGAAATAGGTTAAAGAAAATTTTACTTTACCTATGTCCAATTATGTAAATCAATCCCCCAATCAGTATAAATTTAAATGAACAAAAACTCATCTCAGTATAAATTTAAATCAAACATATATGCTCCCTCTCAAACAAATTATAAGATCAAGAGATTAAATTTGATGCACCAAATGAATTGAAAGCAATTTCTTTTTCTTTATCTAGTCGTAATTCTTCATGTGTTTTCCTTTCAAGGTCCTGATGGCTTTCACATGTTTATGGGTAGATAACTCTTTCCTTAACAATTAGTCCTGATGGCTTTCACACGTTTATGAGTAGATAACTCTTTCCTTAACAATTAACGAGTTATTAAGGGGTTTCCTACTGGTCCCACCAATAGCCTTTCCGAGACAAGATACATATATATATTTTTTGCTTTTCAACATTTTTTAAATGCGTTAAACAATAATTTAAGATCCATGGATGGAAAGATATATGCAAAATTAGTCAACTGTTTAAGAAAGCACATCAAAACTAAGGCAAAATTCGTCAAAACACTTTTTTTCAATTTAAATGGAAGTACAAATTTTTAATCCATTACAAATAATTTGACTGAATGATTGACACATATATAAGGAGATAGAAGTCATAAAATATTTTCAAAACAAATAATGAACTTCTATTCCTTTTATTTTTAGAAAATTAGGGATGTGCACAAATACCCAAAGACTTTCTAAGAAATTCAAAGTGAAGGACATTCAAAGGTTTTGTAAAGAGATCAGATTTTTAAACCCAAATAGCCCTAGTTTTTCGAAAGATGATCTTCATAGTATTTTTCTCAAGTCTTTTATTTTTATTAAAATTTAAATTCTTTTTCTTTGAAAACTTTTCATACTTAGGTTTTGAAAATTTCAAATTTTTAGGTTCTTGAAATTGACGTGGATTTTTAAAATTATTTTCAAAAAAAATAGAAAGAGTTTGAAACCTATTTGTCATGGGAACTCTAGGATTTTGACCTTTGAAAAAAATTTTCACATAATTCAAATGAAGACCATAGAGTTTATGGCAATTGGGGCGGATATGTCCTTTGACGCTACAGTGATGACACATAGGTACAAAAGATTAGGGTTTAGAAAATTTTGTACCTTTCACCTATGGAGGAGAGAACATTTGTAACTTAGCTTTTGGAGCATTAGGCACTTGTGGCAGTGCTGTTGGTACGCTTTTTTCACCTTTATAGTCTAATCCAAACTTATCTCTATAGAGCTTTTGCTTACTCCAAATTTTATCTATGACATTGAAGTTAGCATTTATCTTATTAGGATGCTTCCATCTGCCTTCACTTTGGCTTCAAGTCCCTTGATTTTCTCCAGATGATCTTTCACCACTTTTTCTTTATCTTCTAACTTTGTTTTTCATTTTTTGTGAGTTTACACTATGATTGTTTATTAGCCACTAAAGTAGATCACATGCCTGAGAGTTCTTCATTTTGAATTTTTAGGGCATCTCTCTCTTTCTTCGTCATGTTGGCTCGTTGAACAAGTGTATTGTTTCTTTTCTTTAGAGCATAGTATTCTTCACAAAGTTGGGTATAAAACATTGGAATATCACCCTAGAATTCATCTTTAGATTCTTCATCCTCAGACTCTGCGAAATTCTTTTCAACAAGGGTTGCCATGGAAGTTGGAAACTTGTAGGTAACTTTACACGGTGGGTTAACAGATACTAACCTTCCAAGATTTTACCTGTGTGGTAAAAATCTTAGGCCAACGCTACTCTGATACCAATTGAAATTTTCAAATCACCCAAATCAATCAACCAATCACAAAAATAATGAACATAAAATTAGTAATGAAGAAACTTTTTACCAACTAGCAAAGGTAAAACTTTGGGTCTGATTTTGGAGATCACTCAAACTTCTACTATATAATCAGGTTATAAATACCCACTTGAAATCTCTACGACCCCTCCCACGACTTTTTTTCAAGCGCTTGCTCAAATCCTTGACACACCTAAACCAAATGAAAACAAACTTTTCAACTCCTCGAAAAGTGCGTGTTGGAATCCTCCAAGACTTATAGACTCAAGAATGAGTAGAAAAAAAGAGAAAGACTTATAAGTTTACAAAGAAATCTTCTTTCTCGCAAGACTCCATAATATACCCCTTCAATTATTATTTGTACATTAAGTTTGGATGCATATACATAAACTTATAAAATCCTATTCCAACTAAGATTCAAATATGTAAACACATTTCCTAAAAATAAATTTCCTAAATGAAAACAAAACCTTCCAGATGATAGATTTTCTAAACAGAAACAGAATTTTTCATAAAATAATTACTTAAACCATTGGTTTCCTTGTGTGCTCCCTACGAGGTCTATTGCCAAAAGGTCGAAGGATCGCCTTGCCTACAAGTCTCTCTAAAACGTATTTGGACTTCTTAATTCTCTATAATCTATTTCCTTTTTCAATTATTTCAGGAAGATCTCAATCTTTTGTTTAACTTAGGAAATAAAAATCTTGTTCTTTCAATTTGATTAAGAAACTTGATTCCATCTCCAATTCTAATTTCATCTTTATTTTCAAATTTAACTAGTTGTTTAAATTTGTCATAAAATTAACTTTACAATAAATATGACACATGAAGAAAGTATGCGTACCATTTAAATTTTTGCTATGACGCTTGTTTTATACAGAGTTTACCACGTGCCTTATTAAATTGGTGCAATAAACCACGTGTCCGTGTAGAACTATTATTAAGAGATTTTAAGTTTGTAAGTAGGTGTCATAAAACCAGTTATTAATTGCTACTTATGGTATTGCAGGCGACTCGTGACTCAGGCCGGCTTCTACTTAAAGTAGGCTGATCTCTACAAACTGAAGGGGAGATTTTGTATCTAAAGTCCTGCAAAGTGCAAAATGAAGAGCTCAGTACTTAACCACCTTTTGATGGTTTTGAAGAGAAACCTGCCTTACATTTCCATGGTCCTCGTCAATGTCATCTACGCGGGGATGGCCCTACTCTCAAAGGCAGCGATTGCTAAAGGAATGAACCCTTATGTGTTTGGTGTTTATCGCCAAGCTTTTGCTACTGCAGCCTTAGCTCCGTTTGCTTTCTTCCTTGAGAGGTTAACCCAATAAAACTTTTTGAATTTTCTGTCTTTTGGTGGTGGTGCATACATATGGGACTTTTATAGGACCAACTGATATATATATGTATATGTATGTATGTTTGGTAATTTTTCTTCAATATGTGAAGAAATAACTCGGCTCCACTATCATGGAAAATACTCTGCAAGATCTTCTTGGTTGCATTATTCGGGTATGTGCATGTGCATGGTTTTAATTAATTTATCTTTGTTGAAATCGTTATTAAGTTTTTGGCTAAGTTTTCAAGAAATATTTTTTTTTGCTATCTTTGTTGTATGCAATCTGCAATGTTTCAGGGTTACGCTGTGCCTGAACCTCTACAATCTAGCACTCAGTTACATCCCTGCAACATTCGCTGCAGTCACTGCTAATGCAATTCCAGCAATTACCTTTATCATGGCAGTTCTTCTGAGGTACATACATGAAGAAATAAAAGGCCTAAAAACGCAAGCGCGCGCGCATATATATATATATATATATATATGTAGGAGAGGTCAAAATAATTTTATAAATATGAAGGACATTATCTAATTTTTCAGCAACAGCAAGGTTAGTGTAATTTACTTCCTTATTTTTTTATTTTTTATTTTTTAAGGATGGAAAGCATATCCATAACAAAATGGCACGGAGTGGCCAAGGTGTTGGGAACGATGCTGTGTGTTATTGGGACTTTGGTGTATGCTTTCCTAAAGGGACCTCCTTTGTACACCAAGAAGAAAATTTCAGAACCATCTACCAGCTTGTCGTGTAGATCCAAACTGGAATGCATTAAAGGTTCCATCATCATTTTTCTGGCCCAGACAGCGTGGTCTTTTTGGCTAATCATGCAGGTTCTTCTCTCTCTCTCTCTTTCTCTCTTTCTCACTGTATATATATATATAAATATAAAAAATAATAAATGCATTCCTTCTACTCTTTTTTTATTAAATTTATTGTGAAATGGAAAAAATTAATAAAAGAGTGTAAATATTCTCACCTCATAAATATATATATGCACAGAACATTGTCATTTATGCATTATGGCAGTCTTTACCATCTACAACCATTAGAGGTATCGTTAATTTATGTCTTATTTTTATAGTTAATTAAAAATTTTAAAATACAAGTATTAGCTCCACATTTATTAAGATTTACTATAACTATTGTATTTTTAAAAATTTAAACATTTTTGTCCTCTCTAACTCCTAATCTATCCAAGTATGTACACATCACATAGACGAAGTTAAGATTTCATGATAGGAGAGATCAAAATATTACGTTCAAGCTTTCTCAAATATGCATATGTTAGGGTGGTCTTAGGCCTATCTATCTGAATTAAATTGAAAAAAAACTTTAATATATATAAATATATGCATATGCTAGGGTGTTCTTGAACCTATCGTCTTAGACCTATCTATCTAAAATAAATTGAAAAAAAAAAACTTTAATATATATATATGCATATGCTAGGGTGTTTTTGAACCTGTTTCATCCCCAAAAGTTAACTCGTTGGGTAAAACTTTTCCTCACACTTGTAGGATGTGGGACACCCCAACAGTCTTCCTCTTCACACGTTGAGCCCAAGACTGGTGGGATCTACAATCTGTTTTTCTCAATGGACTAAGATTATTGGTGGGATCTACAATCTGTTCTTCTCGATGGATTTTCCTCACACTTATAGGATGTGGGACACCCCCAATAGTCTCCCTCTTTAGGCATTAAGCCCAAGACTGGTGGGATCTATAATCTATTCGTCTCGATAGACTAAGATTATTGGTGGGATCTACAATCTGTTCTTCTCGATGGGTTAAGATTGTAGGTAAACCTATGCTTTGATAAGAGTATTGGTGTTGAGTGGTGTTAGGCCTATCTCATACCCAAAAGTAAGTTCGTAAGGTGAAATTTTTCCTCACACTTGTATACTAACCGCTAACTCATTTCATAACCAATGTGGGACACCCCACAACAAATTGTTAAATTTCAATTTTAAAAATTTGAACTATAATAAATACATGAACATTTGATAAATAAATAAGTAATTTTTTTTTTTTGTCTATGACAAAAATTTAATTTTAGCCAATTACAAAAAAAAAAATTTAATTTTAGCTAATTAATGATATATTAACACAGAGAATAAAAACTTGAAAAAATTTCGGAGATTTTGTAGAGAGATTAGAGAGGTTAATGGTACTTAGAAGCAAGAAAATAAGCGGGAATAGTGATAAGTGGGAGAAAGTGGAAACATGAAAAGGATGAAAAGAGAGAGAGTATAATGGAAGATGAAAAGTGCAAGGGTGAGGGATGGGAGAGTGGAAATCCGCATAGAAATGGAGAGAGAGAAAAATAGAAAAGGGAGTTATTTATTTTTTAATATGGGCCCATTCTAGAATGACTAGATGAGACAAATGCTTAATAAAATTAAAGTTTCGGGGGTTACAATAGAAAAATCTAATATAGAGGCTGCAGTGTAAGATTAACAATCTTGATTTGATTGCATTTAAATGAAAAATGACTTTTCATATTTTACATCAATTGTGATTCAATCAGATTTTTTTAACATTTACTTTTATTTTGAAATTTAATTAAATTAAATTAAATTAAAGCCCTTGGATTAAATACAATCAAATCATAGCTACTCATGTTTTCAATTTTGACATGAGGAAAGGAGATCGTGAGGATAAGGGGGCTGAAGTTGTTTTTAAAATTCAGGTCCCTAAATTTAAATTTCATCCATTGAAAATAAAAGATTTGAATCTTGAGATGTCTCACATAATCTAACACCATCTCTGGAATCAATTCATCTCATTTATAGACAATATTTTTTTTATTATAATGGTTAATTTATGTATCTTTTAAATTGATAAATTTTATATGAAATTTAATTAAATTATAAGAGACATTAATCTAGATTAATATACATGAAAGTTTTTAAATTTTTTTTTTAAATTACAAATATAAATGCAACCGAAATATATTTAAAAAATTATATTTTATAATAAAAATTTTATATTTAAATTATTACATATGAAAGTTTTTTATTTAAATTTATTAATTTAAAAGATACATAAATTGACCATTGTAATTAAAAAAAAAAAAAGAAAAGGAGAAAGAGTATTGTCCATAATGAGCGGAATTGATTCGAGGGATAGGGTTGGACTCTGGGAGACATCTCAAGATTCAATCTCTTTATTTTCAATTGATGAGATTTAAATTCAGGGACTGATTTTGAAAAATAACTTCAGACCCGCTTATCTAATCTAAGGGCTTTAAGTTACTTTTCAATTTTAAGTTCTCAAATTTAAATCTTAACCCTTTATTTATTTGACGTAAAATTAATTTAACCATTTAATTTAAAAATATAATTTTTTATTTTTTAAAAGATAAATTAGTAATTAATTAAAAAAAGAATTAGAAAAAAGTTCGATGAAAGAGAAGTTTTCCCCGCCCAATGTCGGAAAAATTAATCTCTCTTAGCGTCTCTCTTTTTCTATATTTGGTTTTGTCTCTATCTTATGTTTTTTTTATTACCTTACAATGCGTTTGGCTTTTCTTTTTCATCTTCAGTGCTTCGTCTTTGTTACAGACGTTCGCACTGAATCTTCTTTTATGTTTTTGATATTTGATCCAGAAGAGATCAATTTTAGACAAAAATTAGAATGCGAGAGAGAGATAAGGCCTAAATACATAGAAAGAAAAATGGAAATCTATCTTGCGTCTTATTTTATTCAAAATTATAATATCTTAAGAATTTAATCAACGGTGGAATTCTTAAAAAAATATATTTATACAGTAAAAATAGGTGGGGTAGTTAGAATTTAGAGATAGGTATAGCCACAGGCAAATTTACTGGGGATGAATTCGACATGGTGATTTGGGCATTCGTTGCAAAACACCATATTTTTTTCGACTTTGGGTGAACCCTTTCAAAACTTTGTGTTAACCGTTTCTGCCGTCATGAATTTGTTTCTGCGTATTTCGTTAGTGGCAAAAAAGATATAGCAAAGAAAACAAAAAGGAAAGAATGATATCAGCCTTCCTTTTTAGGAAAGTGGGGTTGTCATAGCTTTGGCTTCTTTACATAAATATATATATATATATATATATATGTGTGTGTAAGTTGTTTTGGCAAGAAAATGATGACAGAATAAAAAACATATATGAGTTTAAATTGCTTTTTACAGGAAAAATGGATTAGAAGTCTTCATAAGTTTTTTGAATTTTGTTTATTAATTAATATTTTTTTGGTAAGTTGTTTATTAATTAGTATTGAAAAGGAGATTATGAGTGTGATGTCTTTTCAATTTTCTGTTTTTATTTTTTTTTTTCTTGTAGCAAAAAGTCGTGTAATGGAAAGGATGACAACAAAATTGGAGACAATACTAAATTTTAGAAATTAAAAAAAAATATTCTTAATACGATTACTAATTCACCCTTTAAAAAAATAAAAAATTATGATTTTAAATTGAATAGCCAAATTAACTTTATATCAAATGAAGAGCTAACATTTAAATTTAAGAATCTGAAGTTGATAAGGGCAACTTCACGCTCTCGGATCTGAATAACGAGGGCCTGGAGTTTCTTTTGAAATTCAGGTCATTGAAGTTAAATTTTAGGGTTCAAGGGGCTGTAGTGAAAATATCTACTGCAGGGGCTGCAGTGAAAAATAAAGGATGGAGATTTACTTTCATTTAATCCAATGGTTCCTATTTATTTTAATTAAAATCATTTTCAAAATAAAAATAAAAATTTTAAAAATCTGATTGGAGTATAATTAATGTGGAATGTCAAAAGTCACGTGTCATTAAAGTATGAATTAATCTTCACCCTTTATTTTTTCATTGCAACCCCTGCAGTGGATATTTTCACTGCAACCCCCTTGAATCCTAAATTTTATCCGTTAAAGGGACAAGTTTGAATCTCGAGATATCCTACGCGTCATTTATGATGAAACTTCTTTTTCTTTTTTCTTTTTCTTGATTGTAATAGTTAGTTTGTGAATCTTTTAAATTAATGAAATTTGCATAAAATAAAAATTAATTTAAATTAAAAGAGATATTAAATTATAAAAAATATTAATAAAATTTATTCAACTCTTAAGTTGTAAGAGATTAATGTAGATTAATATAGATGATTCTTTAACTAAGAATATAACTAAAGTTTGCCTACAAACTAATTCAAATAGTTGAATTTGAATTTTTTTAATATATTATAATATGTTCTATAATATATTATATTTTATAATATATTTTAAAATAAAAAATACAATAAAATTTTATAATAAAATATAATAAAAACATTAATTTTTTAATTATAAAATATAATTATTCAAAGTTTTTTAAGTTTATTATTTAAAATTCATAAATATAAATGCAACCTAAATATATTTATAAATTATATTTTTATAATAAAAATTTATATTTAAATTGTTACACCTTCAATTTAATAAATTTAAACATTATTGATCACAATTTTATATTAAATTATCATTACAACATCAAAGTAATAAAAATAATATTTTAATAAAATATATATATTTATTACACATCAAGTTAGAGAAATAAAGGGTTGTCTTTTTTAGGTAAAATTTTATTTATGATTTATGAATAGTATTTAAAAAAGTTCAAATTCGGCAAAATTTAGCTATATTTTTAATAAAAAAATCATGTACATTAATCTAAATTAACATCTCTTATAATTTAAGTCATGCCATTGGTGATCACTAAAATACCAAAATGGACACTAATAAGTTTTAGCGACAGCTTGGCGACTATCGTGAAGGGGTCACATTTGCTCGTTGCTAAAAACTATTAGCGATTGCTTCGGTGGTTGCTATTGTATTTGTGACGGCAATGGTGACGGCTAGTGAGTTAATGCGGAGGGTTTTTGCGACCGCCGGTGAATAAAAAATGATCACTATTTCTTTCCCGCGAACTTGTCGCCAAGTCCCCGCTATTTGGCAGGTGGACAATAGTGATCGCTTTTTATTATTAATGACCACCTAGCGACCACTTTTTTAATATTAGTGACCGCTAGCAGCGATCGCAAAAAGCCTAATATATTTTTTAATTACTTTATTCAAATTATTTTTTCATTAATATCTGCATATGGCAGTCAAAATAAGATTTTTTATTTTTTTAAAAATATTTTTTAATTTTGGAATTATTTCAATTACTTTTTTTATTAATTTTGTTAAATTCATTTATTATTTGTATTATTTATTTGTAAATATTTATTTCTAAATTAATTTAATTTGATTATAATTTAAATTGCACATGTAATATAAAATTTTGTAAACAAAATAAAATAAACAAAAATGTTCGTTTATATATACAAGAAAGTACAAAATTTAATTACAAAAGTTGTTATACATAAATGTACACAAAAGGAAAAAGAAAACAAACAATTAATTTACAAAATGCAAAAAACAAAATAAGTTGGTTAAAATCACCCTAATCCAGTCCAAGAGGGTCAGCTACCATCGACCGGGTCCTACAATGAAACAATAATCGAATGAGAACATGACAAACAAATGCAAATAAATAAATTTATAAAAATTTAATTAGTTATAAATACAAAAATTAATATTTCTAACTTGAGGAAGGGGAGGATGGCTCTAACTTTGAGATAAGCGTCTCTCCATCTCGGCCATAATCTTGGCTTGAAGCGACGCCTCTTGCGTGTCCATCTCCGCATAGAGGATCTGAAGTAGGTCCTGGTCACAACGTCTAGCCTAAGAGTATATCTCCACTCGTGCGATGGATCGGCGTGGAATACTCGCGTCTCGCATAAGCATGTATCCATCACCATCACGTCCGACGATAGAGAAAATATCTTATCTCTTCTTACCTCAGACTTCTTCTTATCTAGCGGCAGCTTAGCTAGACGTGCCTCAAACTGATCCTAAATAAAACAAGACAAGATGGATAAGACAGATAAGTAACTAAATTATGTAAAGCAAAATTGAATATGCTCATTAGCTGAAATATATAAATTAATTACCCATATAGCTTGAACCTCCAACAAATTATCACATCGAGTCGCTAACCACATGGCCATTTGATCAGTCCTCTGGCCCTCCTCTGCCCTCTATTGAATGGTAAATTATATGTTAATAGTTTATTATCATATGACATGAAAATAAACGAAATTTTTACTTGGTAGGCTAACATTTTATCTCATAGTGGACCTGTAGAAAGTACCGAGTCCTTTTCTTATGGTGGGCCCTACAACCCTCGATTTCGTGAGTTCATCGCGGCCTCTTTTTGTTTTCATTTCTTGTCGATTATTTTTTGTAAGTTATGCTTTATAACTTAAAAAACTTCAAGAAATAATATTCAGATCGCAATCTACTCACCTGTGCCTTGTTACTCGACCAGTAACTAACGAGCTCAGCCTACTCATGGGGGAGGACACCCAGCGAGACCTACTAAATGATGTTAGGGTTAGTCTCATGGCCCTTCCAGTAGGTAGACTTTATCTTGTTCTTAAGGTCCTTCCACATCTTCCAGTACTTGCCATAGCAAACATCCCGGAAGTCTGGAGAAACCCCAACTACATTAGCCTAAAAATGACAAATTACAGAATATTATTTAATATTATAAGTTTCAATATAGACATGAAGTACAACATAAGCAAACTATGATATCTGTACCTCGGCTTAGAGGCCTTAGAATGTGTCTGGGAGGAAAGCATCCCAATCAAAGGTGGTCAGTGGGAATCTAATTGGATTATGGACCATGTGTCCGATCTGGGAGACGAGGGACCATCCGGCCTTCCCCACCGGGTGAGACTTGTCATCCCAACCCACGATCATCCACTATGACCCACAGTTCCACTGTGAAAATGCCTTTGAAGGCCCTCTATTAGACTTAGAAGGCTTGCTTGGAGTGGGGGAATTTGTTGCATACAAAGTATTAAGTTTAATAAGTCGAAAGAAAAAATTTTAATGGCTGAAAAATATCTTAAACTAATAATTTATACCTGACACTGAAGGTGCCTCACTATGTGTTGAAGGATGTGCCGATGTAGAGGGTGATGGTGGGACAACATCTGCTGAGCTACTGCTTGCGCAAGATAGGCTTAGACACTCGGCCATCATCCTAGGACCAGATCTCCTCCTAGAACGTCCAAACATGTCTGCGTACATGTTCACAAGATAAATTTATTATAATTTCAAAAAAATAGATGTTTAAAATAAATTTTGTTAGGATAAAAAAGTACACAACCCTTTATAGTCATGTAAGTCAACGGTATCTGCTTTGATGGTTTCCCTAACCTAATTGACATCTTCCAAAGGTTGGACGATCGCATCCTAGTCAAGAGCTTGTTAGGTGAATGCATAAATATCTTGCTCATCGTATTTGATCTGATACACCCTTATTCTTGTCATTTTAACTGTAATTTGCTAGTAAAGATTGGCTCGATCTTTGACATAATAAACTTGCTCTACCATCGACACTAGTATGTAGGGTTCATGGTGTATTTGTGCATCCCAGTATAACAAATTATTAAAATTTACCAATTTAAACTGATACTTATCAGTTTTAACCCCACAGATTGGTTCTACCCAATCACACTTAAACAATAGAAATCTCAAACTAAGATTATATACAACTTTAATAATGTCATTCAATGGGCCATAGTAGTAACCACTATTGATGGATGGACGACCGATGTCACTACTTTGCGTAGCTCGCTTATCGTCTACTTGATTGATGCAAAATCGAAACCCATTGATGTTGCAAGTTGTGCAATGTCAGGTCGTCATATAAGGACCATCAGCTAACTGGTTCATTTCACTTGTCAAAGTAGGATCGCTAGGGTTTCATAAATTGTAAACCAACATAATTTCTCACGTACTAATTGAATGCAAATTTAAAGTAATGCGACAAGACATATAAAAGTACATGTAAATATTTAGTACGTACGTAATTCTTAAACCAGTCGTGAAAAGATTGATAATGAGACATCCGAATTTGACTATTTATTGTGCAAGGCATGTCCTGTTTCAGCTCATTTATGTGTCTCCCGTTTTCGCTCATTTATAAATTTAAATAGTTAAATATTGTTAATTAGCTATTACTAATTAACTAATTACAATATTATAATATTACTGTTTTACCTAATTTTCTAACTATTATTAATATTAGATTGGATTGGCCCCAAGAAAGATATTGGATTGGGGTTAAGTAAGATTAGGGATTTGTGTATTATTATCAATTTAATTATTACTATTTAAAAAGTTTAAACAGTTAACACTCAAACAAATTAACTAAAAATAGAAATCTACAACAACAAAAATATACAATACAAAATAAATTAATTAACAACACATAAACTAACAAATCATTATTTAGTTATCATACAATTAATCAAATCATCATTTAATATTTTAAATAATAATAATAATAATAATATTTTTAATAGTTTAACTAATTTAATATAGCTATTGTGATATTAATCCAACTAATTTTAATTTAAAGTAAATTAATTATATTAATATTAATATTAATATTACTAATTTAATATTAGTTAATTTATTTGGTTATTCTATCATTAATTACTTTTTTCTATTTAATTTATAATTATTTAAATGAAAGCTAATAATATATATTACTAGAAAAATTTATATTTTTAATTAAAATGTCATATGGGACAAAACAAAATAAAAATATTGATTCTTAATTGATTTTTAATTGCTAAAAAAATAAAAATTATGTTCTAATAATAATAGTAGTAATTTACCCAATTTTATCTTTTTCAATATTATTATTTAATATCGTCCATATTATAATCTAATTTAACTAACTAATCAAACATTAATTAATTTATTTGATCATTATAATATTAATTAATTTATTATTTAATATTTTACACAATAACAATATTTTTATTAATTCAATTAATTCAATACTATTATTTAATATTATACTTCAATATTATAATTGAACTAATATAACATTATAATTTCATGTTGTAATAACTTAATTTAATATTAATTTAAGTTAAGTATCATGCATGTAGTTATTATTATATTAATCATGTAATAACTTAATTTAATATTAATTTAAGTTAAGTATCATGCATGTAGTTATTATTATATTAATCAAATTTTCATTTAATATTTTAGATAATAATAATATTCTTAATAGTTTAACTAATTCAATATAGCCATTACAATTTAATATTATAATATTTTAAGTTACGCAATTTAATTATATTTTTAATATTATGTTTTAATAACAATAATAGTAATTTACCTAACTTTATTGTTTTTAATATTATTATTTAATATTATTAATATTATAATCTAATTTAACTAACTAATCAATCATTAATTTATTTATTTGATCATTATAATATTAATTAATTTATTCATTAATATTTTAAACAATAACAATATTTTTATTAATTAAATTAATGTAATATTTTATTATTGGCATTGCGATATTAAATTACCTAATTTAATTTATTATTTAATATCATAATTTAACATTAATTTAATTTAACTAATAATATTTTAATATTATTATATTATTAATACTATTGTAAAACAACAAATAAAAATCCTCATTATTACTCTAACAAAATTCCAACAATATTTCAATAATATTCCAACATTCCAACATTCTAACAGCAAATAAAATAAATTACAACAGTTTATATGAACAAAAAATAAACAAACCACAACCAAAAAAATAGTGTAAAAATTAAAAGAATAACAGCATTATGAACCAAAAAAACAGTTACTATTTAACATTAAAAAAAAACAGCTCCTAAAAAAAAAGTTAAGCCAATTGTCAAACCAAAATAACATGTTCCCAAAAAGAAAAAAAAAAAGAAGTGTATATATACATCAGTGATTCTAACATGCAAACAGGGAAAAAAATCTAAAACAACATTTTAACATCATAAATTTAGCAAAATCCAGCCAAAAAAAATAAAAAACTAACAGTAGACAAAAAATAAAAAAAAAATCAGTATGTAAAAGAAAGTTTCATAGTAGATTCCAACAGTAAATATACATGCATCATTTTAGTGAGCTTCCAACATCTTAAAAAAAAAGAAAAAAAAAAAAAAAACCTCAAAACACCATTAAAAAAATTAGTATATAAAAAAAAAGTTTTCATACATGTATTCGCAGATCAAGAGTAAGGGAAAATGGATTTGAGGTTCAAACCAACCTTGGCCAAAAAAAAAAAAAATTAAACCAAAATAAAAGGAAGATAAAAAGAGAGATGGAAGGAAGGAAGAGGGAAAAGGAGATGAGGAAGAAAGTTTTACCTCCATGGTAGGCGGTGGTGGCGCAAGCTAGAGAGAAGAGAGCACAAAGCATGGGAGAAGGAAGGAGGGAGGGAAAAAGTGAGAGAGTAAGAGGAAAAAGAGAGAGGGAGGCGAAAAAGTGGGCTCTTTGCCTGATTTTAGTGGGAGTATTAGTGACCACGAATGTGGTCGTTCATGCTCTTTTAGCGGTCACATGAATTCTTCAATTGCAAATAAGCCAGTCACAGTACATTTGTGACCTTACATTTGGCAATTGGTAAAAGCAGTCACTAATAATCCTTTTATGACATCTTAAAGTGGTCGCCTGAAAATCTCCTCTGCCAATGCGTACTTTCCTAGTAGTGTTAAATTTATTTATTTTTTATTTTATGTAAATTTTGTTAATTTAAAAGAGACATGAACTAACTATTAAAAGCAAGAAGAAAAGAAAAATGAAAAGGAGTTTTGTCATAAATGAGGCATAGAACATAGCGAGGTTCAAACTTATCTTTTCAACGGATAAAATTTAACTTCAGAGTCCTGAATTTTAAAAGAAACTTCAGACCTTCTTATCCTGGCAAGAGTTACCATTCTTAATAAGTAACTATTTTTTTAACAAAGTAAAACATATATACATATAGAACTCTAGCAATCCTATGGGCCATGTAAGGATGAAGTTAGGGGGTTTTAGAGGTGGCTATGGCCTCCTAATTATGATATTTTACTTATATATATGTGCCATATTTAATAGTGCCCCCATTTATAAATAAAAAGTCTTACCTCCACATATTGGCCCCTTGGTAAGTGAAAAGTTTCAGCTTCACGCTAAAAATTACTAAAGCACAACAAATTAATTTTTATCTTTTTAATAAAAATTTAAAAAATATACATCTCTCTCTCCACCCGAGATTTCTTTTTCCTATGCCATCAGTTATTAGCTTTTCACATTCTCCCTTCACTCTAGAGGGGGTACTTGAATATGTGGCTCACATTCAGAAAGGTGCACTTCAAAGTTGTCTAAGCCACCACCTATCACTGCCATGCCTGATAAAGGGATAGGTAGTACCCTACCCCCACTACGTATTACAGCGTTGGCCTAGCCTACCCTATAATGTGTTATGGCCCTGATTTTGGCTGCTCCACTACCCATGATACCCGGGTAAGACTGTCCTCAAAAGAAGGACTACACCTGCGTAGGAGCGTATAAATACGTGGAGAAAAAAGAAGGAAGGTATGCACTATTCACCACACTAAAACTCTACCACAATTACTTCCAACCCTTTCTAATTTCTATACACTATCTGACTTTATTGTCAAAGAGGCGTTCGACCGAACATCACCTAGCCAGTAGTTTTGTTTCAAGACTCGTGTGAGAAAACAAGGAGCTTGAAGTGCCTTCGCAAACCAAACAACTGTCCGACCATATCATCAACACTATTCCAACTGGTCGAACATATCATCATAGCATTTTATTAGAATTTTGACACTCCAATTTGCGCCATCTATGGAAAGTGAGATCACACTTCCCCGAAGTATACAACTTACGAGTAGCCAAAATGAGCAGAAGTATTAGAGAGGACCGATTAGGCTATGACGCTACCAGAGTGAGATCAAAGCTATCTAGAAGGTTTGTCGGTCATGAACAATCCCCTGCATATAATGGATCCATCAAATGTGAGCATTCGGGGAGGACACAAATTGCCTGGAGGTCAATGAAATTGTCGAGTTGCAGAACGGGCTCACCCTGGGTCAGTTTCAAGCAGAAATATGGTAGAGGGAGCATGAGTTAGAGATCAAATTGGCTTGTATGCTAAGCATTTACAAGCTTAAGATGGAGGCCATCGTTCTCATCATAGCTCTCATAGACACAGGCATATCGAGCCATCCTAGCATCTTTCTAAAGAGATGAGCCTAATACCACAAAGGAGTACAAGCGGTCTCCATCCACAAGTTGCTCCTACTCCCCTAACAGAGAATAAATAGGTAGTCAAGCACAAATTCTCATAGGAGCAAGGCTTATTCTAAGTGACCACACTGAAGGGTTGGGTGCTTAGACGGCTCATTGACTATGTTGACCACGCTGACTAAGAAGGACCCCAGCTATATTGCTTCCTCACTATTCATTCGCAACAGTGAGCAAATAGAGCCTCCCTATAAGTTCACTCCTCTGAGGTTCACTTTCTATGATAGGATGCCTGATCTGGTAGGATATGTATGTTACTGCAAAAAAGTAATGCCCCTCTAGAGCTTCAAGGACGCACTCATGTGCAAAGTTTTCCCCTCCAACTTGGGGAAAGTTACTTTGTAATGGTTGGATAAGCTCGAGCCTAGGTCAATCACTGCCTGGGCCTATTTGGTCAAAGCTTTCGTGGTTTGCTTTATTGTCAACAGTAAACAACCCTACCCAGTAGACATATTGATGACAATGAAGATGGAGCGCAATGAGAGCCTGAGGAGCTATGCTCAACATTATTTTAAAACCTACAATGAAGTGGAGGATTATTCTAGGTAGATCGCCATGGCTTTTTTCAAATTCAGCTTATCACATGATGATAAGCTTTGGCAATCGTTGACCAAATGGCCAACTAACGATCTTGCTAACCTCATGAATTGTATCAAGAAATACTCCAAGGTCAATGACGAGACCAGAAGCATAGAAAAAAAGCCACTAGGGAAAGAGAAAGAGGAGGAGAAAAAGTAGAATGAAGATTCATACCGTCGACAAGAGGCCAATCAAAGAACAGAGCAAAAGAGATGTGTTCAAAGCTATCCACAAGCTTTTCAAAATACCTATTTTTAGATTGCTGCCAAAGATCAAGGATGAGCCTTATTTCGTATAGCAGCAAACAATGGTGGCAATCTGTCTGAGATTGACCAATCCCTACACTGCACATACTATAAGGATAAGGGCCATCGCATTAGAGAATGCCAAGCACTCAAAACAACATTTAGAGGACTTAGTGTGCACTAGCCATTTGTGTGACTATATCGATAACTAATAAAGTAGAGAGAAGCTAGTTGCTTGGCCACATGAGGATGGTCGGCCTTGAGAACATAATGATCGACTTGCCAAAAAAGTCATCAATGTAGTCTTCCTCAGCTATGAATCTCGAGATGAGGAGATCAAGTCCCAAGCTAAATACATCAAAGCAACCCATCTCAGAGAAGTATTAAATGTGGGCAGCTCGTCAGCCCATAACTATAAAAGGAGCAGAGCAGAACCAAGTCATAAGGTTATCTTTCCTGATAATGACCATTAAAGATAAGGTATCTAGCAACCACATAATGATGCCTTGGTAGTCACTCCAAAGATCAGCAACTGTAAAGTGTACCGTATCCTTGTAGATCAAGGTAACTCCACAGAGGTGATGTACTACAGGCTCTTCAAGAAGCTCGATCTATGCGAATCCAAACTTGTTCTAGCCCATTGTCTTTTGATTGGATTTAGCTTAGTACCAATTTGGCCACTTGAGAGAGTCACAATTCTTAGCTAAGTTGGTCTCGTGGAGCTACAAACGAAGTTTTTGGTGGTGGACGTCCCATCTTCATACAACGCCATAATGGGATGTTCGTGGCTGCATAAAATGAAGGCCATACCATCTATATAGCATCAAATGCTCAAGTTCCCAATACCACGAGGAATGTTCTCGATCAAGGGCGACTAGATCACTTCCAAAAAGTGTCTTTTGATCACCACTAGGGCAAAAAATTATCCCTATTGAGGTGAAATTAGTGATCAGAGTTGAAGATACGTCGATCTTAGAGGATATTGGAAGAGAGCCTGGGGAGAAATTTTTTTTTTATCGAAAAAAAAACCTGTCCGACCATGAAAAGTAAGAATTGGTGACATTGTTGAAGGAGAACCAGGAAGGGTTTGCCTAGACTTCGTACAAGATGCCAGATATCAACCCCGAGGTCATATGCCACAAGCTCAGCCTACTCTGACCATGAAGTTGATCACCTAGAAGGGGAGAGAGTCATCTCCGGTGCACACAGAGGCTCTACTTAAAGAAGTTGAAAAGCTGTTAGAGGCAGATGCAATCCAAGAAGTCAATTACTCAGAATGGCTCTCCCATACAGTGGTGGTAAAAAAAAAAATGGCAAATGGATAGTATGCATCGATTTTACTGACCTCAATAAGGTTTATCCAAAAGATCCCTTCCTTTTACCAAAGATTGATCAGCTCATTAACGCTACAGCTAGCTATAAGATGATGATCTTCCTAGACACTTATCAAGACTATTATCAGATCTCTATGTTTTGACCTGACCAAAAAAAACAACATTTATTACACCTCGGGGCATTTATTGCTATAAGGTAATAACATTTGGATTGAAAAATACTAGGACCACCTATCAGAGGTTGGTCACAAAGATGTTTGATGACCAAATTGTAGAAATCATGGAGATCCATATCGACGACATGGTGATCAAGAGTAAAAACAAAATGGATCATTAGGCAGACCTTAAATTGGTGTTCTAAGTTCTTATAAAGTACGCCCTGCGGTTGAACACAACCAAATGGGCCTTCGAGTTAGTTCTAGAAAGTTCTTAGGTCATCTGGTGATTAGGAAAGGTATAGAGGTTGATCCCAATCAAATTACTCTACATAAAAATTACGTAGGCTGATCACAGTGAAAGAAGTGTAGTGATTGACTGGCATGGCGGTGACATTGAATCGATTTATCAGTAGAGCTTCCGATCACTGTCGACCCTTCTTCTAACTACTTAAGGGAAAATGCATTTTGTACTGGGATAAGGAGTGTGATCGGGCGCTTGCAGAGTTGAAGGCCTACCTAGCCTTCTCTCTTCTATAGTCAACTTCACGGTAGGGGAAAGTACTGCGACTATACTTCGCTATATTTGAACACTCTATCAGTGCAGTCTTGTTAAAAGAGGAAGATAAGATGCAACAACTAAAATATTACATTAGCAAAATGATGGCCAGGGTCAAGAAAAATGTATATTGTTATTGAGAAGTTGGTCCTAGCGTTGGTCATTGCTTTAAGGAAATTATCACATTATTACCTTACCCACCCAGTTACAATGATAACCAAGCATTCGCTAAAATCTGTGTTGAGGAAGGCCGATCTCTTCACAAGAGTGGCAAAGTGGGCAATTGAGCTCGGGTCGTATGACATTAGTTTCACACTAAGGATGGCCATTAAGGGGGAGGTGTTAGAAGATTTCATGGTTGAGTTTGTTTTTCTACTCGGCACCAACCAATGCAACATGACGGAGGTGACTGATAAAGTAACTTGGAGAGTCCAAGTTGACGGGGTTATAACAAAAGAAGGTGCAAGAATTGACGTAGTTTTAACCTCACTAGAAGGTCATGTGTATGAACATATTGTAGGGCTCAGATTCTGGGCACCCAACAATGAGGTCGAATATGAGGCGTTATTGATTGACCTAAAATTGGCTCTTAGACAGCACGCTCAGAGAGTTGTTATATCTTCAAATTCACAACTGTCATTAGTCAATTGAACACAGACTATGAGATCCGTTATGAGAACATGACAAAATATTATGAGTTAGCTCAGGCACTGATGGGAAAGTTTAAAGTATTGGAGCTCAAGCTAATTGGGAGAAGGGAGAATAGCCGAGCAGACACTTAGCTACTTTAAGTATAGTCGAACAACACAGTGAGACGAGGAACATCACAGTGAAGAAGCTATTCTCCACTAGCATATAGGAGCACGAACACAGCATGCAGACGAATTCTCCTGTGCCAAGCTAGATAGACCCGATCATTTAATACCTAAGTAGTGACATGTTACCTTAAGATAGGAAGGAAATCGTGAAGATCAGAAGTAAGGTGTCAAGATTTTGGTTATCTCCCGACCAGCAACTATACAAAAAATCATTTAGTGGCCCATAATTGCTCCGCGTTCACCGTGACTGAGTACAGGACTTGTTGGAGGAATTGTACAAATGTAGCTATGGAGCACATGCTGGGGGCAACCATAGCTGTTAGAGCAATGTCACAGGGTTACTAATGGCCCCACATGTAGAAAGATGCTATCTGATATTCCATAAATTACGACGAGTACCAAAGGTTTGTTCCAACCCCTCATTAGCCCGCTCAAGATATGACCCTTTTGACTAGCTTGTGGCCCTTTATCCAATAGGGACTGGACTTGCCGAGCCATTACCATTGGCCCTTGGGGGTTAACGATGGCTTCTCATGGCAATAGACTATTTCATAAAGTGGATTGAAGCCAAACCACTCAGCACTATCAAGGATACTGACACCAGAAGATTTGTATGAAAGAGAATAGTCACCAGATATGGGATCCCATGGAGCTTGATTTCTGACAACGGCACACAGTTTGACAGCTATGCATAGGGAGTTCTACTCGGACCTTAGGATTGGAATCACTATTCCACCCCGACATACCCTCAAAGCATTGGGCATGTCAAAGTCTCCAACATGGCTATACTGAATGGCATCAAAAAGTGCTTGGAGTAAGCTATGGGACGCTGGTAGAGAAACTGCCAATGGTGTTGTGGACTTATAAGACTACGCCTCGCTGATCAACCAGAGAAATTCTATTCTCATTGGCATATGGAACAAAGGTACTCATACCATTGAAGATCAGCATGCCTATAATCTGGACCCTTAGTTTTCTCATAGGAGAGCAATAATGTGGCACTTGAGAGGAATTTAGACTTGCTGGACGAACAAAATGAGCTCACTTAGATTCGGATGGCTGCTTATCAACAATTGCTCAAGAATTCATGAAGCAAACATGTTAGGACAAGATCCTTCACCATTGGTGACCTCATACTCAGTAGAGTCATGCTAGTAGCAAAGAACCCGACTGACGAAAAGCTCAGTCCCAATTAGGAAGGCCTATAGAAAGTCACTGAAGTGGTCGACAATGGAGCTTACCACCTGGAAGACATGGATGGAAGAGAGATCATGCATAGGACCATGGAATGTCACTAACTTAAGGGTTTATTATGGTTAAACCCCATGTAAACTTACAACTATGAATGACAAAGACCATGTTTTCAAAGTTTGTGTTTCTTTGATAAATTATCTTCCTCAACAAAGTGAATACCTGGCTCCAAAGCCATAATTCAGCCCCTTGACCCACTTAGGTCGGCCATAGCCATACCTAGCATAATTCCACGGTTTAGCCATCTGATCCGCTCAGGTCGGCCATAACCATACCTAGCGCAAGGTCGTAGTTTAGCCGCGTGATCTCCTTAGGTTGGCCATAGCCATACCTAACGCAAGACCACGGTTTGGCTACCTAACTTGTTAGGTTAGCCATAGCCATACCTGGTGCAGGGTCACGGTTCGGCCACCTGACCCTCTCATGTCGGCCACGTCAACATATGGCCCGAAACTATAAACCTCAAACTCAGCCTTCTTAGGTCAGTTACGATTAATCTCACTAAAAGTAATTTGTCACAAGCAGGAAGGCCCCATTCAGTCCATCTTTATTCGAGTCTAACAACTAAAAAAATTTATTTTAACAAGTGTTCCAACTCAGATTTGACATGGCTTAGCCCATATTATATGACTTGATTTGCTTCTATGTTGATTACTACTACTTGGATTAAAACCAACTTATGTCAACAAGTATTTGAGTTTGGATACATGTTGGTAAGTTTCACAAACCCACATTTACATTAAGGGAACATGGAAAATTTATTTTATGAATTCAATTCAAGAGTTTAAAGCTCATAATTGGACAAGTTAGTTTTTATAAGTCCCCTAGTTTGGACGTAAAGTAGCCAAGTTAGCCTTACCAAATTTGATTTATGAAGACAAGTGATTTCATTCAGATAGATTTTGTTTGGATTTAGTTGTCAAAGCAAAATTATTTACAAGTATTAAAGGTTGGATTATCCTTATTCGATTAGCAATGCTTCAGATTGTAATGGACGAAATTAAAAGTTCATAAATAAAGAGCAGAAGAGAAACGTTTTTTATTGATACAAATGGGGCTAACCCTTTAAGGCTACAAAGTCCAAAAACGAAAAAGGTAAAAAATTACAAAACAAAGAATGGCCCAAACTACGCATTATTGTCTTGCCCGACTTCTTCTAGGAGGCTCAAGTCATCGGCTGTCATGTCTAAGGGCTGAAGAATTTGGCTAACATCTAGGCCAGTTTGGTCAGCAACTTTACTTACTTCCTCTTGGCAATCTTCAACCTCTGTGGTCTGGTTAGCATCCAGAGCAGCCCTCTTATTGATTAATGTAGACTAGGTCTTCTTGTCTTCTTTATCATCTAGGGAGAGGAATTCTAGTTCATTCTTTGAAAATTCAAAAGAGGTAAAGAGTTCGAATTCAGAGAGTTGGCCAACCTTTTTGAGCGCATCAGTCTAGCCATTATGGTAATATGTGTTGGCTATGATGAATAACTGCTATTAGTAATCATCACCTACTGCCTCGTAGCCTTCTATATAGGCATTTTTTCACTTCTCTTGAAGCTTAGCTTTGACCTTAAGTACCCTCTTGTTTGCAATCTCGAACCCCTTCTACATTACGATGAAGTCGACCTCCAAACGTTTGTTTTTCTCTGTGAGCTCATCATTCTGAGTACAGATTTCTTTCATGTTTTCTTTAGCCTTCTCAGCTTGAATACACTGAGTGTTTGCTACTCTCTCAACATTTTAGTCGCTCTTAGAGAAGCGCTCGAAGCACTGACCAGTGTCCCTAAAAAATTTAGTAGCCTATAAATAAGAAAAAGAGAAAGTCAAAATATAGGCAGAAATAAGAAAAAGGTAACTTAATTAAAATGGAAAATTTGAACTTACTAGAAGGGATTACTAAACCAACTGGAAGGACCATATGTGGTGAGGCAAATTCATGATCTAATATCAATCGTTGGGAAGCATTGTAGCGTTAGCGACCGACATGACAATGCCCTAATTAGAGATTGTAAAATCCCTTGTGGTGATTGGCTGAGTGCCGATCATTAGGTTAATGACAAAATCCTCACCCCATTATTCTACGACAGGTTTGTCTTTAGGGATTGCCGAAGCATTGTTGATCACGGTTGGCCACTCCTTTATCATTACTTCATCACGTGTAGCTGGGGGTAGAGGTGTAGGAGCTTTTCACTTCCTACTAACCTATTTCTTTCCCTTATCACTTGAGTCTTTCTTCATCGTGACAAGTAGATTCCTCGAAGGCATATTGTCCAAGCTAGTGGTTGGGGCGATGGCAATGGTCACTACTTAGGGGACGTTAATTAGGAAGTTTTCGAAATCAACTAGCTTGTTGATCCGTTCCCCATCAATGTTTAGTAGAAGGGTTATGAAGCTTTGTTGAGTAGGCTTGTAGTCGAGCAAGACCGATGCAACTTGAATAAGACCCTTAAGTGGTCTTTTTTCTTTGTATGCTAGGACCTTGGCGATTTGACCAAACTCTACACTTCTTGGGTTGGCAAACCTCCTGTTGAAACCTCTCGTTGCAAAGGAAGAAATAAGTCAGTTAACATCCGATCAAAAGGAAAATAAAGAAAGTAAATTGAAATAAAGTTAGGTGACTGATGCTCTCCTGAAA
Source organism: Vitellaria paradoxa (assembly GCA_019916065.1). Taxonomy (NCBI): domain Eukaryota; kingdom Viridiplantae; phylum Streptophyta; class Magnoliopsida; order Ericales; family Sapotaceae; genus Vitellaria; species Vitellaria paradoxa. Next base: position 14,050,485 of record CM034239.1, on the reverse strand, counting down.
TTTTGGACGTCATCATACCTATCTTCCTTTGGTAGCTATTGCCAATCCCTGCCAACCAAGATATGGTCATCTAGCAAGTTCTTGCTTGAATAAAGGAAAACATGCACGAGATTATCTTCTACTCGACACTTCAAATAGTATCAGCCATCCTTCAATGGGGTTATAGCATAACAATGAAGAATTTCTCAAGGGTCGAGATTCACCTTCAAAGCCCTGTTGAGTTTTATGACCCCTACCAAGATCTTATACCCATTCACGGCTAACTGCCCAAGTCAAATTCCGACCAGAGATAGAAATAGCTGAAACTTCTCTATGGCTACCGTACCCATTGACAGTGGCAGAGATGGAAAAAGTAGTGCGTCGGGGCAAGGCTAACTTAAAAATTTTGGCATGGAATATTTTATAAGGCATATCTAAAAAATTGAAAAGTTGTATTTAGAACAAATTGAAATTGAATAAATGATAAATGATAAAAAAAAATTATCTAAAAAATGATAAGGTCTATCCAAAAAAAAAAAAAATGATAAAAAGAGAATTGATAATGCATATCTAAAAAAAAAGAAAATTTAATAAATGATAAATGATAAAAAAATTCCTACTCAAAAAATAATAAGATCTATTCAAAAAATGAAGTAATAATAAATGATAAAATAATAGCTGAAGATGGATAAAAAAATAAATGATAAAAAAAGCCTATCTAAACCAATGATAAAACCTGAATGATAAAAAGAAAAAAGCCTGTCTAAATAAAGGTCAAAAGATATGAAGTTAGATTACTAACAACTGATAAAAAAAAAATAAAGTTAGATAAATAGAGGAAATAAGAGCCTTTGAAAATTTGTAATGACAAATGTATATTAGATATGGGTAGAATGGGATGGAATGAGGTAGGGGTAAGTAAAGATAAATTAGGATAGTGGGGTAAAAAAAATATTTTAGCGAGAGTGCTAAAAGATATATATATACATATGATTAAATTTTTTTGAAAAACCAGTAGGGGCAATTGACCCCACTCAACCACCCTCATCTCCGCCACCGCCCATTCAGATCCCCTATTTTTAACTATGCTGAAATCATCCGCTCCAAGAAGGGCTAACTAAACGAAATCAAGGTTTTGGTGTTTAGCCCCAAAAGCCTCCATACGCCCCGCTTTCCTAAGGGCATTTAAAAATTTCCCCATCTCAAGAAAAAAAAGAAAGATGTAGAAACGGAGGCTAACACTCACTTAAATGCGATACGGTGGTGGAGGTTCTGGTCGGACACATAATAAGCTTGGACAAAGTAGTGTGAAGCAAGAATATTTGAGATAAAAGATTTACGAGAGCTCTTAGAGTTTGAAAATGCAAAAGACTTCCATGAATGCGAAGAAGACATATTTATAGAGAATGAACATGAAAATGTGGAAGGCGAAAGACCGACATGCTATATTTATGGCGAAAAGACCTTTGGTGTGCCCTACATGATGCGTGCCTAAGGCTGAAGCCTATGTCAATGGTGATTAGGCTGGCCTATTTATGGCTCACTAACACCCCCCAACTGTTAGATTTCCTGGTACACGCGGCTTACGTTAATAACATTTGTATATGTAGTTGTCGAACAAACGGGATGCTTCGACCAAAGTATACTAAGAACGTCACTTCAAGCTCTCATACATGTGCCAAACATACCACATGCATAAGAGTTGGGGGCAGTTGGAGGGGGTGCTGGGATACATCGCTTTCATAAAAAATGGGGTACTTAACAGCTATCTAAGCCACCAACTATCCCTACCACGCCTCATAAAGGAACAAGTAGTACCCTACCCCCACTACGCATTAAAGTGTTGGCCCAGTCTGCTTCACAATGTGTTATGGCCCTGATTTTGGTTGCTCCACTACCCATGATACCCAAGTAGGACTATCCCCAAAGGAAGGACTACACGTGCCTAGGAACCTATAAATATGTGAAGAATGAAAAATGAAGGAATGCACTATTCACCATACTAAAACTCTACTAAAACTACTTCTAACCTTTCCCTATTTCTATATACTATCTGATTTGACCATCAGAGGAGTGTTCGGCTGAACACCACCCGGCCGGTGGCTTTGTTCCATGACTTGTGCAAACGAGGAGCTTGAAGTGCCTTCACAGACTAGACAACTATCTGACCACATTATCAACACCATTCCAGCTAGTTGGACATTTTGACACTTCATCTAATCATTATTTTCAACTTCTAAGCTTCACTATTCCCTCTTTAATTGTACAAAACATTTTTCTCCAATAATCATAACACTAAAAAAAAATTTCCAATTCTATTTCTCTCTAGCAACCATAGCATTAGAAGAAATTTTTTTACTCTAGTGAAAGAAAATCTCGGATAAAAGGTTAGCTTTTTTTTTTCTTTTTGTTTTTTACCTTTTTGTTTTTAGTTGTTTCTCTTCTTAAGAAAATGCTTTATAATTGTACAATTGTCAAATATACTAAAAATTTTTTGGCCCCCTACTATGAAATCCTAGCTTCATCCTTGGGGCCATGGCCCCTTCTAGTCTTAAGTAAGCTTCGTCACTCTATATATATATATATATTAGCAATAACCCATGCCTATAGTACTCTAAACAAAATTAGTATTAAGTTTCTTATATAGTTGAAACTTTGGATAAAAAGTTCAAATCAAAAAAACTATGTAATCCATAGATTTTAATTTTTTTTCAAAACTTTAGACACTAATAGCTACTACATGTATTTTGATCTCTTTCTCTCCAATTAATTTTTGATAAGCACCCTAAAAGAAAACACAAATTATGATACTTTAATTTGAAAGGTTCAACTTTCTAGAAATCATAATTGGGCAGAATTTAAATCTACAGTTTTGATTTATATGTAGTCTCTATCCAAATATGGTGAAATTTTAAAATGCTCAAGCCGTTTTATGAGATAAATGGTAGTGGGGTCTACTAAAATAAGAATTAAGCAGGAAGTTAAAAATATAAAAATGATCTCAATCCTTGAATGAAAGAAATAAATAATTTTTAACCATTGGATCTTATTTTGTGAGATGGACATTTTCAAAAACTGTCCTATTTTATTATATAGATATATATCAAATGGATTAATTTGTTTCTCAATTAAATGTGTTTTCTTTTTTTTTTTAATTAATCAGGGTCCAATTGTGAAGTTATATCCAAATAAGCTACGACTCACGACTCTGCAATGCCTTTTTAGCTGCGCACAGTCTGTAGTGTGGGCAGTGATAGCGGAAAGAAACATGTCATCATGGAAGCTTGGGTTAGACATCAATCTTCTTGCTGTGGCCTACTGTGTAAATTTCTTTAACCAACCTTCGTTGAGAATTTCTTTATTTGAGATCATATTATGTCCTGTAGGCAAAGTGTTAATTCAATTGTCACTAAGCAGGTTTTAATTCATATGTCCAACATGTGCTGTGGCATTGATCATAATTAATAGCCCCCTTTTTGAAAATTTTTTTGAAATTAATTATAATTAAGAGAATTTCTAACTATCAAGTCTCCTTACTCCATGGAGTTCCATAAATTTATACTTGTAATTTTCTTGGAGTGGTGACCCTATCATTTCCAAGTAGCTGACCCACTCTAATCCATTTTTAATCCACAATATTGTTGTGGAATTTTTAATTTTTATTTTAGAAAATTATGAAAGAATAAGACCTTGTTTAGTTATTTGTTTCAGAAACAATTTTTTAGTTTTACTTTTTGAAATTGCATTTGTCCATCCTATATTTAGTCTTGTTTACCAAAGATCTAACAACATATAAAACATATTTTGAAGTTATTTTAAATTTAAATTTATGTTCTTTTTTCTCTTTTATTGCACATTAATATGCCGTTAAACTAGATACTTATATTTTGGGTAAATTAAATCTATCTTCCCTCAACAATTGAGTAATTATACTTACTACCACTCAATATTTAAAAATTGGATTTACCTCCCTTATTTTGATATGTTATTGACTTTGATCCCCTTCTATTAAATTAACTGTTAAAATTTAACAGAAATATCAAAATAACCAAAAGCATAGGTGTTTTTACTATTTTCCCTCATTTTTTTGTTGGTTTTCTTTCCAAAAATCTTTAAAAACAAGTAAAAGTAAAATTTTGTTCAAGATTTTTGTCCCAGAAAAAAAAAATAAATTGATGTAGATGTAGTAAAAAGGAGGGATAAAATAGAAAACATTTAAACTTTTGGTTACTTTGATATTTTCTATTAAATTTTTTAACGGTTAATTTAATGAAAAGAGGTCAATGCTAGCAATATTTCAGAATAACGAAGATAAGTGTATATTTTAAATGTTGAGGGGTGATAAGTGTAATTACCCAAATGTTGATGGAAGGTAAGATTATTTACTTTTATATTTTATTTGCATTTCTATTTTTTTAAATCAAATTTTCAATATATTCACCAAATAATGTTTTTTTTTTCAATTACAAACTAGTTTTTATAATACTTTTTGAAAATAGTTTCTGAAACCAATACTAAATAATGCTTAACTTATCTCAATTTTCTTGTACTAAAACATAATAAATTTTTTCATTTATTTGGCATGGTTGTAACTATGAGAAATTTTTAATAATGACCATCACATGGTATGATTGTCCCTATAATTTTAGCATTGAGATAAATATAACATCACTATCTAGATATTTCAATCATCATGAAAGTCTTTAAAAAAACAATTGTCATGTGGAATAGCTTTTACTAACTAGGTGTAGTAAAGCTCAAAGTATCAAAAGTCAAAGTACTTGAGCTTCTAGTTTATCTTTTCTTGCCATCTATTAGAATGGCTCTGCTTAATTTCCCAAACCATCATTGTTAAGATATTAGATAATATCAATATCCCTATATTTTTTGATATGAGAGATTTAGGGGATTTTTTGTATTTATTATAAATACGGCAATGGTTAATAGGGTGATATCAAAAATATTCCTCCTAATCTTATTTTAAAACTTTCTATTATTATTATTGTTTTAGTAATTTGGATCTATCACTTGAACCAGAGCTAGATGGGTACACCGAAAATGCTTGAACTCACCCGCAAGACCTAAGTATTGGACAGGATAAGGTAGGAGTTAGTAATAGTCGAACTTAAGATCTTCAAGTGTACGATTGGTCTCAAGAGAAACCACTGATCCACACTGACCGATTGGAACTTTCTATTATTTGAAATTACTTAACTTTATTTTTAATTTGGTAATAGAGCCTAAACCTAGGCATATGACTTAATGGTTAAAAACTGTATGTAAAGTTGTCAAAACCAGAGAATAAACCCAGAAGGAGGTTCACAATCAAGCACCGACAAAAACTTTAGTGGCCAACTCATTAGATGTTCCTCCACGTGCCTCCCAGACCATCAACATATAAGAATATCCAATGCCACCCACGATGACACATAAGGGCATGTATGGGGGTCTTTTGTTCCTTCATTTTTTTTATGGTGGTCGCCACGTGAGGGGGTATGATGGAGTCCAATGCCACTATTTTTTTTCTAGTCAAGAGATGCTTTGAGGCTTGCAGTTTCGCTTCATTGCTATCAATCTTATACAATTTGATTGGGTCTACTCGATTGGTATCATTTCCTTAATGTGTTTAATCTATCTTCCTTGGGAGTTGCTACTCTAATTTAGTCTTATTCAAGTTTAGTAATTGTTCTGGATATTCTGGTGGCTACTTTGTTTCAGATTTGTTGTTTGAGTTCTTCTGAATGTACTTTGACTAGTGATTTGTTAACCCAGATCAAGTCCATGATTCATTTGTTTGTTCTTATTTATCTTTTGTTGCTTTGTTTTCTTTATTTATCGCTTTATGTTTGATGGTTGGAGAACCTAAAACAACTGTATATACCACCATTGTCTAAAGATGATGATTTACCCCAATCTATTACTTTGAAGGGGTTAGGCAAATGTAATTAAGATTTATCTTTGAAGGAAAAAAAATTAAAGTATCTTACACGCTTACCTCCTGCATCTACAGATGCATAGTGCGAGGATTAGCCTAGCAAGAATTCAGTTATTATAGGGTGGCTATGGTAGAGTTTAGAACTCGCTATTACAGTTGAGTTTTGTGACTCTTCCAAGAAAATCTTAGATTTCTTGGTAGATTCATTCACATGGTAATGTAATTGTATGAACAAATCTTTATTACCAAACAGGGAAATCAATCTCTTTCTCAAAAGCATATGGGAACAATTATTGAAGTATCAGCCCTTTACTATAGATTTAGCTTAGCAACTGAGACATTGGGAGAATTTTATGATTGATTCGCTTCTTTTTAGGACTTAACTCTGAATTGCGTTGGTTTAAAAATCAAATATTGGTCACTGAGACTTTACCTACAGGTACTAATGAATATTTTCATTTATTATGATCTTTTTTAGGCTATCATAATTCAGCCGTTAGTTCTTCAAAATTAATTGCAAAATCCTTGACCTTGATTTTGATTCAAGGTGGTCATAGAGACTCTTGTGATAATTCTACAATAGGCTTTGGTGTTGTGCCTTCTGAGGAAATTCACCTAGTGGTGGTTGATTTTAGGGATATAGTGATTGTAAATGCAATCACTATGGTGGTATTAATCATACAAACCATACTGTTGGGTTAAGCATAGTAGACTAGATCAAATCCATCATATAAAAAATGCCTAATCATCATCATCTCAGTCTACTCTAGTGGATTTTGATTCCTTTGCTTATGGTTCTCTTAATTCACTCATAGCCTAAATTAGTAGACTAATTCAGACTTTTCGTCCTAATCATTCCTCTAATTCTACTACTACGTTAACCAATTTACGTAACATCGCATGTGTTACTTCTTCATCTATTTCTTAGGTCATTGATTCAGAGATAGTTCTCACATATCGGATAAACTCTGTTTATTTTCTAATTTGGATTCTATTCAACATCATCTTATTTTATTTGATGGATCATCTCAACTAATTATTGGTTAAGGTGTTCTTCATCTTCGTTCACTATTTTCCTTACTCATTAACCTTTATATACTTAATTTTCTATTCAATTTTATTATATATGAATCAATTAGCCAAATCTTTAAATTGTTCTATAACATTTTCTCATACCTTTTATGTTTTTTAAGATCTTAAGTATTTTTCAGGATGACTGGTTTGGGACATAAACAAGATAGCCTTTATTGTTTGAATCTTATTAGTTTCATTATTCATTAGACATCTGCTTTGAGCACTTCTATTTTTCCACTTCATTGGCATTCTCATTTTTTGGCATCCATCTCTAAATAAATTCAAGTTACTCATCCATAAGTTGAGTCTTGTATCAAGTCTAGAATGTGAAGTGTGCCAATTTTTTGCTAAGCATCAACATAGTTCATTGATGTTAGTCATTAAGGTAAGTCATTTACTATGGTTCATATAAACATATGGGGACCTATTTGTGTGACTAGTATCAAATGGCTTTTGTTTTTTTTTTCTATTTTTGTTGATAATTTTTTTTGCGTATGACTTTGTTATTCTCAGCAAAAGCTTAGCATGAATTGTCCGTTATTATCCCTCGTTTCTTTAATGAGATTTTTCTCAATTTGGAAAGCATATAAAAAATCTCACATTAATTGCAATAATCTCTTAGAATATCTTCAGCATGTTGTTAAATCTTTTTGTATTAATTGTGGTATTATTCATCAGACTAGTTATGCACACACTACAAAACAAAATGCTATTATTGAACGCAAATATCATCACTTATTAGATATTGCTTGAACTATGATGTTTATCTTGCATGTTTCGAAGAATTTTTTGGGTTATGTTGTTTTGACTACTTGTCATCTTATTAACTGCATGCCTTTTGTGGTCCTAGGTAATAAATCACTTTTATCTCTTTTATATTCTAATATGATTCCCTTTTCGTGACTCACCTTGTGGTTGGTTGGGCAACCTTTGTGCTTATACTTGATTCTGATCAAGATTAACTCTCTCCTCATTCTAGGAAATATGTATTTCACGGCTATTCACTTACATAAAATGGTTATCGTTGCTACCATCCTCTATCTCATCGCTATCTTGTTAATGACGATGTTACCTTTTTTATATCTATTTCATTCTTTTCTAGTGTAGGCCAACATTTATCTATAGATCTCATTTCTAGCACTCAAGAGAAGTCATATTTCACCTTCTCATCATAGTTAGGGAGAATATGTTCCTACTCTTCCTATATCATTGTACTTTACATCTTTACATATGCAAGTGTATCAACGAAATCAACACAGTAGGTTGTCTCTTATGGCCCGTGCCATTAGTCCCAATATTTTGAGTCCCAAGCACCACTATCGTTATTACTCTACCACTCTTCAGATGACTTGCCATACATGTCCTATGTCATGGTAAGCATACCTGTAGCTAACATCCAATTGCTAAATTTGTATCTTACCATTAAACTTTTACTTGTTTGCAATCCTTTATTTGTGATTTGTCTTCTGTTTCTATTTCAACATCATACAAAGAGGCACTATTTTCTCCTAGGTAGAAGCATACTATGGATGAGAAGATAAGTACACATCATAAGAACCAAACATGGGAACTTACATCTTTACCTTCTTAAAAATAGATTGTAGGGTATCATTAGGTGTATATTATTAAATACTTACCAGATGATTCTATTGAGTGTCATAATGTGCGACTTTGCTGCTAAGAGATGCACTCAAACATATAAAGTTGATTATTTGAAAAGCTTATCCGCTGTTGATTGTTTAAATTATATTAGAATCCTTCTTATTATGGCCATAAATTGTTCTTGGCTGTTATATCAGCTTAATATTAAAAATGCCTTTCTTTACTGGGAAATTCAAGCAGATGTTTATATGGATCAATTATCTAATTATGTCATTTCTAGTAGTGAACATCTAGTCGATCACTTATGTTGCGCTTTATATTGCTTAAAATAATCTCTCCAGGCTTGGTTTGATAGCTTTAGTAAGGTTATTCTTGACTATGGCTTCTGTAGGTCTACCTATGATCATTCTATTTTTTTTCATTGCGTTGCTTCTAGAACTATTATCTTGATTGTTTATGTAAATGATATCATTATCTCTAGGGATAATGTCACTAACTAATATTGTTAAATTGGAACAACATCTAAGTCAATAATTTCATGCCAAAGATATAGGTGCTCTTTGTTATTTTCTTGGGATTGAAGTAGCTCACTCGAGCCAAAATCTCTCTTTCTTTAAAGAAATATGTCATGTGTTTATTGTCTCACACTGATTTTTTAAATTCTCGACTAGTTGACACTCTGAGAGATTCATTAGTCAAACTTGAAAATGAAATAAATGCTTTCTTTGATGATATTGGTCTCTGTAGTCACTTGATTGGAAAGTTGAACTATCTAATTGTGACCCATCCAAATCTCACTTATTCCATCGGTGTGCTTACCTAGTTTATGTATGCCTTGTGTTATCCACACTTTGAGGCCATTTGTTGCATTCTGCATTATTCGAAAGTCGCTTCTACTTGTGGTTTGCTATATCATTCATCACCATCTCTCTCTATCACTGGTTTTAGTGATGTTGATTGGACTGGCAGTAGTATGATCGACGTTATACCTCTGGCTATTACACATTTGTTGATTATAATCTGGTCAGTTGGTAAATCAATAAATAAAATTTTGTAGCCTATTCTAGTATTGAAATCGAGTATTAAGCTCTAGCTCATATGTCCTTCGAGATGATTTAGGTTCACTCTCTCTTTCATGATTTTGGTATTGATGTTCCTCGATCGATGTTCATGTGTTATGATAATTGGGAGACTATTTTTATTACCAATAATCCCATCTTCCATGTGTACACCAAATATATCGAGGTAAATTGCCACTTTATTCGACATCTTCCACAACATGGAGATCTTTGTGCCATTTACATTCGGTCTAAATCTCAATTAGGGCATTCTTACTAAACCTTTGTCTCATGTATTTTTTCAAGATTTGTCTTACAAGCTGGGCATGTTTGACTTGTACACTCTAGAAGAGGGTTATTAAGGTATAGGATAATATGAATATCAATATGTGATAATATTAATATAACATCAATATCTCTGTATTTTTGGACATGAGAGATTTGGGTGATCTTTTGTATTCATTAAAAATAAGACAATAATTAATGGGGTGATATAGAAAAATACATCTCTTAAACTTCTTTTGAAACTTTTTTTTTTATCTGAAATTAATTATCTTTGATTCTAACTATCATAAATTTATATAATAATGTCCTAATTAAGGAAATGTCATGTTCATTGTTGCTTCTATTAAGGATTAGGACACTTTTATAATAATGCCTTTTCCTGAACAATGATTAACAAATTAATCTAATTAATATGTAAGGGATGCACATTCACTTATACATTTGCAACTGTATGGCCTAATATCTAGCCTTGGATTGGACTTATTAATGGATAATATGGCATTATCATTATTTTAATAAATTTTGGGATGAAAATGGCAGGGTGTCATCTTTACTGGAGTGACTTATTGGTTGCGAGTTTGGGTTATAGAAAAGAAAGGTCCAGTTTTTGTCGCTATATTCACTCCATTAGCAATGATCATTACAGCTATCTTCTCAGCTTTCTTATGGAAAGAGATACTTCACTGGGGAAGGTAATTGCGATTTGTCATGCATTTGTATTAACATAAAAAATGAGCAAACAATATATATCATAACGATATTTATGCATTAGTAAGGAATGTATATTCTGTATCTATATTTGTATCCGCTTACATGAGTGCATGCCAAAATTTTTTAGATCTCATTTCTTGTTCAGCAATATATAAATAATTTTCTCTTTATTTTATTATTTACTTCTACAAAATATAAGACATGAAAAATTAATTATTATCATTAACATTAACATGTTTTTTGTAACTTGTGTTTTATTGTCAAATTGTGTTTTGAAGTTATTTGAGTGATATATCAAATTTGTTTAGTAATTATATATTCCAAACAAATATATAATTTAATAATAACAAATTTAAAATGATAGGCTGAAATGTATCGATACTAATACATATCGTACTAATAATAAAATTGGTATGTTATCTACTTTAAGGTCTACAGCTAAGATATATATTCATAAACATTACAACTATGATATATATATTGATAAACATTAATATTTATAACTTTTAAAATTTTTGTTTGGTAACAGTGTTTGCGGAGCTGTTCTGCTTATAGTGGGGCTTTATACTGTTTTATGGGGAAAGCACAAAGAAGAAAAAGGCATCATAACTGAACAAAAATTAGTGAAGAAAGAAGAAACTGGGGAGAGTAGATCAGTTAACGTTGATCAATGATTGATGGGATGGACTTGTTGCAATGACTGAATGGTTTAACATAGAGGGTGCTTAACATAGACATCCTCCATAAAAGGGGAAGGGTCACCAAAAAGATGTTCCGAAGTGTGTGAATTTAATTTAATTAAGACATTTGTTGTTCACAATTGAAATTTTGCCCTTCGGTAGTTATGTTATGGTTAAATAAACACTTGACCACAAATGATTTCAAAAATGTGGAAAATAAATAGATTGATTATAATGATATAATAGGAAATACTCTTCATAAATAATGGGAACAAAAATCTATAAGTCAAGAAGATAAATATCTCTATTATAAGCACTGACAGACCTACCTTAAGGTAAGGTCTAAATGACCCCCCTTAATTTTTAGGGTAGAATTACTAAACTACCTCTGATAATTTAGTCATATTATAAAATTTACTTTGAAATTGTTTGTTTAAATTATTATTAACTCAAAATTTTTAAACATATAAAAGCCTACAAGAATTGAACCTAAACTTTCTTTTGTAAAATAAGTTGCATTCTCTCGTTGCACCATTTGAACGCTTCTGTAAATAATATCGATAAATATAATATATAATTTAATAATGTTTATAAATAATAAAATATAATAATAGTTATAATTTTTTACGACAAGATACATCCCTATTAAACTTTCGAATATTGCTAAGAGGTCTTAGTTCAACTAATAAATTATAAAAAGTATATTCACTTGTTTAATGTTAGATTCAATTAATGATAATTTCTCTCTATATGAAAGACATCATTGCTTCTCTCCCATTTATAACTCTAATTCTACAACTTTTCCCTATTGCTTTGCATCCTCTTTAATAAAAATCAAGAGTTCGCCCTTAATTATGCACAACTTGATAACAAATGAGAACTAATGTAAATATACAATCTACTCTTAAGAATTCTTGAACACACTGATCATAATAAATGCTTTCATCAACATATGATGAAGAATGTTCACCTGTAGGCGATGAAAAACACCTTGGAACACGATCTGTTGAAAGTATAACCTTCTGTGTTCAAAATCTCCTAGATGCAAACAAACAAATATATTTTTCCATCTTACTATGGAACCCTAGGAAAAGGGAGTAAAGGTGTATCCAATCTTAAATAGAACTTTAAATGACCTTAGATACCTTGAGGAAGGCTTTCAACTTCAAACATGATGCATAACCTAAGTTAATTTCCTAAACATTTTGGATTTTCGCTAGGACAAGATAGCCTATCTACAGAATTTGCCACCTCAACTAAATAGAATATGGTTTTCTTAGCAAGTCCCAACTACCATCCCAGTTTGGCGTAACAATTCCAGACTCGAATTGCAAGGGCCCCCCCTTTGGCTTTTTTCTTTCAATGACTCTCACGAGACATCCAAGATGACAAAAAACAAATTTCTTCTCAAAACTATGTGAAATTGGGTTGGGATAAGGCCTTGTTAGCATCTTCCTAGGTTAGGCAAATTAGAAGCAACTGCTAGCGAGATAGACACAAGTGCCCCTTTTTTGTTACTTTACTTTTGCTTTGTTCTCTGTTCTGTCAGCTCTGTTCCTATTCAATAAACCCATCAAACCAATATAGTTGGACATCCGAACCCAGTGTCTAATAATACAACAAAAAGAGTTGGAAAAATGACATCCATGCATGTTATTCAATCCTTTATGTTGCAATTGCAAGATGTAAAATATGCCTATGGATAGGCCATGTAGCCTATATGGGGGTTTGTGGCAACAATTGCTTACCAACTCAAAAAAAGCTATACTTATATCATTAATTTTTATCTTTATTTATTTAAAAATCATAATTTTTTTTTTTTATTTTTGTCTCATTCATCTAAATATAATAATTTTTAACTCTATTAATTATAAAATTCTAGGAGTGCCATTATCCATATGTACTCAACTCTCTTTGAAAAAATAAATCAAATAAATTAACTTTTATTTTAAATGATGTGAAAAAATTATGCACTTTTCGCAAACCCTTTGAAAATACCTACTGTTAAATTACAAACTCTTTAAAAATCAGAAAATGTCCTTTTCTATCGACTGTCCAATAAGATTAATATTGTTTCAAATAATTGTTGTAATAAGATTCCAACATCATCCACCGAAATAAGCCAAGCCATTTGTATCTATGTACTTAAGTGGCATGTGACTTGCCCTAGCAAATTAAAAAGCCACCATAAGTTCTTGTAACAACTACACAACAGCTACCGCACATTTCTAATTAACTTTTTCTCGGAAGGAATGCAGTCCCCAATTTGATTTATTATAATTTCAATCGCTAATACAATAGCATAATTTTTAGCGACGACACAATTACGATCTATGTCCGATGGTTACCAAACAGTCGCTAAAACTTATTAGTGACCACTAACCGTCATTCCTAGTAGTGGTATTAAACCGGATTATAACTTGGTATTAAACTGAATTATATATTTTTTAAGTTAAGATATATTATATACTGTTAGTATTAAAAAATTTTGGATCAAAATTTTGCATGACTGCAACCCATCCTAACTTATTCACACCTCCCCCAAGGGTTTTACCTAGCTTTATGTCCTTTTGCGAGGATGTTTTTCTCACTAAAAGCATACTTTGGTCTAGGAAATAAATATTTTTCTGCTAATTAATTTCCTTGCTATTTCTATAATAGTTAGGATGAAAAGTTTAAAATATAGACTAGACTTTTAACAAAAAAATACTTTCTTGCAAAAAAGGTTATTTTTGCGAGAAAATGATTTTCTCGTTACAAGGCTGCCTTTCTTGAAGAAATTTAAATCTTCTTGTGTATAGTAACATAACAATTTTTTTTTTTTTTGGATTGAAAGTTAAAAATTATTGGCCGAAATGAAACAAAAAGTGTGTAAGACTTTCAAAGAGAAAAAGTTCATATTTTTCTCGCAAAAAAAGTATAACCAATATACAATATATATAAAATATCTAAAATATTTAAATAAGAAGTAACTTAGCCCAGCGTTTAATAGCCCATAACTTTCCTTACTTGATAAGAGTTCAATTCTGTTAACAAATATTACACTGACGTAAATGTCACATAATAATTTGAACCTTTAGGGTAAAAATTCTTATGGTGATTGTTGATATATATATATATATATATGGTGGAGTTTCTCAACAAAAAATAAAAAAAATAATTCAATCAAAATTTAATTATCTGCTAGAACAAAAAAAAATGTTTGTTATGCTTAATATCTTTAGTTTGATCTGTATTCATATGAATTTTGCCCTTTATTCAAGTAGTTTTAAAAAATCAACCCAGTAGTTCCACTCCCAATGTCATGCCCCGGATTTTCATAACCGAATGCCCAGGGGTGACTTGGGATTTATTTGTTAGGTATAAAAATAAGATGATAATAACACGCTGTCACACCCCAGAATTTTTCTCCAAATTGGGATTGACCCGCAAAAATTTAAGATATTAAAAATCCCTTGTTTATCCCAAACAATTTTATAAGTCATTGGACTGAACCATTTGATGGGATTTCAACTACAGGGCACAAAATAAAGATGGAGAAAAATATTACAGAGCCATCTAAGTGTCCTAACCACGCGATTAACATTACATACCAAATAAAAGCAAATTAGGTCTATGCTTAATAATTACAATCATCTAACAATTGTTACAGACAAAAATTAAAGTCCTCCAGCTCTGCGCAGGAAAGAAGAAAAAAATAGATAACTCTTCTGATTGAATATTTAAGAGAAATTAATCTCTTTCCAGCTCATCTTCTGTATCCCTGTGCTTAATATCCTGAAAAAAATATTCCCACAAGGGGTGAGCTACTAAAGCCCAGTAATCAGAATCTCCTAGGTGCCTATATGCAGTGATTGTAATACTACACTGTATTAAGTGAATGTGTTTAGGTGGCATACTAGTTATGCAACAATTAATTTAATAGATCTCAACTGAATAATGTAAATTATACTTACAACGGTTCGATGAAACCGTCACCGTAACTACTATTTTACTTACATGTAAAAATAGTTAAATATTGATGTGTGTACCACAATGAAGGCTGTGTCGCAGTGGTAGGGATCTCAGATTTAGATCTTCAAGGTCTCGGGATCAAATCCCGTAGCGATACAGATTTCATACATACATATATATATATTTATTTATAAAATATTAATCAAGAGGAATTAAATATAATTAAATAATTCCAACACGTCATTCATACATAAAAAGAGAGGTTGCTAGTCACAATAAAATTTTGTAAAGGAGTTTAATCTAAATCCTCCTAAGATAATCATACTCCTATCCTCCTCTACCCCCAGCCTTGGGAGCCAGTGACTTTATGGGCTTAACATCCAATGCATACCAACGGTGTCACCTACCAAAAACCTAGCCGTCGCGACCGGCTACCTGACTGGCCAGGTCAGAAGGGAGCATCTCCCAAATAAAATGCATGTTCCCATCTTCATCTAAAAGGCCATTTCTACCCACCAATCACCCCATTGCCAAAAATAACTTTAGCACCGAGTGCCTTAATTACTTCTCACCCTTTTACATTCCAAGGGTACCTTGTATGGAAATCAGACATTTTTTATAACAACCGGCAATGTTCCCAGGCGATGAATCAAAAGTGGGATTATTTAGTCACATGCAGTATATTTTTAAGCACTTTATCTAAATCCATAATTTAATAGTAATTCTCAATAAATCAAAGATTTAACATAGTCACCAATATCATTATTGCAAAGGTAGGTACTACATGTAAATTAACAAGTAGCAAGAGAAAAAAAAATTAGAATACGAATTAGTATTTTAGTTAATTGTTTTGACAAGTTTACCGTACCAAATTTGATAAGAATAAAATTATTTCTAATGGTATATTAATTAGGCCGACATTGGTAACTTAGTGGGTGGGCGACCCTAATTGCGATTTAAAGTCGCAAGTTCGAACCCCATTGGCTGCAAATCTCAGTTTTTGCTTCTTTTACCTTTTATTTTATTATTTTATGTAATATAAAGATAATAAATAGCTCTTGGACTTATATTTAATTTTTAGCAAAATTGATAAGTTTTATTTTATTCAAAAATAATTTAAATAAATTTCCAATCATCATCTTATTTATAACCAAACCCTTATCATAGGTTTTTGGCTTCAAGATATCCACAAATGTCCACAGAATTATTCCAATGCTTAGGAAGGTATTAAATGAGTTTCATTAAATTCACTTAATCATAAAAATATAATTATATAACCTGTTAAGCTGACAAAACAATGCCAAAAATAAATCAAATTCATTTAAGAAAGACCAACTGAGAAAAGAACAAGTCCATTGTTTCTTTTGGGCATTTTATCAAATACTAGCATTTTAGTTTGAATAAGTCATCCAACTATCTATGATGAAACTGATTATCTAAGTCAATTATCATCAATATTAGAGTGTCAAATAATACATAATATCTAGTTTAAAACAATTTCATATCAATAGAAATTATTAACATGACAATAACTAACAGAAGGAAATTGGAAATTTAAATAAATCTTTAAACATAATATTCTAAACAAATCCAAACAAGCATCAATTAAAGCTAAGCAGAATAGCAGCTTGAAAGAAAATTTATATAAAATAGAGCAGGACTCAAATATCTATAAACTTTATATCTGTAGAAACTAGAATTCAAGACCTACAACTTTCATGTTTTACACTTTTTAAAATTCTTAGGTCTAAAGGTACAAAAACAGCTTTGAATTCAGTTTGTTCAGAAAATACAATTTTACACGTGCTCAGTATTTTGGGCATAACTTTTGACTCACAAATCGGATTGATGCAATTCTTTTTGGGTTGAAAAGAAAACTGAAAGGGCTACAACTTTTATGTTTTAGCCGAAGCCTAATTCCACCGTTTTAGGGGTTAGAAGCACGTAAGAAGTTACAAATAGAGAGTTGTCAATATACTAAGTTACTTCAGTCAAAATTTTGGCTTCCCTACCCCCAATATACGGGTATTTATTTTTATCACAATCAAGTTTCATATTTCAAACCAGAAAATGCATCAAATATATTTTAGGAGATTCATCATCCTACCTCAATGAAGATATTAATGACCAAGTCTGAGAAGGAAAAATGAGTTAGCTTTGAACACCACCCAAATTGGAAAATTCCAAGCCTTTCTTCTTCCTCCAAGCAACACCAAATCTTCAGCCTCACTATTTAATAATTTATTATTATTTCTCTCTTATTTTCTTCTCTTTGAAGACACACAATTTATAGGGAGTGTAGAGAAAATTATTAGTGGAGAAAAAAATCAACTAGGGTAAGATCATGCCTATACAATTGGTAGCATGATCCAAGAATCATGCTTACTTTTTGACTATCTAACCATATCATTTAAGAAAAGCATTGGGGAAGATGTATGGAGGTGGCATGATCCAAGAATCAAGCTAAATTTTTGACAAATTTAAACAATCATGCTAGCTTTTTGACAATTTAACCAAATGCTTTAAATCATGTTAGCTTTCAAACAAAATGCTTTAAATCTTGTTTGCTAAATAATTTGAAAAAGATGCTTTAAGGTCATCAATGTGGGTCTTCTTTTTGTCCAATTAGTCAAATAATTTTGAAAGATGGTGAGAGTGTATGGAAGATGGAAATGAAGTTGTCGGGAAATAATTTAGAGCAACTATTCATGAGTCAATTCATTGAGTGATAAAGTGAGTTGAAGTGAGTTGAGGTAAGTCAAAGAAAAGGGTTGACCCATGGGTTAATGGTCTTGGTTTGAACCAAATAAGTAATTGGGCTAAGAAGTGTTTGGATAAAAATTTTAGAAATTCTACATTAAACTTCCCCATAGGGTGAATTTTAATCCGAAAATTTTTCCAACTAATTTTTTTTTTCAAAAATTTTCAAATGCTCAATTTTCTAGATTTTTACTATAATAAATATCACTACCACACTTAAATAATTTAATTAAGGAAAAAAAAATTCAGGTTATTACACCCAAAACATGACAAGCTTTGTCTTAGCTAGCCATAAATAGAGCACTACTGCAATAATGTGACCTTTTCAAACCACAAAAATCAATGAAAAGCTTATACTTTAGGTCATTAGATCAAAAGAACCCCTTAACTGCCTAAACCATTTCAGCAAGGAGAGTGACTTCTTTAAAGAGTTGAAATTAAAGTCCCATGCTTCATAACATCATTTGACAGAATTCCATTATGTCCTAAATTGAGATGCATTACCTCTAAGCTTATTTCATATCTTGGGGGTGAAACATCCATGTTACTCACCCTTTACATCTCAGTGCAAATTTCTTGCAAAGAATCACATATTTATTTACGTCATGTCTTAAATTCCCCATTCCCCAGTTATCAGTTATCTGAAAGATCTTCATCCTTCAATGTCATCTCCCTCCTCAAAATGTAATCAACCATAGCAGGGGAGTCATCAAACTCAACCATAAATCTTCAACCAACCTTCCCTGGCAATAGCAGAGGCCTTGGGATCCAATTCCAGTATCATATATTCTTCTAGAACCAGAAGCTACCCATGCAACATTGTGGAATAGTAATGATCTGATCAAATTACCTCTCTAAAATTGCTTCCACAAATGTTTCCATTAATCATGATGGAAGTGAGCTAATCCTCTTAACACCTATATTCTTTATTTAGTCAATTTCTTATTCAAAACTAAGTAGCCAACACATCAGAATAAAAATTCTGATGAGTTTTCCTAGGGAACACACCATGTATTCAGTTTTGATTCTTACATTGGTTATTCTACCATTTGAGCCCGAACCTGTCTTTATCTTGTGATAGAGAGTTTGCATTCAAATCCACGCTATAAAATCATCTTCTCTTCTTACCCTTGACTTTGGTAGACCATCAATTAAGGAGTTGGCTATTCTACTAATGTGATTATATTGTCCTTTGTCTCTTTTTTATTTTATTATGGTATCAGAGCCCTCTTCTTAGGGTTTTTGAATTTTCGTGGTGTTTTTTTTTTTTTTTTGGCTATAGCACCACTATAACCGTCAGAAGCTAGTTCTGCTTTCTGTTTTCTGTTCTGCCTTTTTCCTACAGTTTCTAAAATTTTTTTGGTGTTTTTTTCTGCCATAGAAGTATATTTTTCACTATGACTTCTCAAATTGACGTTGTTCATTCAATTGACACTATTCTTGACGGCTACAACTACAATATTTGGGCTCAATAATTGTCTATGTTTCTCATTGGGTATAAACTCTGAAGGTGTGTCATTGATGAACGTCTTAAACTTCAGAAAACAGAAAAAGAAACATAAGAAGATTTTGAAAATCATCTTGAAGATTAGGATAGCATTCACTATAAAATTATCTTTTGGTTGATTAGTACTTCCATTCCTGCAATTCAAAGCCTTCTTCTCAAGTTGTGAAATGCTCATATTGCCTGCAAGTTTCTAACCAATCGATATAATTGTACTAGCGATGCTGCTTTACAATTTCTATAGGAGTCTAAACTTTATCAAATATGGCAAAAGCCAGGCCAGCTCATTGCTGATTATCATGCCCAAGTCTATAGCCTCTAGGATCAACTCTCTCAAGCCAATCTTTCACTCAAAGATGTTGAGTCCATCTAGTTGTTTGTTAAACATATAGAGATCGACGCCAATTTATTTATTTTATGATGGGGATTTGGGATGATTTTGAGAATACTCAAGCTTCTCTTTTACAACACTATCCTCCACCATCTCTTCAAGTTACTCTCACTAAGCTTCTTTCTAAGGAGACTTATTAGAAAACTTGTCAATTACAGACTCTAGACTTAGTCATGGTAAGCTTTCATACTCGAGCTATCTCTATTACACCTTTAGCTTCTATTACATCTTCAAAATATAACAAAGTCTGGTGTAACTATTGCAAGAAAGAAGGTTATCATATTAGTGAATGCCTTAAACTCAAAGCTAAATGCTCTCATTCTCACCCTGGCCATCAAACTACTATAGCATCCTCTTCTGAACACCCAGGCTCTACCACCCCTTCATCCTTTACTACTACTAATGTTAAGGTTATCGTTCACCAGGTTATCACTCGTTTTTCCCTACTTTGTCTGCTACCATAAGTATGTTTGTGACTCCTTAGTATATTGGCTCTGCTTGCTGTAACCACATGACTTTTGATTCTTCCTTCCTTACTTCCTTGCTACAACCATATGTTAAGGCTATCGCTCACCAAGTTATGACTCACTTTTCCCCTGCTTTGTCTGCCACCATAGGTATATCTATGTCTTCGTGGTATATTGACTCTACTCGTTGCAACCACATGACTTCTGATTCTCTCTTACTTTCTTATAAGTGGTCTTTTTGACAAACCCTATTAATTTATACTACTAATGGTTCCCATATGTCAGTGAGCCACGTTAGTTCCATCATTAGCCATAATTTTTGCATACCTAGTACTTATCTTGTTCCCAAGTTATCCTTAAATCTTCTCTCTGTGGGTCAACTTGTTGAACGTGGTTACATTGTAAAAATTCTCTAATGATAGGTGTGTTGTGTAAGATCCTCGAATAGACCAGTTGATTGGGACAGAGCGTAAAGTTGGTTGCCTCTTTAAGCTTGCTTCTCTACATTTTTCAAGCCCTTTTTTATCAGTCTCCCAGTCAGTCGCAGCTATCACCACCACTTCTAGATTGTGGCACTATTGTCTTAAACATACTTCATTATCTAAGGTCCATTTTTGGCATCAAAGGCCACTTAGGTCCTGTTGATTTTTCTTCTTTTGATTATTTATCATGACAATTAGGAAAACAAACTGCTTTACCATTTTAATAAGAGTGATTCTATTTCTACTGTACCTTTTGATCTTGTTCATTCTGATATTTGGGGACCTGCACCTATTGCCACTAAGGGAGAGAGTCGTTACTTTGTGATATTTGTTGATAATTTTTTACGGTACATTTGGATTTATTTGTTACATAATCAATTTGAGTTATCCTAAATTTTGATACTTTTCATAAAATGATCCAGACTCAATTTTCACGCAAGATTAAAATCTTTCATTCTGATAACGCTATGGAATATAAAGATAATTCTATCTTTGAAAATCTTAAATATAATGGGCCTTATTCTCACTTATCTTGTCCTTATACATCCAAGCAGAATGGCTGTGTTGAAAGAAAATATCGTCATGTTTTAAATATCATTCGATCAATCCTCATTTCTGTTTTCCTACCTGAAACCTTTTAGGGAAAAGTTGCTCCCACAGCCGTTTACATAGTTAATAGAGTTCCTTCTCCCATAATTTCTAATTGAGCGTCTATATAGGAAGGTACCAGATTACTTATTCTCAAAATTATTGGCTATGCTTATTTTGTCTTTCTTCCCCAACAAAAGTGTACCAAATTAGAGCCTCGCTCTTGCTTATGTTACTTTCTTGGCTATGGTATTGAATAAAATGACTATCGTTGTTATGATCCCATTTCCAAACATCTATGTTTGTCCCGATATGTTCAATTCTTGGAACATCACTTATTTACTAACATGATCAAACTTCCCTCTAGCCCTTCCCATCATTCACCCGTTTTTACGAATCCTTCTATTACCATTTTTCCTAATGCTAACTCTTATGATGCAGGTTCTTCAAACTCTCAGGGTGACCACTTGACGTTCTTACCAAACTTATCTAGCATGCCTGTGGATTCTTCACCAGCACCTTCGGCTCCCAAACCATCCCCCCTTACTTCTACCCTTGAACGTTCCTCAGGTGTTTCCCCCTCTTCATCACCCGTTTTTCACCATCCCACATGGGTAAGAGTTTCTCCTTCTTATCTTAACGATTACCATTACTATTCAGTGATTGCCTTTCTTTATAAGCATTGCTCTTATCGCGAGGCCATTTTTGACCTACTTTGGTAGTAAGCAATGAATGATGAACTTAATGTTCTTATTTTTACCCATACTTGGGACCTAGTTGACTTGCCTTCTCACGAGCAGATGGATCAGCAGAGCGTTATAAAGTTCATCTTATTGCTAAGCAATTTACTCAAGAGTATGGCATTGATTATAAGGAGACATTTACTCTCGTAGCTCGTCTTATTTATTTTCTATCTCTACTAGTTGTTACAACTGTTTGGTGATGGACGTTATTCTAGATGGATGTCAAAAATGCCTACCTTAATGGTAATCTCATTGATGAGGTCTATATGACACCTTCTCCTAGATACTCTCATCCTCTTCAGAAAGTTTGTCGACTTTACAGGTCGCTATATGGCCTTAAACAGTTTTCTCTGGCTTTGTTTTCAAAGTTTAGCTCTATTTTAGCCCATTAAGCATTTGTTCCCAGTGCTTATGACTCTGCATTATTTATTCATCGCTCCTCTACTGGTATCATTCTTTTACTGTTTTATGTTGATGATATAGTTATAACCAGTGATGATTTGTCTGGCATCAAGGCACTCTAGTAGTTCCTTAGTCAATAATTTGAGATGAAAGATTTGGGCACACTTAGCTATTTTCTTGGTCTTGAGGTTACCTCTAGCTCTCAAGGATATTATCTTTCATAAGCTAAATATGCTTCTAAACTTCTTTCTCATGCTGGTCTAACTAATAATAAAACTGTTAGTCCTTTGGAGATTAATGTAAAGCTCCTTGCAACTAAGAGTGAACTCTTATCTAACCCTACTCTTAATCGACAACTTGTTGGAAGTCTCATTTATCTCACTATGATCCATCCTGACATCTCCTATGCTGTTACTTTGGTTAGTCAGTTTATGCATGCACCCAAATCCACTCACTTTGCAACTGTTCTTTAGATTCTAAGGTATATTAAGAACAATTTATTTCATGGGCTTCTTTTTTTCTTATCTTTTTCATTACACTTACGTGCTTTTTCAGAGGATGATTGGGTTGGTGATCCTACTAATCATTGTTCTACTACTAGTTACTGTTTTTTTCTTGGCATTTCATTCATTTCTTGGTAGAGTAAGAAGTAGTCTATCATTGCTCATTCCAGTACCGAGGTAGAGTATCGTGTACTAGTTGACACCACATTTGAGCTCCTCTGGCTTCGCTGGCTTCTTACAGATATGGGTCTCTCTTTCACTAGCAGCACTTCTTTACACTGTGATAATACTAGTACCATCTAGATCGCCCATAGTGATGTCTTTCATTAGCGTATAAAGCACATAGAAATTGATTGCCATTTTATTTGTCATCATATCAAGCAAGGCACGCTCTAGTTGCATCATATTTCCTCTACCGACCAGCTTGCAGATACCTTTACCAAGTCTCACCCCCCTAGTGGTCATTGTAGGCTTGTATCCAAACTCAAGTTGGCCTCTTTTTTACCATCTTGAGTTTGAGGGAGGGTGTTAACATATATAATTAATATGATTTAGTTTATATATGTTATAGTATATACGTTATAGTATATTTGATTAGCAGGTGTATAGTAACTGACATATTCTGAACATATCATTTCCTAAATTTAATTCTAAGTTATATCTATATAAGACTCATCTTGTATCATTATAATTTACAATATAGAATACAATTCTTTTCCACTATATTGCCCTCTGTCTCTTCTTTATTTTATCAATCAATAGCATTAAGATCCTGAAGTCCCCTTTATGGTCTATGTAGTGAATTTTCTACCCAAGTTCCTACATTCAAAGAATCAGATTCAAGCACCAAATACACATGTTCAACATTTGGTAAAGCTTTTGAGAGTTCCACTGCTTTCTTGATGGCCTTCATTTCTGCATAGTTTGGAGCCTAAAATAACAACATTACACGAAACATACATTTGATAGCTCTAAAGTCATCCCTCAACACTCCACCAATTTCTGCCAATTACAGTTTACAGATTGACGAACCAAATGGAATAATGGATATTATCTCTAATGGCTTGACCAATAACAGAGTCACTTCTTATTTTTCGAATGGTTTTCTAGACATGGATACATTTCTACTAGTAGCATTCAAAAACCATTTATATCCCTTTTCAAATTATATTTGGAGCAAGTAATATAGTACTATGTCTAGAAATTTGGGGGTCTTAGGCAAAATTTTTAAGGAAACCTAACCTATTTAGGTGAAACTTTTAAGGATACCTACCTAACTTATTTGATGTCATAAAATTTTAAATAAAATTAAAAATAATAATTAATTTATTAAATATGAGATATGACATGTAAAAAGTTTAAAATTATTTTCTTATTATTTGTTAAGTATGATTTTAAATAAAACTAAAAAAATAATAATTAATACATTAAATATTATATAATTTTGACTTATACAGATAAAGTTAAAGTAGAAAGTTCAAAAATTATTGTTTGAATCTTAAATAAAATTAAAAAATAATAATTAATCTATTAAATATGAGATAATTATGATATCTATGGATAGAATTAAAGTAGTATGTTGAAAAATGCACATTAAATGTGAGATAATTATGACATGTACAGAAAGAGTTAAAATAAAAAGTCCAAAACTCATTATTAGTTAAATAAAATTAAAAAATAATAATTACATAAGATAATTATAATATGTATTGATAAAGTTAAAGTAAAAAATTAAAAAACATGAAAATTGAAGAAAAAATAAGAAGTATCATAAATTTATTAAAATTTAATTATTTTAAAATATTATTTAATACTTTTAGGGTACCCTTGGTTTTACTTTGCTCTTATTGGTTTCAATTGCAACAATTAAATTCCTATACTCTTGGTCAAGCAACAATCAGGTCCCTCCATCTATTGCCCATTACAAACCACCGTTAAGGCAAGGGTAAAATCCTCATTTCACAAAATAGTCCACATGGCAGAGTGATGACATGGAAATTGTCTGCCATGTGTCAAACATTCACTCGTCCACGTGTGTTGGTCTTAGTTTCTGTCATAGAGTAGCTTCACTTTAAAAAATAAAATGAAGCATCACAAATTATGCTACACCCAAAAATTGAATCAAGAACTTTAAGGATAAGAAGCTAGCAACAAAACTAACTCACCAACGGCTTGATTTGTGTAAGGGTCTTAGATAATGTTTACACATATTCAAAAGTTGAAGTAGATTCTCCCTCATCTTCTATATAAATATTTATATAAATATATATAAATATCACATATTTTAATATATATTATATAAATATTATATATTCTCCCCCATTTTTTAATATATATATAAATATATTCTATATAAATATATATATAAATATTATAATGATGAAGAATCTACTTCAGCTATTTAATATATATAAAGTTTATCTAGGAATCTTACATAAACTAAGCCCTTGGTGAGTTGGTTTCGTTTCTAATTCCCTATCTTTAAGGTTCTTGGTTCAATTTTTGGAGCTAGGTAGCATAATTTGTAATGCTTTATTTTATTTTTTTAAAGTGAAACTACTCTATGGCAGCAACCCACATCGGCTAATACCAATACATGTGGGCAAGTGAGCGTCTGACATATAACAAACAATCCCTACATCATCCGAGGGGTGCTACGTCATTACTCTGCCATGTGGACAATTAGCAATTTGACTTATGGCGGACAGTCTCTACATCATCACTTTGCCACACGAACCATCTTGCAAAATGATGATTTTACCCTTACCTTAATGATGATTTGGAACAGGCAATAGATAGAGGAACCTGATTGCTGCTTGACCGAAAGTGTAGAGATTTAACTATCACAATTGAAACTATTGGAACCAAAGTGAGACCTAGGATAAAGTGTAAGGGTTGTTTTTGTACTTCACCCATATTTTTATTATTAATAAAAATTTTTAAAATGTGGGGCCTTCTCTTTTTATAGGTCTTAGGCGACCGCGTCATTTGGTTAGGGGTAGCCACAGCCTTGGTGATACCTCTCTAAGCTGCTTCTATTTCCTTTACAAATCTCCATTGCTATTTGAATAAAAATGTTGCATTCTTCTCAAACATTGATTCTATCCCTAAACCTCCCTATTTATTTGGCCTTCTTAGTAACACCCATTTTACGTTGTTAATAATTTTTTTTTTTTTTTTTTTGCATCTAAATCATCCCAAAAAGAAATTAGCTAGCTTATGTCCAGAAACTTTCTCCTCTATGAATAGACTTTTACCCTCTGTTTCTGATACAAACTTTTCTACCTCTATTAGTTCACACCTCCATTAAACATCTCCTCTAAAAATCCACTATAATTCTATAGCTCTCTTGCCCAAATAATTGAAACTCCAAAACAAACTTGACCTCCTTTTAAATCTTTTCTATGAACCAGAGTATCTTATCCCATCCCTTAAAATCAATCTTCGCTCCCTTATATGGATGAAGAAGATCGCCCTCCAGAACTAGTTATTGAGCTAAATGGAGATGAAGATGACCATTTATTAGAACTTAGTCTATACTTGCTTGCCAAAATCATTTCCACAAAAGCTATAAATAAAAGGGGTATAAAAAATGTCTTAGAAGCTACTTGGAAAATGAAAGAGGGCTTTACCATCTCTGGTTTGGGACACGATAATTTTGCCTTTGTTCCGAGGCTTTTAAAACTCATCTGAACTCGAGACTCTAATGGCTTAGCCTACACCTAACTCTGTTTTGACTATGAAATTTTACAATTTTGTCCCTAACAAGTTTGATAAGATCAATTCTGTGCATTTTTCAGACAATTCTCCTGAAAAAAAAAAAGAAAAAAAAACGTGTTCATTGTTAAAGAAATAATTAAAACATATTGTTTAATACATGTTCATGTAAATTATATTAACCTAGTAACTAGCATCTGTCCATTTGTTGTCAATGTGCTACTCCTAATTGACTTGTAGTACACTAAATGGGCTCTTCTGCCTCTTCTACACCAAGTCCCTCATCCATCATATTTTTAAATTTCTCATACCATTTGTGCTATAAGTCACTCAATCGGGCCTTAAAAGTTTCTTTCACCCTTATTCGTCCCACACTCCTGGGACTCACGTCAATTTTAATGCGTGATTGCAAATATAAATATATAATAGGTTAAATTTTAATTTAATTTATTACCATCAATGATAGTTAATGCCGTAAGGTGCGCAAATGCCTCCTCATTTGCACACCTTGAGTGGGCGTTCCCTTATCAAGGTCCACAGTTATGCTCATAGGTCATTTTGTCTTCTTAAAAATACAAAAATAATTAAAAATATGTATACATAAATTACAAAAGAAAATAAATGAATATGATTTTGATTTAAACTGGTACTATTGCTTAGTGCCAGGGTTGGCTAGATGCCTAACCCCCCATCTCCCTGGGTTCAATCACTCCGTGCCTTTCTAGGATTCATTCCTGGTGCCATCTGCAAATACATTATTAGTAGATGATATATAATGAACAAGTACATAAATATGCAGAAAAAAAAAAGAAAAATATCTTATATAATCTTCAAAACTAAGTTCAAGTAACACTATAAAAAATTTTAAATCAGGATATCCCAATAAACCAAGTTCAAGTTCAAGTTTAAGTAACAGTGTAAGAATAGACCAATGATGTTACCTTGAATAAACTAACCAATTCATGTTACTTTGAATAAATAAATTAATCTAAGTAATCCTTTTATTTTTTTTCCTCCTTCCTTATTATTTGTGTCATCAGCATATTCAATGAGACTTTCATCTTCATCCTTAATATCATTAGATTCATAATCTTCTAACATAATTCCATCATTTATTATTCTTTGTGGATTAAGTTCACTTCAACACAAAGTCCCAATCTCTTGTGCATCCATTTGGATCACGTTGATCAACTCAGGCTTTTGGTATACAATCTCAACTTCCATATCAGTAGACTCTACTTTTGTAACATCATACAAGTATCTATGAGTGAGCTTCTCCTCAACTCTCCATTGATTCCCCAGTTCTGTGCCAACCATGTAGAAGACTTGAGCTAAATGATAATATAAATGGATCATTTCCATACCACTTCTTTATCACATGGAGGCTTGTAAAATATTTGTTAGTTTGTACTCTTTTTCTTCTTTCGTCCACGTCAAACCAATTATACCAAAACATGATAACTCAAAAGACTTTTATAAATTTTAACTCGATCATATCAGTTAACAGCGTAAAAGTCAATGTCATTGTTATTATGCACTCCTTCAATGACGATACCACAAATTTTGACTTTTATGTTTATTTTCATGTTAATTTGTATGAAATCTTACTCCATTAACAATGCAACCACCATAACTTCACGTCCTAAAGTCAAAACCAATAGCTAAAACATAAATTTCATCTGTGACATTAAGGCCTCCACAATTATACAAGTTTTTAACCTAAATATACAATATATATATACCAATGTCACATTCAAAGTCTATTAAAATTTAATGGTTTTTTAATTAAAGTTGCACTTACACATTCTTTAAACAACATTGGAAACTCTTTTTGTGTCCCGTGTCAATGTTTGATGCACTGATTATGTTCAACTCTCTAATATGGTCATTGAATTTTATTGCATATACTAAAAATATTTTAACACTTGTAGGAAAATAATGTAGTAAATAAATAAAAAGATATTCATAAAAATATATACATATAATATTAAGCACGTATCGATGTATGGGCTAAAGGTCTTGTGTTGACAAGACAACATATTTTTCATCGCTGAAAGGACAAACTTGTGAAAAATTGATAAATTAGGTTCTTTTCCACCTTCTGCTACCCTGCCATAATTGTGTTTCCATTGATTGAATTTTTTCTTAATTCTATAAATATACCTAACGAGAAATGTTAGAAATTTATTCACAATATATGCTTTAGCGATTAAACCTTCAAGATGAGCTCTGCTTGTCATATAACCTTTTAGGGTACCTAAATACCTCTCAATTGGATACATCCATCTATAGTGCACTGGGCCACCAACCATCACATTTACGGTAAGCGTACTGCAAATCAACTATAACATCAAAGAATACGGGTGGGAGGATATGTCCCAACTTACAAAGTATGATGACAATTGGAGTTGCTCGAGAACCTTCACGTTCAATGTCTTGTAACATAGCTCTTTAAAGAAGAAACATAATTCCACCAATGCTTTATACATCTCATTATGCAAATATCCATGCATTCCATCCAATAAAACTCATTATAGTAGCATGTGACAATCATGTGTCTTTAAATCAAATAACTTCACTTCCCTTTTATCGATACAATGACAAATGTTTGAAGCAAACTCGGTTGGGAAATTTTACTCATCTCAGAAATTCACAGAAGCTGTGCTTTTCCTATGGTGACAAAGTGAATATTGTCGGCGAGTATCACAAGACTTAAACCATCCGAGACTAAATGTAACTTAGCACGTATGCCTATATTAGCTAAATCTTGTCTAGCCTTTAAGGTACATTTGTCTTCCTATCGATGTCTAACAACGTGCCAAGTAAATTACCAGATACGTTCATCTCAATATGCATCACATTGAGATTATGTTACAATTTTAATTTGTGCAAGTATGGCAACTCCTAGAATAAACTCTTGTTTGATCAATTCAATTCTTCTTCCTTATGCTTCCTTTTCTTATTGTTCAGGTGCTTTCCAAGTTTGCCAACTTTAATATGTCAAAATTGTTTCAGGATATCATTGCCCGAAATCTCCTTAGGCCTATCTCAAAGTTTTGATTTACCATCAAAAGCTTTACTCTTTCACCAACTATAATTTAGCGGAAGATATCAACGACGACCCATATAATAGATCTCACTTCTCAATCCTCTAGAAGAGGTACCCTCGTAGCACGTTGGGCATGCCATGTAACCCTTAGTACTCCATCTAGACAAGTAAGTATATATATGCAGGGAAATCACTTATGATCCACATAATAGCAGCATGTATGTTGAGATTGAATGCTATAACACAGTAGCATCAGTTGTCCTTCCATCGATGCTAGTTACTACTACGGCCAATTGAATGACATTGTTGAAGTCACATACGATCGTAGGTTGAGATTCCTATTGTTCAAGTGTGATTGGTGGATCCAATTCGAGGAGTAAAACTAGCATATACTAATTTAATTTGGTAAACTTCAACAATTTACTATACCATGGTGAGCAAATAAGCAACAAATGATACTGATGTTGATGGCAAAGCAACTTTATTATGTTTGAGATCTAACAGATCCTTATTGGCAGGTTGCACTTAAAATGTCAGAAAAATGGTGTATTAGATCAAATGCAACGAACCAGATATTGAAGCATTCGCCTAACAAACTCTTGACCAGGATGCAATCGTTCAACATGAGGAAGATGTTAACTGGGTTTGGAGGACCATCGAATGAGACACCGTTGACTTACATGATTAGTGAAGGGTTATGCACTTTTTATCCAAAATAAATTTTTTTCTAAATCTTTATTTTTTCCAAAATTTTAATAAATCTATCTTATGAACATGTAAGAAGATATGTTTAGATGTAATAGGAGGAGATTTGGTCCTCGTACGATGGCCGAGCGACTCGGCCTTTACTGTGTGGGGTATAACGTTTCCAACGTGGACTCGCCAGCACCGTCTGCACCAACACAACCTTTGATGTATAGTTAGGTAGCTTTAGTGTCTGGGCTTGTATCACTTGATATAATCTTTAGTTTACGACATACTCTTGCTGCTAAATTTTTTTTTTATTTAATGAACCAATTATTTTAAATGTAAGAGATTCTATAACTCTGAGTAGGGCTTCCAGGTTAGAGAGAAGCCCATCAAAGGCATTACCATAGCGGAATTGCAATTGACAATGGATGACCATGTAGTTCGATAGCACGTTCCACCCAATCAGCCAGAACAGTCGGAGGCTCATCTCCTTGATAGGACACATGATTTAGAATCTTGTCAGATTCCTACTAACCACACTTGATTGGGATGCCTTTCCACCAGACACATTAGAGGGCCTCTGAGCTGAGATTCAGGTAATTGAAAATGTTTTTATATAGTTTAGGTTGATTTATACAATACGATGTGTCAGTTTACAACATATATTAAAAAATAAATATTATTTGTCCTTTTCAGGCTGACGTGAGTGAGGCTCCTCTAGACTACCGGGAAATTTACTATAGTAAATGCCGGAAAATGTGGAAAGACCACAAGAATAAGGTCAAGACTGGCCACTGAAAGGGTCATGAGAATGACCCTGACATCCTTGAGCACGTCTCAGTTGGCATCATCCCCCAGCAGTGGGTTGAGCTTGTCCGTTACTAATCGAGCGATGAAGTACAGCGAGAAGATTGCAATTTAAATTTTTTTCTTAAATTTTCAAGTTATAAAGTGTAACTTATAAAAGCTAATTGACAAGCAATGAAAACAAGATGAGGGTGCAAGGGACTTGTGGAACTGAGGGATGTAGGGGCCCAGGCACAAGAATGGGATTTGGCACTTCTCGTAGAACCGCCCCGAGGTAAAACGTTATCTATCATGTAAAAATTTCATTTCTTTTCATTTCATACGACGATATACTATTAACATAATTTTCCGTTCAATAGTTGAAATAGCAAGGTGAGAGGCCTGATTGGATGACCATCTGGTTGGCGACCCGCGATCAGAATTTGTAGGAGGTTCAAGCCATTAAGGTAATTAAGGCTTGATTTTGGCTTATGAGCATATTAAATTTTCCTTTGTATAGTTCAGTTAGTTGTTTATTTTTTTTTAATTTTTTGTTTTACACAGGCTCAGTTTGACACTTGTCTAGCTGAGCTTCCGATAGAAGAAAGAGAGTTTGAGATGATGAGGGATGAGATATTTCACTTTATCATTAGATGGGATGGCCATGGATACACACTCATGCGGGGCGTGGGTATTTCACACTCAGTGATCATGCGAGCAGACTTATCCAGAGTTAGCTCTTTCCAAGCTAGATGCTGCAATGAGGACCTAGACTAGATCTTTCAAGTGGAGATGAATGCACGAAAAGCGTCGATTTGGGCAGAGATAATTAAGATGGAGAGGCATTTTTATCAAAGTCAAAATCATGGCCCTGCTACTTAGGTTAGAAATATTAATTTTGGTATTTAAAATTAATTAAATTTTTATAAAAATTTATTTTTTTGTTTTTAATCATTTGCTTATTGTTTCATTATAGGCCTCAGATGCTGGCAGCTGGCCCTTATGCAGTGGACTGGACTTGGTGATGATCATGATCATGACCATGTATATTTATTTTTAATTCACATAAACTGTAGCTCATTTCGATTGAATCATATTTATTTATATTGATTATTGAAGTCGACTATCATCTGAAGACCTTTTTTTTTGGGTTAGACTTTTATATCTAAAAATGTGTAATTAAATTTTATACTGTTTTTGCTTATATAAATGTAGAATTTTGTTCTGTTTTATAGCATTAATATTTTATTTTATAAAATTTTCAAAAAAATTAATACAAGCACAACTAATGTTCTAAAAAATAAATAACATTAAATATTTTAAAAAATAAATAATTTTAAAATAAATATTCTAAAATAACTAATATTAAATAATTTCAAATAAATAATATTAAACAATTTAAAATAAATGACTAAATTTTAAAACAAAAAAAAAAAAGATATTGCGACTACTTGAAGCAATTGCTAATACTGAATCGCAATCGCTGAAATATTCACAGGTATTGGTGCATTAAATAAAAAAAATATAAATACATTTTGGTGACCACTAGCAACAGGGCGGTTACTAATGATTTGGCGAGAGCTCACGCCAAAACTTCCTGCGAAATGGCACGAACCTTTAGCAATTGCCAAAGCGGTCCCTAAATCTACCAAACGCGGTTGCCAATTCTATTGGTGAAATGACGATCAGCGATTGCCAATATGGTCACTAATATTATTGCAACCACTTTTGTGGTCACTAACACATATTAGCGACGACTTATTTATGTCTCCCCATTAGTATTCGCCATGTTGTCACTAATATATATTAGTGACTTCTTAACCACAAGTGGTCGCTAAAAGTCCTCTTTCCAGTAGTAATATAATGATATAAAAAAGTAACAAGAAAAGTGGTATCAGAATATGTGGCAAAGTACCTGGAAAATATAGATATATGTGTGAAAAGAGAAATAACTCTTAAGAATGAGAATACTAATTGGATGAGGATATGAAAATTTATTGATATGATATTGGATTGCTTAAATATGATGGGACATGAAATGATGGTTGGATGATGACTGGGCTCTTGAAAAAAGAAATGATAAATGTGTTAATAAGTATAACATTGTGTAAGTGATATGTTGAGATGTGTGCGCATGATGAAATGTAGTGAAAAATAAGAAGGGTATAGAGAATACCCTTGGGTTGAAAGTCCTAAACTTACACAAGGTCCGGTCTTCATACCGGTAGGTTGGTAGCCCACAAGATGACGCTAAAGGGAGTGCATCGGTACCCTTGAGTCTAGACTCATAAAAAGGGCAATGTGGGTATAGTTCATCGTTATGTGTGGGTGTGTGGATGTTGGTGTAGGTGTGAATGATTATATGTGGAAATGGGTTTAACATAATTGAACTTATAATGATTAATTCTATCTATGGAATAAATTATGAGAAAGTAATCTGGAAATATGGTTAAAGATCTTGGTTGTTGGCATTTGAGTAGCAAGTCCTTTATAGTGTTATGGTCTAAAGAAATATTGAAATAAGTTATTTAGAATTAGTCACTTTGATGTGATTTAGAAAACTGAAAAATATTTACGTTGATCTGGTAAGTAATCTATAGAAGTGGGAGAACTTTCTGATGATAACCTTGTAAGAATTAATGTGGAGAATATAGAAGAGATTAATATTGTAATAATGTGATTTACTAATAATGTGATGACTATTATAACTTAAGCTTTAGAAAATGAGATATAACAGTTTATAAAATTTATATGAATGATTGAGGTTAGGATTTAATAGGCATCGAATAATGGATACTCAACTTATTATAAAATAATAAGAACACAGTGATATTACATTATGATGATTAATTATTGTTATTACTTGTTAGACAATGATATCTGATCTTTCTAATAATGTGGCAAGGTGATGCTTGAATTGTTATCAGCTAAAATTACTACCTATTATATGATAGTCATCTGTTAAGTCACTATATAACTCAATACTCTGGTTCATAAGTGGAACATATTGTTGGTTGATATGTTTTCTGCTAGAGGGCTACAAGATAAAACATGAAATGGCATACTGTGAGTGAAATGCATTATTCATGCTAGGACATGTATTTATACTTAATGTGTTCAAGCAGGCACATATAGACTAGTGCTCACTCCCCTACAATTGTGGTTGCAGTATTAAGATGGGCCTACAAGTGGAGACTTGGATTTAGAATTTCATGTTGTCCTTCTATTTCATTTGAGATTAGTTAAATATCTATTTGATAACCTCGACTGAGTGGTGAGTTGCACACATCTATATTGAGTTGAATTTGTAATGGGATGGTCAAACTCATTTTGCATATTGGAGCATATATTGTAACCTGGCAAAGCCATGGCCTTGTTATTAGTATTTTGTCGTGTATATATTTTGAATGTTTGCTCTAGGGTGGTTGTACAACTTTGATCAAAGTTAGTGGAGGTATGTGTGTGATTGTATGTCATTAGTAACTCACTTATCGGGTTATGAGACCGGGGCATGACATTAATTAAGATTTTACGATTTATTTTTTTGTATGCTATTAGATTGATTTATACATCTTATATATAATCAAAATTGATATAAATTTCATTTGGTCAAAATTTGATTCTTCATAATGTTATTTTTGCAATAATGTAAATAGGCATAAATTTATATATGAATGAAATTGATATTTTTGCAACAATGTAAATAGGCATAAATATGTACATGAATGAAATTGATA
Source organism: Vitellaria paradoxa (assembly GCA_019916065.1). Lineage (NCBI taxonomy): Eukaryota > Viridiplantae > Streptophyta > Magnoliopsida > Ericales > Sapotaceae > Vitellaria > Vitellaria paradoxa. The sequence continues at coordinate 14,015,388 of CM034239.1, read as the reverse complement.
GTAATTGTTCAATGGTTATCTTGTGAAGTTGAAATTTTTTTTAAAATTAACATAAAGCTTTCAACAATTACTATCATAGAAAAAAAAATGTTATCAATGGCCTTATTCGTGAAAAAAGTAACAAAATTTGTACCAAAAATTGGTCATTGAAAAAAAGAAAACAACTGAATAAAAGTTAGTATTGATGACTAATATTTAAAAATAGAAAAAAATTTCCAACGACCATAATTGTAAAAAGAAAAATATAGACACATTATTTTTAAAACCTGGTAATCGTGAAAGATTGTCATTTTTTATGGGTTCAATTTTAACGTCTGATAATGATCGCATGACCATGAAAGATACATTTTTCAATGTTTTTTTTTTTTAAATTTTTCATGATTCTAATCATTGAAAATGAACTGTTTTGCTGTAGTGATAGTTGTAGACTTGAAGATTAATATTTTGTTAGGTGGATTTATTGTGAATGCGAGTAAGCGTTTTACGTAAAGACTGGTGAATACAATAAATTAACTTTGTGTTTTTTTAAATTTGTAATTCGTAATTTAGTGAAAGAAGTTAGATTAAACCTCTATTTACAAGACTTGTAATATTTCTCTCTCCTCAACAAAACTTTTCCACCTAAAAAGTATATTGTACCTCTTTTTAGTTTCGGCACATGATTGATTGATAGTTTGATTCCCACTGGCCGACGCAAAATTCCGTACATGTATATATATTTGGAAGCACAGTAAGCAACCTCCAGATAAAATTTGTTCTTAATCGCGTCTCCGTCCAAACATATTAATAGTGTCTAATACTCTAATAGTGTACACCCCCACTAATGTAATGCTTCATGAGCAAATAAGGAGTTTGTGCTACAATAATCTTTTTATAAAAACAAAAAAAAAAATCTAAGGGTAGGATCGATATTGTCTCCCACCCAGTTGAAATGTTAATTTATTAACCAGTATTCTTATTCCACATACGCCAGCAAATGCTATCACAATTTCAAGATCCAAGTTATAGTTAAGAGAAATAAGTTGTTATCAGAATAATCATAAAATTATGTTAAAATAGTGTGTCAACAGTCCATTTGAAAATATTTCTCTCTTAGAATTGATTTAATTTTAAAATAAAATTTTAATTTGATTTGATAAATAAAATTTTATGTTTAGAACACATTTTAAATTTAAGAATCAATTTGATTTGATTTAAGAGAAATATCAAATTGGACCATGTTAATCGAAAATTAAAAAAATAGGTTAAATATGATGTATGAGGATAAATTTGTTTATTTACTTAAATGGCTTAAAAAATAAATTTTCATTAATTTCTATTATTTGGGATTGAATTTTAAATTATATAAAAATAAAAAATTTTAAATTATGAAATGAAATCAAATTTAATTTATAAAATTTAATTTTAATTTTTCATATAAAAATTAGTGAGAATTCTCATGAATTATTAGATTTAAGTTTTAACAAATAAAAAATTTGTATCGTTCTGATTTTCTTTGACCTGCTTAGGGATTAGAATATTTATTTACTGAACAAAGCTTGAGATATATATCAATTAATTAACTTGTTGATCAAAGGTGAAAATGGTAATTTGGTCAACTAAAGGAGTATATTTTTGTATGGTGTGGGGCGAAGAATTCATGAAGGGGCACAATTTGAATCACATAAAGACGTACGTACTGAACAAATTCCTCTTGTCCCTATATATATATATATATTATGGAAACATAGTACAGATGCCTGACTATATATCGAATTTGCTTCCACTGTTCCAGGGAGCTAAAAAGTTCAACCAAAAGGGGAACTCTAAGCTCGCAACAAGCATATGAATATAAACTTGTATTGGAAGGTGTTGTGTCCGTGAAATTAGAGGTTAACTAGTCGAGTTGAGTTTTAATTCATTCGAATTTAACTCGAATTATTTATGCTGAATTTGAGGTCATCTCGATAAAAGATGGTTTAGATTCAAAATTGATTCGTGAATAATTGAATTAAATTAAAATAATATTATTTTAATTTAAAATATAATAAAAAATATTATTTAAATTATAAAAATTTATAATATATATATACCATTTTACTAAGTTGACTGGCAAGTTTTTAGTTAAAAAAACTCCGTTTTGAGTCAAATTTTTTTAAACTCAAGTTTGAGTCTGATTCTAAATAAATCACAAATTGAGATTGATTAAAACCTACTTTAGTCATGAAGCTATCTTTTTTTGAGTCGATCAAGCTCAGATAGATTGAAAAAAGATCGGCTTGCTTTCACTTTGTATGGAATTTATAATACAGAGCAATGTTATACGACAACAAAAGTGTATCATGCAACAATTACAAAAATATATATGCATGTGTATGTGTGTGTGTAAATTTGTGTGTTTATTACATTAAATTAAAATATTCATTAAAATATATTTTAATTTTAAAAATGCTATTCTTACTTCACTCGATCCATTTATTTTTATTTTTATTTTTTTGGTGGTAAATTCTTTTGGTTGAATGTGTATGTATGTATGCATGTATGCTAATTTTTCTTCCATATGAGTCCAGAAATAACTCGGCTCCACTATCATGGAAAGTACTCTGCAAGATCTTCTTGGTCGCATTATTCGGGTATGTGCATGTGCTTGGTTTTAATTAATTTATTTTTGTTGAAATCGTTATTAAGTTTTTGGCAAAGTTTTCAAGAAATTTTTTTTTTTTTTTTTTGCCATATCTGTTGTATGCAATCTGCAATGTTTCAGGGTTACACTCTGCCTGAACCTCTACAATCTAGCACTCAGTTACATCCCTGCAACATTCGCTGCAGCCACTGCTAATGCAATTCCAGCAATTACCTTTATCATGGCAGTTCTTCTGAGGTACATACATGAAGAAATTAAAGGCCTAAAAAAGCGCAAGCGCGCGCTCATATATATAAGTAGGAGAGGTCAAAATAATTTTATAAATATGAAGGACATTATCTAATTTTTCAGCAACAGCAAGGTTAGTGTAATTTACTCTTTTTTTGCTTTCCTGAAGGGCATTTCCGTAACAAAATGGCACGGAGTGGCCAAGGTGTGGGGTACGATGCTGTGTGATTTTGGGACTTTGGCGTTTGCTTTCCTGAAGGGACCTCCTTTGTACACCGAGAAGGAAACTTCAGGACCATCTACCAGCTGGTCATGTAGATCCAAACTGGAGTGCATTAAAGGTTTCATCATCATTCTTCTGGCCCAGACAGCGTGTTCTTTTTGGCTAATCATGCAGGTTCTTCTCTCTCTCTCTCTCTCTCTCTCTATATATATATATATATGTAAAATAAATGCATACGTGTTATGGCAGTATTTACCATCTTTAACCGTCAGAGCTATTGTTAATTTATGTCTTATTTTTATAGTAAAAATTTTAAAATAAAAGTAATAGCTCCACATTTATTAAGATATACTATAACTATAGTATTTTTGAAAATTTTAAATATTTTCGCCCTTTCTAACTCCTAATCCGTCCAAGTATATGTATACAGGTGGTTTTAAGCTTATCTTCTGTCCAAAAGTAAACTCAGAGGTGAGTCTTTCCCTCATACTTATATATTGACTACTAACTCATTCTACAATTGATGTGGGACACTTCACGACAAATTACTAAATTTTAATTTTAAAAATTTAAACTATAAAAAATATATGGACATTTGATAATTAAATTTGTCTAAGTAAATTTTTTTTTTTTTTTGTCCATGACAAAAATTTAATTTTAACTAATGATATATTAGCACACAGAATAAAAACTTGAGAAGATTTTGGAGATCTTGTAGAGAGGTTAATGGTTAGTGGCAACAAAATGAGAAAGAATGATAAGTTGGAGAAAGGGGAAAGGTGAAGAGGATGAAAAGAAAGAGACAATAATGGAAGATGAAAAGGTGAGAGGGTGGGAATGGGAGAGTGGAAATCCGCGTAGAAATTGGGAGAGAGAAAAATAGACAAAAGTAGTTATTTATTTATTTATTTATTTTGTGTGGGCCTCATTCTAGAATGATTTGATAAGACAAATGCTTAATAAAATTAAGGTTTTGGAGGAGTTATAATGAAAAACTCCACTGTGAGACTGTAGTACAAGATTAATTGTCATGATTTGATTGTATATAAATAAGAAATGATTTTTTATATTTTACATTAATTATTATCTAATCAATTTTTATTAATTTTTATTTTTATTTTGAAATTAAATTTAACTAAATTAAGTTAGGATTCTTAAATTTAACTAAATTAAAGTAGGACCTTTAAATTAAATACAATCAAATTAGACCTGCTCATTTTTTCAATTTTGGTAGGAGAAAAGCAGATCGAGAGGATAGGATAAGGGGGCCTAAAGTTGAAAGTTGCTTTTGAAATTCAGGTCGCTGTTGAAATGTAGATTCTTGAATTTAAATTTTATGCATTGAAAATAGAGGATTTGAATCTTTAGATGACATCATTTTTGGAATCAATTCATTTCATTTATGGATAATATTTTTATTATAATGGTTAATTTATGTATATTTTAAATTAATATTTTTTACATGAAATTTAATTAAAGTGTAAGAGATATTAATTTAGATTAATATACAAAAGTTTTTTAAGTTTATTATTTAAAATTCATAAATATAAATGCAACCGAAATATATTTGAAAAATTATATTTTATAATAAAAATTTTATATTTAAATTATTACATATGAAAGTTTTATATTTAAATTATTTAAATCAATATTAATTAATATCTCTTATAATTTAATTAAAATTTATGTAAATTTTATTAATTTAAAAGATACATAAATTAACCATTATAATTAAAAAAAAAAGGAAAAGAAAAAGGAGTATTGTCCATAAATAAGATGAATTGATTCCAAGGATGGGGTTGAAATTAAAAATGTTAATTTTTGTATTATAAAAAATAATTTTTCAAAGTTTTTAAATTCATTATTTAAAATTAATAAATACAAATGCAACCTAAATATATTTTAAAATTATATTTTTAAAATAAAAATTTATAATTAAATTGTTACACCTTCAATTTAATAAATTTAAACATTATTGATCACAATTTTATATTAAATCATAACAACAACATTAAAGTAATAAAAATAATATTTCAATAAAACATATGTATTTATTTCACATTAAGTTAGAGAAATAAAGGGCGTTTTTTTAGGTAAAATTTTATTTATGATTTATGTATGGCATTAAAAAAAAGTTCAAATTAGACAAAATTTAGTTATATCTTTAATAAAAGATTCATGTACATTAATCTAAATTAACATCTCTTACAATTAAAGAAATACATAAATTTTATTAATATCTTTTATAATTTAAATTGATTTTTTTATTTATGTAAATTTTGTTAATTTAAAAGATACATAACTAATTATTAAAATCCAGAAAAAAGAAAAAAGAAAAGGAGCTTTGTCATACATGAGACATGAAACCTCTGGTGATTCAAACTTATCTTTTCAACGGATAAAATTTAATTTCAGAGACTTGAATTTCAAAAGAAACTCCAAACTTTCTTATACATATAAGTAACTATTTTTTTAATAAAATAAAACATATATACATATAAAACTCTAACAAACATAGGGGCCATGCAAGGACAAAGTTAGGAGGTTTCAAGAATGGCCACGACCCCCTAATTATGATATTTTACTTATATATGTGTGTCATATTCAATAAAAAAATAAAAACTATATTAACAGTGGCCGCTTTTATAAATAAAAATCTCACCTCCACATAATGGCTGTAAGTGAAAAGTTTCAGCTTCACGTTAAGAACTACTAAAGCACGATAAATTAATTTTTGTCTTTTTAATACAAGTTTAAAAATATATATCTCTCCATTTTGAGATTGCTTTTTCGATGCCTTTAATTATTATCTTTTCACATTCTTCCTTCGCTATATCTCTTCATTATTTTTTTCACTATCCCCCCTCAACTATAACATTGAAAAAAGAAATTTTGATTCTATTTCTTTCTAGCAACAATAGCACAAAAGGAAAATTTTCAATTCTAGTAAAAGAAAATCTCGAATAACAGGTTAGCAATTTTTTTTTTTTGGATTTTGCTTTTCACCTTTTTGTTTTTAGTTGTTACTTTTCTTAAGGAAAAAAAGGTTTTATAATCATACAACCGTCAAATATACTATAAATTTTTTGGCCCCCCTACAATGAAATCCTAGTTTCGTCCCTGGGGCCATGGCCATCTCTCATCACTCTATATATATATATATATTAGCAATAATTCGTGCCTATGATACTTTAAACAAAATTAGTATTAAGTTTTAATTAATTTTCTTATATAGTCGAAACTTGGATAAAAAGTTCAAATAAAAAAACTTTGATAATCCATAGATTTTATTTTTTTCAAAACTTTAGATTCTAATAGTTACTATATGTGTTTTGATTTCTCTCTATTTTCAATTAATTTTTGATAAGTACTCTAAAAGAAAACACAAATTATGGTATTTTAATTTGGAAGGTTCAACTTTCTAAAAATTATAATTGGGCGAAATTTAAGTTTATAATTTTGATTTGCATATAATCTCCACTCAAATATAGTGAAATTTAAAATGTTTAAGTCATTTTGTAAGATACATACAAAAATAAGAATTTAGCGAGAAGTTAAAAATATAAAAATAATGTCACTCGTTGAATAAAAAATAATAATTCTTAATCGTTAGATGTTGGATTTTAGTTTGTGAAATGAACATTTTTAAAATCTATTTTGTTTTATTAAATAAATATATATCAAATGGATTAATTTGTTTCTCAATTAAATGTGTTTTTTTTTTTTATTATTAATGAGGGTCCAATTGTGAAGTTATATCCAAATAAGCTACAACTCACAACTCTGCAATGCCTTTTTAGCTGCGTACAGTATGTAGAGTGGGCAATGGCAGCGGAGAGAAACATATCATCATGGAAGCTTGGGTTGGACATCAATCTTCTTGCGGTGACCTACTGTGTAAATTTCTTCAACCAACCTTCATTGATAATTTCTTTATTTGAGATCATATGTCCTGCAGGCAAAGTTTTAATTCATTTGTCATTGAGCAAGTTCTAATTCATATGTCCAACATGGCTGTGGCATTGATCATAATTAACAGCCCCTTTTGAAAAGTTTCAAAATTAATTGTAATTAAGAGCATTTCTTACTGTCAAGTCTCCTAACTATATGGAGTTCCATAAATTGATACTTGTAAATTTCTCAGAGTGATGACCCTATCATTTCCAAGTAGATGACCCACTCCAATTCATTTTTAATCCACATTATTCTTGTGGAATTTTTTAATTTTTATTTTAGAAAACTATGAAAGAATAAGACCTTGTTTAGTTATTTGTTTCAGAATCAATTTTTTAGCTTTACTTTCTGAAATTGCATTTGTTCATCCTGTAGTTAGTCTTGTTTACCAAAAATTTAACAACATATGAAACATATTTGAACTGATTTTAAATTTAAATTTATGCTTTTTTTCTCTTTTATTGCACATTAATATGCCGTTAAGTTAGATATCTATGTTTTGGGTAAATTATATCTATCTCCCCTCAACATTTGAGTAATTACACTTATCACCACTCAACATTTAAGAATTAGACTTACTTCCCTGATTTTGAAATGTTATTAACATTGATCCTCTTTGATTAAATCAACTGTTAAAATTTGATAGAAAATATCAAAATAACCAAAAGCTTAGTTGTTTTTACTATTTTCCTCTCCCTCTCTCAAATTTTTGTTGTTTTTCTTTCCAAAAATCTTCAGAAACAAGTAAAAACAAAAATCTTTTTGAGATTTTTGTAAAAGAATAAAAATGATGAAAATACAAAAGAGAAAAATAAAAAATAAAAAAAAAACACTTAAACTTTTGGATATTAATTTAACAGAAAGAGGTCAATGTTAACCATATTTCAAGATAAAGAAAACAAGTGTAAATTTTAAATGTTGAGGGGTAGTAAGTATAATTACTCAAATGTTGAGGAAGGTAAATGTAATTGCTCTTACATTTTATTTGCATTTCTATTTTTATTAAATCAAAATTTCAATATATTCACCAAATTATTATTATTTTTTTTTTCAAATTACAAACTAGTTTTCATAGTACTTCTTGAAAATAGTTTCTGAAACCAATACTAAATAAGGCTTATCTCGATTTTCTTGTAAAACACAATAAAATTATTTCATTTATTTGGCGTGGCCTTAACTATGAGAAATTATTGATAATGACCATCACATGGTATGCTTTTCTCTATAATTTTAATGTTGAGATAAAAATGATATCACTATGTAGATATTCTAATATCATGAAATTCATCATTAAAAAACAATTATCATGTGGAATAGTTTTTACTAACTAGGTGTAGTAAAGTTCAAAGTATCAAAAATCAAAGTACTTGAGCTTCTAATTTATCCTTTCTTGCCATCACTTAGAATGGCTCTACTTAATTTCACAAATCACCATTGTCAAGATATTGGATAATATCAATATCCTTCTGCTTTTGGATATAAGAGATTTGGGGAATCCTTTGTATTCATTATAAATTCGACAATGGTTAATGGGGTGATGTCAAAAATATATCTCCTAATCTTATTTTAAATCTTTCTATTATTTTTCTTTTTTGGTAAATTAGAATTACTACCCGAACTAAAATTGCACGAGTAAATTGGGGTACTTGAAATTGCCTGCAAGACCCAAGCATTAGGTAAGATAAGATAAGAAGTAGTGGAAGTCAAACTCAAGACCTCGAGTTTACGGTTAGTCCCAAGCAAAACCCTTGGACTACGCTAGCGAGTTAAAACTGTTGGGTGATGTCCACTCGATGGAAGAAGACACCAAAAGAACCTAGAAGCTACACGATGCCAACTTTGCACCAGAAAACCACGGCCCCTGTCAGCAAGCACCGAAAGTCAACTGCATCACTAGCACCAACCTTGACTTCGTGGGTGGGTGCATTTAATGCACTAATTGTTTCATTGTCTGCTAGCTCAACCTCTTATCTATAAATAGGGAATAAGGATGAAGGTGTAAGGTGTGTGGTGTGAAGCTAGGAACTAAAGTGAGGCATAGAAAGAGAGAGAGAGAGAGAGTTCTATGTGAGTGTTGGTCTGTAAAATTCTTTGTGTTCATAATAGAATTGTTTTGATTTCCTCGATCAATTGATTTTGTTCTTGTTCAATTTGACCCAACAACTGATATCAGAGTCATTGGAGGCTTACCAAAGCTGAATCAACTAAGAACAAATTGAAGTTCTTAGATCTGTCCATTTCCACAGTTGCTCAAATTCAAGATTTGATCATATAGTTGCGTTCCAATCCACAAGCCGAGTTCAGTGGTGTAAAAATCATTACCAAACTCCTTCTAAGGCTCCTTCGCAGGCCACTCCAGAATTTTGCTGAAATGTGGGGATATTCTACTATATATCTTTGTTTACGCAAATTTGAACATGAGTTAGTTTGGACTCTGGCCCCTTATCCTCAAGGTCTTAAGTTTGAAACTCGGGAGTGCAAAAGTTAATTTTTTTTTTTTTTAACTAAACCAAGCAGCCACATCAGCGACACATCATCACATGTGGACCAGTAGTCATCTGACACATGAAGACAAATGCCATGTCAGTAGAAATTGCCAAGTCATCCTTGAGTGCCAGGTTAGCAAACTTAGACCTATAATCATTTGACATGTAGAGGGATATAAGAGATTGCCACGTCATCGCATTTTGCCACGTGGACCATTCAAAATTTGACACGTGGCACTTGTGTTTATATTAATATTAGTAGTAACCCGTGCGATGTTCGGGCGATGCAAATTTTTTCAATTATTAACATTAAAAAAATAAAAATATCTTCAAAACAATCAAAATAAACATTTATATTAAGAAATGATAATAGTTATAAATCCATATGTCAAAATAGATAGATATAAAAAAGAAACTAAATATAGTCATCTAATTTTCTAAATAGTAATCTAAAAGTACAACTGCAAAAAACATAACATATAACTCCATTTTTTTAGCCCCATCTAGCTTCTGAATGCTAAGTAAAATCACCTATTAAACAAAAAATATTTAAAATTATCTCTTAAGATTTATACTATTTTCTTAAAAAAATTATTAAAAGTAAATAAAAGGTTGTATAACATTACTTATTAAAAATGAAACTCTATACTTCCAATCCATCATATTTCATTTTACAAAACAACATTTATAAAATTATAAAGATTTTATATTATTATATAAGACCCAAATCGGAAAAACATATATAAATAAAAGAGAGAGGAAATTAAAGAAACACAAATGTTTTCTAGTGATGGCAGGAGTACTATGAAGAGAGAGGAATTTTGAAAAGAAAATAACTCTTGAGTTTTATATTTTTATTTTTTATTTTTTTTTCTAACTCTCTTTTAATGAATCTTTGATTATAATTCATTTTAGGTAATAAGCAGAGCATTATGTAGAGAAAGACTCTTTCAATGAAATGAAGAGAGAGAGGAATTTTGAAAAGAGAATGACTCTTGAGTTTTATATTTTTATTTTTATTTTTATTTTCTAACTCTCCTTTAATGAATCGTTGATTATAATTCATTTTTGGTAATGGGCGGAGTATTATGCAGAGAGATCTTTGATTATAATTCATTTTAGGTAATGGGGCGGAGTATTATGTAGAGAGAGAGACTCTTTTAATGAAATGGAGAGAGAGAAATTTTGAAAATAAAATGACTATTGAGTTTCTAACTTTCCCTTATAATTCATTTTCGGGTGAAGTACTATATAGAAAGAGAAAGACTCTTTTAATGAAATATTTATTATTATTTATTATAGGTGGAGATAGTGGAATTTGTTTTAAAAATAAAATTAAAATTTTGTAAAAAAAAAAGAAAAAAAAAGAATGAAGAGAAAAATTCTATAATACATAGTTTTAGTATTATAGTATAGATTCTAGACATATTACTTACCTTTATAAAAAAATAAAAAATACTTAAAAATAAGAAAATTCATGTACAGGTAAAAATACATGAATTTTACTATTTTAAGTAATTTTTTTGCAATTATTTTTAAGTTGTGACTAACATGTCTAAGAATTATTAAAAAATTATAATTTGATAAAAAAAAATCATATAAAACTAAAAATAAGCAAAACAAAATCATTTTTTTTAAATTGTTGTCAAACTAAGCCCAAAAGCATGACTTCGCACGAGAACCCTAACACTCAGGTGTGAGGGTGTGGTCTTTCTTTGGGTCCTAGCAATAGTTATAGACCTTGTAGTTGCTTTGGACCCATTCCATGGCCGCGTACTGCTGGTGGCTCAGGCTGCTTGAGCTCGGTGGTGATCCTGAAGGAGAGCGGCAAGAGGCGAAGCCACTGGCTTTGCGAGCACCGAGTTTGAAATCAGGTTATTTTGTATTTTCCTTCCTCGGTTGCCCATTATGGGGCATCCCATATCGATCCATACACCCACATCGGTCTTACTGGAAATGTTGCATCACTTTTCGAAAAAAAAATTACAGTCATCTTTTAAAATATAAATAGGTTCTTTGTAAATTTATAATTTATCTAGAAAATCCAACTCTAGAAACAAAAATGATAACAAATAGAAAACAAAAAAATAAAGCGAACCCGATCAATATATAGATAAAATCAAAGTAATCTACAAAACAACAGCTCAACCCTAAGAAAGAAATAATCGGGATCTCACCAGCATACCCTTAAACAAAGAAATCACACGACAACACATTCAAATTAAAAGTATGTCATGAACAGAATAAAAATCAAATTAACCCTTCGACCCAGATCATATACAATGCATATAGGTTTATATATATATATATATACATATTTCTAGCTCAGAATATACCTGAAGTGGTGAGTTTTCTCGAGTTTGATCAGTGACAAAAGCAAGGAGGCGGTCAAGTACGGTGACGACGAAGAGTGACAAAAGCAAGGAGGCGGTCAAGTACGGTGACGACGAAGTGTTAGTGAATTGTGGAGCTTACAGAGAAGAGAAAAATGAAAAGACTTTCAAATAGAGGGTGATGGGTGGAGTTGATCTATTTGTGTGAAATAGAGAGGGAAATTGAAAAAAAAAAGAATGAGAAATAGCAGAATATACCTGAAGTGGTGAGCTTTCTCGAGTTTGATCAGTGAAAAAAGCAAGGAGGCGGCGAAGTACGGTGACGACGAAGTGTCAGTGAATCGTGGAGCTTGCGGAGAAGAGAAAAATGAAGAGACTTTCAGATAGAGGATGATGGGTGGAGTTGATCCGTTTGTGTGAGATAGAGGGAAATTGAAAGAAAAAAAGAAGAGTGACTTTCCAATTTTTCTTTTATTTTTGGACTTTTTTTAATGCCAACTTTTATTATTGCCATTGTGTTTCAAAAATAATAATTGATCAATTTCTATGAGATAGAGAGGGAAATTGAAAAAAAAAGAGTGACTTTCCAAATTCCTTTTTATTTTATGACTTCTTTTAATGCCAGCTTTTATTATTACCATTGCGTTTCAAAAATAATTCATAGAGAGAGAAATTGAAAAAACAAAGAGTGACTTTCCAAATTCCTTTTTATTTTATGACTTCTTTTAATGCTAGCTTTTATTATTGCCATTGTGTTTCAAAAATAATTCAAAATTCTGTAAAGATTTGAAAAGTAGAATGGAGCTCAATGAAGTATGCCACGTAGGATGTAGGTGAATAAGGCGAGGAGAGAAGAATACACGATTTTATTATATAGTATAGATTGACCATGCTAATCAACCTTTGACCAAGAGTTTTAGATTTTAGAAAAAGCTTTTCTTGGGGTCTTTCAAGTTCCAAATTCAACCGCGAAATCCATTTTAATCAATTCTACTCCGAAGAAGGCGAGATGGAGGAGTCATCAAGCAGTGTAATAAAATTAAACTTTTCAAATTATGCCATTTGGAAAGACTTGCTCTACTACAAGGATCTAGCCAAGCCTATTGAGCAGAAAGTTGTAAAGCTCATAGAAAGAAAAGATGAAGAATAGACTAAAATCAACTGGAAAGCTGTCGGCATAATTTGGCAATGTATTAATATCAACATCCTACATCACATTGCCAAAAAGACAGATGTGTACAATCTTTGGTAGAAATTGGAGAATATGTATGAAAGGAAGACGGTCAAGAACAAGACTTTGCTAATAAGGAAACTTGTAAATCTCAAGTATAGAGATGGAAATTCGGTTACCGATCATCTAAGCAACTTTTAGTGCTCGGTAAACCAGATGGCTATTGTCAACAAGATTTTAGATGATGAGATGCAAGCGCTCCTACTACTTGGAGCGTTGCCAGATAGTTAGGAGACTCTTGTCATGTCTCTCAGCAACTTAGGCCCTAGTGGATTAATTACTGTGGACACAGTCCAAGATGCCTTGCTTAATGAAAAGGCAAGAAGAAAAGAGATGGGCTTAGAATAATCTCAAGAGCTTTCTATGGAGAACAAAGGACGAGAAAGAGGTCATCCAAACGATCGAAGCAAATCTAGAGGACGGAATCAGTTAAGAATCATAGTTAAGTGCTATCATTGCGGTAAAGAATATCATATCAAGAAGCACTACTGAGCATTGAAGAGAGAACAAAAGCCTCGCAATACACAGAATAAAGTAGAGAACAGTAGCAACACAACAGCTATTTTATCTGAAGGTGTGGTGATACTCATAGTTGAAGGTGAATATGTTTTCACTTCAAAGATTAGAGTATAATGGATCGTCAACACAGCTGCATCCTACAATGCTACTGCCGAAAAGGGAGTTTTTCACCACATACAAAATTGGAGATTTCGATATTGTCAAAATGGGCAACACAAGTCAATCTAAGATTGTGGGCATAGAAGACATTTGTATCCAAACTAATGTTGGGTGCATGATGGTATTAAAGAAAGTCAAGCATGTACTAGGCTTACACCTAAACCTTATCTCTGGTATCACTTTAAATCGATTAGGCTATAAGAATAATTTTGGTAATGGCAAATGAAAGCTAACAAAAAGATCACTAGTCGTTGCTAAAGGAGAAGCATGCTGTACACTGTACAAGATGAATGTAAAGGTATGTTCTGACAACTTGAATGCTGTTAAAGACAAGACATCACCAAACTTATGGCATAGAAGACTTGACCACATGAGCGAAAAAGGGTTAAGGATATTGGTGAAGAACTCTCCAATTCCTTCAAACAAAGGTACAAGTTTAAATCCCTATGAATACTGCTTATTTGGAAAACACCACAGAGTATCATTTAGCTCATCTACAAGAAGAAAAATAGAACTCTTAAGTATGGTTTACTCTGATGTTTATGGTTCCACAAAAGTAGAGTCATTGGGTAACAGTAAGTAATTTCTAACCTTCATCGATGATGCATCACCCAAAGTATATGTGTACCTATTAAAGACCAAAGATCAAGTGTTTCAAGGCTTTCAGCAATTCCATGCCATGATAGAGAGACAAATAGGAAAATTGCTAAAGTGTCTTCGCACAGACAATGATAGAGAATACACATCAAATACCTTTCAAGCTTACTATATAGAACGTGACATTCGGCTGAGACGACAGTACTAGGTACCCCACAGCATAATGGTGTTGCTAAAAGGATGAGCTGGACAATTGTCGAAAGGAATATACGTGCTCCGAATGGCTAAACTGCCTAAATCATTTTAAGGGGAAGCTATTCTAATAGCTTGTTATTTGATCAACAGATCTCCATCCAATCTATTGGGATTCAACATCCTAGAGAAGGTTTGGTTTGGCAAGAATATTTCTTACCCTCTTCTGAGAGTGTTTAGGTGTTTAAGTTAAAAGGGGATGGAGAAAATATGATAAAACACAAAGCTCGCTTGGTTGTTAAAGGATTTGGACAGAAGAAAGGTATTAATTTTGATGAGATATTCTCACCGGTGGTAAAGATGACTGATATACGAGGAATTCTGGGATTAGTGGCCAGCATGAACCTTGAACTCGAGCAGCTGGATGTCAAGATTGCCTTTTTTCATGGAAACTTAAAGGAAGAGACCTATATGGAGCAGCCAAAAGGGTTCAAGGTGAAAAGGAAAGAACACCTAGTCTGCAAGCTAAAAAAAAAAAGTTTATATGGCCTTAAGCAAGTGCTAAGGCAATGGTATAAGAAGTTCAACTCATTTATAGTGAGTCATAGATATAGTAAAACTATTGCAAACCAGTGTCTATTTATTAAAAGATTTTCTAATGGAAATTTTATCACCCTACTATTTTACATAAATGATATGTTGATCATTGGCCAGAATTCTGAGATGATTGGAAAATTAAAGGAGGAGCTATCTAAGTTTTTTGACATGAAGGATTTGGGTCTAGCACAATAGATTTTGCAAATGCAGATTATTCGAGACAAAAAAGCCACCAAGCTGTGGTTATCACAAAGGAAGTATATTGAGAAAGTGATTAACAGATTTAATATGAAAAATGCTAAGCCAGTTAGCACACCCTTGGCCAATCACTTCAAATTAAGCAAAAAGATGTGTCCTTCTACTAAAAAAAGTAAAGATGAGATAGCAGTTATTCTTTTCTTTTCAACAATAAGAAGCTTGAGGTATGCAATGGTTTGCACATGGCTATATATTACTCACACTATTGGTTTTGTGAGTAGATTTTTTTCAAATCCTAGAAAAGAACATTGGTAAGTAGTCAAATGGATTCCTAGATATCTAAAGGGTATATCTATTTTTACTTTGGAGATTCAAAACTATTCTTGGAAGGTTTTATAGATACTAACATGGCAGAAGATCTCGATTGTAGAAAATCTACATCAGGTTATCTATTCATTTTTGTAGAAGAAACTGTCTCATGGTCGTCTAGAGTATAAAAGTTTGTTGCTTTATCTACAACTAAGGCAGAGTATATCGCTGCTACTGAAGGAGGTAAAGAAATACTTTGGTTACAGCGATTTCTCCAAGAACTATGATTAAAACACAAAAGATCCATTTGTACTGTGATAGTCAAAGTGCATTGGATCTGAGCAAGAATGCTATGTATTGTTCTCACACCAAGCACATTGATGTTTGTTATCATTGGTTACGGGAGGTGCTGGATAAGAAATTGATGGAGCTACACAAGATTCACATAGATAAGAACCCCTCCAATATACTAACAAAAGTGATCACAAAAGAGAAGTTCGAATTTTGTCAGAGCATGGTGAGTATGAATCCAACAATTGGTATTCTTTCCTCCTATGGATGTGCAAGGGGAGATTTGTTGGGTGATGTCTACACCCTTAGAAGAAGACACCAGAAGAACCTAGAAGCTGCCCGATGTTAATCTCATGCCGAAAATCCAATGCCCCTATCGATAAGCACCGGAAGTAAGCCACATCAGTAGCACCGACCTTGACTTCGTGTGTGGGTGCATTTAATGCACCAATTGTTTTATTGTCTGTTGGCCCAACTGCTTGTCTATAAATAGGTAATAAGAATGAAGGTGTGAGGTGTGTGGAGTTAAGCTAAGAACCAAAGTGAGGTAGAGAGAGGGACAGAAAGATCTATATGAGTGTTGGTCTGTAAAATTCTTTGTGTTTGTAATAAAATTTTGTTCAATTTGGCCCAACAAAAACTTTCTATCATTTGAAATTAGTTAACTTTAATTTTAATTTGGTAATAGAACCTAAACCTAGGCATATGACTGAGTGATCTTAGAAATTACACCTAAAGTCATTGAAACTAGAGAATAACCCCAGAAGGAGGTCACTATCAGGCGCGGACAAGAACCCTAGTGGCTAACTCATTGGAAGTTCCTCCACGTGCCTCCCAGACCATCGACACATAAAGATGTCCAATGCCACTCGCGATGACGAATGAGGACACGTATGGTGGTCTTTTGCTCCATTTCTTTTATAATGGTCACCACGTGAGGGGCTATGTTGTGGTCTAATGCCACCATATATATATATATATTTTCTCAAACGATGCTTTGGTCTCACAATTTTGCTTCATTACTTTAGATCTCATATGATTTGAGTGGATTTGATTGATTGGTGTTATTTCCTGAATATGTTTAATTTGCCTTCCTTGGGAGTTGCCACTCTAATTTAGTCTTATTTAAGCGAAGTAACTGTTTTGGATATGCTCTAGTGGCTACTTTGTTCTTGATTTGCTATTTGAGTTCTTCTGAACACACTTTGGTTATTGATTTTTTGACCCAAATCAAGTCCTAGATTCATTTGTTTATCCATGTTTATCTCTTGTCACTTTGTTTCCTTTAATTGTTGCTTTATGTTTGATGGTTGAAGAACCTAAAACAACTGTATAAACCACCATCGTCTAAAAATGATGAATCACCTCAATCCATTACTTCAAAGGGATTGGGCACATGCAATTAAGATTTATCTTCAAAGGAAAAAAAAAATTGAAGTATCTTACATACTTACCTCCTGCATCTATTGATGCATAGTACGAGGATTGGCTTAGCAAGAATTTAGTTCTTATAGGGTGGCTGTGGTAGAGCTTAGAATCCTACATTTCTATTACAATTGAGTTTTATGACTCTTCCAAGAAAATCTTAGATTTCTTGGCAGATTCGTTCTCATAGTAAAGTAATGTAATATTAGTGTTTGAATTGTATGAACAAATCTTTGCTACCAAATGGGGAAACCAATCTCTTTCTCAATAGCATATGAGATCAGTTACTGCAGTATTGGCTCTTTACTACAGATTTAGCTTAGCAACTGAGACATTAGGAGAATTTTATGATTGATTTGCTTCTTTTTAGGACTCAACCCTAAATTGCGTTGGTTTAAAAATCAAATATTGGTCACTGAGACTTTACCTATAGGTACTAATGAATATACTCATTTATTATGAACCTCTTTTGGCTATCAAAATTCAACTGTTAGTTCTTCTAAATTAACTGCAGAATTCTCGACCTTTATTTTGACTCAAGGTGGTTATAGAAACTCCCATGATAATTCTACAAGAGGTGATGGTGTTGTGCCTTTTAAGGAAATTCGCCTGGTGGTGGTTGATTTTAGGGATATAGTGATCGTAAATGCAGTCACTATGGTTGTATTAATCATACAGAACATACTGTAGGGTTAAGCATGGCAGACTAGCTCAAATCCATGATATAACAAATGCCTAATCATCATCATCTCAGTTTGCTCCAATAGATTTTGATTCCTTTGCTTCTGGATCTCTTAATTTAGTAATAGCTTAAATTAGTGAACTAATTCAGACTTTTCGTCCTGATTATTCCTCTAATCCTACTACTACGTTAACCAATTTAGGTAATATCGCATGTGTTGCTTCTTCATCTATTTCTTAAGTCATTGATTCAATGCTAGTTCTCACATATCGGATAAACTCTCTCTATTTCCTAGTTTGGATTCTATCCAACATCATCGTATTTTAGCTAATGGATCATCTCAACTAATTATTGGTAGAGGTGTTCTTCATCTTCATTCACCACTTTCCTTACTCAATAAACCTTTATATACTCAATTTTCTATTCAATTTTATTATATGTGAGTCAATTAGTCAAATCTTTAAACTGTTCTATAACATTTTCTTATACATTTTGTGTTTTTCAAGATCTTAAATGTTTTTCAAGACGATTGGTTTGGGACATGAACAAGATGGTCTTTATTATTTGAATCCTACTAGTTTCTCTATTCATCAGACATCTACTTTGAGCACTTCTATTTTTCCACTTCATTAGCACTCTCGCTTTTTGGGCATCCATCTCTAAATAAATTAAAGTTGGTCATCCATAAGTTGAGTCTTGTATCAAGTTTAGAATGTGAAGTGTGCCAATTTTTTGGCAAGTATCAGCATAATTCATACCCTAGTCATGATGTTAGTCATTAAGCTCAGTCGTTTACTATGATTCATATAAACATGTGGGGACCTTTTTGTGTGACTAGTATCAAATGGTTTTTGTACACACTTCACAACAAAATGGTGTTACTAAACACAAATATCATCACTTATTAGATATTGCTTGAACTATGATGTTTATCTTGCATGTTTCGAAGAATTTTTTGGGTAATGTTGTTTTGACTACTTGTCATGTTATTAACTGTATGCCTTTTGTGGTCTTAGGTAATAAATCAACTTTATCTCTTTTATATGCTAATAGAACTCCCTTTCCGTGACTCGTCGTGTGGTTGTTGTGTAGCTTTGTGCCTATACTTGATTCTGATCAAGATAAACTCTCTCCTTATTCTAAGAAATATTTATTTCACGGCTATTCACATTGCTACCATCCTCTCTCTCGTCGCTATTTTGTTAATGATGATGTTACCTTTTTTAAATCCATTTCATTCTTTTCTAATGTAGGCTAACATTTATCTATAGATTTCATTTCAGCACTCAAGGGGAGTTGTATTTCACCTTCTCATCATAGTTAGGGAGAATATGTTCCTACTTTTCTTATACCATTGTACTCTACATCTTTACTTATGCAAGTGTATCAATAAAATCAACATCGGCAAGTTGTCTCTTATGGCCCGTGCCATTTGTCCCAATCTTATGAGTCCCAAGGACCACTATCATTATTACTCTACCCCTCTTCAGATGACTTGCCATGTCCTATGCTGTGGTAAGCATACTGTAACCAACATCCTATTGCTAAATTTGTATCTTTCCATTGAACTTTTACTTATTTGTAATCCTTTGTTTGTGATTTGTCTTCTGTTTTTATTCCAACATCATACAAAGAGGCACTATTTTTTCCTAGGTAGATGCATGCTATGCATGAAAAGATAAGTGCACTTTATGATAACCAAACATGGAAGGTTACATCTTTACTCTTTTAAAAATAGATTGTAGGGAATTGTTGGGTGCATACTATTAAATATTTACCAGATGATTCTGTTAAGCATCTAAAGGCGTGACTTTGTTGCTAAGAGATACACTTAAACGTCTGGAGTTGATTATTTGAAAACTTTGTCCACTGTTGCTTGTTTAAATTATGTTAGAATCCTTCTTATTATGGCCATAAAGTGTTCTTGGCTATTATATCAGCTTAATATTAAAAATGCTTTTCTTTGCAGGAAAATTCAAGTAGATGTTTATATGGATCAACTATCTAACTATGTCATTTATAGGAGTGAACATCTGGCTAATCACTTATATCGTACTTTATATAGCCTAAAACAATCTATCTAGGCTTGGTTTGATTGCTTTAGTAAGGTTATGCTTGACTGTAGCTTTTGTGGGTCTACCTATGATCATTTTATTTTTATTCACTGCACTACTTCTACAACTATTATCTTAATTGTTTATATAAATGATATCACTATCTCCAAGGATAATGTCACCAAGACAACATCAAATTTAAAAATTTCATGCCAAAGGCATAGGTCATCTTTGTTATTTTCTTGGGACTAAGGTAACTCACTGGAGCCAAAATCTCTCTTTCTTAAAAGAAATATGTCGCGTATTAATTTATTGTCTCACACTAGTCTTTTGGATTCTCGACTAGTTGACATTCTGAGAGATCCATTAGTCAAACTTGAAAATGAAACAAATGCTTTCTTTGATGATATTGGTCTCTATGGTCATTTGATTGGAACGTTGAACTATCTAACTGTGACTCATCCAACTATCACTTATACTATTAGTGTGATTAACCAGTTTATGCATGGCTTGTGTTATCCACACTTTGAGGCCATTTGTTGCATTCTATGTTATTCGAAAGCTGCTCAGACTTGTGGTTTGCTATATTGTTCATCGCCATCTCTCTGTATAACTGGTTTTAGTGATATTGCTTGGGTTGGAAGTAGTATGATCGATGTTCTTCCTCTAGCTATTACACATTTGTTAGTTATAATCTGGTCACTTGGTAAAGCAATAAATAGAATTTTGTAGCCTATTGTAGCACTGAAGTCGAGTATCAAGCTATGGCTCATATGACTTCCGAGATGATTTTAGGTTCACTCTCTCCTTCATGATTTTGGTATTGATGTTCCTTGACTGATGTTCATGCACTAGGGTAATTAGGAGACTATTTTTATTACCAATAATTGCATCTTCCATGAATACATCAAACATATCAACCAAAATAGCCACTTTGCTCGAGATCTTCTACAGTGTGGAGATCTTTATGCCATTTACATTCGATCTGAATCTCAATTAGGGCATTCTTACTAAACTTGTCTCATGTATTTTTTCTAGATTTGTTTTACAAGCTGGGCTTGTTTGATTTGTACACTCTAGAATGGGTTATTAAAGGTATAGGATAATATGAATATCAATATGTGATAATATTAATATAATATCAACATCTTTGTATTTTTGGATATGAGAGATTTGGGTGGTCTTTTGTATTCATTATAAATAAGACAATAATTAATGGGGTGATATAGAAAATACAGCTCTTAAACTTCTTTCAAAACTCTTTGTTATTTGAAATTAATTATCTTTAGTTCTAACTATCATAAATTTATATAATAATGTCCTAATTAAGGAAGCGTCATTTTCATTTTTACTTTTTTCAAGGATTATGACACTTCTATAACAATGCCCTTTTCAGAATAATGATTAACAAATTGATCTAATTAACATGTAAGGGATGCATATTCGCATAGACATTTGCAACCACATGGCCTAATATCTAGCCTTGGATTGGACTTATTAATGGATAATATGACTTTGTCATTTTTTCAATAAATTTTGGGATGAAAATGACAGGGTGTCATCTTTACTGGAGTGAGTTAATGGTTGCGAGTTTGGGTTATAGAAAAGAAAGGTCCAATTTTTGTGGCTATATTCACTCCATTAGCAATGATCATTACAGCTATCTTTTCAGCTTTCTTATGGAAGGAGATACTTCACTAGGGAAGGTAACTGCTATTTGTCATGCATTTGTATTAACAAAAAAAATGAGCAAATAATAATATTATAACTATATTTATGCATTAGTATGGAATGTATATTCTGTATCTGTAGTTGTATCCACTTATACGGGTGCACCTTAAAATTTTTTAAATCTCATTTCTTATTCAGTTTTACATAAATAATTTTCTCTTTATTTTATTATTTACTTCTATAAAATATAAGACATGAAAAATTAATTATTTTCATTAACATTAACATATTATTTATAACTTATGTTTTATAGTCAAATTGTGTTTTGAAGTTATTTGAGTGATACATCAAATTTTTTTAGTAAATATATATATTCCAAACAAATATATAATTTAATAATGATAATTTAAAATGATACGCCGATGTGTGTCGTTATCAATACACATCATACTAATAATAAAATTGGTATGTTATCTGCTTTAAGGTCTACAACTAAGATATATATATTGATAAACATTACAACTATGATATCTACTGATAAACGTTTAATATTTATAACTTTTAAAATTTTTGTTTGGTGACAGTGTTTGTGGAGCTATTTTGCTTATAATGGGGCTTTATGCTGTTTTATGGGGAAAGCACAAAAAAGAAAAAGGCATCATAACTGAACAAAAATCAGTGATGGAAGAGGAAATTGCATAGAGTAGATCAGTTAACATTAACCAGTGATTGATGGGATGGATTTGTTGCAATGACTGAATGGCTTAGCATAAGGGATGTTTGACATAGACATTCTCCATACAAGGCAAAGGGTCACCAAAAAGATGTTCCAAAGTGTGTTAATTTGATTTAATTAAGACATTTGCAGTTCACAATTGAAATTTAGCCCTTCGATTGTCATGTTGTGGTTAAATACACACTTAACCACAAATGATTTCAAAAGTGTGGAAAACAAATAGATTGAATGTAATGATATAATAGGAAATACTCTTCATGGATAATGGGGGGAAAAATCTATAAGTCAAGAAGATAAAAAACTCTATTATGACCATGGACAGATCTACTTTATCACAAAGGTATAAATGACCCCCCTTAATTTTAAGGGTGGAATTACTAAAATATTTGAGATAATTTAGTCATATTATAAAATTTACATTGAAATTGTTTTTTTTTAAATTAATATTAACTCAAAATTTTTAAACATATAAAAGCGTACAAGAATGGAGCCTAAACTTTCTTTTGTAAAATAGGTTGCATTCTCTCGTTGCACCATTTGAATGCTTCTATAAATAATATCAATAAATATAATATATAATTTAATAATTTTTATAACTAATAAGATATAATAATTGTTATAATTTTGTGACAAGAAACATCCTTATTAAACCTTTGGATATTGTTACTAAGGCTCTAGTTCAACCAATAAATTGTAAAAAGTATATTCAGTTGTTTAATGTTATATTCAATTAATGATAATTTCTCTCAATAGGAAAGACATCATTGCTTCTCTCCCACTTATGACTCTAATTCTACAACTTTTCCTTATTGCTTTCATCCTCTTTAATAAAAATCTCGAATTTGCCCTTAACTATGTGCAACTCAATAACAATGAGGGCTAATGTAACATATACAATCTACTCTTGATGATTCTTGAACACACTGATCATAATAAATGCTTTCATCAACATATGATGAAGAATGTTCACCTTCAAACATGATCTGTTGAAAGTATAACCATTTGTGTTCGAAATCTCCTGGATGCAGAACAAACAAATATATTTTTCCCTCTTAATATAAAACCCTAGGAAAAGGGAGTAAAGATGTATCCAATCTTGAATAGGACTTAGAATGACCTTAGATACCTTTAGGACGGCTTTCAACTTCAAACATGATGCAGAACCACCTAAGTTAATTTCCCGGACATTTTGAATTCTCACTGGGCCTATTTATAGAATTTTCCACCTCGACTAGATAGAATCTGGTTTTCTTAGCAAGTCCAAACTAGCATCCCAGCGTGGTATAACTAATCCAAACTCGAATTGGAAAACCCCCCCGATTTTTTTTCAATGATTCCCATGAGACTTCCAAGATGACATAAAACAAATTTCTTCTTAAAACTATGTGAAATTGGGTTTGGACAGGGCATTGTTAGCATCTTCCAAGAGTAAGCAAATTAGAAGTAGCCGCTAGAGAGACGGACACAGATGCCCATTTTTTTGTTACTTTACTTTTGCTCTGTGTTCTATTCCATCAGCTTTGTTCCCGCTCAATAAACCCATCAAACCAACATAGTTGGACATCCTAACCAAATGTCTAATAATACAAAAAAAAAGAGTTGGAGAAGGGACACCTATGCATGTTATCCAATCCTTTATATTATATTTGCAACATAGAGAATATGCCCACGGATAGGCTATATAGCCTATATGCTGGGTTATGGCAGCAATTGCTTACCAACTCAAAAAAATTATACTTATATCGATTATTTTTATCTTTATTTATTTAAAAATCATAATTTTATTTTATTTTATTTTTGTCTCATTCATCTAAGCATAATAATTTTTATCTCCATTAATTATAACATTCTAGAAGTGCCATTGTCCATTTGTTTTCAATCCTCTTTAAAAAAAAATCAAATAAATTAACTTTTTTTTAAATGATGTGAAAAAATTAAGCACCTTGCATACTCTTTGAAAATGTCTACTCTTAAATTACAAACTCTTTAAAAATTCAGAAAATGTCCCATTCCATTGACTGTCCGATAAGATTAATATTATTTTAAATAATTGTTGTAATAAAATTTCAACATCATCCACCGAAATAAGTCAACCCATTTGTCACGCCCCGAATTTCATAAACCTGAGCACGTGAATAAAAGATAAATAATACACATTTTAACAACTTCTCCCGTCATTCGTCAAAGCCATACACACACTCTATCGAGCAATAAAAATAAAAATAAAAATAAATAAAATTAAACTTTAAATTTAAATAAATACTTTAGTCAAAACCAACTAGGCAATAAGCTCCAAAACTAAACCAAAGCAATCTCCACAAAAATAAATAAATCAACAATTTATCTTCATCTCATAAACAGAGGTTTGTTACCATCCACTAAAAAATAATTTTTTTCTAAAGTCTTACATAACTATATAACAATAAATAAAACTTCTAATTTCTATTCTCAGTAGGCCCAGCACGTGACTCAATCTTATTACTTGCATCACAAACTGCAAGGGGATGAGCACTAATACCACGTGTGCTCAGAACCCTAATAATAATAATATAAATGCAGTAATGTCCTAACATGCTACTAAGTGAAACAGTTATGCATAAGAAGTAATCTCAAACAACAAATTAAATCAATTTATCAATTTATCTTTGTTATAATTAATTGTGTTTTAGCACCACATCACACATCAAAGAAAATAATTTGATTTCGAGGTACTGCTGCTTGGTTGTCCCATAGAAACAGGACCCAACCAATATACATCATCCTTCGATATCTGCTTGGTTGTCTCGTAGAAACAAGACCCAACCAATATACACCATCCTTCAGTGTCTGTTTCCTAGACCGAAATCTTAGGAATATAATATGCCACCCTTAGGCATCTGCTCGTTCGTAGGTTACTAGCCTACTGGAATCGATAACCAACCCCGCGTGGGTTTTGGGGCTTTCAACCCTTGGGTACATATACCCGATATTTCAGCATCCTCAATTCCAAATAAGAAACCAAAAACAAATTTCGCCTGGAATTCACAATATATAAATTTTCCTTAGTTTGAAATTTAAAACCCTATTAACCATTAATTTACCAGCACATAATTAACGTAAATTTTTATCACATTAACAAAAAAATCTTACGGTTAACACCTACAGTAAATATACGTGCAATTTCGCTTTAAGAACACATGTATATGATATATATATATATATATATATATGAATAAGTTTCAAATTTAAAAATCAATGATTTGTTTGCTCATCTCAGATTTAAATAATACATATATATACACACAAATATACACATATTTAATATTAAAGGCTCCATCCCATCCCTCAAATTAAATCTGTAAAAAGAACACCCAAGTCGTAACGAAACCAGATCAGACTAAAATCATCGCGGCCATCAAGAAGCTAGTAATCTCCACGGCATTTGCATTATATTTTTTTCCTCTACCGCCACTACCTCTTATCTTTTCTTTTCTCTCTCTCTTTTTTTTTAACTCTTTTCCTTTACTGCCAAAGAACACGTGTTATATATATATATATATACACACACGTATACCTAGGCTAGCTATTAGTTGGTAGAATCCTAATAGAAAAAGGATTAGAATTCAAATCAAAATAGACTTCCAACTCCATGTACTCGCTATTAGTTGGTAGAATCCTAATGGAAAAAGGATTAGAATTCAAATCAAACTAAACTTCCAACTCCATGTACTCGCTGTTAGTTGGTAGAATCTTAATGGAAAAAAAGGATTAGACTCCAAATCAAACTAGACTTCCAACTTCACGTACCCATTAGTCTAGACCGTCTTAAGTTATATATATACTAATTAATATATATATATTTACATATAACAAGTGTGTAAATATATATATACACATGTAAATATATTATCAGTTTGTTGTTTAAAGAATTCAAATAGGATTAGAATACTTAATTCACATTATCCAATCTACACCCAAACTAATTTAGATTGCACATTAGAAACCAAATAGAATTAAAATTTGAACTCTTACTTTTTAATCTATCACACATTAATCCAATTGGCCGTTAGAAATATATAATATTATTACTTAACAAACAAATATATATATATGCACATAGCACCGTGAACTTCATAAAAAAATTATATTTCATTAAATTAATAATTTATCAAAATTAAACCATAATTTTGTAATTCTCAAAAATAAGTAAATACTAAAAATTTCTCACACAATTTGTACGTCCACAATAAAATTTGAATTTAATTTATGTCTCAAAAATTTAAATCAAATAAAAATTTTATTTTTTACCAAATTAAATATTAATTAACAAATAATCAAAGTATTAAAATTCTAGGTCATCACAGTATATATGTACTTAAATGGCACGTGACTCGCCCTAACGAATTCAAAAGTTACCATATATCATTGCTTGTAACAATTACACAACGGCAACCACACATTTCTAATTGACTTTTTTTTTTTTTTTGGATGGAATGTGGTCCCCAATTTGATCTAGTATAATTTCTTACAGTTAGTGCATATCCACTCGACGGGAATTCGAGCCATGATTGAGGATCCAATGACTCATTCTTCTTTAGAGAAATTACATACAATAATATTTTTCCAGGATTTTTATTGGCTCCCACCCAATAAAAGTCATCCTTGTGGTTTATTTTAATGCTCAGTGAGAAGGCATGTCATTGCCCATGACATATGTAGCTCTTAAACCCACTTCTAGTGGATTGTTGACTGTACCAAATGCTAACAATTATGCATGCACTAACAAAGCTAGTGCCAGGTGCCTCTTTGTTCACAATCTTATAGCTGTGAATATATATATATATAAAATCGTGCAGAGGTTAAGTGAGACCTATGCAATTTGTATACGCAAAGCTTCTGGTCCTTAATTACTTATTTAGTCATTGTTTACTCAAGATAAGAACAATCTTTTGTGTAAATTCCCTATCTATTATTGAGTCTTTCCGTAACTCCATGGAACTCTTCCTTACGGGGACGGAGCTAGGAGTTTAGTTAGGGGGAGCCAATTTTTATAAGAATTAATATTTTCTTCTGATCAGAAAAATGCAATATCAAAATTAAGTAGTCTATGTGTCACTTCCTTTTTTTTTATTTTGAAAGATATCTATTTTTCTCTTCAACAAGTGTTCTAATTCAACATTAGTAGGAAAAATAATTATGAGAATTTATCATTGAAATACATTTCAAAATAGTACTGCCAAATTAAAGGGACCAAAAGACAAATGAATTGGGTACCTATTTATTTATGTACCCAACAACACAATTGCACAAAAAAAAAAAGAAAAATATGCAAATTAAGGGAAAAGAAAAGAAAAAATAAACATTTAGTACACCAGTTAATTGAGGGGACTTAAAGCCAAATAGATTGATTGAGAAATATCAAACAAAAAAAGTATATCAAGCATTCAAGGTTTCTATCAATTTTTAGTTTCAGCTTTAATGAAAGAGAATTTACAGGAATGAGTTTCAGTTTCAATGCAAAAGAGAGAGTAACCTCAAGTAATAATAACTCTACCTTCTGCCTTATGTTAATGTGCAATTTTAAAGGACTATCTTAAAAATTATTTAATTAATTAAGTTAAATTATTAATGATCTAACTCAAGAATATAAATTTACATTTTATAAATGGCTCAACTCAAATTATGACTTAAATACTTAATTAATTAAGTTAGATTATTAATAGTCCAACTCAAGAATTTAAACCCTATATTTTATTAATGGACTAACTTAAAAATTATGACACAAAGTAAAAGAGTTGGGGTGCAATTTTAAAAAATATATATATTTATAAATATATTTATACTATATATAATATTTTTTTCTGGGCAATGTTTGGGGGAACCAGGTCCCCTTTGGTCTGTCTCTGCTTTCTTATATATTTTGAAGTACAAACTTGCTTGTAAATTTAGAGAAATGTTTTTCTACCAAATCTTTATTTTATTTTTTACTAAAGTCGCGTCGAAATGGTGCGACTATAACTCAACAAAAGTGTTTTTGAATTAATTTTGATGTGACTTGCAATGAGTCCAATATAGTTCCATGAATCTTTACACTTGAATGGATTGACTTATAAGAGATCCATATCAGTGATCTGCTACCATATTATTTTGATAAAGATTACGACTGTATAATGCTATATGCTTTTCATAAAATAAATAAATAAATAATGCTATATAATATTTACGTGGTGAGGATGGTTTGATGTTAAAGGAATAGGGACTTTAGGCCTCTATATATATGTATGTATATTGAAGAGCAAATGCAATCTAGCTAATAATTAAAGAAGTTGGAGAGGAGGCCAATTAAAGATAACACTGCAAACATGACGTGTTCACCGGGCTACCTGATGGACATGGTGAAGAGTAACAAAGCATACACTGGGATCCTTTTTATCCAGTTTGTGTATGCAGGCAGAGCCTTGTTTGCCAAGGCAGCAATTGCCAAAGGAATGAACCCTTATGTGTTCGTCTTTTATCGCCAAGCTCTTGCCACTGTTGCCTTAGCTCCCTTTGCTTTATTCTTCGAGGGGTAACACCCCCAATCGCTAATTTCTAACCTTTTATTTTTTTTATTTTTTATTTATTTTTATTTTTATTTTTATTCTGGTAATTGGTGATTAATTCTCTTATAAACATATATGCAGTAAAAAGTCTGCTTCCCTCTCCCTGAACTTACTTTGCAAGATCTTCTTTGTTTCCTTCTGTGGGTAAGCACTTGGTTTATGGAAAGTGCTGCATTTTAATTGCAGTACTCATCAACTTATCATTGGTTAAATGTTTGGGCTAACTTTTTTAATTAATGGTTGTGTATATCATGCTTCATGCATGCGCATGCATGCACTAAATTTCAGGATTACTCTGAGCTTAAATCTGGATTCTTTCTCAATGAATTACACCTCTGCAACTTTCAATGTGGCCATCAGTAATACGGTTCCTGCCATTACCTTCATCATGGCCATTTTCTTAAGGTAGGTATATCTAAATAGTAAATAACTATCATTCCACACTAGTGTGTCTAAATGAGCATCTCTTTGAAACGGTACCAAATATATATATATAGATATATACACTAGAAAGAAGAATGTGGTCAAATTATAATTAAAATAAAATTTTATGAATCTATTAATTTCAAGTGATTAATTCACAAGACTTTCATTTAGCTAATTATAGTTACTTTTATCGTTGTCCTCGTCGTCTAACATTATTCTTTACTTGCACATTTGTTCAACGAAATTGGACCCATCAAAGGAGGGGCTTAAATTGCACAGTTGTGACTAAACTTGCTTTTTTAAAAAATAAAATATAGTAACATTTTTTTTCCTATGGAAAGAAAGATGGTGCCTCTCAAATATTATTAATAACCATCATTTATTGCATAAAATTAACGTAATACCATTATTTTCTACATGACTAATATTATTCCAGGATGGAAAGCATTTCCACAAAACATTGGCATGGTTTAGCCAAAGTGGTGGGTTCAATCATCAGCCTTGCTGGGGCAACTGTGTTTATTCTTTTTAAAGGACCTCCTATCTACCAAGCTACTCATAAGCAAATTTCAGTCAACGAATTCACAGAGACCAGTTCCAAAGGGGACTGGTTGAAAGGCGCGCTTGCAGCCCTCTCTTCCAACGTAGTATGGTCTTTATGGATTATTATTCAGGTTCGTACGAATATATGATCTCACCCCCTCCTCAAATAGAAAACATTACATTGATTTCAATGTCTGCTCAAACAACGGTCTCAACCTAAATGTTATAAAGCTGACATTGAAATTAATATCAACTCCTCTGAATCCAAATATTCAACGGCGGTGCTATGAGTCTATAACATCACCATAACATAGTACAATAGTACACCCCATATAACCAACTGCTCTATGATAGTTGGCCAGAATCCTTAGTTTCTCTATAAGAGTCGGGAGTTCAACTCCAAGATTTAACAAATCTTAGAGGTTCTCATACAAGACTTACACCTTGAATTTAACCGGTCCATGTGGTTTATGAGATGTTACATAGACTCTCGATTTACTCATCAGTTATGTGGTTCATTGAGAGTTATAATAAATCGGTTGAATTCCGGGTCACCAAGACCACCCAAAAAAAAAAATTATACCCCCTATATATATGTAAAATATTATACTATATATATACACAATGACGTGCATGAAACAACCGTTGCAACCAATATTCAGTCCAAATCAAGTAAGTTGATCTGACTTGTTTCATCAGTCCCTTTTGTTTGTGTTTTTAGGGTCCACTCGTGAAGCAATATCCAGCAATTCTACGACTAACGGCGTTACAAACTTTCTTTAGCGCCATACAGTCAGCCCTTTGGGCAGCGGCGGTGCAAAGGAGCATCTCCTCATGGAAGCTTCGATGGGACGTCAATCTTCTTTCAGTCCTGTATTGTGTAAGAAGCTTCATCTATTTTCACAATTCACAACTGTAGTCTATAGACGGTAGTAATTAATGTCGCTAGCTTTGTTGATCAGTGAATTTAATCAATGTTTGAAGCCCTTCACTTGATCCTTTAAAGAGATTGAATTGCCCTGATGTGATTTCAAGATAAATATTTTGATGGTTAACATAAATGGGACAATTTTTATTTTGCGTCCTGTATTCAGGAGAAATCATTTATAACTCTTAAATTTTAACAATTTATTTTTGCACTCTTTGTATTTTTAACTAAAATAAAGTCGTAAACAGTGTTAAATTTTTAAGCGAAAAGGTAAAATTACCTGTTAAAAATTAAATACAGAGGTATAAATGTAATTTTGAAGTTACTAATAGTCAAAACTATTATTTCTAATATTTTTTTAATATTTTTACTTCAATTTAAAGTACAAAAGATAGAAAAGTAGATTTTTAAAATTCAGTTAACGTAAATAATTTTTATCTTAAATACAGAGGATAAAAAGACGATTATTCCAATTTAAAAATATCATGAGAATGATTTGATTTAATTACGTGCCTAATTATATATTTTATAACAAAAAGTTTCTAAAAATTCAATTTATTTACAAAATTACTATTTTTGCATGCATCATTTTGATGATTATTTATCGTAAAACCTTTTTGTAGGATAGCATTTTTCTCGAAATTTCGTCATTTTAGTATTGAAATTTCGTCATTTTATTATTGAATACCTTTTTCGTTATTTTGTCATTTTAGTATTGAAGTATATGTCTATTTATATATGCATGCATATATAGAAATGTACTTTGTCATTTTAAATTGACTGTTTGATGAAAATTGCAGGGTGTGATTTTCACTGGAATTACTTACTGGTTACGGATTTGGGTAATAGAGAAGAAAGGTCCTGTTTTTCTAGCCATGTTCACTCCATTGGCTTTCGTCATCACAGCATTTCTATCAGCAATCTTGTGGAAGGAAACCCTCCACTGGGGGAGGTCCATATATATATATATATATATATTCTTGTATCTATAATTATTTGGTGTTGTGCTTGTATTGTACATGAAATGTTTTGACAATCTTAACATTTGTGAGGGCCATTTTTCTTAATATTTTGGCAGTGTTTGTGGGGCCGTAGTGCTGCTGGGTGGCCTCTACTGCTACTTGTGGGGGAAACACGCAGAAGGAAAAGCCGACAAAAACGAAGGAAAGCCAAACACCATAGAAGGAGGAGTCAAATCAGACAAAAGTGAACCAAAGCTGTACTACACCATGGAAGAAGGAAAAGTGGGTGAAAATAAAACCAAGCCAAACAGTAACCCAGAGGAAACTGTGTAGGAGTGCGTTACAAATCGACATGATAAAGACATGTAATTTCCTAGTTATGGGATGCACAAAAAAAAAAAAAAAAATGTCTCTCTCCACTTGTGAAGCTCACACCTTCTATGTTTTACTTCTCTCACTTCTTGAAATTTTTAGTAAGAATTTTGTGGAAGAAGAAAAAGAATGGGAGTATTACAATATGTGTATTCTATTCCATTATTATTGGTAGTTATCTCGCATCAATAAATTTAAATCTTTTAGACTGAAATAAAATCTTAACAAACCTCTCTATTTATAATTAATTAATTTTGAGTTAGATATTTTAAAATTAAAAATTTAAAAATATCATTTTTAGGTAAAAACATGCGAAAAAAATTATAATCTAAGGTGTGTTTATTTGACAAAAAGTTGGGTAAAAATACAATAAAAGTAAAAAGATGTGACATAAATATGATATGAGAAGAAATTTGATACAAGAAAGTACAAAAAATTAGTTAAAATTAGTAAATTTTGGTAGAATTTAATACACCAAATAAGACCTTAATCTTTTTCAATAATTGTCAGTTTAATCCAACCGGAACAATGTTTCGAAATAAATTTAGTTCTGAGAGATTCTTTGATTCTATGGTTCGTTTTATTCATTTTGATGTTTTAAAAAGTCGGTACACTGAAAATTTTTATTTGCATAAATCAAAATAAGTTATCATTATTTGCTACGTAGAAAAAAGACTTAAGTTTACAATAAATTGAGATCAATCAATATTTATATAATGATATTTATGAGATCTAAAAAGCTTAATTTAAAGTTCTTTCATAACTAGTTTTACCCATTAAATTATTTTGTTTTACCCAACGGTGGAGTTAAAGAATTTTTTTTCACTTGAGCCATGAGTTTAGTATTAAACTAAGTTATGACTAGTATTAAATTAGATTAGAAATTTTTTTCATTCTAAGTTATAAACTGGGTACACTACTAGAAATACAAGTATTTGTAGATGGAATACTTAGGCGACTGCTTTTGGTAGTCACAAAATGCTTATTAGCAATCGTTTTTGGCGGTCACTGAGATAGGGGTCACAAATGTTCTACTGCTAGTGTTTTCACAATCAAAAAACTCGAACAACTACTTTAGCGGTCGCTAAAAGACTAATAGCAATAGTTTTAGTGACTTCTTTTGGCAGTCACTAATAGTGTCACGTCCCAAATTTCACAACCCGAGTACTTGAACAAATAACACATATCATACCGTTTAACAACTTTACCTGTCCTATATCAGAGCCATACACACATATTATGGAGCAAATGAAAGAAAAATAAATAAAATTCATACTTTTAAAATAAATAAATGTCTTAGTCAAAACTAACTAGGCAACAAAGCTCCATAACTATGCCCAAACAATCTCTTAAAAAAAATAATTAACCTTCACCTCAGAAGTGTATTACAATCCACGAACAATAAATTTTCTAGAGTCTAAAACAATTATATAAAAATAATAAATAAAACTTTAATTTCTATGCTAAGAAGGTTCAGCAAGTGACTCAAATTCATTACCTACATTACAAACTGTAAGGAATTTAGCACTAATACCACGTGTGCTCGGAATCCTAATAATAATAATAATAATAATGTAAATTCAGTATGCCCTAACATGCTACTAACTGAAACAATTATGCACAAATAGCAATTTCAAACAAGAATTTCAATTTATTTATTTATCTCTTTTCGTTATCATTAATGGTGTTTTAGCACCAAATAACATATCAAAGAAAACAATTCGATTTTAAGGTAATGCTGCTTGGTTGTCTCGTAGAAACAAGACCCAACCAATATACATCATTTTTTTTATGTCTGCTTGGTTGTCCAGTAAGAACAGGACCCAACCAATTTATACCATCCTTCGGTGTCTGCTTCCTAAGCTGAAGTCTTAGGAATGTAATATGCCACCCTTAGGCATCTGCTCGTTTGTAGGTTACTAGCCTACTGGAATCGATAACCACTTCGCGTGGGTTTCGGGACTTTCAATCCTTAAGTATGTATACCCGATATTTTTAGTACCCCTCAACTCAAATAAAATATAATATCAAATTCCACTTCAAATCTAAATTAAATAAATTGGTCTTTTTATTCCAAAGCAAAAGAAAAATTAAATAAATTGTGTATCCACACTAGAACACTGTTAATCACACCACTAATGCTCATCAAACAAATCAATTACCATAACAATTAAACAATTCAGAATGAATGATTCAAAGCAATACACGTTGATTACATGGCAAGGGTTTAATAAATAAAATAAAAAAAATCAATCCAACAGTTTGCCTTGGAAAAAAAATACCAATGACTTGCACCATATGTAAATATAAATATCCGTGGGTCCCATTATCATATAAACACAAAACTAAAAGCGAATCACATTGAACACACTTTTTATTTGCTATGCGTCCATCAAACAATCAATATTATATATATATATATATATATCATGGTTTTTATTCATTACATATAAGACAAAACATATAACGTATATATGTGAATAAAAAATAAAAATAAAATAAAAAGCTTTCTAAAGGGAAATCATTACTTATGGGAGCCTTTACAACAATCTGATCACTTGTGTGATCAAACAAGTAACTTCAATTTGCTTTTGTACGATATATACATATAATGTAAATATATATAAACGTGTATGTGGATTAAATAAAATATGAGTCAATCTCAGTTCACGTGCATTGGTTTGAATACCAAAAAGAAAAGAAAATAGAACAATTATAAAGGTTCCGCCCCCTTACCTTAGATTCGATAATTTGAAGAAGACGAAGTTCAACAAATCCCAAAAACCACCATACAGTCACCCAAACAATTTAGGGTTTTATAATTTTTTTTTCAAATAAATACTGCAGTATATATATATGTAATAGCAAAATTTTAACTTTAACAAACTTAATTAGTTTCCTACTCCTCATAAGTTTAGGAAAATTACACCATTTCCTTAAAATTTTAAAATCTTTTCAAATATACCCAAAAATAACCTTTTTAAATATACTTCAAAATTAAATAGTAAAATTATAAATTATTAAATTTAAATAACAAATTACAATCACAAATATATATATATATATATATTATATTAAGTAAAAATCGAATCATTACAAATAGTACCAATATATCAGCATTAGAGTCTCTTTTTTCTTCCCCCTCTCTTTTTCTTCTCTTTTCCTCTTTTTCCCTCCTCTGCGCTCGGTTCCCGCGCTACTTGCCGCTATTTCTCTACCTCCTGTCACCCACTGCCGCCGCCCTCCACTAGCAAGCACTCCCTTCTCCCTCATTCTCTCCATCTCTATCTCCTTCTCCCACCTCCCTTCTTCTTTCTTCTCGATCCCTCCTTCTCTCCCGAGCCCCTTCTTTCCCTAGCCCCCTCTTTCTTTAGCTATATGTGTATATAATACCAATATTAAGGTTTTTTGTTCATTGTTTTTTTCGGATTGAGCGTGGTTGAAGCTTAATTTACTTGGATCTTCTCTTTCTCTCTGGATTAGGTATGGTTTTTTCCTTTTTCTAATATTCTATTTTTCTTTTTTTATTTAGAAATTGTTTTTTATGTACTTTTTTGTATATGTGACCTGTTTTTTTTTTTTTTTTGTAGATATGTTGGCTTTTTTTATTTTTTTATTTTTGGGTGGTAAATATGTTAGGTTTCTTCGTTGTGAATATGTTGGTTTTTTATGTTGGGTTTTTTGGGTGTAAATATATTAATTTTTTTGTTGTATATATATTCAGACTTTTTCTATTGATAAATATGTTGACTTTTATTATTGAAAATATTGTTAGATTTTTATTGTTGGGTTTTTTTGGTTTTAAATATGTTAGTTTTTTTGTGGTAAATATCTTAGAGTTTTTTTG
Source organism: Vitellaria paradoxa (assembly GCA_019916065.1). Taxonomy (NCBI): domain Eukaryota; kingdom Viridiplantae; phylum Streptophyta; class Magnoliopsida; order Ericales; family Sapotaceae; genus Vitellaria; species Vitellaria paradoxa. The sequence goes on along the minus strand of CM034239.1, from coordinate 13,979,221 downwards.
TTGATAAATATGCTGGGTTTTATTCTTGCAAATATTGTTGGATTTTATTGTAAGGTTTTTTTTTTTTTTTTGGTTGCATGTAAAAATGTTAGTTTTTATTGTTGTAAATATGTTGGTTTTTTTTTTTTTTTGTTGAATTTAATGCCAATAATAAAATATTACATTAATTAAATTAATAAAAATAATGTTATTGTTTAGAATATTAAATAATAAATTAATTAACATTATAATGATCAAATAAAGTAATTAACGTTTCATTAGTTAAATTAGATTATAATATTAATCTATTAAATAATAATATTAAAAAATATAAAATTAGATAAATTACTAGTATTGTTATTATTATTATTAGAACACCATATTAAAAATATAATTAAATTGCATAATATTGTAATATTAAATTGTAATGGCTATATCGAATTAGTTAAACTATTAAAAATATTATTATTTTTATTATTTAAAATATTAAAAAATAAAATTGATTAATACTATAATAATTGCACAAATATTACTTAACCTTAATTAATATTAAATTAAATTATTATAATATGAAATTATAATGTTATATTAGTTCAATTGTAATATTAAAGTATTAGATTAAAAATAATATCGAATTATTGAATTAATAACAATAGGTGAATTATATTATTAATAGTAATAGTATAAGGAAATTAGATAAAATAATAATATTATAATATTATAATTAGGTAATTAATGATATTTAATTAGTTAAATTAATAAGTAATACACAATCCTTTAATATGATTGGACCCAACCCAATATCCTACTTGGACCCAGCCCAATCCAATATTAATAGTATAAGGAAATTAGGTAAAATAATAATATTATAATATTATAATTAGGTAATTAATAATATTAAATAAATAATATTAAATTAATTACATTGGTAACTAATACACAAACCCTTAATCTTACTTGGACCCAGTCGAATATCATAATTGGGCCCAATCAATCCAATATTAATAATATAAGGAAATTAGATAAAATAATAATATTATAATACTATAATTAGGTAATTAATAATATTAAATTAGTTAAATTAGTATCTAATACAGAAACACTTAATCTTACTTGGGTCCAAACCAATCTAATATTAATATTATAAGAAAATTAAGTAAAATAATAATATTATAATACTATAATTAGGTAATTATAATACTAAATTAGTTAAACTAACAACTAATAAACAAACCCCTAATCTTATTTGGGTCCAATACAATATTCTATTTAGGCACAATGCAATCCAATATTAATAGTATAAGGAAATTAGGTAAAATAATATTATTCCAATATTGTAATTAATTAGGTAATTAATATTAAATTAGTTAAATTAGTAACTAATAAGAAACCCTTAACCTTATTTGGATCCAATCTAATCCAATATTAATACTATGAGAAAAGTAGGTAAAATAATAATATTATAATAATATAATTAGTTAATTAATAATATTAAATTAGTTAAATTAGTAACTAATACACAAACCTCTAATCTTACTTGGGCCCAATCTAATTCAATATTAATAATATAAGGAAAATTAGGTAAACTAATAATATTATAATACTATAATTAAGTAATTAATACTAGTCAATTAATAATATTTAATTAGTTAAATTAGTAAGTAATACAATATTAATAATATAAGGAAAATTAGGTAAACTAATAATATTATAATACTATAATTAAGTAATTAATACTAGTTAATTAATAATATTTAATTAGTTAAATTAGTAAGTAATACACAAACTCCTAATCTTACTCGAACCCAATCGAATATCATGCCTTGGCTCAATCAATCCAATATTAATAGTATAAGGAAAGTAGGTAAAATAATAATATTATAATACTATAATTAGGTAATTAATAATATCAAATTAGTTAAATTAGTAACTAATGCAAAAACCCCTAATCTTACTCAAGTCTAATCAAATCTAATATTAATATTATAAAAAAAAATTAGGTAAAACAATAATATTATAATACTGTAATTAGGTAATTAATAATAGTTAATTAATAATATTAAATTAGTCAAATTAGTAACTAAAACACAAACCCCTAATCTTATTTGGCCCCAATCTAATATCATACTTGGATCCAATCCAATCCAATATTACTGGTATAAGGAAATTAGGTAAAATTATAATATTATAATATTATAATTAGGTAATTAATAATATTAAATTAGTTAAATTAGTAACTAGTTAAATTAGTAACTAATACATAAACCCTTAATCTTACTTGGTCCCAATCCAATATCTTACTTAGGTTCAATCCAATTTAATATTAATACTATAATTAGGTAATTAATAATATTTAATTAGTTAAATTAGTAACTAATACACAAATTTCTAATCTTACTTGAGCCCATTCCAATCTGATATTAATATTATAAAGAAATTAGATAAAATAATAATATTAGAATATTATAATTAGGTAATTAATAATATTAAATTAATGATATTAAATTAGTTAAATTAACAACTAATACACAAACCCTAATCGTACTTGGGCCTAATCCATTCCAATATAATAATAATCCAATCCAATTCAATATATTTGTTACTTAGGTTTAATTTAGTGTTATGTTGTTAATTAGATAGTCGATATATAAACCAATTACAGAAATCAAACTTAGAAACAAATTAGAACCGTTTTACTTTATTCATCTGTATGCATTAGTGAAACGTAAACCCATTCGAGAATCTTATACGCCACCTGTTTGGTCATCGTTAGGTGACGAATATGGTCTTCGACTAAGTTCGTCATTATTGTGATAAACACACGACGTACACGATTCTTGGATTGCCCAGTTTGAATAGTTTGGGAATGCAACTATTCATCTTGTCTTCAACAACTCATGCAATGTCTGATGTTAGATGAAGTTTTGGTTAACGTCTTCTTGTTCTCTGGGTGCATATACAGAATACGACTGATGTCGTTTCTGTGTCGTGTACTTGGAGAACCACGTGGACTTACTGCCAAAATTTTTCCTAATAAAGGGTTGTGCATTTTTTTATCCACACAAAGTTTATTTTAAATATTAATTTTTTTAAAATTATAATAAATCTATCTTGTGAACATGTACAGAAACATGTACGGGCGCTCTAGGTGGAGATTTGGTTCTCGGACGATGGTTGAGCGTCTTGGCCTATCCTGTGCGAGCAATAGTTCAATAGATGCCATCCCACCATCATCGTCTGCGTTGGCGCATCCTTCGACACACAGTCAGGCACCTTTAGTGTCTGACTATACAGTGGTAGGTATAAACTATTAGTTTAAGACATTTTTTTAAGTGTTAAATTTTTTTTGACTCATTAAACTTAATGTTTTGTATATAACAGATTCTCCTACTCTGAGCAGGCCTTCTAGATCCAGTAGAAGGCTTTGGAAGGCATTGCCGTTGTGTAACTACAGGTCACAATAAATGACCGTGCAGTGGGATGACACGCCCCCCAATAGGGAAGGCCGAACAATCCCTCATCTCTCAGATCGTGCGCATAGTCCGAAATTCAAATAGATTCCCGCTAACCACTCTTGATTGGGATGTCTTCTCACCTAATGCATTCGAGGGCCTCTGGGTCGAGGTACAAGTAACTAAATATGTTTTCATGTATATTTTGCTTTATACTGTACATGGTGTCTGTGTTTAAACTTACAATATTAAATAATATTCTATAATTTGTCCTTTTCAAGCTAATGTGGTTAGGGTTCCTCCAGACTTCCAGGACGTTTGCTACGGCAAATGCCAAAAGATGTGGAAGTAATATAAGAACAAGGTCAAGTCTAGTCATCGAAAGGGTCATGAGACTGACTCTGATATTATTCAGCGAGTCCTATCAGGTGTCCTCCCCCACTAGTGGGCTGAGTTAGTCAGTTACTAGTCGAGCGAGGAGGCACGGGTGAGTAGATTATGATCTAAGTTTTTTTTCCTCAAGTTTTTAAATTATAAAGCATAATTTACAAAAGCTAATCGACAAGAAATGATAATAGGAGGTGGTCGAGAGGAATCACAGAACTGAGGGATACAGGGCCCCTATCACAAGGAGAGAACTCGGCATTTTGCTCAGGTCTGTCACAAGATAAAACGTTAGTTTACTACATAAAAATTTTATTTATTTTCATGTCATACAATAATAAACTATTAACATATAATTTGCCATTCAACAGTTGGAAGAGCGGGCCCGAAGGGCTAATCAAATGGCCATTTGGTTAGAGATCCGCAATGCATATTCGCTAGAGATTTAGGCTATACAGGTAATTAAGACTTTATTTTGATCAATGAGCATATTTAATTTTCCTTTACATAATTCAGTTACTTATCTTTTTATCCATCTTATCTTGTTTTTCTTAGACTCAGTTTCAAGCATGTCTAGACGAGCTGCCGGCAGATAAGAGCGAATCCAAGGTGTGGATGGATGAGATATTCTATTCTATCATCGAACATGATGGCCATGGATACACGCTCATGCGGGGCACAGGCATTCCACGCCGGTCCATCGTACGAGCGGAAGTATCCACAGTTGGCTTCTCCCAGGCTAGACGCCACGACACTTATTATTTTATAAATACTTTTTTGTATTTAAATTTTATAAATTTATTTATTTTTGTTTTGTTGTCACGTACGCATTCGTTTATTGTTTCATTATAGGACTAGACGATGGCGAATGGCCCTCTTAGATTGGACTGGACTGGGGTGATTTTAACCGGCATATTTTGTATTTTTGTATTTTATTTTTACTATTTTGTAAATTAAATATTCATTTTTTTCCTTTTCTGTACATTTGTGTATAACAAAATTTGTAACTAAATTTCGTACTATTTTTGCATTTATAAATGAACATTGTTGTTCTATTTTATTTTTAAAAAAAAATTATTACATGTGCAATTTAAATTATAACAAAAAAATTAATTTGGAAATAAATATTTAAAAATAAATAATATAAATAATAAATAAATTTAAAAAATTAATAAAAAAGAATTAAAAATAATAAATTTTTTAAAATACTAAAAAACCTTATTGCAATCGTCATATGCGATCGCTAATGAGAAATAGTATTAAATGCAAAAAATAAAAAATAACAATTAACAAAAAATAAAAAAAAAATTACTTTTGTGACCACCACTGGCAGTCACTAATAAAAAAATAGCGGTCGCTAATGTCTTTTCGCTACATGCGGGGACTGGCACCAAGTTTGCAAAAAAGTATTAGCGATTGCTATTTTCTTATTAGCAACCATAAGTAGCGGTTGCTAATAGGCTCCAATTAAATTCACCGGCAGTCGCTTTTTCAGTTGCTAATAATTTTTAGCGATGACACAATCGCGGCCCATGTCCAAGGGTTGCCAAGCGCGCTAATCGTCATTTCTAGTAGTGGTATTAAACCGGACTATAACTTGGTGTTAGACTGAATTATATATTTTAAGTTAAGATATCATATACTACTAGTATTAAAAAAATTTTGGGCCAAAATTTTGCGTAGGTTGCAACCCACCTAACTTATACACACGTCCCCAGGGTTTTACCTAGCTTTAAGCCCTTTTACAAGTTTTTTTTTTCTTTCTCTCTCTCTCACTAAAAGCATAGTTTAATATGGAAAATAAATATTTTTCCGCTAATTAATTTCCTTACTAGTTCCACAATAGTTAGGATGCAAAGTTTAAAATATAGACTAGGCTTTTAGCGAAAAAATATTTTCTTGCAAAAAAAGTTATTTTTGCGAGAAAATGATATTCTCGTTACAAGGCTAACTTTCTTGAAGAAATTTAAATCTTCTTATGTATAATAACATAATAAAAAATTTTTGAATTGAAAAATTAAAAATTATTGGCTGAAATGAAACAAACAGTGTGTAGGACTTTCAAAGAGAAAAAGTTGAAATTTTCCTTGCAAAAAAGTCTAACCACTATACAGTATATATAAAATATCTAAAATATTCAAAAAGAAATAACTTAGCCCAGCATTTAACAGTCCAAAACTTTCCCTTACTTGATAGGTGTTCAATTCTATTGGCAAATATTACACTGACGTAAATGACACATGGTAATTTAAACTTTTAGAGTAAAAATTCTTGTAATGATTGTTGATATATATATTTTGTGGTAATAAAATCTTCCTTGCAGGAACTTGCCCTTCACATCAATCGGAAGCCCGAAATCAAGCCTGCCGAGCACAAAGAAACAGAAGGTTATGGCCGAAGAGAGGGTCCCCGACCAAAAAATCCTCTGATGGTAAAGTCAACAAAAGCTTGAAGAGCTTGAAGTATTTTATGAAGAATGAAAGAAATAGCGTAAGGTCAATAATAGATAGCGTACCTAAATTTTGGAGTTAAGTGTTATAATTATAGTTAGACAATATCAATAAATAAATGAATAAATGATTAGATAATAATCATTGTGTATCCTATATATATATTATAGTACGCAGTTACCCCGCCTCTTTAGATGCTTTTTTCTTCTCATTTAATGCCCCATCCCGTATTTATTGCGTGTGGGCTCAATAGGCGTTTGACCTGATTGGGTTTACTCCCTTGGACGTCCATATGTCACTTTTGTCTGCCACTTATAAAGAGATAAATTAACTAAGTTAACTTCTAAGCAATTAAATTAATTCATTTATGATTAGAACCCAAACCCATTTAATCCAAAAACGAGGTGGAGCCCAACTTCAATCCCCTTTCAACTACGTCAGCCTCCCCAAGGCTCCCCAAACACTTTCCTTTGTCACTCGGAAAGTGCTCAGGAGCGCGCCACGTGTCCAAGGCTATTCTTGTACTAACATATATGGTAGAGTTTCTCAACAAAAAATAAAAAAATAATTCAATCAAAACATAATTACCTCTCAGAACCCAAAAAAAAAATGTTTATTATGCTTAATATCTTTGGTTTGATCTATATCTATATGAATTCTGCATTTTATTCGAGGAGTTTTAAAAAATCAACCCAGTAGTTCCATTCCCAAAACATGACAAACTTTGTCCCAGCTAATCATAAATGGAGCAATACTACAATAATATGACCTTTTCAAACCATTAAAATCAATGAAAAGCTTATACTTTGGATCATAAGATCGAAAGTCACCTTAACTGGCCAAACCATCTCAGCAAGAAGAATGACTCCCTCAAAGAGTTAAAATTAAAGTCCCATGCTTCATAACATCATTTGACAGGATTCCATCATGTACTAAATATCCAGTAGTGCATGAAATTTCAGTATTCAAATCACTCTTTCCTTTGAAATAGTTAATCTTATATCAAAAAAGCTTGATGCTTTACTAATTTGCTGCTAATTTGTTAATACTTAAATCTTGTATTGGTTTTGAGACGTAGTCATATGCTTATGGGCGACTGATGCGAGCATTCAAATGTGTCTCACACTTCCAAGTGTGATAGTGTCACTAAGTAAATAACCCGTCGTGTTTAGAATTAAATTTTCCATAAAGAACTCTCGATCTCGCCCATAATCTCGCACCCTCTAACTGTAATCGAATTAATATAGCTAAACAATTCTAATTGAAATATGAATTACTTGAAATCGTTTAAAAGAAAGTTCTAAATGAATTTATGTTTACCTTTGAGAAAATGAAAGGGATTTCAAAAAGGAATAAGTAGTCTAGATATTTTATCGATCACCCATTGAGCATCTTATTCACAACAAAGAGTAATTCGATTGACTCAACTTCAATCCATCAAACATGGATTTGAGTGGAAGGATTCCAGCTTTGAAAGCGCAAACACAAAGCACTTTAGGTTTTGAAAGTTGTTTTGCAACAAATAAAAATCTAAATGGTTTTACAAGCACCACATAAAGAGGCGTTTAGAGTAACAAAAATTGAGACAAAGTGAGATAATTTGTAGATTTGTAATTTATATAGTAAGATAAAAGTAAAAATTTTTAAAAATTTTTAGAGTTTTATAAAATTTTTTAACATTTTTTAATGAACCAAACGCACCCTAAGTGTACTAGATCAATTAGAAGGATGATTCTAGCCTTCCATGGCTATATATTGATTACATCCAAATCAAAAGAAAAGTCAAAATCCTAGCTTTATAGGGTAGAGCCTCCCCCAGGCTTCTCCTAATTTGCCGCTACTCGAAAGTTTTCTTCAAATAACACTAACATTATGTTTTCATCCTTTAAATTAAAATAACAAAATTAATCCCAAAATGTCTCTTTTATACACGGTATCCAGACATTCCGAATGGACATCCAGGCATGATTCCATACTTTTGATCGTCAAGTGCCTTCACGTCCTAACGCACCTCAAGTCACTTCCCAATAAAACGAAGAATAGAGTTCGAATTTTCGGACTTTCAACGATTCTCAACGCCAAAATCTCACGTTCAGAACGTAAGAAACCATAATATATAATTTTAAAGGATTTAGGGGGAGTTTGGAGTGACAAAAGTGATAAAATTTGATAACAATTATGAGTTTATAATTTGTGCAGTGAAATACAAATTATTAAATAATTTTTAAAAATTTTCAATAATTTTTGAGCATTTTTTAGAGTTTCAAACGAAATAATTAGGTCCCAATAGCATAATAAGTATTCTAGTGGAAGATCATAATATGGGTCTTTATATGGCCACAACCCAACGTGAATAGGTGACGTGTCAACGTAAGGATAAACCAAATTAGCATTCGAACGTAACTTTTTAGTATTTTGGAGATGGAAACTGTTTTGACTCCTTTTGTTCCATTTTCTATTCATTTATTTTTTTTTTTGTTTTTCGCTCCAGTAAATGCCATGATGCTTGATTTGGAAACCTTGCCTAATAATTAATAAGCATGAACATATATGTAAAACCAAGTGCTCATCAGCAACATATTCTATTGTTTGACTAAGCTCACAGTGTTTGGTGCTTATGTTGCCAAAAAGAGACCAAGTTTATTGCGAAAGCTACAACATTCAATTATGTGTGTAAATATAACAAAATGAAAATTTTATTGGGTCCATTAGACGTCACAACTAATTATGCACAAGCCCCAGCATTTTTTTTAATAAAATTATCAATGATGTGAGAGGCATATTATGGATAGCCACATCCTCATTTAAGAAAAAGTACTTAAAAATGTATTAACAAATATGCATATTAAACTTAACTATTTTATTTGCCTTATGTTGGGTGCCTATGCAACTTCTAATCCTGGTGGTATTTGGTGTCTACTCAAATTCTACTCCTTGTGCATGTCGAAGAAGATTGGTTGATCGCGGAAACCCTTAACTCTATTGGCATTAGGTTTAATTTTCTATTTTTTTATGTTTTATATTTTAAAAATCTTATAATAAAGAAATAAAAAATATTTTATATTTTTTATTTTGAAAATTTTCTTATTTTACGTTGAAAACGCTAAAAATGACTTTTTGCCATTAATTATTTTATGTGTAAACTTAATTTTTATTTTTTAAAATAAATTTTGAAAATATAAGTGATCAAATACATTTTATTTGTTTTCTTTATTTTCAAAAATGTAAAATATCAAATGTGCTTAAAATAGAAAATATAAAATAAAAATTAAGAATTAAAAATAGAAAAACAAATCAAATAACAAAGAGTTTGGAGAGCGGTCGTATGGAGGAAGGGGAAGAGGAAGATTGGCCGGTGATGGTATATGGAAAAAGGGAATAGATAAATAAAATTAAATTAATTTTTGTTAAATGAAATTTAGTTTTTAATTATTAATAACTAATTCACGCGGACAAATTCGCGACGTTGCTCCAATTAAGTTTTCTGACAAATTATTTTGTTGAAAAATTATTTTTTTATAAAAAAAGTAAACTACAAAAAAATCTATAGCAGATTTTGAAAGTAGTGTGATCATTTGTGTGGGGGTTGTGTGGCTGTGTTTTGTTTCTTGACGTGCCTAGAGTATGCATAGTTTGGTTAAAATTTACTTTTGAAACATTACCGACTAAATTTAAGAAGTTTGAAATAATTATTTATCTAGCAATGGTTAATTTAATTATTTTTTACAAAATAACAGTAATTAATTTTGTCAATCATTTTGAAATTCTAAAATCAAATAAACTGAATTAAATTTATGTAATATTTAATATATATATATATATATAATTAACTTAAATATTCACTCCTATTGTAACACCCCAATTTTTTAAAACTCGAGGAGTGAGTGAAAGAGTTATACATAACATGTGCTAAAATATCAATTACCCTAATCAGGGTCACACCACTACCTTGGAGCAAACATCCATAACATGTAATAATAATTTTATGATTCCACTAAAAATAATTAATAACAACTGAACCTCAGCGTAACTGGACAACATTGCTCCAACTACAACTTTTAATATAATAGGGGTTTAGGCCTCAAAGCCTTTTTCAATCATATCCGATAAATCCCCTAAATTAATAATATTACAGTTCTGATTAATGTCACGACAATGCAAAAGTAAGTCCAACAATGGCCCACCTAAATCTCAGGTTCATGATCTGCAAAAAAAATCTGTAGGGACGTGAGCACTAATCCACGTGTGCCCACGATGCATAATAAATAACATATATGATATGCACACAATAATCGGATTACCAATAATTTCATATCAGTAACTCATAAACTCCAAGTTATTGGGTATCTCAACATCAAAACATATATTAACATACATCTCAAAAATGATCCAATTATTATCTTTCATTTATCTCTTTTGCCATCACATCATAATCATCATAGTCATGGGGCAGATACTATACAATATCGTCTTTTACGGGTCCAGACCCGATGGCCACGAGTAGCCCAATAATTATCATCGTTGTAGGCTACTAACCTACTGTCATGAATACCAACCCCTACGCAGGTTTAGGGTTTTTCGACCCAAGGGTAATCTCTGTACCCTTCCTATTTTTTTAGTATCTACAGCCTCACAATCACAACACTGTTCACATTTTCCTTTATCTCCATTATTATCATCTCAATAAAATAGCTAATTAGAATCAATCAATGACATCACATCATCACTTTCATAATCATTCTCTGTTAATAAAATAAATCACTCAAACATTCCAAAATTGAGCATTCTCAATTACACATTTTCCATGCATTTAACTATAAATATCAAACTGCAACTTCAAGGGCAAAATTATAATTTTGCATAACTTTAGGAGTAAAATCATAATTTCAAAAATCCCTGGGGCCAATTCGTATTTATTCCAAACTTTGGGGATCACTACGTAATTACCCAAAATTTTGGGGCCAATTTGTAATTTTTCAATAAGTTTGGGGTCAAACTGAAATTTTTAGAAATTTAGGGGTTAAACTAAAATTTTATAAAATTTTTGGGGTCAAATCATAATTATATAAAAATTATTGGGGCTAAAGGAAAATTTTGAAAACTTTCATGGAATATGCTTTGGCATATTCTCTTCTACAATTCTTTCTAGTTCCAGTGAACTCCATTCTTGGTAGTGATATTTTGGTGGTTTGGTTTGGACAAAATTCACACGATGTAGTCTAAATTTAAATATATTCATACAAAATGATCACATAAAAAATTATCAAAATATTTTCATATCACATATATGTAAATAAAATGCACTAAATCCCTACCTCCAATTTGGAGAAAAGTGAAGAAACCCCAACACTTTAAAATTTCACGTCTTCGTATCTCCCATTTTAAGCCGAATTACCACGATCCGACACCGCCATGACGATCACAATGTCAAAAATACCAAAACTCCGTTATTCCTGAACTTAAATCGTCACTTTCTTTCTCTTTTTTTTTTTTTTTCCAACTCTCTCATTCTCTCGGTTTTCTTTTCCCAGTACACAAAACACACACACACCCACCTACCCACACACACACACACACATATATATGTGTGTTATACTTGGTAACCAAGTAAAGCAAAGGAAACTTCCAGGTAAGTTCAACAAGTTTTTTTTTTTTTTTTTTTTCGGTTTGGTGCCCTCGTTTCTTTACTATTATATATATATATATATATATATATATATGTACAAAGTAATATACATGTACATGATTATTACCAATTATAAACTTTTCTTAATTTTTTTTTTATATTAAAATTTTAAACTTTTTGGGTTATTACACCTATCAATGCTTGTCTTTTGAAATCTCAAAGGTTATATAAAATCAACAAATTATTATAATATTAAAGATACATTTGGCTTTTGAAGCTGTAGAGTTAGAGTTTTTATTTTGTTTTTGTTTGTTTGTTTTTTTTTTAAGCTCAGGTTGTTCCTTTTTAATTTTAATTATTATGCATTTCATTTTTTAGTTATGGTTTAATGAATAAACATATGTTTGCCTGTGATTTAAATTTAGAATTCTAATGTTTTGATTACATTACGCCTTTTTGCTACTTGAAGGATTTATGCATATCATCCTTCAATGTTATTTTTTGTTTGTGTGAACTTGTATGCTACCCAATTAACTATTGAATATTACTATTAATCGTTTGTGGGTTGTATCTTATTGCATTTGAATTTATAAGTACTGTAAATTTTGTTTCCACATTCTAAATCTCAAGTAACATATATATAAAAGTTATTATTTTATTTTTATAATTAAATTGTAAAAAAAATTAATTTATAAACTTATATAACCTAACTGACATAACCAAACCGATATAATTCAATTCAGTTGATGTTTGGTTAGTGCATATATATTTTTTGGTCAGTTTAGTTATTATTCTAATTTTGAAATAATCGGCTCGATTATAAAAAGTATAATTTTCGAAATGTAATGACCAATGCTCAGTGTGCCTATCATATGTTAAAGAAAGGGTAAAATACAAAAACTACCCTTATACTTTACCTTTGGTATCACTTTGATCCGAATAATTTTAATTGCGACAGTCAAATCCCCACACTTTCGATCAAGCAGTAATCAGGTTCTTTCGCTGTTTACCGATTAAAAATTAATTACCGTTAAGGCGAGGATAAATGTTGAGTGTTGGTTGATGTAGGCTACTACCATAGAATAGCTTCTCTTTAAAAAAATAAAACATTACAAATTATATTACTCTCAAGAATTAAACTAAGAACCTTAAGAATAAGAATTTACCAAGGGCTTTGTTTATGTAATGTTCCTAGATAAATTTATATATATTAAAAAGTTGAAGTAAAATTTTTTTCATTATAATATTTATATAGAATATTTATATATATATATTTATTTATTTATTTATTTATTTATTTATAATTAAATATTTATATATATTAAAAAATAGGGAGAATATATAATATATATTTATATAAATATATATTAAAATATAATATTTATATATATTTATATAAATATTTATATAGAAGATGAGCGAAAATCTACTTTAACTTTTCAATATATATAAGTGTGATCTAAGAACCTACACAAACTAAATTCTTGGTGAGTTGATTTTGCTGCTGTCTCTCTATGTTTAAGATTCTTGATTCGATCCCTGGGGGTAACATAATTTATAATGCTTTATTTTATTTTTTAAATTGAAGCTACTCCATAGCAGAAATCAACACCAATACATGTAGACTAGTAAGCATGGCCACGTGAATTATCTTACGAAATGATAATTTGGGTTAGATCATAACAGGTTGTAATTAAATGAGTTAAATTCAATTATATCAATTTAATAACGGATTATTATTAAACTGATTGGATACTAGTTATATCAAACCAGCGAGCCTAAATTTAAAATTTAATTTTTTTTATGAATTTAAGCATTTTTTTAATATATTTATAGTTTGATTTATATGTCTACAAGTCTATAACAACTAACAGATTGAGAATAAGAGGGGTATAGAATTTTCTAGATGCATTATAACTCCTCAAAAAGGGAGATATTTTCTTCTTTCACCTAAAAAATATCAAGAAAATATATATGTGGGGGACTAGGTGTTGGTTCTACCTAATCCCCATGCGCTTGTCCACTACTTTGCACTAAGTGAACACCATATATATATGGGGAGCATAAGAGCCAATAAAGACAACATTACAATCTATTAAAATAATTAATACTTAATGTAGGAGCAGGGAAAGAAAGAATATATATAAATATATATATGCATATGGATTATATAAAAATTCAGCATATTTATCATTTGTTTACTAGATTTTTTTGTTGTGGGTCGAATTGGGCAAGTGAAAACATTTTTTTTTTCATCTCATAATTATTACTTCTACTATTAATCAAGTAGATAATTGATATTTAACAGGTTGTATCATCAACTTGTTTAAACTTGTTAATTAAGTAAATATTATCTTATCCAACTAATTATTGGATTTGTTAATTATTTTAATTATATTCAAGTTAATTGATTTAATTTGAATTTAATTGAGTGAATTCACGAATTTGAGTTATAAGTACCATCTCTAATTAAAGTTGAAAGCCCCAATCAGTAAAGAACTATTCAAACTAATAATCTAACCCAGAAATTAACAAAAACATCCAAAGAGATACAAGGATTTATTAATAAGGGTAAAAACTTCTTTGAATGCAAAGGAGAAAACAACCCCGAATTTTTAAGCAGATCAAATTAAAAAATTCTTCACTATGAAATAAGAGGTTACAAGGTACAAAGAAATGAATCACAAGTTTCCCCAACCAACTAACTGTTGATTTACCTATCTAGGACCCATCCCAACCTTGCTTACTAGACTTCCAGCAATAAAGCTCAACTTGTGAAGAAAAGAACCTTCGAACCTTAAAGGAAGAGCTCCCCAATCTATAGATCCATTGTAGATCTGAGCCGAATACTGATAGATCATTGCCAAAGATACATGATGATGTCAAAGACTGTAGAGATCCAACGCCACCATCATCCCTTTTGGTATTTTTCTCTAAAAGGCTAAGAATATGTGATGTTTTGTCAAAAAAGTTAGGGTTAATTAAGAAGAATTCATTATCTTTTATTAAGGGTGGAAAAATGGGCGGGTTGGGCGGATTAGTGATGAATTTAAACGGGTTGAAGGTTAAATGGGTGCAACCCTAACCCACCCATTTAAAAGATGGGTTAGATATGGGTGGGTTAAATATGAGTTATTACAAACCTATGAACCCATATAACAACCCATTTACTTATAACCTAACTTACTTTAAAAAAATTAAAAATTTATTTCAATTAATGTGAATATATATAAATACATCAATATTTATTTTAATTAATATAATATTATACATATTACCTAATATTATATATTATATTTATAATTTTCAGTTAATTTCGAATTTATACGAACTGATTTAGTTTTTATTCAATTTTAAATCAACAACTCTGTGTGTGTGTGTGCGCGCGCGCGCGTGCTCGGGTGTGTGTGTGCATGCACGCACACACGCACGTGTGTGGGTGTGTGTGCAGGTGCGTATGTATGTGCGCGCGCGCACGTGTGTGTGCGTGTGCGCCTGTGCGCGCATGTATGTGCATGCACGTGTGTGCGTGTACGCGCGTGGGAATGTGTTTGCATGCGCTTGTGTGCGCGCACGTTTGTGCACGTGTATGCGCGTGGATGTGTGGGAGTGTATGCGCGTACGCGCACGTGTGTGCGTGTGTCTGCCCGTGTGTGTGTGCGCGTGTGCGTGCACGTATGTTTGTGTGCGTGCGTGTATGCATACGTGCGTGTTTACGTGTGCGCGGGTGGGTGTGTGGATGTGTTTGCATGCGGGCGTGTGTGCGCGTGTGTGTGCGTGTGCGCATGTGTGTGTGGGTGTATTTGCGTGTATATACGCGCACGCGCGTGCGTGTGTGCGAGGGGTGTTTGCATGTGCGTGGGTGTGCAAGCGTACATGCGTTTTTGTGTGTGTGTGTGTGTGCGCGCGCTCTTTCTCTCTGGAGAGAGAGAGATGTGAGAGAGAGAGTAATGTAAAGAGAGGGATTAAACTAATTTTTTTAATTTAAATGGGTGTTTTAACGGGTCCCGTTTCACAACCTAATTGCACCCGTTTATAAATTGGTATTTTATAAGTTACCCAATTACAACCCAATTAGTTAAATAATAGGATCCAAACCCATTTATTATAGGTTTAATTGGGCACGTTGATGAGTTTGGGTCGATTTTGCCACCCCTATCTTTTATATTAAAAGAGATGGTTAAAAAGGTCATTTGGATAGATTTTAAAAAATTTGGATGTCATCACAGGCAGTTCGTAAGCAGAAGCTCCTCGCAAGACACCCTTACACACTAGACAGAAATTTTCAGGTGTTACGGGCAGCTCACGGGCACAAATTGTTCTTGAACTGCGTGTGAAACATACCAACATTCTAGACAGTATCTTTCAAATCCAAATGCAATGTTTGTGGGCACAAACACATGTTGAACCAATAACAACCTCTCTTTCTTCTCCAAAGCTCTTCTCAACCACCAACAAAGATTTAAACACTCTTTGGCATGTGTCTAAATATCAAAAGACCCAACTTGTGACATTTAACAAAATTTAAAAAGAACAATTACAATCAAAATATTTTCTCAGACATTGCCAATACAAAATTAGTTTATATGACACTTACAATAGTTAACTGTTGTTGTGAAAGAATCATGCTCCCGGATTATTCTTGCAAGCAACTTTAGAGTCCGAGTGGTTTATATCATCATGGTGTTACTTTAATGCCTTACGAGAACAACGAACACGTGTAAGCACCATTAAAGTTGGAAATTGTGGTTTTATGAGCTCTAATTTAGATGGCTTTCTACCTGTCCAAACACGTCCTTTATTTTTGGTTTTTGTTTTGGAATAGGAGATAGAATATTCCATATGTAAGCTAGAGATTCTCCGTTTGAAGTTGAGTTCAAAATTGACACGATCACAATAACTTTAGGTCCCCCCAAAAAAGAGAAATTGATTTTTTTAAATTACTTTTTTGTTTTATGATTTTTTAAATAAATTTTAATTTTTTAAGGTTTATTTAGATCAAGAATTTATTAGAAAAAGCAAAAATAAAGTGGATATAAAATTATAACTTCGATTTAATTTGTTGTGAAGAATAATAAAAAAATACACAAAGTTTTATAAATTAAAAATAATTAAATTAAAAGATTAATTATTGAAAAATGACTTTTATCTTCACATATATTTTAATTTATTCAAATAATAATATACATTAATTTTGAATTTTATATATATACTTTATTTTCCCTCACATTTTCTTCTTATTTTCCTTTTCATCTTATTTTCTGTAACCAAAATCCTCAAACAAAACACACCTTTAGTAGTTTCTAGGCACTCTATTCACATTTTTTAAAAAGAAAAAAATAATGCATAAAAAACTTAAAAATAAGAAACTTATGTACAAGTGTGGAATTTTTACTTGCACGTACGTGTAATTTTTTATTTTTTTATAAGTATTTTTAAAAATATGTAAATATAAGGTAATTAAATCCAACCAAACAAAGAAAAAAATTTGTAAGAATATATATAAAACAAAGAATTAAAAAAAAAAAGTAACTAAAAAATGGTTAAAGTTCTTTTGTGTTGTGAAACCAAGTCTAGGAAGATAACAGAAACAAAGCGTAGCCTTTTGATGTCAAAAGTTTCGATATCACTTCCTTTAAGTTATATGCAAATCAACTTTGTAAAGTAACTCAATTAATAAAATT
Source organism: Vitellaria paradoxa (assembly GCA_019916065.1). Taxonomy (NCBI): domain Eukaryota; kingdom Viridiplantae; phylum Streptophyta; class Magnoliopsida; order Ericales; family Sapotaceae; genus Vitellaria; species Vitellaria paradoxa. The sequence continues at coordinate 13,961,646 of CM034239.1, read as the reverse complement.
TGAAATTTGTTCTTTAATAATTATTAATTTGAATTTTGTCGTGATACTGAAAGTTTACCGAGTTAAAAAAAAAAAAAAAAGTTTATGCGAATCACCATTTTACTACTCCAATGCAATTAACTTTTATATATACGTGTATATATATATACATATATACAAATATACATACACATGTGATGGAATGTGGTGCTGTCTTCACTAAGCTCATATTGATAATGCTTCCAATTTTCATATTGTCAAAACGCATATATTCAAATCACTCCTATTTGAGCAGTGGATTCGTTGAACATCATAAAGGCATTTGCACCACTGGTCTTAGCCAATAAACATAGCGACCGGCATCTGTCTTATTCCACAAAAAAACCTACACTTTTTCATTTTGCTGATTCAAATATTGAGGACATCAAGGTGGAAAGTGAATAAAAGAAAATGTAGTGAAGTGAAAAAAAAAATTCTTTGAACAACCGATATAAAGAAAGAGAGTAAATTAGTTCAATTGGTAAAATCTTGAGTTTACTTTTTAATAGTTCTTAGCTCGAATCTCTTTAGAGCCACTAAAAACTTGTATAATCATTAACTTCAGGGTCCCAAAAATTAATCAATATACACACAACTTGGCTCGAATAATCTTAAATTTCCCAAAACAAAAATTAAAAAAAAAAACAAAAGAGTTCAATTGTTTTTTCTTTTGGTTTAATCTGATAAAATTTAATAACTGGGAAGTAAAGTGTATATAATTTTTTTCTCCAATTATATCCTTGCAAAACAATGAAAGGAAGGTGAAGTGTATATTATAATAATTTGAATTTATTAATTAATAATTAGAATTAAAATACGTTACTTTCGTTTCCTTCTACTTTTGGAAGTTCAATAGAGAAAGGCAATATCTATAATTTAATTTTACAAAACTCTTCTTAACCTTAATTCGCTTCAGCTCCCTTTCCCTTCTAACTCTTCAATGTGCTAAAAAATACATTAACTGTGTATCTTCGAACTCTCTATATTCCTCCCAAATCCCTCGATCCAAATGGACTACTAGTTTTATGTTGCTTATGATAATCGACGGACCCATTAGGGGAGAAGTGCCCCTTAAATGTTTTGAGTAAAAGACTAACATAACCTTGATAATATACTAACCAAATATATTTTTACAGGAAAGAACTGTGTCTTTACATATTCTGTGCTAGTCTAGGTTTTTCTAATTTATCTTAATCACTTTATTTGCTTTTTAACATGATAAAGTTCACAAATTTCAGTAATATATTGATCATAATTGTTAGGCTGAGTTTGAGAAAAAAAAAAAGAAAAAAACTTTTTTATAACTAATTACTAGCTAATTAATTATTAAAAAGTTAATTTTTTGTATTTGAAAAAAAAAAAAAGTTAATTTTTTAGCGGTTAGTTTCTTAGTTTTTTTTGTTAATTAGACATTTTTGCTCTTTAAATTTAAAAGAAATTTGAAATATAAGAGAATAAGTTTAGTTATTTTAGAAAAAAAAAAAAAAAAAAACTAAAAAACTAATCGCTAGAAGTTAAACTACTTACTTTTTTCCTCAAATAATCACTTAAATCAAGATAGTTTCATTTTTGAAATTGATATTTCAATTTACTTGATTCGTTAAACATCGCATGCACCTTTCATAAAATAAAAAAAAAAATCGCATGCTAAATATATTTTCTATAAATATATTATTAAACAGCTACTAAAGAATTTTACATCTAATTGACTTTGTATTTTATTTGCCAAGTTATAGTGGCGCATATTTTTGAAATCTTTTTATTATTGTGGTGTAATTTTAATAAAAACTTTAACTATTCATTTTAATATGTAAAAGCCTACCCCTAGTTTCTAAAAAATAAAATAAAATAAAAATCCTAACTTTCCACTTCTATGTAACTTTTCAACCTCACCTTACTCTCCGAGTGCTAAATCATATATCCGCCACTAATTAATGTAATCTTTCAACAGAAGTTCTAATTTTGCGCCGCTCATAAAGCAAACATAGTTATTGGACTTATAAGCTCATTTTCTTTGTGCTTGGAGGTTACTATAAAGAGAGAGACCGGATATGTTTTTAAGTAGAGGCAAGAGCACGTTCAATTAGCTTTTCCAAATGTGTAATTATTGACGATTAGGATAATAGCACCTCACAACCCACTGCAAATAAGCTCCACCATGTTGCTTTTGAACCATAAAAGACATGAATAATATGTAGCCTGCAACGAATCACCATAGAAATTAAGGAAGGCGTATTCTGGTAAAACACCTTTGGGAGTGGTGGGATAAATTAATATACCTTGTGAGAGTTCTTTTGGCAGTCTCGTAGGCATGCGTCTCAACCCAACGCAATAAAATTTTAATATCAAATTAACAGGGCCGGTTCAAGGTGCTTTGAGACCTAAAGCGACAATTACAAATGAGGTCTTTATATTTAAAAAAAAAATTGTAATTGTGAAAATTGTAAATGTCAATTGAATTTAGTACAGGATCTACGATATGAATAAAAAAATAATTGAATTAGTTATCTATCGAATAATACATTGAAATAAAAATAAAGAAATAAAAAATTATTTTCTTTACAATATTCCCCAAATTAGATTTCCACCAAAGAAAATCACACCAAAATTAATCATCAAATATCTCTTAAATAGAGTTACAGAAACAAAACTAAACAAACAAGTCTTAAAGGAAAAAAAAAAAAGAAAAAAAGAAGAAAGAAAAAAAAAAACTATATCTTCCTGGAGCAAATCTGAGCCTTGACAAAACTAATAATTTGTTATCGACGATGAGTCTTCGTTGATTGATAAAAAGTCGTCTGAAAGTTGTATGTTAAAAAAGAAAAAAAAATCAAACTACTACTCTTTGTTAAAAAAAAAATAAAACAAAAATTAATCTATAGATTTTTTAAAACATTACCTCAAAAATCCCTTTGATTGATGTTGCAATTATAAACTTTATCAATGTATTTTTTAGCTTCAAAATTTAAACTTTGAGAGAGATTGAGAAAGAGAGGGAGAGAGAGAGGCTGAGAGGTAGAAAGGCTGAGAGAGTGTATTAGGGTTGGATTTCTACATGTTAAAGATAGGTTTTAAAAATTTTTGATCTATAAAACTTTTGATCTTCCTTCCTTATAAGACTTTTGATATTTTTTCTTTGAATATATTATTCTTTTCATTTATGTAGAGGCTTTCTTTCTTTTTTTTTTTTTTTTTTTCCTTTTTCCTTATGAGCCATTTCTTTATTTAGATTGAGGCATTCCTTTTTTTTCTTGTGATTTTTTTCTCATTTATATTGGGACTTCTTATGATCATTTTTTTTTTCATTTAGTTTAAAACTTTTTACATTTTTTCTTGTAATTTTTTTAATTCAGGTTAGACTTTTTATTACACAAAACGTATGTTAAAAATATATTCAAAATATGTTAAAATTTAATTGTAGTATAAAAGATTTTAAAAAATTGAGGGCCCTCAAAATTTGGGGGCTTAAAACGATGGCTTTGATTGCTTTATGCTTGAGCCACCCCTGCAAATTAATTAGGTTTGTCTACTTGAATGCCCTTTTCTCATTTCCTTTTTATCATACATGTTATGTTTTCTATGAAATTAAATGAAATTAGGACTCTTTTTACACAAGTTCAATCTTGTAATCTTAGTTTTATATTTTGTCATTTTTATCACTTTTAATTGAATCAACTCACTCTTTTGTACTGTTACCTTTACTACGTTTGCATTAAACATTACCAAACTATCTTAAACGATATTCTTTCAACTTCTTTTCTATCAGTATCACCCTAACTTTTTTTTCAATCAAATATATGAACTTCTTATTCTATCTTTTCTTATATTATTATAGATCTATCTTATTATTATCATTTTTTTGTTACACTCATCATATGAGAGTTAATTACGTTTTAATAATTCAATTCTATGTTCTATAAAACAAAGTTAGTCATGTAACCATCTTATAATTGTTTTTTCTAGTTTAATAGGCACTACTAGAGATTGGCCAATCGGGGAGTGAAAAACTCGGGCGACCGCTTTTGGCGGTCGCTATAACGTTATTAGCTACCACTTTAAGCGGTCGCTATATTGGGCGTCGCTAATCAAGTGTGCAAAAGGAAAGGCGACGAAAAAATTCGGGCGACCACTCACGGCAGTCGCTAATATCTTTTAGGCGACAGCATTAGCAACCGCTTTAGGCAGTCGCTAATACTCTAATTATATCGGGCAGAACGCCTCTCTCTTTTTCCTCTCTTTCCCGCCCTCTTTTGCTCTCCCTCCCCTGCGCTCTCTCCTCTCTTCCCCCTGCCCCTCTCTCCTCCCTGCCCTCCTCCCTTTGCCGCCGCTGCCGTAGCCGGACGCCGGCCGGCACCGCTGCCCGAGCCGGACGCCGGCCACCGCCACCACCAGTAAGTTCTCCCTCTCTAGCTCTCTCTCTCTCTCTCTCTCTCTCCCTCTTTTGCTTTCTCTTGTTCTTTGTTTCTCTCTCTCTCTCTCTTGCTCTCTCTCACTAACAATTTTTTTTTTGTGTATTAGAGTTATTTGGAGGCCTCACTACCACACAACCAGGTTTGATTTTTTTGTTTAGTTTGAATTTTTTTTTATTTTCTAATTTTTTTTGTTTATTATTGGATGAATGTAAATATTTTTTTTTTTTGGTTGTGGTTGGGGTTTGCTGATTCATTTATGCATGCATGTATATATTATTGTGTGTTTTTTTTTTATTTTACTTACTCATTAATTTGTTAGTTTCATATATATGCTGTTAATGTTAGATGTTGGTTGTTTGATTGGAATGTTTTTTTTTTTTTGAATTGTTGGTTGTGAAATGTAATATTAATTGTTGAAATGTTGCTGTTGAATTTTTTTTTTTACTGTGTAATGTAATTTTTTTATGTTTTTTTTGAAATCTTTGTATGTTGCTGTTTTTTTATTTTTTTTAATTTTTTTATGTATTAGCAACCGCTTCTAGCGATCGCTAATTGTCTGACGTTTTTAACTCAAGCGATCGCAGGCGTGGTCGCAAAAAATTTAGCGACCGCCTTGACAGTTGCTAATACTTTTTAGTAACGACCCAATTACAATTCGCTTGACGCGGTCGCTAAAAGTAAAATAGCGGCCGCTTGTAACGGTCGCTATTACCTCTCTTTCCACTAGTGAGGTATTTTTCAATGATTATAAAGGACACTTGATGCACTGCTTTATTTTAGCCACCCAACCCTAGTTATACCAATAACATCTTGTCAATCCCTTTATTTGATAGATAGCTGATCCAAAATATAAAAAACAACCACTTTTCAATACTTCTAGATTCTTAACTTTTTACCACATGTTCTCCTTCGCAATATATATACATATATATATTTTGTCTTTTCTCCTACTATTTGTGGGACCACAAAACATAATAAATTGATGACAGACAGGCACAATTAGGTCTGTTTCACGACTGTGAACTTCCAACCTTCCTTTGTCCTTTTCTCTTCTTTGACAGTGAAATATACATCCTTGGCATGCAAGAACCTCGACCTTCATTAGGAGAATAACAGACTCACCTGAGCATAAAAATGTAACGCCTTATAATTCTCACGGTGGCACAATCATTTAGTACAACTACGATCGACTTCGTGCATCTCCGAGGGATGTTGATGAGTATTCTTATTTACCTCGAGTAATTAAGAAAAATATTATTAGGTTAAAATAATTTATCAAAAAGTAAAATCAAAATGACGTAAGATGGTGATAGAGTTATAATCAAAGTATACTTCTATGAATTTATTATTTTTAAATGATAGATTTGCAAATGTTCTAGCTCATTTGGTTAGTTACTTTTTTTTTTCATAGATTTTTTAACTTCGTAGCAAAACTTGTAAATATGCAATGGTTGTTGTTAGGTTTTACATTTATAATTGCCAAATTTGTGATCAAAAACAATAATTTCTAAAATTTTGTACTACATGATATCTCAATCAACCAATCCAATCACAAAGCAGTAAATAGAGAAAGCACAATATTAAACAAGGAAAGCCACACATGAAAATTCTCAAAAAGTTTCATTAAATCAAAACATTAGTTACAAACTTAACCTCTCAATAGACTTGACTCCCTGACTTTATACTGTTGATATTGTTCGACTTGTCGATTCACTAACTCCTTAGCGAAAGTCCTCCGACTCCTCAAAGAAATGATAACAAATCCTTGGCAACTCTTTTGTTGAATCATTAGTGCTCAAAGATTCAAAATCCTTTGAATCACATACACAAATCTTGGTTAATTGTTTGAGAGAATTTTAGAACTGTTTGCCTCATATTTGATGAATATTCTCTTTTCGTAGGAAACCCTAGGTGCGTCCTGGAATATAAACTAGACAAAACTAGATGCATAGGATTTTAGTAAGGTAGCTTAGAGAATAAATATTTGAACCTCAGGGGAAATGACTTCCTTTAGCATTCCAGCAATCTTCCTGAGGGCATCCCGCAACTCAGAGTAGGCTTCCTACATAGCTTGTGGCCCAAATCATCATCTCAATTTATTTCGTAGCATCTCGCGCCCTTCCCACAAGTTTCCCACAAAGTGGCTATGTTCACGCGCGTGTTCCATGTTTGCGGGCTTTTAGGCTTATTCTGAAATTTCTACAACTCATCCTGAGCCGAGATTTTAATGTCTTAGCCTACACCTAAATCTACAAGATACAGGACTCTGTTTTAACTATAGATTTGTCAATTTTACAATTTTGCCCCTAACAATTTCAAACGTATTCACTAAGACACATGTAATATGTCTTAGGACTAAATTTGGAAGTTATTATTGAATTTTTTTTTTTTTTTTTTTTTTTGTTCAACTGAAAATTTGCATAGATTCTACGTAACTCTAGGTACATAAGATTTGCTTCGTTGTATGTACTGTTGTACTGGCTTGATGGGCTGCTAAATGCTTTGTAGAACCCTACTAGATATTCTAGAATACACGTTTCCAGAGCTGTTTCAATTTCAGCAAAATGTGAAACTCACTGGATGTTTGCTGAAAAGACCAATGTACATCTTTTGCAGCGTAAACTGACATTTGGCTAATACATAAGCTCCCTAGATACATACTCCAGTGAGTGGCAAATAGAAAATAAAAAATTATTTTTTTCAAAAATTATATTTTGTATAGTTTATGTCAAATTATGAAAATCTACTCAAATGCATTTAAGGAATGTTTCCTAAACTTCAAGGAGATTAGAATCAATTATAGGAGTTTAAAGTCTTGAAAATATAAAACTCTAGAATTTTATGAAGATTAGATGACTTTGGTGCTTTATATCAAGGGGCTTTCTCTCAGAGTTTTATATCACTAAAAAAGAGAAAATTAATTATAGAGACACATATTAAACTTGAAAGACTAGTGTTTTTCTTTTTTCCTTATGGAATTATTCCATCAAATTCGAGTAGTTTGCTATTGAAAGCATGTAAAAGTGTTTGCATACTCTTTATCATGTGTTAGCGAAGGAGTACGATATTCATCATTTGTTGTTGATGAAGGTGTCCATTGTATCACTATGTTCAAGAAAGAAATAATAGAGTGTGTATTCTACTGTGATACTACTTGTAATTAGATTGCTAAAAAGTTAAACTTGGCATTTAACTACCAAGACATATTTGGTCGGAAAAAAAGTTTACTTTTTAGCGATTAAAATTTGTTCAACGAAAATTCTTACAAAAAATTAAAATTTGCTTCTCCTAAGACTTAAATGTTACTTCTCTATCTTAAGTTTGGAGTACTTTACTACTAGACTACATCATTAATTAGCGTGTATATATATATATATATAGTTTGTATATATATATTAAATTTATTGCAGACAAAAGTTCGGTAAGGAAAATTAAATTTTTGTTGTTAAAAATTTAATATAATAGTTTTTGAGCACTAAAAATATATTTATTAACTTTTGGCATTCAATTGGTCGACAAATGATTTGCTTTTACTGATTAAATTTATTTGGTTAAAAAAGTAAATCTTTTATCGACCAATTTTTATTTAATCCATAAAAGTGAAATTTTAACGACCAAATTTATGTTTTGTCAGGAAAAGTGATTGTCGTTTTTTTTTTCTTTTATCTATTTTTTTTTTTTGGTAATGTTTATCATTATGGTTTGAGATTTTGTACATTTATTTGTGAAGAATTTTCATTATAAAATTCATATATTAAAATTTTTTTTCTATGCTTGTGAGATTAATTATTGATTGTTAATCCACAACTAGTCTTGTTCTTGCATATTACATATATATAACATATCCATGCTAGGGTAAAAATGAGGCGAACTTTTTTTTGAGTTATTCAAGCTCAATTCATGATTAGAATAAACTCAAATTAAATTCAATTTGTGATTTGTTTAAAATCGAGTTTAAACATGATTCTAAAAAAACTCACCTCGAAAGCTCGCAAGCTAACTTAATAAAATAATATATATATTTATAATATTTTATTTATTATATTTTAGACAAAATGATGTCATTTTAGTTTAATTGAGTTATTTATGAACCAATCTTAAGTCTAAATTTTTTTTTAACAAGCCAAACTCGAACTTGTATAAAATTTCAACTCGAGTTCGAGCTCAATATAAATTACTCGAGCTAATCTCGAATAAGTTAAAACTCATCTTGACTCGACTCTTTTCTACTCCTAATCCATGCAATCAACCATTTCAGCTACCAATAATTATAGCAATGGTTGAAATATGGATAGCTCCTTAGAGATGTTGCCTACAATGCTATTTTTCCGAAGAGCTAACAATGAGGAGCTTTACAATCCTCTCATCCTCGTGCTAATACCATAAGCATAAATTACTTAAAGTTCCTGACGAAGGTCATGGACTCCTTTTGTGTAGCTAGCCACGTCCAAAAGGCATCCATCATTGAAGGTGGTAGTGCCTTATAACTATTACGGTCACACTCTTAATATATATTTCATCACTGTTAGGTATAGATTTTGTTTTTAAGAGTTTGCATGGTGAAGAGAGATGCCATTTGTCTTTAAGCAAAGCTTGGGATGTAAATGGTTTAAGAAAAAGGTAAAACACCATAGTGGCTTGCTTACTCACAACACACCAAGTATTGTAAGAAAGCTTTTTTTAATTTGCTCTTACCATTTTGTTGTACGTAAGGCATTTTATGATATATTGAGGATATGATTGGAATTTGAATTTGTGAAAAAAAAAATTAAGAAACCGGAAAGAATATATTTGAAAGCGACAAATTTATTTATTGTTTCGATTAGGTTAAAAAAGTGTGAAGAAAATAAGTGGTTTCATTTTCATTCCATGAGTTTTCTTTTTACTTTACAAATTCTTGATTGGAACAATATACTTATGCTATGTTTGGAATATAGATTTATGGAGAAAAGGTAAAAAAGAAAGAAAAATAAATTATAATTTGTACAATTTTTATATACTTCAACAAGTAAAAGTTAAACTCTATTGATAAAATATCTATTAATTTTAGTCTTATTTTCTAACTCAATAAAAAATAAAATAAATTTGACTTTTTAACTTCATTTTACATTTCTATCATTTTCCTTCTCTTTTACTTTCTTTCCATAAATTTATGTTCCAAACATACCCTTAAAATGCATTTCGTATAGGATTAAAAGAGAATAGATGTAATCCCAGTAAAATTATATTCTTTTTAATTATATGGATAATATAATTCATCAAAATTTAAATAAAATGTTTCCTACTCTTGAATAGTTAAATGTTACTCTATTAACTGTTAACCCCAAACCAAAGCGCCACTAAAGATGGAAATTAACTTAAGCTAGAGGAACATAAATGCTAGGCCTGCATCTGTATAAATAGAAGAACTTGACATTAATTTTTTAGGAAACTTGAGAGAGGAAGCCAAACATAAGACCAAAATGAAGTGTTCATCAGTGGCGCATTCGATGTGCTTCATGAAGAGTAACAAGCCTCTTATTGTGGTTCTCCTCATCCAGGTGGTGACTGCAGGAAGGGCCTTCTTCGTCAAGGTATCAATGTCTAAAGGAATGAATCCTTACGTGTTTGTTGTCTATCGCCAGGCTTTCGCCACCGCTGTCTTGGCTCCATTTGCTTTCTTCTTCGAGAGGTAATTCCCAAAACAATCCACCCATCTTAATTATTACAAGTCTTTATATATGCATGGACGTATATACACTCGTTGTATTTGTCTCTTCACAATTTATGGTTTTTTATTAATTTGTTACTCTGACTAATATATATGCAGCACCCAATCTGCTCCCCTATCACTCTGCTTACTTTGTAAGATCTTCTTTGTTTCTTTATGTGGGTATGTACTTAACTGTGGTTTTATTATTTATACATACATGGATTATATATAATATATATATAACCGCACACTTGGTGACAGATTTAGAAATTTAATTAATTTCAGGATGACTCTGGGCTTAAATCTTGATGCTTATTCACTGAATTACACCTCTGCAACTTTTAATGTGGCTATCAGCAATACACTGCCAGCCATTACTTTCATCATGGCTGTTCTCTTAAGGTACATGAAAATATATACGCGTGCGTGTGTGTGTGTGTGTGTGTGTGTGTGGGGTGCCTTAGCCAATTTTATAACAAAATATATACAGTTAAAGGTTGGATAAAGGGCCTTGTTGTATATGTTAATTAGAAGAAATAATGAATAAAAGCATTTTGTAATTTGACTATTTATCTTTCAGGATTGAAAATATTTCCACCAAGCAATGGCATGGATTAGCCAAGGTGTTGGGCTCCATTGTCAGTCTTTTGGGTGCTATGATCTTTATTTTTATTAAAGGACCACCTATGTATCCAGCTACCCAGAAGGTGGAAATTTCGGTCTCATCTACAGAGTCCAATTCCAAAGGGAGTCTGTTAAAAGGGGCACTGTCGTCCATCTCATGCCAGATAGCATGGTCCTTGTGGATTATTATTCAGGCACATCTCTCTCTCTCTCTCTCTCTATATATATATATATCTAATAGGTTGACCAATTTCATTTTTATCAATTCCGTATGTTATTAATGTTTTCAGACTACCCTGGTGAAGGAATATCCATCAAAACTTAGACTTACAACTCTACAAACCTTCTTTAGTTGCGTGCAGTCAGCAGTTTGGGCAGTTGCAGTGGATAGAAACATATCCTCTTGGAAGCTTGGATGGGATGTTAATCTTCTTTCAATTGCATATTGTGTTAGTCTCTTCCTTCATTTTCTTGGTCATCCATGTCTTTAGGCAACCCTATCTAGCTAGTGTGTATCACTTATTTCGCAAGCCTTCCTTACTCTTTTCCATTCTTTTCACCGAATTTTCTTCATTTACACACACCCTTAAACGTTTTCAACTAATTTTTCATTTTTCTAATTTTTAATTTTTTTTAACAAGAAAACAAAACTGGAAAACATGTTTAATATTATTAAATTTTGTGAAAATAAGATTAAAAGCTATGACAAAAGTAATATAAAAGAATAAAAATGATAAGAAAAACAACGGTTGAAGGTGATGAGCAAATGATTGCGGTGGGGAGTTGTGGTTGGTCGGGTGTGATAGTGGTCGTCGCATTGAGGTGGCTGGCAAGGGCAGAGCACGAATAGGTTAAGGTGGGTTATAATTTAAGTAAGATTTTGAGCCTATTTTTTTTTTTATACTGATATTATATAATATTTTAACTCAATTATTCATAATGTAATTTAATATTCAGTTTAGTTCAAGGCCAGAAAAAGTTTTAGCCCAATTGAATACTCAACTGAGAGTAAAAAAAAAAAAAAAAAAATTCCTGACTCTACCCTTAGTTGTTGAAACATGAAAATAGAAATATCAATGGTGGTCATGGTGGGGGATTGATGGCGGTGGTTGAGAGTTTTGTTGATGGCAAGTGTCGATGGCTGTGATTGGAAAATGGTGATAGGTTATAAGTGACTGTAATCAGTAGTTGTGGTAATATGGTGTTATATTGATTTTACAATAATAGGTGACAAAAGTTAAAATAAATTTTTTTTTTGAACGGTTGTCAAAATAAAATTTTAAAAACAAGTGAAAATCTACGGGTTTATTTGGTTTATTTTTCTCTTTTCTATTTTCTGTTTTTATTTTTTATTTTCTGTTTTAAGCTTATTTTTCATTTTGTACCTTTGAAAATAAAGAAAATAATTCAAAATTCATTTGGTTACTTGTGTTTTCAAATTTTATTTTCGAAAATTGAAAATAAGTTTACACATGAAATGAAAAATGATAAAAAGTCGTTTTAAGAGTTTTTAACAAAAAAAAAATATCAAAATAAGGAAAACAGAATATTTTTTACTTCCTCGTTTTGAATTTTTAACACATAAAACGAAAACAGAAAATAGAAAACAAAAAAGTAAACCAAATGCCGCCTACTTTTTTGTCATAGTTTTCAAAAAATTTTTAAAACTGTTATAAAAATACGGTAACAAAACCAAACATAATGTTTCTTCTTTTCAAAATTTAAAAATAAAATAAAATAAAACAAAAAACGATATCAAACTGCCCTTAGCTGGTGAATTTTGTCTATAAGATCTATTTCACATATAGGCTGTCTATCTAAAATTGTTGTCGTCCCAATGAGATGTCATTTGGCCATATGGAAAAATTATCGCCATCGTAAATATATAACTTTGTGATTCCTCTAGCTCAACCTTCCAAAATCAATATTGGATGCGGTAGTTTGTGTTGACATGTATTTGATTTTATAATCGTATCTATTTATATTTATATGTGTTTAAAATTTAATTAATGCATTAACTAATTAATTTATTTTAAAATCAAATTAAATTGAATCAATTTTTGAATAAAATATGACTAGGTTTTTGAATAAAATATATCATGCGATAATTGAGTCATGTTATTATGGGCCTGTTTGGAGGTTCAAAAACTAGTAAAAAAATATCAAAATCTTGTAACTTTTGGTGCGTTTGGTAGAATCACAAATTTTTTCACTTTTTTTATTTGTTGTAGTAAAAAACATACCAAACACACAAAAAGTTATCACTTTTTTGATTTGTTACAGTAAAAAGTTTACCAAACACCTAAAAGTTGCAAAAAATGATAAAAAATACATTTTGTTCCATCAAACACACAAAAAATATAACTCAAAATATATACAAAAAACTACAAAAAATTTCATTTTTTTCTTGTTTTTGAACCTCCAAACGGCGTCTATGTTTTGTCAAATAGATCTCATTTAAATTTCAGTAACACGTAAGCAGATGTATACTCATAAATATATGAATGGACGAATCGACTGAAATTACTCCTACTGGTTTGAAAATTTGCACCAGTGTTTTTTTTTTTTGGTTGATTTTACTCTTGTTTTGTATACATTTTATTTTTGTCACATTGTTATTAAACATTTATTCCATTATACTTTTATTTTGGTCCACTCCTAAATATATGCTGCGCATAGACACTTGTATAATTAATTAGGTGAATATTACGTTTGTGATTCAAATTGAATGCTGGATGAAACTTGGCAGGGTGTACTTTTCACAGGGGTTTCGTATTGGTGGCGGATTTGGGTAATAGAGAAGAAAGGTCCTGTTTTTCTAGCAATGTTCACTCCATTATCGCTGCTTGTTGCCGCCTTCTTTTCAGCAATATTCTGGAAGGAAACCCTTCACTGGGGAAGGTCCATACTCTTATATCCATATATATATATATATATATATGCATGTATGTCAGTCATTTGTTATGAGTTTTTCTGTGCATCTCATACTATACGTATCCATAGATCAAAACCCAAGTGCATTATTAGGCTCCATTTGGGAACAATTACTTTGGTTAATGACTAATAGTTAGTAGCTAGCTAATTTTATGTTTGGGAAGGAAAAAAAAAGTGGCTAATGGTTAATAACTAATATCTAGCTAAAAAAAAATTAACTAATTTTGTATTTGAGAAGGAAAAAAAAAGTAATTTTTTTTAGGTGGCTAACTTATTTTGTTAAATTGGCATTTTTACCCTTGAAAGTTTAAAAAAATTTAAAATATAAGAGGGTAAAAAAATACAATCACTGTTAAAGTAGCTAATGGCTACTCTTCCCAAACAGACCTTTAGTGTCACCCCTTATGTCGATTTGATCCCTTTTATTTATTTATTTTTTATTTTATTGAGCTCAGATATGGTCTTTTCAATTCTTTTTTTTTTTTTTTACCTGAGAATTACAAAAAGGCCAACTAAATTTTTTAGACCAGACTGTCCAAATGTGGGTTCACCCCTGGTGACAAACCACTACGCCTCCGCTAAGGAGCAGAATTCCATAGGCTGCACCCTCTACATCCCAACCCATAGAAGGATCCACACAACTTGGTTGGCCCTTGCTTGGATATCAATTGTAAAGAACTTGACCTTATGAATTATTTTTATTGAGCCCAGAGAGAAAATACCATATCTATTACCAATTCACAACCAAACAATGTGTAATTGCAACAGAAATTACATGAAAATTTGTCAATTCTAACGTTTATGAGTCATTCTTGTGGCAGTATTGGCGGAGCGATACTGCTGGTGGGAGGGCTATACGGCTACTTATGGGGAAAAGACGAAGAAGAAAAATCTAACAACAATAACCAAAAGCCTAATGCCATGGAATTAGAAGGAGAATCCGACGAAAGTAAACAAAATCCAAACAGTGTTGAAGGAGAAAAATATGATGAACAAAAGCTGAACACATTAGAGGAAGGAAGAGCTGGCCCTATAAAGTTGAACAAAAATACAACATCATGATCGGGGAAGAAACAGCTTAAGATCTCGTCTCCACTTCTAAGTTTTGGGGAAATTTTGTTGCTTGTGAAATTCAAACCTTCTCTGTACATTAGCATATAATAATCATCGGCACATTTAGACAGTTTTGGATCCATATTATATCTTATGCAGGACTGTATCAGAAGTAAAAACGTTATAAATTCAAAACCCATGAATAATGGACTTCCTAAATTCTTGTTAATTAGTAGCCAAGCTATAACTAGTTGGGTTGGCTTAATTGCAAATTTCTTTACAAAGTTATAGCTTAGAAGTTTCTTAGGTGAAAAATATGGTAAGATTGGTAATTAAGTTAGACCACCCTCGCTTGTCTTGAATTATAATAACTAAGTGGAATTCTTTGTTAAGGTTGACCTGACAATCCTAGGTTTGTCAACTTTTTTTAATAGTCGAGCAATAAAGGCATTGATATCAAATATTCTATTATCTCTTCTGTTCTTTAAAATAGAGAGAGACTATGAAAGGGTCTCGCATATTTATATATATATATATATATAGTTGGATAAAAAAGGCCGGTACCTCAACAAGCATATTAATTGCTCTCATTTGTGGGGGACAAATAATTGAAGTTACATGTTTATCTGTTTTTACTGAAATAGTTTCCAAGGAGAATCACAAATAAAAACAACCTCGGAGGCCAACTTAAAAATAATAATAATAATAAAAACAAAAGGAAAAAAAAAAAAAAAAAAAAAAGACTTCCAGCAGTAATAGGAAAGCTTTGCATCAAAATGAATTCATGTGCATTTCACAAAATTAATCACACAAAACAGAAACGCCCGAACAGGAAGCAGCAAATCCCCGAAACCTTGCCACTGAACCAGAGGCTTTTTTTATTCTCCTTTTTTTTTTTTTTTGGCTTTTTGGGAGCGCAGCAGAACAATCCTTGAGCTGATAACAAAACCTGCTGGTAGATATTGGCTCCGTTTGGAGCTCTCCAAAATAAAATAAAATCTTACAAATCTCTACAAATACAAATTACGAGATAATAAAATTTAACTTCTTCTCATTACACAAATTACGAGATATTTACTTTTACAATTTTATTTTATTTTACACACTTATATAACTCTAAACACACTCATTATGTCAGTGATTCTGAGCAGTCCCTCTATTTATTTATTTATTTATTTTTAATTATAAGAGTATTCGGGACAACTTGCTTAAATCTTGACTAATTCATAAGGCTCTGGAATCAACTATCGAATAAGTTCATCCGTAGCAATAAAGAGAGTCAAACTAGTTAATATTAGGGAATAAATTTAGAACCATACGAATTGGGTTACCGTTCGGGTTAAATTTAGCAGCCCAAATCAACGTGTATCAGCTGATTTGGTCCCAATTTACACCACAAAGCTGCTTAACAGAGTTGTACTCCCAGCAATTCAGCCCATTACCAAAGAATATGGTGCGTTAGCTAGATCTGGAGACAGTCGTATTGTTGCTTCTGGCATAGTAAGTACAGCGCATTGCTTCTCGTAAAAACTAGCACCAAAAGCCCCAATGCCCTGCAGTAAGAGCAATTGCCCTTTGCCACAATTAGTTTGTGAATAAAAATGAATAAAAATACACATTTATTCGTAATTTTCTACAAGTAAAAAATATTTTATGTTCAATCAATTTCAATCGTGAGGTCCAAATTCAGTTAAAATTAAAAAAATTTTATCAACATTATATTTTAATGCGTGATTTGCATCTTTTCTATATAATAAGTGAGAATAGCTCCGTGGCCTTCAACGTCCCTTTTAGCTTTTTTCGGTTATGCCCTTTTATATTTTTCTTCTTATTATTTTACCCTTTCTTTTGGTGTTTTCCATTTTCCATTATTTTTTTTTCTCTTTTGAGACTAACAATACCTTTGGCTTCCAACATATTTTTCAGCCCCTTTTTCCAGTTATGCCCTCCTCTCTTGCCATTATCTTTTCAGTTTTACCCTCTTTGTCTTTATTTTATTACTATTTTGCCCTTTGTCTTTGTTTAGTTTTTTTTTTTTTTTTGACTTTTTCCTATTTAAGGTTTATTACCATTTTTTGTGTCTTTTTTATTTCTTTAAGAGTTAAATTATTTTTTTAAATTTACATTTTTTTTAAAATAATTTTTTTTTTAAATTTTTTTAAATTTACATTTTTTTTATTTTTGTTATATCTATTCTATATATAAGTTACTATGCACTTTTAAAGTGCATAATTTTACCAAATTTTTTATTTATTCCTTTGTTTTATTTGTTTTGATTAAGTGTTACCGTATTTTTTTAATAATAAGCTACAATACACATTCAATATATATATTTTATAATCTTTGGGCCTAGCTCAACGGGTAACCTCCTGATTGTGGGGGGCCAAGGCAACAACCCGCAAGCGTTCGAGTCTCCGCTGGTGAAATCCAGTCTCGTTGAGTTATTCCAAGAGCCACCCACCACACGCACAAACGTGTGACTTAACCGGTTCGACGGGCTTGTGGGGTGTTCGTCGGCCCCCGGTTTACCGGTCAGCTACACGGTCCGTTGAAGGCTGTAATAAATCGACCGGGTTCCGGGTCACCAAAATATATATATATATATATATATTATCATTTTTTTATTTTTGCTGTTATTTTATATTTTTTGTCCTTCAAGTGTTGCTGAATTTTTTTTTATTTTGTAATAAAGTTGTAATGCACTTTCAATGTATATATTTTTATCAATTTTTTTAATTTTTACCCTTATTTTCTATTTTTTTATCCTTCAAGTGTTGCTGTTTTTTTTTTAGAGTTTTGGTTTTTTTTAAAAAATTCAAATATTATTTTAGTAATTATTTTTTATTATGTTATTTCATATTTATTCAAAATTTTCTCTTTGATTCGCATCTTTTGTATTTCATTTTTTTCATTTTTCCTTTCTTTTATTTTAATTTCTTTTTATTTTTTTCCACTAAATTCTTACTCCAAATGCACCATTTTATTCTTTTAGAGTTTAATTTTTTTTTTTTTTTTGAGAAGCTCAAATTTTTTATTAATTATTTGTTTCCTATTTCTTTTCATTGTTTGATTTCATGTTATACAATATTTCTTTTTTTTCACCTATATCTCTTTCTCCGTAAAAGAAATAGGTAGGGATACGAATATAAATTTTATTCT
This sequence comes from Vitellaria paradoxa, assembly GCA_019916065.1. NCBI lineage: Eukaryota > Viridiplantae > Streptophyta > Magnoliopsida > Ericales > Sapotaceae > Vitellaria > Vitellaria paradoxa. The sequence continues at coordinate 13,943,754 of CM034239.1, read as the reverse complement.
CTTGTTAAGGTTATGATAGAGAATAAAAGGAACCTAAGAAATTAAAAAAACTAAAGTGGCATTTGGTTTACTTTTCGATTTTCTGTTTTCTATTTTTGTTTTATGTGTTAAAAATCTAAAAATAAAGAAACAAAAAATACTCTATTTTTCTTATTTTGAGATTTTTTTTGTTTTTTGTTAAAAACTCTTAAAATGACTTTTTGTCATTTTTCATTTCATGTATAAACTTATTTTCTATTTTCGAAAATAAATTTTAAAAACACGAGTAACCAAATGAGTTTTAAACTGTTTTCTTTATTTTCAAAAGTATAAAATGAAAATGAGTTCAAAAAAGAAAATAGAAAACAAAAACAGAAAATAGAAAAAAAATCAAATGAACCCTAGTATATTGAGAAATTCCTTTTATTTTATTATAATTTTTAATCTATTTAGATAACAATAAATATTTTTTCATATTCTTTTATTATTTTATTTAATATTTATTAATTTTTATTTTCTCTCGTCCACTTACGTTGTGTTTGATTCAATAATTTATCAAGAAAAAATAATATAATATAAATTTAAAATTACTTTCTTATTTAGATTGTGGTAGAAAATGTAATCCAAGTAGTTTGTTTTGTTTCGGAAATAGCGTCATCTACTGCTAGTGGTGGCTTGATGGAAGAGGCTTATGCGAGGCTCACTTTGGAGGAAGAAGGAGAGGGGGCTCTCGTGATTGAAGAGGATACGACAGTGCTGATTTTCAGTGGTGCCTGCTTAGTCGTTTTGTCGCCGACCGTCCTATTAATTTCAGGTAATGAAAAACACACTGGTGTCACTTTGGTGTCCAATCAAGGGTGTCTGTATTCAAGATTTGGGGGGTCCAAGTCTGTTCTTATTCGAGTTCTTTCATGAATTGGATGTGGATGTGAATAGGGTTGTCAAAAGTGGTCCATGGACTTTTGATCAACACCTCCTAATTCTTCGCAAATTGGAGTTTGGTGCTACTCCATTCCCTTTTTCCATGCAGATTTTTAGGTTTAAGACTATGATTTACCTTTGGATTTATGTTTAAACGTGTTGGGAAGGAAATTGGCAATTATATAGGCATTTTCTTGGAGGTTGATACAAACAATTTCGAGGGTGTTTGGAGGACATATATGCGTATTCGAGTTGCTGTGGATGTTAGGGGTGCCTTTGAAGAGGAAGATGAAAATTAAGAAAGCTGGGGGAGAATGGTCGTGAGTAAATTTCAAATATGAATGCCACTCGATGTTTTACTTTTTTGCGGATTAACTGGACATGGTGAACGTTTTTGTGAAAGCTTTTTTAATTTTCAGGATCGAACTATTGAGGAATCGTATAGTGTTTGGCTGTGACTTCCAATATGATTGGAGAAAGATGGTTGCACTCTTCATCGTCAGATTCCAACTCTAGCAAATCTCCATCCTTAGCGGAGGAGATAGTGATTGATAAGGCAAGTTCATTGTCCAAGGTGAAAGACAAGGCGATTTGAGCATGAATCACACAGAGGATGTGATTGTTACCAAGAATTTATAAGATAATGTAAGTGAAAAGGAAATGCAAGATTCTCAGGGGAATGTTATTGTGGGCGAAAGGTGAGTTGAGGAAGCTATCTTTTCAAACTACTCCTGCAAGCGTTGATGGAAGCCCCACAAAATCTTTCAATTTAAGTATGGAAGGAATTATCATTATTGATCCTAAATAGCACTGTAGAGAAATCCACAGATGTGCTGGATGGGCTAGGTGATGAGGCTTCAAAAAATAGATAGTTGGTGGGTGCTGGTATCCAGGCTTGCCAAGGCCAATGAGTACATTAAGTTAGAACTATCGTAGGTTAGGCAGCCCACGAAGAGCTTAGGAGTTATTGGACCTAGTGTCCATGCGAAGGCCCAAAATTATTTTTCTTATGGAGGTTAAAATTAGGAGAGGTCAAGCATTTATTGCAATTTGAAGGTTTGTCTGTGGCCAACAGTGTTAAGGGTGGTAGTGCTTTAGTTCTTTTGTGGAAGGAAAAAAACTGGGTCAACTTAATTAGTTTTTCACGCAATTACATTGATGTTAGGATGAATATTCCGGTATGGCTGTTTGAAGATTGACTAGGTTTTATGGCTATCCTGAGTGGCATAAGAGGAAAGATTTGTGGAACTTGTTGCATCCCTAAGCAATCGTTCTTAATTACCTTGGTTTTGCATAGGAGATTTTAATAACTTGTTATTCTAGACAGAGAAAAAAATAAAGACTTGGGCATCCCAAGTATCTTATGCAGGGTTCCAGAAAGTTGTTGAAAGAGGTACAGAGAATTGTTTAAAAGTTAATTTTTTTTCATATTAATTGGTGTAGAGAATTTATACAAGGTTGTACCACCATAAGCTCCTTGAAAGAAAGAGATAAATCAGAACAAATTTTGACTCAGTAACACACATTCAAAAATTCAAAAAATTACAACAGCACAATCAACTAATGAAATAAAGGACCTGGTCTTTAGTGATTTTATAAGCTGATCTTTAGGAATTCTATTATCATGCTCCCTCAAGATGGACTTCAGGGAAGAAGACCAATCTTAGACTTTAGGAGACTCAAGCGCTGTCGAGACAAGGGCTTGGTCAAGGCGTCTGCGAGCTGATCCTGGGAATTAACATGAGCAACTCGCAAAGCACCTTGTTGAACCTATTCTCGAATGATATGGAAGTTGAGAGCCATATGTTTCATGCGGGAGTGGAAGACAGGGTTAGCACACAGCTATGTGGCACCCACATTATCACAGTAAATCACCGGTGCATAAGAGAGAGGAAAATGAAGCTTAGTGAGTAGCGAGTACACCCATTTTAGCTCTGCTACAGTGTCAGCAACAAAGCGGTATTCCACTTTAGTAAAAGAGTGGGCAATGGTCTATTGCTTGCGAGATGACCAAGAAATTGGATTTTTACCAAGGTAGACAAGATATGCACTGGTAGAGGACATGTCTTCCTTGTTGCCCCTCCAATCAGCATCGGAATAAGCATAAAGCTGAGGAGGTGAGTTCCGTTGGATGAACAAGCCTTCGTCGATGGTACCACAAAGATAGTCCAGCAAGCGCTTAGTGAGCTGCCAATGGAGGTCAGTGGGCATGTGCATAAACTGAGAAAGTTTGTTGATGGCATAACACACATCAGGACAAATCAGAGCCAGGTATTGAAGACTACCCACAGTAGCCCGATACTCAGTAGGTTCAACTAATTGAGTGCCTTCCGATAGAGTAGGTGGATGGCCTGGAGGCAGTGGTGTGGAGGTGGGTTTTGCCCCTGCCATGTGTGTGCGATCAAGAAGATCCTGGATGTATCTTTTCTGTGACAGAAATAGCCCCTGAGTAGTGGAATGAACTTCCACCCCAAGAAAGCAAGATAAAGAACCCAAATCCTTGAGAGAGAACCATTGAGCAAATCATGGATAAACTAATTAACTGCTCTCAATGCACTGCCTGTGACAATAATATCGTCAACATACACCAAAAGATAAATGATGTGAGATGGAGTTTTCAAAATAAACAAGAAAGTGTCTGCAAGTGAGTTGCGGAACCTTTTAGATAAAAAAAAAAAAATTGGCGAAGCTTCTGGTACCAAGCACGAGGTGCCTGTTTTAGCCCATAAATTGCCTTTTGAAGCCTGCACACATCTCTTGGTTTGTCTGGATCGGTGAATCCCGGTGGCTAAGCCATATAGACATCTTCAAATAGATTGCCTTGTAAAAAGGCATTATTAACATCTAGTTATCATAGAGACCAGCCATGACTTACCGTAATGCTCAACACAACTCTGATTGTTGTGGGTTTCATAACGGGACTGAATGTCTCAGAGTAGTCGAGGCCAGGTTGTTTGTGGAACCCTTTTGCCACAAATTGGGCCTTGTATCGAGCAATGGAAACATCCAAATTTCTTTTGAGACGAAAAATCCATTTGCATCCCACCACATGTGAGGCACAGTGTGAGGGTGCTAAATCCCATGTACCATTTTTAGTGAGTGTATCATACTCCCTTGACATGGCCTTTCTCCAGTTTGGGTCTTTTAGTGCTTGGGTGATACTAGTGGGCTTAGTAGGTGATGGTTGGTAGAGTTGGGTGGTGAGTGTTAGTTTTTGGATTGGTTTGTGGATGTTGTTTTTGGAGCAAGTAGTCATTGGATGTGATGGAAGGGGAAAAGAGGCAGTGGGTGGTAATGGAGTGAGATTTTGTTCTTGACTTTGTGGGGCAGGGGAAATAGTTTGCATTTCTAGGGGTTGGGTTTGAGAGGTTGATGCATGTTCTAGGGAAGAAAAAATTACCTGTGGTCCTGTCGTTGAAGTAGCACTCACGATGGAAGTGGCAAGTTGTTCTTGAGAGATGTTTATACCTGGCATTGTGGATGGGCAGTGTATAACAAATGTCGGTGGGACCCACAACTCTAGGGAGGTTTGAACAGGAGTGGACTCTTGAGACTGAGAAGGAGAATTGTAAGGAAACATGTACTCCACGAAAGACACATGTCTAGATACTAATATTTTTGAGGACTCTTGATCAAAACAAATGTAACCACTTTGTGATAGGGAATAGCCCAAAAATATACATGGCTTAGAATGTTGATCAAGTTTACGACGTGTGTAAGGCCTGAGCTAGGGATAGCACAAACAACCAAAAGTTCTGAGTTTAGCATAGTTTGGAGCAGTGTGAAAAATATTTTTATATGGAGATGAGACATGAAGTGTGGGTATGGGCATTCTGTTAATAAGATAGACTGTAGTTGAAAAAGCATAGGACCAAAAAATCCTAAGAAGTAAGGCATGAGTGAAAAGTGAGAGTCCAGTTTCAACTATGTGTCTGTGTTTTATTTCAAAGAGTCCATTATGTTCAGGGGTGTAAGGGGGTGTGGTGAAGTGAAAGATTCCATTTTTAGTAAGATAATCTTGGAGGGTAAGAAATTCACGTCCATTATCCGTATAAAGGGTGATGATTTTCTATTTGAAATAGTTTTTCACAATTGGTTTGAACCTGAGAAAAACATGCTTGACTTCTGACTTCCCTGTTAGTGGATAGAACCAAGTGTATCTTGTGAAATGATCGAAGAAATTAACATAGTATTTATATCCATCAATAGAATAAACAGGAAAAGTCCATACATCAAAGAAAATTATTTGAAGAGGATGCTCAGATTTTATTGATGAAACTGAAAAATGTTGCTTGTGACTCTTATTACATTGGCAAGCATTACAAGCAAAATCTTTTGCAGTTGAACTAGTTGAATTTAAATTGTACTTGGAAATAATGGTATGTAGGATAGGCAGTGCAGGATGATCTAATCTATTATGCTAGTTTATTGGTGTAATTTTAACACTAGAAAAGGCTTGCGGACTGATGGAAGAAAAAGAGATGCCTTGCCATTCATAGATACCATCTTTAGGTTCACCCCTTACTCGTATTTCCCCCGTGAGTAGGTCCTTCACAAGAAAACACCACGGTAATAATTCAATGGAAACATTATTTTGAACACAAAATTGGTAAATGGATATTAAATTTTTGTTGATTTCAAGAACACAGAGAATATTATTGAGGTGAAAGGTGTGTGTGGGAGTGTGAAGGGACACAGAGCCTGTATGCGTAATTGTGAGACCAGTACCATCACCAATCATTACATCATCTGTTCCATGGTATGGTGAGTGGAAGGATAAGTTCTCGAGGTCAGTAGTGATGTGGTGGGAAACACCACTGTCTAGGAGCCGTGCCGAATCATTGGATGGTGTGGTGGCTACATAATTGGCCCTTAGTTGCCATGGGGTAGAGTTGGAACTAGTTTGATGTTGGTTGGTCACAAGAGGAGTGAGTTTGTAGGAAGGGCACCTCTTCGCTGTGTGGCCTTGGATGCCACATATTTGACAATAGCCAAGGTAAGGTCTTGGTGGTGGACGATTAGTGTCAAAATTGTGATACAGGGTATGGTTTGAACGATGATTGGAAGATTGGGGCCAATTGGATGAGGAGTTGTTATTTTGGTGTGGGTGCATAGCATTTGAATTTTGGTTTCTAGAGCTGTTGTGAATGGTGGGGTGGGCAGTGGGAGAGAATTCGAGAATGTGTTTGGTGGATGCGGTAAGAGATGCCTTAAAACTAAGGAGTTTTTCATGTAATTCCTCAAAGGTGATTAGGGTGTCTCAGGCTTGGACAGCTTTAACAAATTCTTTGTAGTCATCACCGAGTTCCTCCAAAATTTTCTCAGTGAGATCTTCTGTGTCTACCGGTGCTCCTAGTACAGCTAGCTCATCTACACGAGCTTTGACTGACTGTAGGAATTCTGTGATTCTAAGGGTTTCTTTGGTGAGTGACTTGAAGTGAGCCTTGACTTGTTTAATTCTTCCTCTGGATGGGTTGGCATAGGTAGTGGCCAGGATATTCCATGCTTCTCTGGCTATTTTACCACCAGCAATGAAGGGTATAACAGCTAAGGACAAGGACCCAATTATAGCATTGAGGATTAACTGATCCTGGCGAACCCAGGCTTAATGAGCTGGATTTGGGGTGATGTCATCTCTTCTGGTGATTGTGGCTGGTGGGCAAGGTTTTGTTCCATCAACAAACCCTTGGAAATCATAGCTAATGAATAGTGTCTGGAATTGAAACTTCCAGGACAGATAGTTGGAGTTATTTAGCTTGAGCGGTGCTTGGGCAATGACATTTATTATGATAAGGTTATGGTCGTTGGCTCAAAGGAGACCATTCAATGAGTTTGTTTGATCAGCCATGGAGGATTTCGTAGGAAAAAAAAAATCACTGCTCTAATACCATGAAAGAGGTATAGAGAATTGTTGAAAAAAGTTATTCTTTTTCATATTAATTGGTGTAGAAAATTTATACAAGGTTATACAACCATAAGCTCCTTGAAAGAAGAAGATAAATTAGAACAAATTTTGACTCAGCAACACACATTCAAAAATTCAAAAAATTACAACAGCACAATCAACTAATGAAGATAAAGGACCTGGTCTTTAGTGATTTTATAAGCCGATCTTTAGGAATTCTATTATCAGTTGTTGATGATTATGGTTTGAGGGAACTTGATTTAGTGGGGCATCAGTTTACATAGGAGAAGAGTATGGGGACCGATCAACAGGTGGAAGAGAAATTAGATCGTGCCTTGGCTTCAAGTAGATGGATGACTCTGTCTGATACTGGTATGGTGCATAATCTTAAAGCTCCATCTTCTGATCATTCGACTTTGCTATTGGACTTTCCTAAAGCCCAAGTTGTTTGAAGGAAACATTTCCATTTTGAGATCGCGTGGTTAAGAGAAAATGAGTGTAGGGTACTTGTTACTTGGAGCTAGAGGAATAGTGTGCATCATAATATTCAAGGACAAATTGAGTCATGCAGGTAGGATCTTCTTACTTGGGGTGAATCTTTGCGACTGTAATTTACGGCTAAGATTCAAATTTGTAGGTGAGATATAAGAGTGTTACGTGGACGAAGTGATGATGGGTCGCTGAGAAAGTATACTGAGGCTGTAGAAGAATTAGGCTGTTCATTAAATCAACAAGAGATGTCACTGAAAGCAGCATGCTAAGGTGTATAGGTTACAATCAACAGATGCTAACACACATTTTTTTCATGCCTATGCTTTTACAAGAAAGAAGAAAAATATGATTACTAAACTATAAGATAATGAGAATGCTTAGCAGTCTTGGGATTGTGGTTTACAAGATTTAATTATTGATTATTTTAAAGATCTCTTTAGCTTCCGAGGTTGTACAGGTGGTGTTATTTTCCCTCGAGTAAGTAGTTGGTTGACAGGTCTCCAGAATCAATATTTAATCCGGCCTTTTACTACTGATGAGATTAAAGAGGCGATTTTTTCTATATGCCCTAACAAATAACCGGCCCTGGATGGTATGAATTCAGTTTTCTATCATAGTTTCTGGAATGTCATTAGCAATAATGTTAATGTGGCTTATCAAAATTTTTTGAATAATCTGTTGATGCCTTTGATTCTAAACTTCACCTCCATTGTGCTTATTCCAAAAACCAAAAACCTAGTGAAGATTTCAAATTTGTGCCTTATAACTTTGTGTAATGTTTTGTATAAAGTGATGGCAAAAGCAATAGCCAATAGACTTAAAAAAAGTACTCCTTTTTATGATTTATAAAACATAAAGTACGTTTGCCCCGAGTCATTTAATTATAGATAACATGATGTAGCCTTCGAGATTGGTCATTTTCTAAAACGGAAGCGACAAAGAAAGTAGGGTATAGCCATTTTGAAAATTGACATGTCAAAGGCTTATGATCAGATTAAATAGGGTTTTTTTGGAGCAAATGATGATATCTGTTGGTTTTGACATTCGTTGGGTGAAGTTAATAATGCTTTATGTTATAATGGTTGAGTATATGGTAATTTAGGGTAGGAGGGAGATGGGACTAATTATTAGAACGGGGTTTGTGTGAGGGTGACCTACCTCTTCATTTTTTGTACAGAGGGTCTATCTGCTATTTTATGCGATTATGGTGAGAAAGGTCTACTACACGACTACAAAGTAACACAACGGGCTCTAACAATCACTCACTTTTTTCACTGATAATAGCTTTCTTTTCTTCCGAGCTAACATGTAGGAATGTCAGCGTATCAAGGAGTGTTTATCTTTCTACAAGATAGCATCTGGCCAGATGATCAACTTTCAGAAATCTTCCATATCCTTCAGTCCTAATCTGAATGAAGGAGAGAAGATGGCTAATAGTGATTTCTTGGGTGTGGTGTGTACTATGGATCATGGGAAGTATTTAGGGTTACCATCATTGATTGGACAAAATAAATTAGTAACTTTTTCCATTCTTAAAGGCAAAGCTTATCAATGTATACAGGGGTGGAAAAAGAAGATGCTTTCTAGAGCCGATAAATGATCCTGATAAAAACAGTAGTTCAAGCAATACTAGTATAGGTCATGAGTGTCTTTTTAATCCCAATGTCTTTGTATGAGGAGTTAGAGCGGATGATGAAATTTTTTGGTAAGGCAATCATGGTTCTAGTTAACGTGGAATTAATTGGATAGCATAGGATAAGCTTTGTGTTAATAAAGCTAATGGCGGTTTGGGTTTCAAGAAGATGCATGAATTTAATGTAGCTTTACTTAGCAAGCAAACATGACGATTATTAACAAAACCAAATTCACTAGTAGCATGAGTTTTAAAAGGTAGGTATTTTCCCAACACTTCTTTTTTGGATGTTCAATGGGGTTTGAATCCTAGCTATATATAGAAGAGTATCTTAGTAGCTCAAAATTTAATTAGGATGGGTATAAGATAGAGGGTTGGTTCAGGGTCGAATATTCGAATTTGGAGTGATCCATGGCTTCGAGATAACAAGAACCCATTTGTGGAATCGGTTTATCCTCCGGAAATGAAAAATGAAACTATTAATTCTTTGTAGGGCATAGAGGAATGTTATTAGGATTATGACCTGTTAAATGATTTGTTTTCAGCCAGGGTTCGAAAACTCATTTACAATATCCCTTTGAGCTATAGGTGTCATTCAGATATTTGGTTTTGGATATGGGATAAAAAATGAACATACTCTATAAGAAGTGGATACCGAATATTGATGTCCAATATAAATTCTTCCCTCTCGGTATACAACTCTCCAGAGTGGCATAAACTTTGGATTTTGCTGGTCCCTGCTAAAGTGAAGCACTTATTATAGCAGGCTTCTACGAACAGCCTTCCTACTATGTTAGCTTTGAAGGTAAGGCATGTAGATGTGATGGGGATTTGTCCTCTGTGTAACAATACCAAAGACGATGTGTTTCATGCATTAGTGAATTGTCCCTATCCTCGGAATATGTGACAGATTTCGTTACTTGGTGATGGAAGTGGGATTGGCGACCATTTCATACATTGGTGGTTTAAAAAACTACAAAATCATAGTAATGTATGGTGGTTCAGGCAGTTGTTTTACTTTGGAGTTTGTGGTTTCATCGCAATGATTTTGTGTGGAATGAGAATAGAAAATTTTGTAGGCCAAATATTTAATTTTACATGTACATTACTTAACTAATGACAGCAAGTCAGAGCTGTTCTTGCATCGCAACCTTTAAGGAGTGGGATGTCTATCTCTAAATGGGAGAAACCTACACTTGAAACTTTGAAATGCAACATAAATGTAGTTATCTTTGAGAAGGATGGACATATGGGTTATGGATGCATTCCCTAGGATGACAGAGGGATCATGGTGATAGCTATGAGTGGTTCTCTTTGCGATAGCGATTACCCCACCACAGTAGAAGCGTTGAGTTGCTGTGAGGCTCTTAGTGGGCTGAAGGGGTTGGACTTACAAAGGACCATTATTGAATTAGATGCAAAACTCGCGGTATAAGCTCTACATGGATCCTTTACGGATTTATCGTATTTTGGTGTGGTGATTGATTATTGTAAAGCTCTTTTTTGGGGAGATTGGTAATTGCTCTTTTTGTTTTGTTTGTAGATTAGCAAACAAAGTGGCTCACGCTCTTACATGAGCATCTAGTTCTACGCCTGGTCAAAACGTTTGGATGTATCATTGATGTTTTGGCTATGGATTTATATTAATGAATTTACAACATTTTATAAAAAAAAATAACTAAATCAGTTTTGTTTCAATTTTACTACACATTACAACAATCAACACCTTTAGCAACCAAAAATTTGGTAATTAAAACTTTTGCCGACCAAACATAATTTGGTCGCTGATTGGTTGGCAAAGTTAATCCTAGAACAAATGTTGATTTTTAGCGACCAATTGATTAGCAAAAAGATTAATTTACCAAAAAAAATGAACTAATTTAAAACAATAAAAATTTAGATGTGGTGCATCAAACTCACGTCATTCCTTTGGAAACTGATGTGGTTGGCCACTAGACCAAGCTAGTATTACATGTTAACAAATATAAATAAATTTTTATCACCTTTAGCGATCAAATTGATCAACAAAATGACACTTTTAGCAATCAATTGGTTGGGAAAAGTGATAAAATTTTTATTTTTTTATTTAGTTTTAGTTTTAAAAAATTATTGTTAAAAACAAAAGTTTTGAAAACTATTTTAAGATTTTATTTTAATACAAAACAACATTTTCAATGATTATGTTTGAAAGGGTAAAGTACAGCTACACTTTACCCTCGATTTCATTTTGGTCTTACTAGTTTCAATTGTAATAATCAAATCCCCACACTTTCGATCAAGTAATAATGTAATTTTTCCATCATCTCTCTAACTTTTTCACTGTTCCTCATTTTTTGGCACCGTCCGACCCTTTCCGACAAGGCTAGTAGACCAATGCTTGCTAGCCTCTCTCCTTCAATCTTAGGTGGTTGGGCTTGATTTCTAGCAACCAAACAGCCACCATGGCTACTGGAGTACCCCTACTCCGCCGCTCAATATTTTGAATGACGTGGATGCAACTTCTTTCCATGCTTTGGCCATTTCCGATCATCCTATAGTGATTCCAGTACCATCCTATGTGAAAATTAGTTTGGCCGTTTCTTCTCCTTCTTCGGTTATAATTTAAGCGAACTCTAACTCCATTCACGCCACTGGTAAATAAATAAATAAATAAAATTACTTAACTTAATAAAAAATTTCTTATTATTACTATTTTCAAATTTTTATCAGTTCCAACGAAATATAAAATAATGTCACTTTTCATATAACGTATATTAAACACACACTGAACAATTATTAGATATTAAAATATTTAATATTTTCCTAGTAAGTCATACAAGTTATAAACGCTACTCCCACATATTCATTGAAAAACAAATTGATTATATATTTAATGTTATTTAAATTTGATTTGCTAAATTTACTTTTATCCTTAATCTAATAATATTTTTATTGATCTATGATTGTAATTTTTGATAATATTTGTAAAATATTAAATTAATTAAAATTAATAAATAAATGTTAAAATAAAATTTATGAAATCTAATTTAAATCACATAAAGAGATAAACAAAATTGTTTGAGAGAAAGAGAGAGAAAAAATTTAATTATTTTTATTTATTTATTTTATTTTTTACAATAAATTTCTATTACTTTTGCCTACTAATTGATGGCTAAAAGTGGCACTTTTACCTACCAATTGGCTGGCAAAAGTAATAAACATATTATTAATATCTTTAAATTAGTTCATAATAAATATATTATTATTTTTATTCCAATTTTTAGCAAATTGATAGTTAAAAGTGACACCTTTACTAACCAATTGTTCAGCAACGGTAATAAATATCTTTTTACTTTTAGTCAAAAGTGACACCTTTACTAACCAATTATTCGGCAATGGTAATAAATATCTTATTACTTTTATTTAAATTTTTAGCAACCAATTTTTGGTAAAAGTAACCCTTAGTGACCAAATAATTTTTGGTAAAAGTACCCAGAGGCTGGCCCTAAATTTTTTCTAGAGATGAGACTTGAACTTGAGACCTTGAGGTGGTAAGCCCCTAAGTCCCAACCCAAGACCATCCCATCTAATCCCTTGGGATTATTGAAAGCACTGGTATGGTTGGGGATCATGTGTTAAGTTTGCAAACGTGCCTACCATTTACTGAAGAATATAATAATTGCAATTATACGGTTAATCAATCATTATCCATATTAAAGTTAGAGCTGAAAAATGGGTAGGTTTAGACTAGTTTGGATTAGGTTCCAATGGGTTGTGATTGTATAAGTAGAAGATAATTATATGTGCTTAACAATGGATTATCATCAATCGAGTTAGATACATGTAATATAAAACCTGTAAACCTGAATTCAAATGTGCCTACCACTTACTGAAGAATATAATAATTGCAATTATACGATTAATCAATCATTATCCATATTAAAGTTAGAGCTGAAAAATGAGTAGGTTTAGACTAGTTTGGATTAGGTTCCAATGGGTTGTGATTGTATAGGTAGAAGATAATTATATGTGCTTAACAACGAATTATCGTTAATCGAGTTAGATACATGTAATATAAAACCTGTACAGTTGGATTTAAATTTAATTTTTATTTTTAAATTTTAAGTACATGTTTTAAAATTTTCTAATATATTTATAATTTAGTTTACATATCTATAAATCTATAATAAATGATACGATGAGAATAGAGGTATACATCTAGTTTTCTAAAGCTATCGTGACTACTCAATGAGGGATAATGTTTGCCCCCATTACCTAGAAGAATGCTAAAAAATATATATATGACGGATCAGATATTGACTCTATCTCCATGTGCTTACTACTTGACTTGCACTAAGCAAACATTCCATGTGGGGAGAGGGCCAAGAATAACAATATTATAATAAATTACAATAATTAATACTTGATGCGAGAGTAGGGGAGGAGAGAATATATATGTGTGTGTATGTGTGCGTGCACGCACATGTATATCGATCATATAAAAAAATCATCTTATTTATCATTTGTTTATTAAATTTTTCAGTTGTGAACCTAATAGGTGAATGAAAACTTTTTTTTTTATTTATCTTACACTTCTTGCTTCTACTATTAACCAAGTACATAATTTGGGGTTTACTGGTTGAATCATCAAGTACTTTAAAATCATTAATTAAGTAAATATTTTTGTATCTACCCAATTATAAATATTAATGATTTTAATTATATTCAAATCCATTTAATTTGAATTTAATTCAATGAGTTAAAAAATTTGAGTTAAAATTACCATCTTAAGTAAAGTCAACTGTTGTTGTGAAAGAATAATGCTCTCAGATTATTCTTGCAAGCAGCTTCCGAGCCCGAATTGGTTTATATCATGGTGTTATATAAAAATATAAAAAAAAAATAAGAGAGAGAGAGAGAGAGAGAATATTCCATATGCAAGCTAGGGATTCTCCGACGTTTGAAGTTGAGTTCAAATTTGACACTATCACAGTAAATTTAGGTTTACCCCCCCCCCCCCCCCCCACAAAAAAAAAGAAAAAAAATTGACCTTTTCTTCGGTTACTTTTTTGCTTCATGACTTTTTTCTAATTTAAATTTTTTTTTAAAGTATATTTAGATCAAGACGTTACTAAAAGAAATCAAACAAAAGTAAAGTTGATTCAAAATTATTACATGGATTTGATTTGTCGTGAAAAATTATAAGACAAACGTATGAAATTTGCTAAATTAAGTCCCGTTTGACATCAAGATAAACCTTTAAAAAATTCTATAAATCTCTAACAATCCTTTACATCTAATTTTTCCGCCATCACTAATTTCAAAAAATTTTAATATTTCACTAAAAAAATAAAAAATCTGAAAATAGGTTAACTGAATGTGTAAATTTTTTATACAATCATATATTATTTGTGTTGAAAGCTTTCAAACAAGTACCATTGTCACTATTTTTTATGAATTTTTTGGAATCCGTGGGAACGAATTTGAAAAATCGTTCCCACGGTTTGTGAATTTAAAAAAAAAAAAAACGGCGCCAAAATTAACCCCAAATCATTTTATCTCAATTTATCTTATTTTTTCTTACTCCAAACAGGTCTAAAAGTAATTTTTTTTTTGGTAAGTGGCCTAAAAGTAATTAAATTAATAGATTAACTTATTCATGAATGTTTTTGTTTTCATATATTTTTTAACTCATCTAAATAATATGCATTTTGAATTATAGCTGGATATATTTTGTCCTCATGTTTTCTTTTCATTTTTCTTTTTTATTTTATTTTCCCTAATCAAATTCTCAATTAAAACACACCTCTAGTAGTTCTTAGGCAGTCTATTCAAATTTTCTTAAAAAAAAAAATCTATAAGAAAAAAAAATTAAAAATAAGAAATTTCAAGCACAAGTAAAAGAATATTTACTTGCACGTGTAATTTTTTATTTATTAAGTATTCTTAAAAATATGTGAATATAACGTAATTAAATTTCATCGAACAAAGAAAAAAAATCATAATAGCGGATCCTTTTGATGTCAAAGTTTTGATATCACTTCGTTAAGTTTATATGTGAATTAATCTTGATAAATAGTTCAATTGGTAAAATTTTAAATTTATTCTTTAATGATTCTCTAATTTGAATTTTTTTCAAGCCACTTTTCGATTGTTAATTTCAAAATCTTAAATATTAGTCGAGATTCGTACAAGTTAAGCAGAACACCATGAATCATCAAAAAAATAAATAAATTTTATATATATGCAAATCACCATTTTACTACTTCAGTGCAATTAATTATAATTATAACTATCATGACTCCGTTGCAGGTGATAAAAAAATTTTAAAAAATACTAAAAAATTTTAAAAATTATTCACTTTTTATTTCACTGTAATTATGAACCATAATTTATTTTATTTTATCTCATTTTATCTTATTTTTTATCATTCTAAATACACCCTGTACATATATGTGATGGAATGTTGTGCTGTCTTCACTAACCTCAGACTGATAATTTTTCCAATTTTCTTATTGGCAAAACTTATATATTCAAATCACTCCTATTTGGGAAGTGGATTCATTGATCGTCATTTGGTATTTGCACCACTCGTCTCAGCAAATAAAGACAGCAACCGGTACTCGTCCTTTTCAGCTGATTCGAATACATGGATCAGTTTGGTGGAAAGTGAAATTTACTTTGAAAGAAAGGGAAGTGGGGTAAAATATATATATATATATATGTATATGTATATATATGTATTAATAACTAATGAAAAGGGGAATTTAATTTTTTTTTTTTTTTTTACATTATCTGACAAAATTTAATAAATGGAAGTAAAGTGTATACAATTTCTTTCTACAATTATATCCATACAAAATAATGGAAGGAAAGTGAAATGTGCAGTATAAGCACATAATTTAAATTTATTAATTAGCAATTAACCAATAATGCATCTTTGAACTCTTCGCATCCCTCCCAAACTCCTCAATGCAAATGGACCATAAACTTGCTTGTGACCATCGGCTAACCCATTAGCAAGAAGACACCCCCCCCCCCCCCACACACACACACACAAAGTGTTGAATAAAAGGACTAAATTGACTTTGATAATATATTTAACAAAATATATTTCCAAAAGAAAGAAATGTGTTTTTACATATTTTATTTTGACCTAGGTTTTTCTAATTTATTTTGTTCATACACTTATTGGCACGATAAAATTGGCAAACCTTCAGCAATATTAATCATAATTTTTAGATCAAGATAGTTTCATTTCTGAAACTAATATTTCAAATTACTTAATTCACTAAACATCTCATGCTAGATATTTTTTTGATAAACATGTTATTAAATCGCTACTAAAGTATATTTCACATCTAATAGACTTTATATTTTATTCACCAGTTTATTGTAGCAGTAAACTTTTTTGAATTTTTTTGGATAATTTGATGTAATTTTAATAAAAATTTTAACTATTCATTTAATATGTACGAAACATACACTCTATTTTTTTTTTTAAATTAAAAAATAAAAATCTTAATCTTCCACTTGTATATGACTTCTCAACCTCTCCTTACTCGCCGAATACTAAATCATAAATCCGCCAATAATTGTACCCCTTCAACAGAAGTTGTAATTTTGCGCCACTTATAAAGCAAACATAGTCATTGGACTATAAAAGCTCATTTTCTTTGAGCTTGGACGTTACTATAAAGAGATACCATGTATGGTTTTACGTATACGTAAGGGCGATTAGGTCATCTAACAGTCTTTTCGGTTGAGTCGATCAGTCATGGTTTGTTTAGGTTGATTTACCTTCTCGTGGTTTTTTGTCGATTAAGGTCACAGAGTGAAATTTACCCAGTACGTATCCATGAATAACAGCTGTGAGTTTCTCTCCGGCCTCAGAAGAACCCGATTAACTTTTTCAAAAAAGTAATTATTGATGATTGGGACAACAGAACGTCACAATCCACTATAAATAAGCTCCACCCATGCTGCTTTTGACCCATAAAATACATTAATAGCACGTGGCCTGCTAGGAATCACCACAGAAATTAAAGAAGCGCATTCGGCTGGTGAGATAAATTGGCATACCATGTGAGTAAGCGGGCACTCAGGATTTAAAGTTTATCTGAATTAAATAAAGAGTTTAAAAATAAATAGTTTGGGTTATAAAAGATTTAAATTGAGCAAAAATTTTAAAGATAAAATGAATTGATCTACAAAAATTTAAGATGAATTAACTTTAAAAATGAAAAAATTTAAATTTAGAAAAAAATAATTTTAGACCAAGTTACACGGGTTATAATTCGGGTGAATCTGTACATGCGCCCGCCCGTACATCTGAGAATAAGCAGTTTCATGGTTATACAATTCATCTCGACTCAACTTTATTTAATAAAATTTCAGTATCAAAATGATTAGATTCATTAATTTACATGAATGCACTTGGGATCGAAATCAGAATTTTTCGTGCGAAGGGGCCAAATTTTGTTTATATTTTTTTTTCTTGGGCTAAATTTAGGCCTAGAAAGAAATTATAATTTATATTTAATGAATAAAAAATATATTAATATATCTATATAAATTGTTTAATTAGTTAGATTTTTAAATTTTAAATTATTTATAACAACTGAGAAAAAAAAGTTAAATTTTAAAAGGTTGGTTCATATCTTAAATTTTTTTAACCCAAAATTATATGTATTAGTAGTGGTATTTTTCTAACTGATATGAACCATTTTTTAATTATTTTTATTTTTTTTTTTTTTTTTTTTTTTTTTTTGGTGAGGGAGAGTGGGCAAATCATAACAAAAATTTTTTAATCAAAAATTAAAAACATGTACATGTATAAGTAGCATTTTTCGAAACTTTGGGTGCGCCCTTTAAGAGACTAAACTTTTTTCTTTTTTTTTTCTCTGATATGCTATGTTCCTATGAGATTAAATGAAACTAGGACTACTTATACAACTTCAATCTTGTAATCTTAGTTTTATTTTTTATCATCTTTATTACTTTTGCTTGAATTAACTCACTTTTTTGTACTGCTGCTTTCTCTAGATCTATATTAAATATAATCAAATTATCTTCAAAGATATTCTCATAACTTTTGTTCTATTCGTATTATCTTAACTTTTTTTCAAATATTTGAATTTCTTATTCTATCTTTTTCTATATTATTATTATATAAATCCATCTTAATATCATAATTTTTTTGCTACACTCATCATATCAGGGTGTTACTTTTAATTGTCCAATACTATTTTCTATAAAACACAATTAGTCATATAATTATTCTATAATTTTTATTTTTCCAAATATTCTTCAATCATATAAACCACCATGCACTTCTTTATTTTAGCAACCCAACTCAAATTATATGAATAACGTCTTGTCAATCCCTTTATTTGATAGATAGGTGATCCAACATGTGAAAAAACAGTCACTCTTCGACATTTTAAATTCTTAATTTTTTACTACATGTTCTTGCTCGCATATATATATGCTCTGTCCTTTTCCTGCTATTTGTGTGAGCACAAAACATGATAAGTTGGTGGCAGACAAGCACAATCAATTACACTTTTAGGTACTGTTTGACAAGTTAAGCTAATTGATTTATTTGTTTATTTGTTTATTTGTTCATTTGTAAAATGATCAAATTTATCCTCTTACATCTTAATCTTCTTTTAAATCTTTCAAAACATAAATGTTAAATTAACAAAAATTAAAAAATTAACTAAAAAAAGTCACTTTTCTTCCTTTTTCAATAAAAAAAAAACACCTATTTTACTCCCCAAACAAAGCTTTAGGAAATACGCAAGCATATGCTCTTACAAACACATAAATTAGTTCTGTTTCACGATCGACTATGAACTTCCAATCTTCTTTTCTTCTTTTTTTTTTTTTTTTTTCAATTTTTTGACAGTGAATGATACATCCTTGGCAAGAACCTCCACCTCCATGAGGAGAGTAACTAACTCACTATATATGCTGTTAAGTTTGGTATTATATATATTTAGTATTATATTTAGAATCTTGTAATTTATGGATTCCTTATTATGTATCATACCATAATTAGGATTACTATCCATATCATACTAGGATTAGGGTTATTGTCCCGCTTATATAAGGGACCTTGTATCTTGTATTCAAAACACATCAATAAACAAGATTTCTTTTCCCAATTCTTTTCTTTTCTTTTCTTCTAACATGGTATCAGAGCCTTCGCTCTAATTCTTTTCATATTTTTTTTTCCAGCCATTATTTTCTGGAAACTTTTGGTGTTTTTTGCGTGATTTACAGAAGTTCTTGTCTCTTTTGCTTCTATCATCCGTCTTCTTGCGGTTATTCAGAGATCTCCATATATCATCGGGTTGCTCTTTCAGAGACGAACCTAACACCATCAACCAGAAGCTGAAACAAGCCTCCACACGCTCTCACGCGCCGCCTGAAGATTGCCCGTGATTTTCAGAAGTTCTTGTTTCTTTCGCTTCTGTTCTCCATCGTCTTGCAGTTATTCGAGGATATATATATATCATCTGGTCCCTCTCTCAGAGAAGAACCTACCACCGTCAACCGGCCCCAAAACAAAGCCCGCACGCGCCCTCACGCGCCGCCTGAAGTCTGCGCGTGATCTCACGTGCCGCTGCCAGATCCAGACCGGTTCATCTCGAACCGGTTTCCGTTCGCCCTTTGCGCCGGTTCACTCATCTTCCGTCAGCTTTTCAGCCGGTTCAGACCGGTTCCTGACCTTTTTCGGCGTTCCGGACACACTGGTGATCTCCGTTTTGTCTCATTCTTCTCTGTTTTTCATCTACTGTTTATTGTGCCCTTTTGAAAGCTACCTCTATGGACCGCTCCGACAACATTACGTCCCTTTCTGTCATTCTCGATGGGACCAATTATGTTTTGTGGGCCCAAGCCCTTTCTGGTTTTATCAAGGGCCGTCGTTTATGGCGTATTATCTCTGGTTCTCAGACAAAACCTATTCAGAAAGACAATGAGGATCAATCAACCTTTGATGATCGTCTTGACGATTGGGAAAGCAAGAATTACCAGATTGTTACCTGGTTTCGTGCTACTACTGTTCCTTCCATTAGTCTTCAATTCGGCCGCTTCCATGATGATGCTCAGTATCCTTCTCCGGCTAAAGCTATTTGGGATTTCTTAAAGGATCGTAATCAGACCACTGGTCATGCTCATCAATATCAGCTACTTCAGAATCTTCACCGTATGCGTCAAGAGCCTGGGCAGTCCATCAATGACTTCCTCTCTCACATATCCTCTGTTTGGGATCAGCTTGCCTTATGTGAACCCACCTGAAAAGATTCTGAGGATGCTCAATTGTACACTGTCCACTGCAATCATCAACGACTGTTGCTCTTCCGTATGGCTCTTCATGACACCTTTGAGTCGGTTCGTGCCTCGTTGCTCCATCGCATGCCACTACCCACTCTTGAACAGGCTATTTCAAAACTTTTGTCTGAAGAAACCTGTCTTGGCCTCAAAACCAAGGCGTTGGACTCAGTTCTTGCTACAACACCGTCCTCCGTTCCAGATGCCGCCCTTGTCATATCTCACACTCGCTCTTCTGGATCATCAGCTTCTCACTCCTGCATCTACTGTCAAAACAGGGGTCTACCACATACTCATTCATTTAAGCACTGTCCAGTTCGTGAGTGTTTGACTTGTCACAAAACAGCTCCTGGTCATTTTCAGCGTGACTGTCCCAAGGCTTCCTCCTCCAAGTCTCCTTTCAAAAGAGGATCTTCTAAGTCCTCAGCCAAATCTTCTGGCTCCCGTGCCACTGCTGCTGTTGCTTCAGACGGATCCTCATCTTCTGGTCCATCATTTTCTATGACTGATGTGGAATCCATCATTCAGCAAGTTCTTGCCAAAACTGGTACATCTCCATCTACTGCTCTTTCCGTCATGCCAGGTAATTCCTCTTGGTATTTTGATTCAGGATGTTGCAATCATATGACTTCGGATTCTACTATTTTTTCCTCCATTGCTCCATCATCTTCTATTCCCACCATTCATACTGCTGATGGTACCCATATGTCTGTTACTCATACTGGTCACATTTCTACACCATCTATTTCTCTTTCTGATGTTTATCATATTCCCAATCTTACTTTAAATCTTGTGTCTATTGGTCAATTATGTGACCTTGGTCTCATCATTACTTTTTCTGCTTCTGGTTGTTTGGTGCAGGATCCACGGACGAAACAGGTTCTTGGGATCGGCCGTAAGCATGGACGTCTGTTTGAGATTGTTTACCTCCAGCTTTCACTACCTTCTGCTACTTCCGCTGCTGGTTCTGCTGCTTCTGCTTCCCCAGCCTCTACTTTTAATCTTTGGCATTGTCGTTTGGGTCACGTGTCTTTTAGTCGTTTGAAAACCTTAATTTCTAGTGGTCAATTGGGTCATGTGGTTTCTGAGAAAACTGATTGTTTATCATGTCAAACTGCTAAACAACATGCTTTACCTTTTAATAATAGCAATTCTGTTTCTCTTGCACCTTTTGATCTTATTCACTCGGATATTTGGGGGCCTTCACCCACTCCCACTATGGGCGGCTCTCGCTATTTTGTTATTTTTGTGGATGATTTTACCCGTTATACTTGGTTGTACCTTTTGACTAAACGTTCTGAACTTAAACAAATATACTCTGATTTCTCAGCAATGGTGAAAACCCAATTTTCTAGTACAATCAAAGTTTTTCGATCTGATAATGCTATGGAATATCTTGACTCTGAGGTTCTATCTGTTCTCCGTTCTCAGGGGACCCTATCTCATCTTTCTTGTCCTGGGACATCTCAGCAGAATGGTCGGGCTGAACGCAAACACCGTCATCTTCTTGATACAATTCGTGCCCTTCTTATTTCATCCTCTTGTCAAGAAAAATTTTGGGGGGAAGCTGCTCTTACTGCCGCCTATACCATTAATCGTGTTCCCACCTCTGTCCTTGGTAATACTACCCCTTTTGAACGCTTGTATGGATTTCCTCCTGATTATTCTCATCTTAGAGTGTTTGGTTCTGCTTGTTTTGTTCTTCTTCAACCTCATGAACGCACTAAACTTGAACCACGCTCTCGTCTCTGTTGCTTCCTGGGTTATGGTATTGAACATAAAGGGTATCGTTGTTGGGATCCCATTTCTAGGCGTCTTCGTGTCTCACGACATGTTGTCTTTTGGGAACACAAGATGTTTTCCACTCTTTCTTCATTTCAACTTTCTCCCTCTTCCCACATTCTTCTTTTTACTGATGTTTCTACTGATTTGCATTCTGACATATTTGATGCAGAAAGTCCACAGATTTCTCAGCCGCCACTGCTTACGATTCATCCCGAGACACCTGGGCCTTCTGCTGGACCTGTGACCACTCCTGATGAGTGTTCTCCCCCCTCTCCTATTGACAATTCTCCTCCTTCAGAACGTCCTAAACGGGTAACACAGCCTTCTGTTCGTCTTCGTGATTATATTGTTGGTTCTGCTGCCTTTTCTACTCATGAACCTTCTTCCTACCATGAGGCTTGTACTAATCCTTTATGGCAGCACGCTATGGATGATGAGCTACAGGCTCTTGAGAAAACTCATACTTGGGATGTGGTTCCTCTTCCTCCTGGGAAAACTGCTATCAGTTGCAAATGGATTTACAAAATCAAAACTCGTTCAGATGGTTCCATTGAGCGACACAAAGCTCGTCTTGTTGCTCGAGGTTTCACTCAGGAGTATGGCATTGACTATGAAGAAATTTTTGCTCCTGTTGCTAGGCTTACATCTGTTCGCAGCTTACTTGCTATTTCTGCTGCTCGTAACTGGGACATTCATCAGATGGATGTTAAGAATGCTTTTCTGAATGGTGATCTCACTGAGGAAGTCTACATGCAGCCTCCTCCTGGCTCATCTGTTCCGTCTTCTCATGTTTGCAAGCTTCGTCGAGCACTATATGGGTTGAAACAGGCTCCCCGTGCCTGGTTTGCAAAATTTAGTTCTACTATTCATGAGTTTGGATTTACCTCCAGTTCATATGACTCTGCTTTGTTTCTCTGCACCACTACAGCTGGATCTGTTCTTCTTCTTCTGTATGTGGATGATATGATTATTACTGGGGATGACAGTGTTGGCATTTCTCATCTCAAACAATTTCTCAGTCGCCAGTTTGAGATGAAGGATTTGGGGTTTCTCAATTATTTTTTGGGTTTGGAGATCTCCCGTGATTCTTCTGGTTATTTTCTCTCTCAAGCTAAGTATGCCTCTGATCTCTTGACACGGGCAGGTATTTCTGATTGTAAGACTGCTTCTACCCCGATTGATACACAGCTCCGTCTCACTTCTCTTGATGGTACACTTTTATCTTATGCGACTTTGTATCGTCAACTTGTTGGTAGCCTTGTTTATCTTACTGTCACTCGCCTTGATATTGCTTATGCTGTCCATATTGTTAGTCAGTTCATGGCTGCTCCACGGTCTCATCATTTTACTGCTTTACTCCGCATTCTTCGCTATATCAAGGGCACTATGTTTCATGGTCTTTATTACTCAGCACATTCTCCACTTGAGTTACATGCCTTTTCTGATGCTGACTGGGCTGGTGATCCGACTGATCGTCGCTCCACTACAGGGTTTTGTTTCTTTCTAGGGACCTCTCTCATAGCCTGGCGTAGTAAGAAACAAACCCTCACTGCTCGCTCTAGTACTGAAGCTGAGTGCCGTGCTCTCGCTGATACTACTCAAGAGCTCCTTTGGCTTAGGTGGCTCCTTACTGATATGGGTGTCCCTCATTCTACAGGCACTCTATTATATTGTGACAATCAAAGTGCTATTCAGATTGCTCACAATGATGTTTTTCATGATCGCACCAAACACATTGAAATAGATTGTCACTTTATTCGTCAACATGTCAGACAAGGCTCTGTTCGTCTTATTTCTGTATCTTCAGCGAATCAAATTGCAGATCTCTTCACAAAGGCTCATCCTCCTGGCCGCTTTTCTGAATTAATCGCCAAACTTAAGTTGATTCCTGCGTTACCACCTTGAGTTTGAGGGGGGGTGTTAAGTTTGGTATTATATATATTTAGTATTATATTTAGAATCTTGTAATTTATGGATTCCTTATTATGTATCATACCATAATTAGGATTACTATCCATATCATACTAGGATCAGGGTTATTGTCCCGCTTATATAAGGGACCTTGTATCTTGTATTCAAAACACATCAATAAAAAAGATTTCTTTTCCCAATTCTTTTCTTTTCTTCTAACATTTTACAAATACATAAATTAAGTCTGTTTAACGACTGAACTTCCAACCTTCTTTTTTCCTTTTTTTTTTTTTTTTTCCTCTTTGTTATGTTGAATTATACATCCTTCGCAAGAACGTCCTCCACCTTCATTAGGAGAATAACTGACTCACTTATAGAAATGTAACACCTTATAATTCTCATCGTGGCACAATCATTTAGTACAAACTACGCCTTCGTGCATCTCCGAGGGATGTTGATGAGTATTCATGCTTGCCTTGAGTAACTAAAGAAAAATATTATTAGGTTAAAATAATATATCAAAAAAGAAAATTAAAATAATGTGATAGTGATAGAGTTATAATTAAAATATACTTCTATATGTTTATTATTTTTAATTGATAGACTTGCAAGTATTCTAACTCATTTGGCTACTGTCTTTTCTCATATTTTTTCAACTGTGTAGCATATATAACTTGTTAAAATATTTTATATGAGGTTATGAAATATTCTTTATATATATATATATATATATATTATATCTATATTAGAATATTAGTTATCTTAGTTTTTAGTAAATAGTTAAATTTATTTTGGTATGTAGATCATTACCATACATATTACTTATTGTAATCCAATTTAAATGTCTCTTCTTAACCTTTATAATATATGACATGATGTAGACCTTATATATTCTTTTTACAATTTTATTATTTATTGTCTTTTATTTTTTTATTTTAATATGGTCTTAGGGCCATATTATGAGTTTTTTTTTTTTTATTTCTTTCGTGTAGTATCATTCTGCTGCACTATTTTTCCCCACCACAATATATTCAAAGAATTCTTTCATTCTCTATTTTAACATGGTATCAAAATTTTTTACATTTTTTCTTCTCTAGTGTTTTGTTTCTTTTCAGAGCCCTACTCTATTATAATACCACCACAATCCCCACAGAATTTTTTTCGTCTACAATTTGAATCGGTTCTTAGGATTTTGACCCTTTTATTTCAATTCTGACCTCTATTACTTTGTATTTTATCGTCTTAGCACACTTTTTATTTAGGACAACATTTTAGTATTATATTATTTATCCTATTCACAGTACTATTCTTGATGAGATCAATTATAATATACTAACAGATGCCAATTTCTCTTATTAGCCGTAAACTCTAGCAAATAAGGTGCTGTTGTTTTTCCTCCTACGTTTTTACAGTTTTGTCTTTCTTATTCTATCTTCGCACACAGTATATTTTGTTTGGTTATATTTCAGTCTCAAATCTAAAAAATAATCATACCAGTGGCAATGAAATTTTTCAAGAACTTACCATCAAAATTTCACTACCATTAGTAGCCGCATAGCTCCAAATTCTACACTCATGGTTTATTTTTCTATTTGGTTCAACTGATTTTCGAATTATTTTATTTCCAAAATCGAGTTAGTTTACCACTTTAAGATTGAGGGAGGGTGTTAAAATATTTTATATTAGGTTATGAAATATTCTTCATATATATATATTACCTATATTAGAATATTATTTATCTTAGTTTTTAGTAAGTAGTTAAATTTATTTTAGTATGTAGATCATTACCAGACATACCACTTATTATAAACTTATTTAAAGGTCTCTTCTTAATCTTTATAATATATGATAACATGTAGATCTTATATATTTTCTTTCTAATTCTATTATTTCTTGTTTTTATTTTTTATTTCAACATAACTCATAAATATGCAATGATTGTTGTTAGGTTTTACATTTATAATTGTCAATTATGGATCAAAAATAATGATTTCAAACGTATTCACTAAGACATAGGCTAATGTGTCTTAGGACTAAATTTGGAAGTTATTATTGAACATTTTTTAGTTTAGCTAAAAATTTGCACAGACTTTAAGTAACTCTAGGTACATATGGATTTGCTTCGCTAGATGTACTATTATCCTGGCTTGATGGGTTGTTGAATGCTCACTAGAACTTCACTGGATATTCTAGAATACACGTTTCCAAAGCTGTTCCAAATTCAGTAAAATGTGAAGCTCATTGGATTCTCATTGAAAAGACTAACATACATCTTTTGCAGCATAAACTAACATTTGGCTAAGACATGAGCTCACTGGATGCTCACTCAGGTAAATGGCAAACAGAAAAATAGAAAATTACATTTTTCAAAAATTATGTTTCGCACAGGATATGTCCAATCATAAAAATCAACTTGAATACATTCAAGGAATGTTTTCTAAGCTTCAAGGAGATTGGAATCAATTATGGGAATCTTAAAGGCCTTGAAAATGTAAAAGCCTAGAATCTAAAAGGCTACAATGCTATTTTTCCGAGGAGCTAATATGAGGAGCCTTGCAATTCTCTCATTCTCGTGTTAATTCCGTAAGCACAAATTAGTTCAAGTTCCTGACGAATGTTAGTGCCTTCGTGTAGATAGCCACGTCCAAAAGGCAGCCATCATGGAAGATGGTAGTGCGTAAGGTCACATTCTTATTGTATATTTCATCACTAGTAAGTATAGATTTTGCTTTTAGAAGCGTGCATGGTGAAGAAAGAGATGCCATTTGTCTTTAAGCAAGGCTTGGAATGCAATTAGTTTTCGAAAAGGTAAAAACACCTTAGTGGCTTGCTTACTCACAAAGCACCAAGTTCTGTAGGAAAGCCTTCTTTAATTTACTCTTTACCATTTTGTTATAAAAGCATTTTGTGATATGTTGAGGGCAGATTGGAATCTGAATTTGTGGAAAAAAAATTAAGGGAAAAATTAAGAAAGCGAAAATAATATATTTAAAGGCAACAAATTTATCTTATTGTTCTTCGATTGGGTTAAAGAATATGTGAAGAAAATAAATAAATATTAATAAAAAACCATTTAACTAATCATAAAATATGAGAATGTATATATAAATAATTTTATTTCCATTCCATTTTTTTTTTCTTTTTTACTTTAAGAATTCTTGATCCGAATAAACATTTAGGGTGCAAGTGGTACATATGGGATTACAAGGACAGAGCTAGGTATTTTTTTAAGACTAGACTTTGTGCTGAATATTAAATTAGATTATGGTTAAGTATTTAATTAGAGTAAAAACTTTTATCTGGACTATGAACTAAGTATTAAATTTGATTATAACTAAATTACGATATGTATGAACAATTAGGTTAAAAAGTTATATACTATAGTTATTAAAAAAAATTGAACCAAAATTTTACTCGACTATTAGCTCTCTGGACATAAATATTATTCCCGTAAAATTTTATTTTTTTAATTATAAATAATATAATTCATCAAAAATTAAATGTCAAGTATTTAAAATGAGATAAAAAAAATACACAGAGAACATAAAAGATTAACAATTATGTCTATAACATTTGTTAACTTTTTAACCCCAAACCAAAGCCCCTCTAAAGATGGAAACTTGTTTAAGCTAGAGCAACATAAATGGTAGGCCTGCATCTGTATAAATAGAAGAACTTGACATTAATTTTAGCAAAATTGAGAGAGGAAGCCAAACAGAAGCCCAAAATGAAGTGTTCATCAGTAGGGCATTCGATGTGCTTCATGAAGAGTAAAAAGTCTTTTATTGTGGTTCTCCTCATCCAGGTGGTGACTGCAGGGAGGGCCTTCTTCGCCAAGGCATCAATGTCGAAAGGAATGAATCCCTATGTGTTTGTTGTTTATCGCCAGGCTTTAGCCACCGCTGTCTTGGCTCCATTTGCTGTCTTCCTCGATAGGTAAAATTACCCCCCAAAACATTCCACCA
This sequence comes from Vitellaria paradoxa, assembly GCA_019916065.1. Taxonomy (NCBI): domain Eukaryota; kingdom Viridiplantae; phylum Streptophyta; class Magnoliopsida; order Ericales; family Sapotaceae; genus Vitellaria; species Vitellaria paradoxa. The sequence continues at coordinate 13,915,844 of CM034239.1, read as the reverse complement.
ATCTTAATTATTGCAAGCCTTTACATATGGACATATATACACTAGTTGTATTTGTCTTTTCACAGTTTAAGATTTTTTTTTTTTTTTTTTTTATTGATTTGTTACTCTGACTAATGTATATGCAGCAACAAATCTGCTCCCCTATCACTCAACTTACTTTGTAAGATCTTCTTTGTTTCTTTATTTGGGTATGTACTTATTGTGGTTTTATTATTTATACATACATGGATTATATATATATATGTACACACACAGATGGTTGCAACATTTGGGAACCAACACACAATATATATAACGCATTATTAATGTTTAAGTGTTTATATATGTTATGGTTCACGTACTCTAAATTAATTTCAGGATGACTCTGGCCATAAATCTTGATGCTTATTCACTGAATTACACCTCTGCAACTTTCAATGTGGCTATCGGCAATACAATGCCAGCCATTACTTTCATCATAGCTGTTCTCTTAAGGTACATGAAAATATTTATATATATATGCGCGTGTGTGTGTGGGGCATTCCATAGGCAATTTTATAAAAAACAATTTTATAAAAAAATATATAGTTAAAGGTTGGACAAAGGGCCTTTTTATATATGTTCATTAGAAGAAATAATGAATAAAAGCGTTTTGTACTTTGACTATATATATATATATATATATCAGGATTGAAAATATTTCCACAAAACAATGGCATGGATTAGCCAAGGTGTTGGGCTCCATTGTCAGTCTTTCGGGGGCTATGGCCTTCATTTTTATTAAAGGACCACCTATGTATTCAGTCACCCATAAGGAAATTTCAGTCCCATCTGCAGAGTCCAATTCCAAAGGCAGTCTGTTAAAAGGTTCACTCTCATCCATCTCATGCCAGATAACATGGTCCTTGTGGACTATTATTCAGGCACATCTCCCTCTCCCTCTCTCTCTCTCTCTCTCTCTCTCTCTCTCTCTCTCTCTCTAATAGGTTGACCAATTTCATTTTCTCACAATTCCATATGTTTATTAATGTTTTCTGTTTCTAGGGTACCCTTTTGAAGGAATATCCATCAGCACTAAGACTTACAGCTCTACAAACCTTCTTTAGCTGCGTGCAATCAGCAATTTGGGCAGTTGCGGTGGATAGAAACATATCCTCTTGGAAGCTTGGATGGGATGTTAATCTTCTTTCAATTGCATATTGTGTTAGTCTCTTCCTTCATTTTCTTGGTCATCCATGTCTTTGGACTAAAATATCTAGCTACTATGTATCACTTCTTTTAAGAGCACTCCTTACTATTTTCCATCCTTTTTCTCCTATTTGTTTTCCCCCTCGTACTTTTCTTTTCTTTCTCTGCACCGAATTTTCTTCATTTATACACACCATTAAACGTATCCAATTAATTTTTTCACTTTTTTTAATATTTTCAATTTTTAGTTTTCCCCTTTTTTTTGGGGTGTTTTGTTTCTATAAGAAGACAAAAATAGAAAACATGTTTAATGTTTGAATTAAATTTTGTAAAAATAAGATTAAAAACTATGATAAAAATAATATAAAATAATAAAAATGATAATCAAAATAGCGGTTGAAGGTGGCGAATAAGTGATTGCGGTGGAGAGTTGCGATTGTTGTGTTTGGGCGTGATAATAGTGGTGGCATAGAGGTGGTTGGGATAGGAAGTAAAAATATTAATGGTGGTGGCAGGGGATTGGCAACGACAGTGCTCGTGGCGGTGGTTGGGAGTGGTGTTAGTGGCAAGTATGATTAGCTAGTTGTGAATGGAAAGGGTACGGTGGTGGATTATAAGTGATGGTAATAGGTATTTGTGGTGGTACAAAGCTGTAGTATCTGTATAATAATAGGCGACGGAACTAAAAATAAAATTTTAAAAATAAGCAGAAATCTATTTTTTTCATAATTTACAAAAATTTTTAAAAACTGTTATAAAAAAAATGGTAACTAAACCAAACAAAACGTTGCTTCAAAAATAAACACAAAAAAATAAAAAATAGAAAAAATAAACGATATCAAACGGCCCTTATAGCTAGTGATCAATTTTGTCGATAGGATTTACTTCCCATATACGCAATCTAAAATTGTTGTCCAAATCAGACGTCATTTGGCCATTTGGAAAAAATTTCCCAGTGCAAATAACTTTCATATTTCTGTATTTTTCTTTTTTTTTTTTTTTTGAAAGGTAATACTTATGTAGCTCAACATTCCAAAGTCACTCTCGGGCGTGGTAACTTGTGCTGACGGTATTTGAGTTTATAATTGTATTTATTTATATTTAAATATGTTTAAATTTTAATGAACATATTAATTAAATAATTTATTTACTTTAAAATAAGATCAAATTGCATCCATTTTTGAATAAAATATCTTCCGATAATTGAATCATGTTATTACGTTATAATTGTATCTAACGCGTAAACAGTCGTGCACCCACAGAATCAATATATTCATGTGCAAAACAAGGGTCATGGGTTACTTGATTTGATTACGCTAATTTTTATCGATTTTTCTCTTATTTTTTTATAAATTTTATTTTTATCACATTATTATTAAATTTTTTCCCTTACTATATCTTTATTTTTACTTTTATTTATGTTAAAAATATAATTTTACTCTATTAAATATAAATTTTGGGTCCATCCCAAATACATGCCATGCATACACACTCGTAGTCTTAAATTAGGTGGATTATATGTTTGTGATTCAAATTGAATGTTGGATGACAATTGGCAGGGTGTAATTTTCACTGGGGTTACCTACTGGTTGCGAATTTGGGTAATAGAGAAGAAAGGTCCTGTTTTTCTGGCTATGTTCACTCCGTTATCACTCGTTGTTGCCGGCTTCTTATCAGCAATATTCTGGAAGGAAACCCTTCACTGGGGAAGGTCCGTACTCATCACATATGTATGTCATTAGTTATGTGTTTTTCTAATCATCTCATGCTATGGGTACGTTGTTTGCAGTGATTTAAAATGAAATAAAATGAGATAAAGTAAAATAAGTTATGAGTTCGTAATTCGTGCGGTGAAATAGAAAGTGAATAACTTTTAAAATTTGTCAGTATTTTTCACTGTTTTTTAGAATTTTTCACTACTTCAAACAGAGCCAATATATGTCCATAAATCAAAACATTTTATCACCCTTTGCAGCTAAGTGCATTACATTATGGGGTTGTTTGGAGTAAGAAAAAATGAGATAAATTGAGATAAATTATGGTTTGAGAAGAGTTCGTAATGCGTGCAGTGAGAGAAAAAAGTTGATGTGATATAAAGTTAATAGAGATTTATAGAGATTTTTAGAGATTTTCATCAAACCATTACAAACCAAACGGGCCTATATTTATCCATAGATCAAAACATTTTATCACCTTTTGCATATCACAAGGCCTCAAATTTAGGGCCCTCGTAAATGAAAGAAAACGAGTCCGCCCCTTGTTGGGCTCTACTTTGATACCAACGGTAAAGAATTTGTCTTTTTCTTTTTATTAGGCCTGGAGAGAGCCCATTACCGATCACAGCCAAATAATTTGGGATTGCGACATAAATTGCATGAGAAATTTTGTCAATTTTAACGTTATGAGCCATTTTTTTTTTCCAAATATTTGTGAACAGTCTTGGTGGGGCGCTACTGCTGGTTGGAGGGCTATACGGCTACTTATGGGGAAAAGAAGAGGAAGAAAAATCCGACAATAATGACCAAAAGCCTAACACCATGGAAATAGAAGGAAAATCTGACAAAGGTGAACAAAATCCAAAGAGTATGGAAGGAGAAATATATGATAAAAATGAACAAAAGTTGAACACATTAGAAGACGGAAGAGCTAGCCCTATAGAGTTGAACAAAAACACAGCATCATGATCAAGGAAGAAACTATTTAAGACCTTGTCTCGACTCAAAGTTTTGGAGAAATTTCGTTACTCGTAAACTTTAAACTTTTTCTGCACTTTAATATATAATAATCATCAGCACATTTAAATAATTATGAGTTCACATCGTATCTTATATAGGATTGAGTTAGATCTTATAACAATTTATATCGTAGGGTGTAATGGAAAATTATAAATACTGTTAATTGGGAATTCATTAATTTTTACACATGTAATAACAAAGCTAGACCGATCTCTTTCCATTTGATTTACAAAAGAATATCTGAAATTTTAGAAAATAGTCGAATGAATTTTTTTTTTTTAAGATAAATTAATGAAAAAAAAAACAAAAAACAAAAACAAAACAAAATAAACATGAAAAAGATAAATTCAGACTCTTATAATTAAATGGTTTCTTGTATGGAAGCAAAAACATTGCAACTTCAAAACCTACAAATGATGGAATTTCTAAATTCTTATTAGTTAGCAGCTAACCCTATAACCTATTGGGTTACCTTAATTGATAAGAGTACGTAGTTTCTTTCATGAAGTCATAGGATGGAAGTCTCTAGGGTGAAAAGTATAGTAAAATTACTAGGTTAAATCTTCTTGATTTGTCAAACTATAATAACTAAGTGAGATTTTTTACTAAAGTTGATCTAACAATGAATCTCCTTAGTTGATCAACCTTTTTAATAGTTAAAATATAATAGCATTCACATTACATACTCTATACCTCCTCTCTTTTTTAAAATAGAGAGAAACTATGCGAGGCTCTTAACAGGTATATTAATACTCTCATTTGTGACGGAGGAAAAACTATAATTACATAAATTATCTGTTTTTGCTAAAATAGTTTCCAAGGAGAATCACAAATAAAAACAACCTAAGCGGCCAACTTAAAATAAATAAATAAATAAATACCAAACAAAACTTCGAGCAGTAATAGAAAAATCTTGCATCAAAATGAATTCATGTGCATTTCACAAATCACACAAAACAGCAAAGCCCAAACAGGAAGTAGCCAATCCCAAAACCTTGCCGCTGAACCGGAGGCTTTTTGGTTCAAATTTTGGAGCAATAATCCTTGCAGCAGAGGACACAGTGCCTCGTAAGAAGCCTCCTTGCATCAAAAATAGTTTTCAAAAGTAGCCGATACTGTTACGTAACGCAGTTACGTAATTCTTTGACCCTTTCATTTCCGTTAAACTTTTATTTTTTTATCCGTTATACATCCGTTATTTTTTGTTACCGTTACACCAACTGCTGCTGTATTTTAAAATTGGAGAATCGTAAGAATAGCTAGCTAGATGAATTATAAAATAATTCTCTCTATGCAATTGCAGGAATTTTGTTGATCAGCCTTGCAGAAGAACCAGTTGCTCCGACAAATTCTTCCACCAGTAAGAAAGAGAATTTGGATCAAGCCAATTTCTGCTACATCGTTCACCTTCAACAGTTAAATCTTTAGCAACCACGTTATTTTATTTATATACCTCTAATTATATTATATAAATAATTTTTTTATAATTTTTTTTTATGAAAATAATTTAATAAAAATTACACATATTTTGGGCACACTTTTAGTGGATATTTATGTGACGAAACACGAGATGAGATGCATCAATCTTGAATTACGTGGGTGAATGAAAACCATTGATAGAGTTTGATTAAAATTCTAAAACTAATAAATATAGGCTCTGCTTGGGGTTACACAAAATAAAATAAAATCTTATAAATTTCTACAAATACAAATTACGAGATAGTAAAATTTAAATTATTCACTCACTGCATAAATTACGAGACATTTACTTTTATAATTTTATTTTATTTTATATACTTTTATACAATTTCAAACACACTCATACATGCGAGTCAACGGTGTGGATTCATTCTCAAGTTTAGTTCATGCATGTTTTTGTTGGGATAATGACAACCTTAGCTCCGAAGTAATAGTCCGGTTAATCACCGCAATCTGCCCGCCCCAATCTCAAAAATACATTTATTTTATTTTATATTTCTCAATAAAATGTTTTTATCTCTTATACGTTCTCTAAATAACTAAATCAGTTTTCTTTAAATTTTACAATATATTTAGATCTTACATCTCGTGGTGGAAAGGGGAAAAAAAAAACTGATTTTTATTTAGAGTATGTTCGAGCCACCAAGAAAAAATCACCCAAAAAAAAAACTCAAATTTTATTTTTTTTTTAATTTGTTTTAACTTTTATCAATTTTTTACAATTTTCTCCAACTTTTACACACTTTTTTTAATTTTTATTAACCTTTTCTAACTTTTAAAAATTTTACCAAATATTCAAAATACGTGCCAATTGTAAGCATGGAGTTTTTTTTTTTTTTAAAGCACCAAACAACCCCTTAATTGAGACATGATAATGAAAACAAAAACATCACATAAATTTAGTTTGCTTTTCATTTTCTATCACGTTCCAAATTCGAGCATATGGCAGAAGGGGAAAATAATTTAAAAATTAAAAATCTAAGTTGACGTCAATTACAAGACTAATTTTATATATATATAAATGCTGTTGACATTTAATTGATAAAATTAATAATGTTTTTGCTTGGCCAGCAATCAAAAACAAAATATTTCCTATTCTCAATTACGGGTGAGTTTAGAGTGATAAAAAATGAAATAAAATATGATTTGTAGAAATTTTTTGCGCTTGATGCATACATCTCAAACCGCTTTTTTTGAAGATGAATAATAAGATTTCTACTCTGATGGATCGAATTTTCGTTTGGACAGATTCAAAATTTTGAGCAATTATGACTTCTTGCATTACAATCCGTCCAAAGAGTTTTGTCGGAACGATTTTTACAATCCATTGAAATGGTTTCTATGACCCCATAAAAAATAGTCAAAGTAAGTGTCATTCGGTAACTTGAGAGTTCATGATGAGAATGACAAAAAAAATTTTACTATTTGATTAATTGAATTCTAGTTATCGACTTTTTTTTTTTAAAGATATTGAACTTTTTTTTTAATTTTAGGATGGTGGAAATGTATAAAAATGTATAGAGATTTTTAAAAATTTTTAAAAATTTTCAGAAATTTTCACCAAAATTTAGTGTGCCAAAGGTACCCTGCATCTCAAGAATTCAACTCTTGTAATTGAAGAGTAAATAAAATAAGATGTATAAATATACTCACATCAATTATAATCATCAATCTTACCAACTCCTCCTCTTCTTCTTTTTCTTCTTGATATTCTCATTTTTCACTTTCTTTTATTTAGATACTAGAAATTAGTAATGCTTAAAGGGATGTAAACATAATTGGACTTACATAGTGTTCAAAAAAATAAATAAAATAAATTTTAGAAAAAATAAAAAGAAAAATGTAAACAAAAGTCAAATATATTTAGAACTATTATTAGGTTATCATTTTTTGGACATAGACAGTGGTTTGAAATTTAAAATAAAAACTAGATGAGAGTTTGAAATTTGAACTAAACTCAAAACTTTCTCACTTCAATAAATCTCAACCTTTAATAATTATAAAACAAATCTCAGCAAAATATTTATCATCATTGAACTGTATTGTTATATAAATATATAGTTTTGGTTATACTGAGGCATGGTTCAGGAATCCTAGTAGCTAGCTAAAAAAAAGCAAGTTATTTTTGTGTTTGGGAAGCTAAGTTTGCTATTTTTTTGGCCTTAAGTTTTGTACTAAATTTATACATTGACATTTATACCCTTAATGCTTCAAGTTATTTTTCAAAATTATATTTGAAGACACAAACGAACTAAGTCCTCAAAATCTGAAAGAATAGGTCGACTCCAATTTGGAGGGGTCAACCCTTTTCTGTTACAGAAATTATATGTAACATTAAGGATAATCCTATAATTTTAAAATTAGTCAAAAATTAGCTGTTACAGTGAGGTTAAAAAAGGCCGGCTACTAGCCGGTTCCCAAACCATGACTGATTTTTACCATCGAGATTAGACTAATATAATAAAATATGCCTTCCATGAAATTACATCAAACCTGCTGCCAGCTGCCTTTGCAGCAATCTTTTGAATTAACCACCTATGGTTTTGGTTTATTCATGCCAGTTCCAGTATGCCCTGAAATGTTCAAAACATTTGCAAGGCAAGTTCATGTCGGTTAATTATGACCCGGCAGGATATACATGTGGACTTTTTCTCTTCCAGATTCTTTTAGAATTGGGTAAATTTCATCAATCTACCCGTGTTAGCTTTAATCAAGACTTCAGTTTTTTTTTTTTTTTTTTGTGTAATAATTAATTAATTAATTAAGAGTTTAAGAATTTTATTAATTGTAATGTTACTCTTTAGTGACGCTTTTATCCCTAATATTTGTATGAAATTGACATATAGGGTGTGTTTGGAGTGACATAAAATGAGATAAAATAAGATAAGTTGTGAATTCGTAATTCGTGTAATATGATAAAAAGTGAATAATTTTTAGATATTTTTTTAAAATTTTAAAAATTTTTAATAAAATCTAGTGTTCTATATGCACCTATAGTTAACGGTGAAAATGTAAGAGCACATATTTCATTGCTTGTGTTTGGACGAGTTCTTTACTAGTCTTTTAATTAACTTTTTTTATTCTTTTTATCAATTTTAAGTAAAAGAAAAAAAAACTCGCAAAGGGTACGTTTAGAATGATAAAAAATAAAATAAAATAAGATAAAGTGAGATAAATTATAAATTTATAATTTATGTAGTGAGATAAAAAATAAATAATTTTTAATATTTTTTTATTATTTTTTTGAATTTGTAATCATCCCAAATGGAGTCAAATTTAAACTAAAAAGGTTGATAAAAGGTAAAGCCAAGTCAAGTTTTGGTAGCCAAATCGCATAAGTCGGCACTAACTGCCAAAATGAAAATAAAAAGTAGATGTTCCTGTCAATTCAATTCTTTATCATTTACAAATTAGCTCAAATCCTTAAAAAAAAAAAAAAAAGTGGGGATAAACTTTACAGATTTACTTTATATGTGGGGATCAATTTAGGGTATGTTTGAAAGTCTACTTTTTGGCAACTTACCGGCATTTTTTGACCAAAAGTAGGTAGGTAAAATTTTTTATATTTGGTAAAACAAGTAGAAATTTTTAGCATATTTTAATAACTTCTGTGTGTAGAGTAAAGTTTTTGGTAACTTTTGATGTGTTAGGTAAAAATTTTAGTAACTTTTGAGTTGAACAAGCAACTATTGTTGAGTATAAAAGTGACAAAACTTGGTGTTTTGCCAAACACTCATTTGCCAAAAATTGGTCCATTTATGCTAATTTTTGATCCACCAAATGGTGCCTTAGTAATTAATCAGCATTTGTCTATGAAAATTTGCATACTCAACATCAACGTTAAAATGATTGTTAACTAAATTAATCATTGAACATTGCATATGTATCCAGAGGTTGACATTGTTAATTAGAAATGGTTTGAACCAGCAGCATCAAGGTTATCTTATAGCGGCCGTTTGGCACCATTAAAGGAAAAAATAAATAAATAAAAAGTACAACTTTGCCCCTGTCAATGACACGTGGTACTTTGATAGATAGTTAGGTATTTCATAAAATTTTAGAGGAGTCAGAGAAAATTAGTTAAAATTTGAGAAAATTAGAAAAATATTATTTGTAGTTGGAAAAAGTTACTAAAAGTTAAAAAAAATTGATAAAAATTGGTTTTGTGTTTGATGAAGAACATTGAAGAAAAATGATAAAAAGTTATTTTTATTTATTTTCTTATTTATTTATTTTTTTTTTTTTTTTTTTTTTTTTTTGAGAGCCAAACGGCCTCTCAGTGGGGATGAAATCATTTTTAAGGGTAAGAAGTTTTTAGAGGCCGTTTGGAGGTTTAAAAATAAGAAAGAAAGTGAAATTTTTAGTATTTTTTTGTATGTTTTTTAGTTATATTTTTTGTGTATTTGGTGGAACAAAATGTATTTTTTAACATTTTTTTTGAACTTTTAGATATTTGGTAAATTTTTTTACTGTAACAAATAAAAAAAGTAGTAACTTTTTATATGTTTGTTATATTTTTTACCGTAACAAATAAAAAAAGTAGTAACTTTTTATTTTATTTTTTACTGTAACAAATTAAAAAAGTGGAAAAAATTGTAGTTCTACCAAACGCACCAAAAGTTACAAAATGTAATTTTTGATACTTTTTTGTTAGTTTTTGAGCCTCCAAACGAGCCTAATTCCGAATTATCGTTGAGCCTTTCTTTTTCTTAATTTCTTTCATACGACGGCTCAAATGTCTTCGTGATGTAAATTAAACTATTTAGTTAAATTTCGTAAAATGGAATCCGAAAAAAAACCACCAATGGATAATTAAGCTCAACAATTTTGACCAAGTAAGAGTGAGGTCGGGAACAACTAAAGTAATATTTGGTGCAATTAAACCAAAAATATTAGTGTGAACAAAAATTGTTAAGTGCCTTAAAAAACGTAGTAACAAAGATTCATAGAGACTTGCCAAACCTTTTAAGCAACATACTCTATTAATGCATGTATAGTATAATTATGGGCGGATCTAAGATTTTTATTAAGGAGGTATCGGATACCGAGTACTTAAGAAGAGGATTAAGAGTTACGTCGGAATTAAGAGTAAGAAAAAAGTAATATTAATTTTACAGAGAAAGAAAATTATTTTTATAAATTAAACCAATGAATATAGTTTTTACAATTATTTAATTGATCCTTTTAACAGTACCTAGGATTTACTGGAAATGTCTTTCATTACAAAATATATATATATATATAATTATTATTAAGTTTTATTGTGTATGAAATTTGTTATGTTATATGTTCAAATTGATGATATTATATACAAAAAAAAATTATATAGTATAGTGGGATAATACACTTCATTATACAAAAAATACTTAATTTCTTGTAAATTTTTATGTTAAAAAAATTTTACATAACCTTAATTTTTTAATAAGACTAAAATACTTGAATTTTGAATTAATTTAATTTTTTTAATAAAATTAAAATGGTAAGAGCATTTTAGTTGTTCTATGTCAAAAATTAAGAAGATCACTTACCGCCTGCCTCTTCTTGGCTCCGCCATTCACTCCAATCATGCAATGACACTTAGTTTTGTACAAAAGAAACAATCTAAAATGTCTACATTGCATGAATCATGAGAGTCATCAAACGCCACCTAATTAGAAGAATTTTATCAAGCAACATATACATATATATATATAAATATATATATATATATATAACGGAAGATAATTGCTTGGCTTTTCTTACTTTTTGAATGATTTGGGATAGAGTTGGTAATTATGTAACAATTCTATGAATGATTACCAGACGTTACATAATCAATGTTAGGATTTATCGATGATCATATATCATACGTGTAAAACTTTTGCCATTGTTTAAAGCATAATGCATGTCAATTTGTGCTTTATATATATATATATATATATAATATATGATTGGTTAGTGTTTGGTGAAAACAACAATAGCAGTTTGTTGCTTAATTACACTATACTGCAAAAAAGAATAAATAAATAATAATGATAAGAAGCAGCACGAAGCTCTCTTAATGCTATTCGTACGTGTAAATTTTTAATTATCGAAGGTAAAATTTATATTATAATTTGACCCTTCTTAAAATTTTAAAAAATAATTAATTTTATCAGAAAACACCACCACTAACACATATTTTTGGGTTGAAAAAAAAATAAACTATGAATCAACCTCTCTAAAATTTAATTATTTTTTTAATTATTATAAATAATTCAAAATTTAAAAGTTCATCTACGCACATCTATTAATTTATTTTTTATTCATTATTTATAATTTATAATATTAATTATAATTTTTTTCTAAACCTAAATTCAACCCAAAAAAAAGAAAATAAATTAGAACCAAAGATCCTACTTTTAACCCTAACAAGAAAGACGACTTACTATATTATTTTGGTCATCAATCAAATCCTATATATTGAGACCTGGGATCCGTCTTTATCTTCAACTTCAGCTTCTTACTTTAAATTTTAACCTTCTTTTTAAAGGATAAGAACATATGTTCCAACATGATATTCATTATGTTTTTCTTAGCATATTAATTTCATGGAGAATATTCTTTTTATCAGAAAGTAAGATTATAGATTAAAAAAAAAAAAAAAAAAAGAGGGAAGAAAAAAAACTTGTAGTGAGTTATTTACTGTAAACTGATAAGCCCAAATCCATGCCACATCATTAATTGTTCTATTTTATGATAAAAATTTCTTATATATCACTCATCTTAATTTCTCTTGGTCATAATTTCAAATGATGTAACTGTTTTCCTCCATAGTTGATTCAATCAAGTTGATTCTTATCACCCCCAGGGCGTAGCTCAGCTGGCAATCGGGACGGCAGATTTGCTCCAAAGGCACGGTTCGAGACCAGGCTCTGCATCGTGTGGGGGTTTTCTTGCCCTGAAATATGGGTGAGGGCCCCTGGTGCAACTTGGCACTGGGCCTCCCGTCTACGAGGCTGGCTGGGTCCATCCTGATTTACCTCCTACACGAGGCTCGTGGGGCCGGGCGGTGTGGGCCGGTTGGGGTGTCCGGATATACACCTTTTTGCTCCAAGTTGATTCTTATCTCTCTCTCTCTCTCTCTCTCTCTCTCTCTCTCTCTCTCTCTCTCTCTCAGATACATTCTCGAGGCTCTTTAGTGGACAGATTCCGACCGCTGGGTATTTACCTCTGCTTTATTCCACACCCTGATCCTTGCAACAAAAATATATCAAGTACAAAAAATAAATAAAATTCACATGTCAACATTATCTCATGACAAGAACATTGTACTAGACATAAATCGTTACAAAATTATATTCAAATTTCATAGAATTTCAAAGATGGCCTTTAATAAAACTTAATTTAAAAGATGAAAGTTCGACCCAAAAAGTAGTAAATTACAAGCAACTCTCTTGAGTATAGATAAATTTCAAACCGTTCCAATACTACAATGACACCCTTAACTTTACAAGTGTTATTAACTCAAGTTGAAGTATGAATTTTCATCAAGATATTTACATAATGGACCTTGTTTACCTTTTGATAAACATATAAAAAGTTTAAGAATTGTCACACCCCTAATCTCATAATCCAGAACGGATGGCATGAGAATATAGGAACTGATTAAAATTGATAAAAATCTAGCTCAGATTAAGTCAATATCATAAATATCAATTAAATTATTCACAAATGTCCCTCATTCTCATATAAAAAGAATTTTAACGAATACCACTAATAATTGAACTATGATATAAACCAGTCAATATCATCTCAAGGACAGCGTCCAAAGTACGTACGGTCTGAATATATATTATGATCATGTTCGTATCTCTCAAAAATATGAATTATGAATGTAAACATCAAACCCACACTCAGAATCAAACAATCTATAATATTAATAATTTAGCTTTCAATTAAGAAAAATTAGTACAACTATTATTATCCATTGTTAAAACCGGACTTACGATGTTCAAACCTAAGCTGCTTACGTATCTCACTTCAGGAATCAAGTCACCGTAATTCCTAATTTATATCTCTTATTTCATAACCAAACACATGATCAACCAGATAAGCTATACATCTTATCAATCAATGTCACAGACACATTATATCAACATCTCGATATGAAAACATATAAATGCAATCTCATGCAATGGGATATAATGGAAGGCAATATTGATGCATACTCTAGTCTCCATCTACCCACAATCTTATCTTGGGACGGGTGACGCTTAGCAAAGGATACAGAGTCACCAACCGCACTGTTTACGCTTATGGCGAACGTATATCTCAATATATATATTGAGTAAAAAACTATGTTACACCTTCATCGGTGTCATCGGTGTAAGACTTAGGAGAACTATGTTACACCCCCTGACCCTTCTACTGGGGAACTGTGTTATACCCCTAGTCAAACATCTACTTAGTTCAAATAGGGTCTGGTTGCAATTCGAAAAAAATCTCATGATTAAATCTCATAATTAACGTCCCAACTTCAAATGACTAAACTCTAGTCATATATATTAATTAGGAATCATATGGCATTTTCAAAATCTCATTTCATCATTTTCTCAAAATCATAGATCCTGTCTATATATACAATCGGTGCCTCAACAAGTCAAAACATTAATATGGCACTCTTAGCCAATCAATAATAACAATATCAAACTAAATGATACAACTCTAGCCCCATGCACATGATATGCTCAATCATGTAAACGAATAGTGTCTCAATATAGACATACATTTTATTAGACTTGATGATGATTGGGAATTCACTTAATATTTAAAAATCAATTATGAATGGGGTTGGGGCACAAAATAAGAGTTTTGAAATTTTAAATTTAATATTTTTGGACATTCTGTCGAGTGCCATCAGACGCCAGGTTTGCCGTCCGAACGCCAGCACCAAACGACAGCATCTGGCCTTGCTACCAAACATTAACCAGATGCCAGGGTTGCCATCCAGACTCTAGTGCCCAAAACTCAATTTCTAGGTTCGTCAAAAACAACCACAAATCACTCATCCAAGCCACAAACTCAACAATCAATCATATATAAACGTTCAAACATCTTAATAACATGTTTCTATCACATTTGATTCAACAATAACTCAATATATATGCAAAATCTCAACGTGTAAATGCATATATATACACGCATTCATATATACATATATGTATATGCAAATCTTCCAAATCTCAACAATAATAATAAATAATCTATCAAAATTTTCCTAACAATATCTTGAACACAAATATAAGTCCCATCTACCTCGAATTCGAAGGAAAAGAAGAAATGGGAAGGTTTCGATTTTGGCTTCCGAACTTTCGGTGTCGATTTCTCTCACCTCAAGCAAAACGATGAAAAACGAACACTACCATGAGATTCACGGCGTTAAATATTACCTAGATCCGCTAATCTTTCTCCTCGGAACATACTTTCTCTCTCTTCTCTCTTTCTCTCCATCTGCTCTCTTCTAGAAGCTGCCCCAACTAAGGGAGAAGAAAGAATAAAGAAAAAAAAAAAAGAAAGAAAGAAAAGAGAAAAGGATGGCTGAGCCCTTAGCCTAGTTGTCCAACCCAAAATCATTTTGGGCCACACTTGGCCTAGAAAAAATAAAATAAACCCAACTAAACAGACCCAATCTTGGTCTAGCTATTTTATTGGCCCAAAACGATACATAAACAGTCAAAAATAAATATCAGGTATTACAAGATTGTTTGGAAATGTTTTTTTAATTTGATAATGTTTAAATTGTAGATCTTATGAGTTATTGGAAATAGGTTATTAATTCCATTTTGAGCAATTTAAATGTTTAAAATGGTAAATAAATTATGTATTATATAAATTTTTTGAATTTATCACTATTTTTATTTAAATATGCAACAAGACATTAGTAGTTAGGACACAGTATTAATAACATTTGTAGAGTAAAGAGTATTACGTAATATTCAAATAATATGGAATCTACTTATATGTAACTAAATATTTAGAGGAGGCCTTTGTAACTTACTATAATAATAACAATAATAATTTGCAAATACAATAATTTGCAAATAAAGCATTGCTGTATAGAATTTGCTTTGGTAAAAAAAAAAAAAAAGCATCGACCTACAATGTAGATTTTGGTAAAGAAAGATATGGTAACCTAATATTAATGCAGGCCAAGTGATTTAAGACTTAGCACCATTTGGTTTGCTAAAAGTCAACAAAAATTTTCAAAAACCTCTGAAAACCTCTAAAATTCTCTAACATATTTTGGTCATCTTGTACTTTGTGAAATCTCTATAAATTTCTATATATATTTACATATCCTAACAAATTTTTATAAACCTTGATACTTTTTTACAAATTCCAATAACTTTTTTACAAATCCCAATAACTTTTTAATAAATTTCAACGAATGTGACATAAATCCGTGAGAATAGACCGGAAAAATCGTTCCCACGGTTTCTCTCTTCAATTTTTTCACATAGAAATTAAAAAGTTCAACAACTCTCAAAAAATTTCTGACATAAATACATGGAAACGAACACAAAAAACCGTTCCTACGGTTTTTCTCTCCAACTTTTTACCGCAAAAATTTAAAAGTTCAAAAACTTTCAAACAAATTATGACATAAATTCGTAGGAATCGACCAAAAAAATTGTTCCTACAATTTATCTATCTAATTTTTTACCACAAAAGTCTAAAAGTTACACTTTTCATTTCCAAAAAATATGATTTGGGTTAAAAACACTAAATATCAAAAGTTATTCAAAATTATTTTTTTTATTTTTTCTTATTTTTTATCACTCCAAACGCAACCTTAATGAATAAAAATGAGTGTAGAGTTTGTATCTTATATATATACATGTAATATATATGCAAGTTAGGTCACCTTATTTAATTCTTGCATTCACACATGGCTTGGATTAATTAGTGGTTGACTTGATGGTAAGACACCTCAAACAGCTTTTGAGATATTTTGATAACAATATTTCTTCAAACTTTTTTTTTTTTTTTTTTTTACAAGTGAAACATCCCCACAACCCTCCATAAAGGGCACTTCACAACCCCAACCCCAGCAGTCCTGCCTATAGTAGGTTTCGAACTCCCATCTCCTAAATGAAGAGATGGTACATAAGCCACTAGGCCAAGAGGCATTTCTCTTTCCTTCTTTCTTTCTTTTTTTGGTTGGAATTCATCAATAAATGAAGAAAAATTAATATTATGTTTAAAATATTTTAAATAAATGTAGTTATTTTTTTATTTTATTTCATTTTTTATTTTTCTAATATATTTACTTGGTCTATCTTTTTCCAAGTTGTTGGGCGCGAAGTACATAATAATATAAATGATGGCTGTAAATATATCTTGTTACTTTGGCGAACTATCATATTGCTTGATTAGGTCTGTCTAATAATATTTATGTTTTTTTTAATGTTTGACTATTTTCATTTTTAGTTGTTATTTTTCTTTAGAATATAACAAAATTAGCAATAATTCGTGTCTATAGCATTTTGAATAAAATTAGTGTTGGGTTTCTTATATAGTTGAAACTTTAGAAAAAAAATTCAAATCAAAAAATTATAATAATCCATGAGTTTTAATTTTTATTTTTCAAAACTGTAGACCCTAATAGTTACTAGATTTATTTTGATCTTTCTCTCCAATTAATTTTTGATAAGTAGTATAAAAGAAAACATAAATTATGATATTTTAATTTAGAAGGTTCAACTTCTTAGAAACTATAATTAGGTGGTATTTAAGTTGGAAGTTTTGAATTGTATATTATCTCTACCCTTGAAATATGGAAAGATTTAAAATAATCAAGCCGTTTTGTGGGATAGATAATAGTGGAATCCACTAAAATAAGAAATTGGACAGGAAGTTAAAAATATAAAAATGATCTCAATCATTAAATGAAAGAAAAAATAATTCTTGACCGTTAAATTGTAGTTTGTGAGATGGACATTTGTAACGACCCGCATTCACATAATACAATATTGTCCGCTTTAGACTTGGTAAGCTGCTTCCCAGGAGGTCACCCATCCTGGTACTGCCCCCACTAGAACACGCTTAACCCTGAAATTCTCATTGAATCCAGTGCCCTCACGGTTTTAAAACGCGTTGTTCTATATTGATATTGAATATTACATATATGTCACTTCCTTTCACGACCCAAGCGATGTGGAATGGAAGGCATTGCTTCTCTATTTCACCTCCTGCTTCACTCTCTCACAGGTAGAATCTCTCACATGTAGGTCCCTCGCAGTCCCTCACACGAAAAATACACTCACTTGCTAGTTCGGCTACACCCGAAGGCTAGTATAAAACTATTGTGGCATACGGTAATGGACCTAAAATGATACTTGAAAATTCCAGGCAATACAAGAGAAAGGTTGTAAGAGCCCGTTTGGCAACTCAATAAATAATATTTAAAATTTTTTAATAAATTTTAGTAAATCAAATGCACCCATAGATAGTTTGCCGAGTTCGAATGAATTGAAATTTGAATTGGCTTATCTCGTTTTCATTCCTATTTACAAGAGACTCGGATGGAAAAACTCAATTATTTATTTTTTATTCTGTTTATGACACGACAAACTAATAAGGCTGAGCAAGAATTGGTGTACTTACCCTACCAAAAAACAAAAAAAAAAATGACAACTATATATTTAAGGTGTATTTGACGCATTAATAAATATTAAAAAATTTAAAAAATTTTTAAAAATCTTAAAATTTTATTTATTTTTTATCTTACTATACGAATTATAAACTCACAAGTTATATTTACCCTTTCAAAAAAAAATGGTTAACCATATATTTAGAGTAGGCTTAATGCATTGAAAAATATTAAAAAAATTTTTTTTAAAATCTCTAAAAGTTATTTATTTTTTTATTTTAGTGCACAAATTATAAACTCACAAATTATCTTACTTTTTGTTATTTCAAACACCCCTTTATTTAAACAGATTTAGTCCATTCTATTAATTTGGCTTGCTCAGATTGAGAGCAATGAAGAAGTGTTTAGTCGACAAAAAATAGAGCAAAAAGTATAATAAAAGTAGAAAGATGTGACATAAAGGTGAAATGTGAAAATTTTTTATTGAAAAAAGTACAAAAAGTAGTTAAAGTTGATGAATTTTGATGATTTTAGATGATGCCAAACAAGCCTCAAAATTTTAATTTTCAATTGTCAGCTACGTATTAAAAAGAATCGTAACCGAGCCGACCAAATTAATGGACTACATAAGACTCTATATTAGCAAAATATAAATATATTATAAGCGGACTGGTTATATTATGGGCAGTCCTGGACCCGGGAGTGCATCCCGACGTCCGGTCTAGCTTCGTGCGGATCTCATCCCTGACAGGGACGGGTCCTTTTTGCAGGGTCGAGAGGTCTAAGGTATTAGATCATCTCTATCCTGTAAATACGTGCTCCTTACGTGTCAATCGTAATTGACTCGTAGGAAGTGCGATGGGCTCGGAACAGGTCTGGTTTAAAAGATCCCGTCTCCGGAGTTTCGGCTAAGGAGATCGTAACGTAGTTAGATCTTCCTCGTCGTGATGCATTTGGAACTATCCCGGTTCCAAATGGACTGTCTTTGTAGTAATGGGACCGGTGTGGACCACCGGTCCTTGCCCCCTTTTACTTATACAAAAAAAAATTCAAACCGAAATATTTCGATAACTAAATTAAATAGCTAGTCACTCTTATTCAATCGATTCAATTTTATTTTATAAAAATTAACTAAATTATTTTTATTCGATTTAATTATATTTTATAAAAATTAAAATTACCTTGATAATTAAAATCTTGTTGAGGGTCTGTTTCGTTGGTAAAAAATTGATCAAAAAATATAATAAAAGTAAAAAAATGTAACACAAGGGTAATATGTGAATAAATTTGATTAAAAAAATAAAAAAATTAATTAAAATTAATAAATTTTGATAAATTTTAGTATCCTAAACGAGAGTGAGTTGTAATCACTACTAATAGAACCCATTTCATTTATCGGAAATCGTCTAGCATGAGTTCCAACAGCACGTGCTCGTTCCATCGCCATCGGGCTCCCAAACTTTCATGATGCGAGCGTGCACTGAGCAATAATTTTGATTCTCAAATGGTGACCATTAAACTAAAAATCACGGCCGTTCACGATACCCATAAAATAGTACTCGCTCTCTACGGCTCAGATGATGCCTAGTAAGGTACTAATATATATTTATTTATACCACCGCCGGGTGACTCGCGAGCCATCCTGCCCCTCGCGGTGTGTAGTGATAAAGTACGCTGAGGATTCTAGGGTGCGCCGTGGGCTTGGTCAAATTACCTTAACTAAAAGAGTTGAAAAAGACCGAAGACCCTGTTAAATCCGCCCCTCCATTTCGACTTTTGGTGGCGTAACGGATTGAAACGGACTGGTCAACCGTCGGAGCGTGATTGGATGGCTACGAACAGGCTTTCTAGTATCGAGTAGGTCGGTCGTGTTTAATTTAAATTAACCCGCACATGTTTGGTTTTAGAGGATGTTTGATTGATAAAAAATTAATCAAAAATGTAGTAAAAATAAAAAAATATGACATAAAAGTGATATGTAAAAGATTTTAATTAAAAAAATATAAAAATTAATTAAAATTAGTGACTTTTAGTACCACTAAATAAGATCTTACTGTTTTCTTATTTATTTATTTATTTTTTTAAGCATCGCTAACGTGATGGTACATGCCTTCTCTTGCACATTCGGGTCCAGCTTACTTGTAATTACGGACGTGGCCTATTGTTTATTTTTGAGGCTGTTTGGAAGAAAAAAAAAATTACAAAAAAATATAATAAAAATAAAAAGATATGATATAAATGTGATATGCGTTAAAATTTTATTAGAAAAAAAGTATAAAAAAATAGTTAAAATTTGATAATTTTTTATAAGTTTTGATCGACTAAACGGGACCTTTGTTCTAATAATATTTGGCTAGGAGAAGGGAACAGTTATTCGGTTAGTGAGGTTTGCTACGCATGGGTTTCCACGCGAGATTGGGTTTGTTTGGAGTAAAAAAAAATGAGATAAATTGAGATAAATTGTGGTTTGGGAAGAGTTCGTAATGCGTGCAGTGAGAGAAAAAAGTTGATGTGATATAAAGTTAACAGAGATTTATAGAGATTTTCAGAGATTTTCAGCAAATTATAGCATGCCAAACAAGCCCATTGTTTTCGAATTTCTGCTATTTGATTAGCTCATAATTTATGTTTGTTTCTGCTTAAGTTTACTTAGTTGTTTTTTTTCAATTATTTATAATTAGTTATTTAAAGTCAACAGTTGTTTAATGCAATTCGGGAAGAAACCTTCAAAATCTCAATTCATTTGTCTTGGAGTGATCATTCCAAACACTTTGGAAGTGATCTCCGAAATATTTCAAAAATTTGCTTATGTTTTACTTACACCACATGAACTCTACATATATATATATATATATATATATATATTTAGGAGCCAATTTTTATTTTAAATTTTTTGAGTTTGGCAAAAAAAAAAAATATTTGACTTGTAGCTTTAACGATCTCAAATTAAATTAAATTTGTAAGTCGTTCGAATTCAAAGTTTAAAAATGCTCAACTCAAAGGTTCGTGATCTAGATTTATAAATTAATACATATATTCTTTATAATTTTTATTAATTTATTATATTTAGATTAAACATACGCTATTTTAGTTTAGTCTAATTACTCGTAAGTTGATTTTGAACACAAATTTTTATTTATTGAGCAGAGTTTGAGTCAGTACAAAAACTTGAGTCAAGTTGCAAATAAATTAAAACTAGATACTCGAATTCACTCTATATCTTTTAAAAATAAAAACTACTTAAATTAGTTAATAAAATATATTAAAAATAATTCAACAAAATATATTCCATATTAACTTAATTAATTAAATTAATTATTATTTAATTAATTAAATTAATTATTATTTAATTAATTAAATTAATTATTAGTTAAATTATATTATTTATTGAAAATAGTTTTAGTTTAATAAAATATTTGAATAAAATAATTCATTTTAATATGATGTAAGAAAAATAAATGAAGTGTTAAAATTGACAAGATGTTTGTAACAGAAAAAAATAGAGTGGTAACACTTTTTTGTTTATATTTTTTTGTTTAAATTTTTATTTTTTTAGAATAAAAAATAAAAATAAGTTTAATAAATATATGTTTGTTGTAAGTTTTAAAAAATCTATAAACATAAATAGAAATACAGTAAACTTAAATGTTACTAAATAGGGGCTAAATTTTATGCAATGAGGCCTATGAGTTTGAAAATATTTACAAAAATAGGCCTCATTGTATTAAATTTTGAATTTTGCTAGTCATGATTTACAAAATTTTTTTCCGCCAGTTATATATAATATATATTTTTGAATAAAATATATTTTTTATTTTTATGAAATAATAGTTTGAAAAAATATTTTTCAAATGGATCAAATCCAAGTATATAGATTGGGACTGTATCTTTCAAATCAGATCTGATTAATTTTGAATTTAAATCAAATCTATTATTATTGGATTTGGATCAGAACTGAATTTGACGGATTTGATCCAGACTCGATTGATTGATATGTATATCTTATGTAGATTGACGAAGAAAAGGAAAAAATGAGGCATTAAGAATGTCTACAAAGACAATGGTATGTAAAACTATTATATAGTGACGAAAGACAAATGCAAACCCTAGTGTGTGTTTGGGAGCTTCTAACTACTCAGTATTTTGGTTTTTTTTTTCTTAAATGATTAAATTTACCTTTTTATATTTTAAATATTTTTTAAACTATGAAAAATAAAAATATTAAATTAATAAAAAAGTAAAAAATTAACTTTTTTTTTTTTTTTTTTTACTTCCCAAACTAACGCTAGAGATACGGTGATCACGATCCTTTAGTGCTTATTAGGTCAATCATTTGAAAAGTTTGATTATTTGGTAAAATACAGTGCGCTCGAAGACTGTTAAATGTTTGACCAATGACCTACTTCATACAATCAAATCATGTGCGAAAGATTCCTCATCCTGTAGAAGTAGACATTTATTGCACCCAAAAAAAGAAAAAAAAAGAATAAAAGACAGATCTTTGCTGCTAAAGCAGCTTTTTATCGGCAAGTTAAGAATTCGGGGGTCTAGAACAAAGTGTTTCCTCAGATTAGTTTTAATTAGAAAACTATTGTTAAATGCCTTAATACTCTTAAACAACTAGTAGCTAATCTTAAGGCAAGAATCCAAAAACTTCATCAACAATTAGTTCAATAAGCTACTTTTAGAGTAGATTTCTTTGAGACCTCTTATTGTGTGTCTTTAAAGGAGCAAGAGCAAAAAAAAAAAAATTATAAAATTATAAAATCAATTACATACACTTGAAAAGAAACTCCGCCAAGAAAAGTCTCAACAATCTCCATTTTTTTCTCGAGCACCACTTGATCCAAGTTATTAAACCTACAACTTTGCCCATCCATGATCCATTTATCTATCATAAATCAGTCTCTGTTGTATCTCCATTGCCACCAGTCAAGCTCTTGACCACATTTTTTGCCAGGAAATAGCCCATTTCAACCATAATTTCCTCTTCATTTCCCAAAACCTCCTTGTACAAGAAAGAAAAGCCACCCTTAAAGGCTGTTTCTTCCGTTTCCTAACCTAAAAAGCCAGATCCAGTTATTGGGGCTTTAGAGGTATTTAAATCCTATTCCATTCGACCTTAAGGTTACGTTTGTTTTGAGGGATTGAATGATGGGATATAAGTAATACCATGGATAATATATGAAATTGAATATAACATGAGATTAATTTTTTTTGTGTGATTATTTTTTTGGTGTTTGGTTGGTGGGATATAAAGTGGGATAAAAAATATGATTTGACATGAGATGTAACAAGAAATAATTTTAGACTTTTAGATTTTGGCAGAAAATAAATCTAGAAGTGGGATATAAGTAATACCATATCTCTCATGATATTCCTTATCTCCTAGTTTTGGGGATATGAAATTCAATCCGAAGTTGTAATACTGCAAACCAAACAAAGGATTAAAATCAACTTGGTCAAAAATGGTAGACTGCTTATCTAATTCCCCATTATCTCGCAAACAAACATTGCCTAAAAGCTTTATTTTAACCCCCCGTGGAAAATCATCCATGCATCAACCTTGCTAAGTTTAAAGATCTAGATGATCTTCTTACCTTCTCTAGTTTTTCCTCCTCATCCAAAAATTCTGAACTAGATATATATTCTCACCCATTATTTCCATGGTTAATCCGGAGGAATCTACAACTACTACTGATGAAATTATGGATGACCTAGAAATTGACACTTCATTTCCTTCAAAATCTTTAAGATGTAATCTTGAATCCAAACTGAAAAAGAACATCTTGGCTTGATTTTTTTCCATCGTCCTTCAAAGATTGATTTCAAGATTTAGGTCAACTCAGAGAATGAATTGCTCTTAGTGAATACAGATGGCTTCAAATTCAACAGTTACTTAATCTAGACCAATTTCTTTTCTACTTGTATGGTGAATCCTTCGAAGCTCCTGATAATAATATGACTCAAAGCTAGGACATAATTTTTGCAGATGAAGTCATGTTCTTTTTTGATAGGCAAGATTTGGAAAGGTACTACAATAACAAGTATAAAAGGTTTTACACTTTAAAAGGCATGGATCATGCAAATCTTAAACAAGTGTTTCTCAATTCTTTACTAGATCCACTTTGAGATAAAAGCTGTTAAAGTAATGCAACATTGGCATCTAGAGATTAAAAGATGCTTCCTTGGGTATACCATTCCAGGTTTCATTACAAGCTCTAGATCGCATGTGCAATCAAAATAAGTTTCGCCAGACTCTGTATAAAATAGAGAAAAATATTTGAATTCAAAATAAAATGTTGTGGAGATGATAATTGCGTTTGCCCTTCAAAGGAGTTCAATCATTTCTAGAGGAAAATATTTTGTCACTATAGTAAACATCAGTTTAAGAAGAAAACTTCTTAATTCACATTGAAATTTTTCAAAAAGAATGAATTTTCGTGGCAAATTTTTTGACAAATGTTTTGTTTGTGGAGAGAAAGTCCATTTTGTAAAACAATGTAAATTTGTTTTAAAAAAAACACACACAAAAAAAAAAAAAAAAAAAAAAAAGCAAAAGGCAAAGCTCATAGCTTAATAATCCAAAGATACACTCCCTGAACAAGTGATTTGGAGTCATCATTCTCTTTGGATGATAATAGTTCTCGAAAAACAATATACAATTTCCTAGGGTCTCTTGGACAAAATTATTGATTTTCAATTTTTGTGTTCAATTTTTTATTTTTAATTTTTCGTTTCATGGTGTAAAAAAAAAAACACTAAAAAATACATTTAATAATAAAAGTTATTAGTTAGTAGTTATAGTATCAAGAGAGTGATCAACAACAATGAATTTCAACTGACGGTATGGATAGAGATAGATGGCTACTAATAGTGGTTGGAGAAGAGTGGCTGCTAGTGGCTAAAGTGGTGGCCCGATTGGTGATGATTAGAGGACGATAACGATAGTCGAAGGTAGATAGTAGCTAATAATTGTGGCGACCAGTGATAGTTGGCAGTGGCTGAGCAGCGATGAACAATAGGTAGTTGTGAACAATGATTGTGACTTGTGGTAACGATAGTTGTGTAGAAAATAAAAATTAAAAAAAAAACATATTTTTCATGTTTCCATCATTTTTAAAAAATTTAAAAATAGTTTTTATTTTTTTAAAAATTAAAAATAAATTTATTAAACGAGTTTTTATATTTAATTTTTAAAAAAATTAAAAATTAAAAAATTTGTCAAACGAGCACTTGTCATTTGTTCTAGTGAGAATATTCCTTGGATAATTCACCATGAAAGGAGTTAATTTTTTTTAATTTCTACGCGATTTTTTATTTTTAATTATTAACTTTGTAATTTTTTAATAAATATAAGCAACATGTCTAAAAGTTATTAAATAAAAAAATAAAATTTTCATGAAAAATTATATAAGATTAAAATAAGACTTCAAACCTCCACTTATTAACTTATTTGTTTATTTATAAAATAACTAAATTTATTAACTTACATTTTAATTTTTTTTTAAACATTCAACAGTAAAAATGTTAAATTAATAAAAATTAAAAAATTAACTATCAAAAAATTAATTTTTTTTCCTACCATAATACCAAAAAAAATAAATAAATAAATAATAAGTAGTTAAAAAAAACTACTTTTTTACTTCCAAACCAAGCGTAAGAAAGTCCGAGCCATCTCGCCAGACCCGCCCTTATAGTGATCAACTGTAATTAAAGTATTGAGCAGTTCTTTTTAAATGGCTAGGCTAACCGTGGGTGTTAGAGAGGGAAATGGAGGTGGGGAGACTTTGGACTTTCTAGAGAGAGAGAGAGAGAGAGAGAGAGACTTTAAGAGAGAGAAACCGTGTGGTAAAGTGAAGGATCCGATGATAATCCATGGAGGCCTGAGAGAAGGTGAGACGGCGCTTTCGCTTCTCTGATCTTTCTCCTTCCGAAACGTGTTCATTGTTCTTGGATCTCTTTTCCCTCGTTCTCAATTTAGCCCTACGACTCTAATTTGATGTTTCTTTTGTGTTTTGAATCTCCACGGAGCTTCTGACTATATTTTTAGCTTATGTCTCTGATTGTTAGATTTCTAGGTTTTTCCTCTTGGTTTTCAGCTTCAGCTCACTCAGAAATGTGTGTAAAAGTTTCATCTTTTGGGGGTTCTTGGATTTGTTTCTCTGTGGAGAACATTTCACCGATTGTTTACCAAAAGTGGTGAATAAAAACTTGAATTTAGTTCATTTTTGTTGATTTTTCCTGTGATTATAGCGGGAAAATTTTTGCCAATTGGAGGCTTTTGAGCTGCGTGGTTCTCTTTGAACGCTTTATTTCGTAATTGTGAAATTCATCGACTTTTTGAGTTGTTTTATGATCTGGCTATTGCTTTTGTATTCTCGTTAGAAGTTTCTGTATTTGAGTCTCTTACACTAAATGCTTCTTATTTATAGACTAATTTTGAAATTAATGGACTTTCGGGTTGTTTATTTGGTTAGGTTTGTTTCGAATTCTGCTTATATTAAACCTCAGTTGGGCGTCCCCAATTTTTATATATTTCTTTTCAAATCATAACCCATTCTTTTTCCTTCTTTCTTCACTCCTTGTCTGTTGTGTTTATGTGTGTGGGTGTTCATGGCTCTAGGAAAAACTTATTTTGTTAGTGTTTTGGGGGAATTTTTACCTTTGAGCTATTATTCCTTTGATTGTCTTATTCTTTTGTTGCCATTTAAATTTATTCATTTATTTTAATTAGTTTTCGGCGAAGAGAAGGTATGTTTGAGATTAGCACCATTGCAGAAGTGAGATTTTAGCAGGGTAGATACTAGTATGGTATTCTAGGCTTGCTTTTTAGTCCATGTGAGGTTTTGCTTTTATAGGAATCTTCTTTTCTTGTTTTGTGCTTTTTCCTCATCCTTTCTTTGTCATTAAGTTTTGTAGAAAATATTTTGAACTTAACCATTTATTGTTATCCAGTGATCTATGGGAGCGAAGATTGTTGATATACTTGGTCACCATGTGCGAAGGTTGTTGATATTTGGTCACCATTTTGCTTCAAGTGTAAACTGTGGGATATAATTTATGCAATCATATTGGCAAAAGTTGTCTATAGACAATCTGGTGTTTGAGGGGGTATAGTAAATGTCATTCCGCAGCATAGTTCGTGATGTAAGGGATGGCTTTGGGAGCTTATCAAGGCGGAGTTTTGAGGTGAGGCTGCCTGGGCATCACAGGGGAAAATCTCATGGCGCAGTCCATGAGTTGCATGACCTGCCTCTGGTCATCCAGAGTAGCTGTTGGGCTAACCTCCCACCAGAGCTTCTTCGTGATGTGATTAAGAGATTGGAGGCAAGTGAGAGTACATGGCCTGCTCGCAAACATGTTGTTGCATGTGCTTCTGTATGCAGGTCATGGAGGGAAATGTGCAAAGAAATTGTCCAGAGCCCTGAGTTCTCAGGGAAGATCACCTTTCCGGTCTCCCTGAAGCAGGTGGGTTTTATGTTCTCGTGTGGCCTTTTATAATTGCCTATACTCATTTTTTTCACCCACATTATAATGAGTCATTCTTATGAGAATTTTCATTAGTACAAATACATAATTTATGAAAATGAATTAATTATTTGTTGATTCTATATGGAGCTTAACATTTATGACTTGTTTTTTTTCACAGCCAGGACCTCGAGATGGAACCATTCAGTGCTTCATTAAGAGAGACAAAGCTAATTTAACTTACCACCTTTTCCTTTGCCTTAGCCCTGGTAAGTAAGGGTTTCTTATAACCGTTTTCTGGAACAGTAGTTTAGCCCTGGTAAGTAAGGGTTTCTTATAACCATTTTCTGGAACAGTAGTTTGCTTCTTTTGACCTGTCCTGAAGTGATCAATAGTTATTTTAAATTGAGTGTAATATGCCTTCCTCTGTGTTTTCGTTATTTAAAATTGAACTTTGAGTTGGGACAAAAGTGCAGCTGTGGGGCATAATTTGCTGAAGGATGTCATGTTTTTTACTTAAATGAAGCTTGAATGCCGCGGAAATAAATGGGCTTAGAAATGAAATACCAACAGTAAAAGGGTCACCAGGTTGGCAATGAGACCGCCATGAAACAGTGGTCCATGTCGGCATCTTCCCTTATTTAAATATGTTATACCGGTCTTGGAGTATTAGTAAAAACCTTTTCTTTTGGACTGTTACCAAGTTACTCAGTTTTATCTGCATCTCTAAATCACATTGCTTCTAAATTTGTCTAGCACCTTGATTCACATTTTGGAACCTGCCTAGTTTTCTCTGCAAACAAACAATGAATTTGCTCCACCTAAATTGCTGGCTGGGCTTTAGTAAGTGTTCTCTTGGTCTTTTTTATGGATTCCCAAGGGTTGCCTTTTGAACATTGTTGGCTTTCTTTGTTTGTGCTGAAATTTTATGAACTTCTAATTGTGTGCTTGCTAGAACTTCATCTATGACGAGGCAGACTGGCAAGGCAATTGGCTCAGCTGTAACTGTAGCTACTTGTTTGCCCCCGAAACATTTATCTATATTCAGTTTTTCATATCATCTTCAGACAAGTTGAATAAGACAAACAAAGCTCAACGCTTGAATTAACTTAAAACATATGTTGCACTTGGATGGTAATTTGTTAAACTTAAGCTACCATTTGGGTAAGTTGAGTGCCAGGGTCAATCCTGTTATTTTGGACTCAACCATACTGAGCTCGAAGTATCCCTCAATAACATTAAAAAATTTCCCCCTGTTTGCCGTTGTCTACTCCCATTCCAAATGTGCTTTCATGATTCACTGCTTTGGTCTTGCAGCGTTGCTTGTTGAAAATGGGAAATTTCTTCTTTCGGCGAAACGAAATCGGAGGACTACTTGCACAGAGTATGTGATCTCCATGGATGCAGACAACATATCAAGATCAAGCAGCACTTACATAGGAAAACTGAGGTGGGATGCTAAAGTCTTCACAATTTTGGTGAATCCTTTTAATAATGGCTGATTTCAATACAATTTTTAGGCAATGGAAGTAGATGACAGGCAGAATTATAATACTGTCAGATTCTAGGAAACCCATTTGAGTGATCTCAGCTATCCTCCCCTCCCCCTCCTTCCCTTTCTCTCCTTTTCTTCTCTCCCCCCCAAAAAACATAAAAAAGTAAAAAATCTTAAACCTTTCCACTTTTCTTCAAGTGAACAAAATTGGGCATGGGAAATCTCCAAGTTATAGTACTAGTTGGTTGGGCTTCAAAAGTCACTTCCTCTATTAGTAGGTGTTTTGTATTGCTCATTTTATGGTTGATATACATTCAAAGTCTGACATTCTTTCTTAGGCACGAACTTAATTCCATTGTGCATGACTAGTATTTTATTAGTAAATCTTGGGATTGTTTTTGTGTTATATAATCCATGTGAGCGCACAGTTGAAGGTAATTTAAACAAACTTGTGTGCTCTAGATTATTGAATGTGAAAATAAATGGCATCTTCATAGTGTTTGTTAGAAGAGTTGTATGTAATTTGTTAATGCTTGTGTCCTTTTAGATGTGCAGTTTCTCCCCCCCCCCCCCCCCCCCCCGGATAAAACAATTTATAAGAGACATACGAATGACAAATTAGTTTAACCAAGTTTGAATCCCAGAATTCTTAATAAAAATCTTAAATTTGTTATTTTGTATAATAATTTTACATTTGGTTCCTCTACGGCATTCAAATTGATGTATTTGCTTGTAACAGGTCAAATTTCCTTGGCACAAAGTTCATTGTTTATGACACACAGCCACCATACAATAGTGCTCAGCTTTCCCAGCCTGGCAATACAAGCCGTAGGTTCTACTCGAAAAAAGTTTCTCCAAAAGTCCCTTCAGGAAGCTACAGCATTGCCCTGGTCAAGTATGAGCTAAATGTGCTAGGCACTAGGGGTCCACGCAGGATGCAATGCCTCATGCATTCAATCCCTGCTTCAGCCCTCGAGCCAGGTGGCACTGTCCCAGGCCAGCCCGAGCTTCTCACTCGCTCCCTTGAAGACTCATTCAGGAGTATCTCATTTTCAAAATCAATTGATACCTCCACTGAGTTCAGTAGCTCCAGGTTTTCAGACATAGTTGGCACACGTGAGGAAGGAGACGAGGCAAAGGACAGACCTTTGGTTCTTAAAAACAAAGCTCCAAGATGGCATGAGCAGTTGCAGTGTTGGTGCCTTAACTTCCGGGGGAGGGTAACTGTTGCATCTGTCAAGAATTTTCAGCTGATTGCTGCAACACAGCCTGCTGCTGGTGCACCAACACCATCTCAGCCAGCCCAATCTGATCATGACAAGATTATCTTGCAGTTTGGTAAGGTTGGCAAGGATATGTTTACTATGGATTATCGCTATCCTCTAAATGCATTTCAGGCGTTTGCCATCTGTCTGAGCAGCTTTGACACCAAACTAGCATGTGAATAGAAGAAAAAATAGGACAATTAGTTGGTAATGGTTCTCTTTTTCTAGATTTGCATTGGGTGGGGTCTTTGATTGCAGTTAATGTATCACTCAATCTCAGACTTTGATTTCCAGGAACAATATCTTCGCACTGGAAGAGTTTCTTATTTTTTTCACTATTTTTTTTTTCTTCTGCTGCTGCTGTTTTTTTTTTTTTTAATTTTCTTCTCTTTGTTGGGAAGTTAGTTAGTTTGGTGGGGTTGTCCTCTGTTGTAAGTTTAAATGTTGTTCATGTCTTTAATTGAACTTTGAAACTTCAAAAAGGTGTGCAAGTTTTTGGTAGTGGTTTATCTGGCTTTAGTTTGTCTTGTCTAACAAAATACCTATTAACTGAGCATGGTGTGATACTGGATTGGAGTTTTTGTCATGGTCTAGTCGTTCACCCAGAAAAAGGGTGTGCTATTATATTCTGTTGTCTCACAGATCATGAGCTGTTTACCCTGTGCCTGTTCTGTTGGATGGTTCGAGATTTTCTGCACTAGGGAGAAATGGTGCTCACCGGATAATGAGAAAACAGAGAAATGGTCTTACACTATGTTTGGTTATGCCTTTGAACTCAGGAGTGGAAAGTTCAATTTTTTAGTAGAGGGAATTACGCAGTCTTCCACTCCTTGGTATGTTTGTTTGTAAGAATGGAAATTGAAATTATCATATTTCACCTAATTGTGGATTTCCCCATAAAAGACTAGAATTTTCAATTTTGTTTCTTATAGAATTGTGATTAAGGATGGAAATGAATCGAGGTATTCGCGAGGTATTCGAGCTCGGCTCAAGTTTGGTTCATAATTAAAACGAGTTCGAATCGAAATTGATTTATGACTTGTCTAAATTTGAGCTCGAATTTGAAAAAGTTTGGCTCTCAAGTTTGCGAATAAACTCGATAAAATAATATTTATATTTTTTAATAATATTTTTATAATATTTTATTTATTATATTTTAAACCAAAACAATATCGTTTTGATTTAATTCGAATTATTTATGGGCCAAGCTCAAGTCCCAATTGTTTTTTATGGAATCAAGCTCGAGTCTAGAAAAACTCGAATCCAGTTCGAGCTCAGTTCAAAAAAGTCGAGCTGAGCTTGAACAAGTAGAAACTCGGCTCGATTTGATTCGTTTGAACACCTAATTGTGATGCCATTGTCTTTACTAAATTTTACACTCTATGGATGACTTTTTTAATGTTTCTTTGAAGGAAGGGTCAACCAACGTTTTAGTCCTTAATTCTCAAGGAATTTCCTTGTTCAGTTTTACATACCAAACATATGGAAAGACAATTCTCACTCTTCACTCGTTTATGTACCAGCATTAATAGTTGTCCTGAATTTTTGTTTTTGTTCCTGTTACCATTCCTGTTTGGCGTTCCCAATCAAGCCAAACATAGTCGTTGGGTTTGGAATTAGAATGGTGATGTTTGCTACTTCTCTGCTTCTATTTTTTGTGACTAGGAACTTTTGATTGGTTGATGAGAGTGAAGATCAAGATGTAGTAAACCATTTGAGAGCACAGATGTTTTCTGAAAAATAGTTTCACTCGTGTTTAGGAAAATGTCGTTTTTTTTTTTTAAGTAGTTTTTCGAAATAATTTTATATTAAAACAAATAGAACCTAAGGATCTGTATTGTGATATCTGGTCTCTGCTCATCTCTAGAAGTTGGCAAAGATGCTCAGAAAAAGCTTACTCCTTTTAGTGGTGTAGTTTACTGGTTTTGTATCTGCATTTGCAATTTCTATTTATGTTTCCCGGCAATATTTTACTGCAACTTTTGTGATTATTCCTCTCTGGCCTAGCTTGTTTAGCATGTTCATTTCTAACTGTAAGCTATGCAGCTAGTTACCCAAAAGTGGCTTTAACTAGATGTTTTCTTTGCCATATATATTTCTATATATATATATATATAGAGAGAGAGAGAGAGAGAGAGAGAGAGATGCTTCAGCGGTAGTGATCATACATGTTTATGCCACTTGTGAATCTTAATTACATGTAAGTAGACTTAACTGTACCTGCTGCATCATATTAATTGCCACTTTTAGTCGTCCTCGTAACATAATAAATATGAATTTAGCCCTGATAAATTGATTTAGGTTCCGTTTGGAGATAAACAAAATAAAATAAAATTCTACAAATTTCTACAAACACGAATTACGAGAAAGTAAAATTTAAAATCTTCATTCACTACACGAATTACGAGACATTTACTTTTCTAATTTTATTTTATTTTATACACTTTTATACAACTCCAAACACAAATTAAGCCTCAGTTTGGTAAACAAGAAGTTGGCATCTTTTTTTTTTTTTTTAATTTTTTCTCTTGGTCACTTTCTTTACCAAAATTTAATTTAATTTAATTTTTATTTGGTTTTAAGGCATATTATTAGCATTCATTTAAAAAAAACTTGAGAATTGGAAACCCAAGTACAGTCCACTAGGAAGGTTATCAAACTTTTGAGCTCAAAACCAAAATCACGGAATTTTAAGTCATGAACCTGGATTGATAGGACTTAGTGCTTGTTTGGAGTGTCAAAGCAAAAAAAAAAAAAAAAAAAAAAGGTGACAAATTTTGAATTGTTGAGTATTTGATCTGATCTTTTAAAAAATGTGAAAAAGTTAAAAAAAAGTGGAGAAAGTTGGTATAAGTTAGAAAAATTAGTAAAAGTTGAGAAAAGTTTGTAAAAGTTAGAGAAAATTGGAAAATAATAAAATTTTTGATGTGAAAAAGTTAAAAAAAATTGTACAATTGAAGAAAGCTTTGATTAAATTTGACACTGTAGATGCACACTAGTTGTGGGATGAAAGATTGCTTACAGCAATGAATACCCCTCCGGTATCCAGTAAAACTTATTCTAGTTATGGAATGAAAGATTACTCCCGGCAATGAATGCCTCGAGTAAAGCTGATTGTAGAAATTATCTCGAAGGAAGTGCATAAAGGATAGCTCAGTGAAAAGTTTTAGCAGAATCAAAACGAAAAGAAAAAGGTGATTTATTCAAAACATCCTTGCACTTCTCTTAATGTGACAAGCAGGGAAAGGTGGCATTTTGTACAAGAACAAGTTGATGGAGATCACTAACAAGTCATAGCAACATATTTGAACAAGCTTTACACAAAGGCAAATATGTACTTACAATGAAACACACACATACATATATCTATATATATATATATATATATATATATAGAGAGAGAGAGAGAGAGAGAGAGAGAGAGAGGGAAGAATTGGGCACAAATCTGATGTTTTGCTAGCAAACTACTGATCCAATATAGGCAACCATGAAACAAATCCGAAAACCCCAAAACCTACCTACATAATTCACAACTCTATAGCTTGAAGCTGGAAAGTGCATGCCACCAGTTGGGCCATGGGAGGACACTCCATGGCAATGACAGACTTGGAGAAGTGAGCACTGCTAGGCTTCTTAATTAACTGAAATGGCCTTGTTTGGCAGATGGGTTCGTGAACCCACAGTTGACGGTCAAGATCAGAGAAAAGATTGAGACTCTAATCTCGATCATTCATCTCGGATTCACAGAGGCACGCAAGTTTACTCCATTCCACCTACCAAACACACACTGATACTTTTCTTCTTTGCCTTTTGTCACGGGGGCTTGGAGTTGGAGCTTTTCCAATCCCCCTTGTAGGGCAGGAACCTTGGACCAACAGTGACCATCAAACCAACTGATCAGAACGAAGTAATAACCATCGGAAAACTTTGAATGGACCGCATAAGCAACAAGACTCACGCACGTGTTCTTCACAGAACTTGCCGTCGTACGATAATTTAGGTGGTGTTCGGATGGGGAAAAGCAAAAACGAACAAAAGAAAAAACACAAAGTGTGTGTAAAAATGGCAAGTGGAGAATTTTGATTGGAAGAAATTGAAAATTTTGATAAAAATTGGAGTTGTTTTGGTGTTTGTTGGTAAACCAAGCACCCTCTTAACCTGCCCTTGCCATGCTGGAGAAAGCGCTCTACCGGAACATGTAATTTTCATGTGAGTCCCCCCACTTGATTTGTGAAAAGGATAGGAGGAGGAACAATATATATATGTGTGTGTGTGTGTGTGTGTGTTGATGATCTCCATAAAGTTATTTCTTTTAGTTGTTAACATCATTGCTTAGCTCCTTCTTTTTGTTCAAATGAAAATATTTAACAAATTGATGACTTGTACTATTCTAGCTCACCATCTTCCTAGTTTAGCTTCATATTTTGGTTGGATGAATCTGATAAAAAAAACTAACTCTGCTCGGAAGATAAGAACAAGAGTAAGCATCTTTAAAGAAGCAGAAAGGCACTATCGCAAACCGGCCTGTGATTCTTTTATTTATTGTTCTTCTCATAAAGCTACTTTGCTTCTGTGTCATTTGTTAATTCTTGCTTTCCGTGGTTAATCTGTGTTAATTTGGAAGAAAATTTTCTCTGTTTCATCTTCTTATTTTGTTGGAGACGAAAGTATATAAGAATGTGCCTGATGTGTGGTGCAGTCCCTCCCCCATGAGATCACCACATGGGCAACAAAAAGTGTGTTTTGAGCATGTGAAGCGCCGCCTCCTTTTGCTTTTAAATATGGTTCCAAGCGAAGTAATACATCTTTTCCTCGAAGGTTCGAGCATGTGTGAGCAACTAATTTTGCTGTCGCATCGTGATTTAGAGGTGTAAATGAACCGAGCTGTTTATAAACAACTTGCACTTGTCTCAGCAAAAATTGCACTTGTCTCAGCAAAAATCTCGCTCGTGCTTGTTTATATTGTAAATGATCCGAGCTTCAACGAGAAGATCAAGCTCATTTAGTAACGAACCAAATTTGAACAAAGCTGAGCTTGTATCATGTAAGCTCATTTGCAATAAAAATTTATACAATATATAATGATATATAAAATACAATATTTTATATTTAAACCAGAAAAGTCCCAGCTGATAAATATGAGACAAACTAAAGCTCACCCTCATAACATTAACCCTAGCTAATGGGGGCAGAATCAGCCTTGTTAGTTATTGGAGGTTTAAACATGTACTGCCTCGAGAGAAAGTGATAGTATCCTATGATAAATTATTAAGAATAATTACGGTAATATAATAAAATTTGCAAGTATAATTTCTAAAAATTAAAATTATTTTAATAAAATCGGTAATTTGGGAATAAATTAATTTTATACATGCATGCGGCCCTAGAGAAAAACAATTACAAATGGACATCGAAGACGAATTAGAAAAATATGTGACGGATTAACAATATTATATAATGCAATACAAAAAATAATTATAAGTGTGTTTGGTTTGTTGAAAAAAAGTTAAAAATCGTATAAAATTACTGAAAATTTTTAAAAGTTATTCACTTTTTATCTCACTACACAAATTACGAACTCACAACTTTTATCAAATTTTATTATTTTTTATCACTTCAAACACCCCTATATATTTTAAATGTATATATATATATTTTTTTCAGTAGGATCAGATGCCCCCACACCACCATGATATGTGATTCTGTCCATAGTCAAGCTCAAACTCAGCTATCTTGTAAACGAACAAGCTCGAACAGAAGAAAACTCGATTCAACTTGGCCAACATGAGAGGTGGAGCACTAATTAAGATCTAGAGAACGATACCGACTGAATAAACAATTTGCCAAAGAACGGGTAGAAATTGGGTTCACGTAGTGGTAGTGGCCACTAAAGGTACCTTTACAGAAGATAAGAGATATACAGCACTGCGGGGATTTCCAGATGGATTCTCAAAGTGGCCTGGGATTTCTTCTGTTGGTTATGAGCAACAACAGCACATGGAAAGAGATACGTTTATGGGTGTATTTGGAGTGATAAAAAATGAGATAAAATGAGATAAATTATGAGTTTATAATTTATGTAGTGAAATAAAAAATAAATAATTTTTAAAAATTTTTAAAAATTTTTAGAATTTTATAACAAATCAAATGAGCCCACGTTGTTTCCATTATTGCTGCACAGCATCTGCACTTGAGGTTGGGGGGATTGTATGAATGAGTACACTAAACTGACATGCTTGTAATTACCAAAAATAAAATAAAATAAACTGACTTGCTTGTTGCGATGATTGCACAGAGAAGTGGGTTAAATTTTGCTCTCAAAATGCAGAAGTCAAATGATTCTCATTATTTAGGGTATTTTTTAATAATTTTCTAGAAGTTAATAATGCTATAGTGTTTTTGGAGAACTATTTTAAAGATTCTTTAAACTATAAATTGTGAATGGGGACACTAAAATGGGTCTAATTTTCATAATTTTCAAAAGAGAAGGAATTTAAAGAAATTAATACAAATACCTTAAAAACCTCTATTGAAATGAATTACCAACTAGGAATGTGCAAAATAGTTAACGGAGTCGAAAAATTGAATTAACTTGACTTATGTTTGATTCGGTCTTGAATTTAGAACATGTCAATTGTATTAATTCAATTCAGTTTAATTCTTGGATTGGCACATTTTTATGATTCAACTTGAACCAAAAAAGATTGAATT
Organism: Vitellaria paradoxa; assembly: GCA_019916065.1. NCBI lineage: Eukaryota > Viridiplantae > Streptophyta > Magnoliopsida > Ericales > Sapotaceae > Vitellaria > Vitellaria paradoxa. Next base: position 13,878,908 of record CM034239.1, on the reverse strand, counting down.
AATTCACTTTAATTTACTAAATTGATTGATCCGGGTTCGAGGTCCAAGAATTTGGATCCAAGAAAAGATCAAATTAATTATGAGTTTAATGTGAAACCGATACAAGTGAAACCTTACATTGCAATATTAATGTCACTCTGGAATGAGCCCCCTAAATCTACATCTAAAGTGAATATACACAATGGATTGAAAAAAAAAATTAAATTAAGGTAAAAAATTGTTTCAATCCCCCCCCCCACACAAGGCGAATGACACAAGACCGCGATGTATAAAATATTTAGGAGGTTGGGATAAGCACAACCTCTAAGGCTATGTTTCTTTGTAGGAAATAAGGTAGGAGATTGGATTATTAATTTGTGAGACCCATCTTATTTTATGTTTGGTGAAAAAAGTGAACTTTAGATATAGAGTTTTATATTCCCTAAAGCGGGGGATATATAATGCTGAATCAGCTTCCTGTAAGGATTTAAATGTTTAAAGTTATTTCTTGTCACAAATCACGTCAAATCGTATTTCTTTTCTTACTTTATATTCCACCAACCAATCACTAAAAAACTAATCAAACATAAAAAAATAATAATCCGATATTATATAATTAATCCCATACATTATCACAGAATATTCATTCTCTATTATCTAATCCCTCCAATCAAACGTAACCTTAGATTTTGATGGGATGAAGAATGTGGGATGATGAGAGAAAAGAGAGAACTTAAAAGCAATTTTCGGATCAGTCTTTGTCAGTTGATCATTTCTCACTATATCAATTAGAGCATTCTGAATTATTTCTCTATCCATATCTTTGTTCTAGTGTGCTATAGTATAATTTTATAGTAGAGGGAATCACTTTCATCTTTGTTCATTTAGTAGATTTTTTATTCTAATTCTTTATATTCCTATCTCATCACTAATTGCGAACTAACCAATGCACTAGATTTGTATGCTTTCTTAGATGCTAATTGGGAAAGGTGTCCACTCACTCGAAGATCAACTACTAGCTTCTGTACATATCTTAGCAGCAATCTAATTTCTTGGTATGCTAAAAAGTAGCCAACAATCTATCACGATATATTAAGGGGACAATTTATATGGGTCTTCTTATTCAAACCACCAGCACACTAGATTTGTATGCTTTCTCTGATGTCGATTGGGCAGGGTGTCCATTCACTCGAATATCAACTATTGGCTTCTGTAGTCTCTTACTCTAGTTCTAAGATTGAATACAGAGCAATAGCCTAAACTGTAGCAAAGATAACGTGGCTATCATTTATTTTCTGTGATCTTCATATATCATTGCCTAAGGCTCCGGTGTTATTATGTGATAATTTAAGCTCCCTATTCATGACTGTGAATCCAATATTTCATGCTCATAGCAAGCATATTAAGTTGGACTATCATTGTGTTCGTAAACGTGTCTCTTTTGATTTACTGATTACTCAACATGTACCAACTATCCCAATTGCTCATATGTTTACAAAACCTTAAGCTCATGCCGATTTAAAAAATATACAACACAAACTATCTCTCACTACCACGCATAGTTTGAGGGAAATATTAGATGTACCAACGAGAGATCAAGATCAGATTGATCAAAATCAGATAAAGATCAGATTACACAAAATCAATTCTCTCAGCCAGTGGTATAACCGAATCCTTAGCTAAGACTGTTGACAATCAGCACTATTTAAATTCAAATCAATGACAATCCTGAGTACTAATTTTTCTCCTTATCATTAGACTAGTAAATTCCTGTGCAAAGCATGGATCACTTATCCTTAATTTGATCTTAAGATTTTTAAAAATTTTTTTCTTGTTTTTATTAAAATTTATTTTTTTTTCAAAAGCTATAATTTTTAAGTATACTAACTTTTAATGAATTTTTTAACATTTTTTTATAAATGTGATTAACACGTTTAAAATTTAAAATTTTTGAAAAATTTATACAAAATAAAAAAAAAAGAAATTAAAGAAATAATTTTGTAATTACATTTTAAAAATTTTTTATAAAAAATATATAAAAAGTAACAGAGTGTATTTTCACGTAAAATGATCGAAAAGACAATTAAAGTGAGGAAAATAAAAATAATTCTAACCATTAAGTAAATTCAATGGTTAAAAATATGTCAAATTCAAATTCTTTTGCTTCCTTATTATATAAATCAATTATTTAAAATTAATTAATTATTTTTATTTTACTACTTATTTAAATTTTGTCAAGTTTTCGTCTGGCACCCCCTAAAAAAAAGAACTGTCATTTCGCCCAGTATTCGCCTCTTCCTATGCCACGTATACAACGGTCAAAAGAATATTATTTTTAATTTTTAATTTTAATTTAAGTACATTAAAATTAAATTTTAAAAAAAGAAAATAAATGAAATTAATTTTGTAATCACATTTCAATTTTTTTAAAACAAAAAATTTAGTTAACTTTGTCTAATATTTTAAAAACATTTATAAAAAAAATATTAAGTAGAGAAGAAAATAAGAGAGTGACTGAAAAGACAATTAAAGTGGAGAGGAGAAAGAATAACCCTAACCATTAAATATGTCAAATTTAAAATTTTTAAAATTAATTATTAATTATTTAAAATTAATCATTTTTATTTCAAATAAAAAATTAATTTACCTAAAAAAGCCTCCCACTCCAGCAAACCCAATCTCTCTCTCTCTCTCTTCCCCTCACCTACACAACCCCACCCGCCCCCCTTTTTTTCCTTAAAAAAAATTTGTCAAGTTTTCGCCTGACATTCCCTAAATAAAAAAAAAAGAATTGTCATTCCCATGCCACGTATACAACGGTCAAAAGAATATTATTTTTAATTTTTAATTTTAATTTAAGTATATTAAAATTAAATTTTAAAAAATGAAAATAAATAAAAATAATTTTGTAATCACTTTTTAATTTTTTTTAAAACAAAAAATTTAGTTAATTTTGTCAAATATTTTAAAAACATTTATAAAAGAATATTAAGTAGAGAAGAAAATAAGAGAGTAACCGAAAAAAACAACTAAAGTGGAGAAAAGAAAGAATAATCTTGACCATTAAATATGTCAAATTAAAAATTTTTAAATTGATTATTAATTATTTAAAATTAATCATTTTTTATTTCAAATAAAAAATTAATTTACCTAAAAAAACCTCCCCACCCCCAGCAAACCCAATCCTCTTCTCTCTCTCTCACTCTCTCTTTCTACCCCTCACTCACACAACCCTGCCCATGCCCCTTTCTTGCTTAAAAAAAAAGCCTTCCCCTACCCCCAAAAGCAAACCTCCTCCCTTCTCTCTCTCTCTCTAGCATCCCCCAACCCCGCTCACCCCCCCTCTCTCTCTCTCTCTCCTCACCCGTTTGACACGCACACAACGGTCACATCAACCGTTGTGTTTTATTATATAGATTTTCTCTTTAGTCTTTGCTATTTGTTACCTTGCAAATTTTTGCTTTTAGTCCTCATGTAAATCTCATTAGTTATATATACAATAAACTGCAAAGAATTCAGTTGTGTGGTGAGATTACAAAACCCATTGTTTCTCTTTTTTCTTCTAAAGTAACCATAGAATTGAGAGAGAGAGAGAGAGAGGGAGGAAAAAAAAACACGCAATGTGTATGTCTCCCCTAGTGACTACTTACTTACTGTTGGGTTGGAATTATACTTACTAAAAAGGATGCCCATTGTGAGAGAATAGGGGGCTACAATCGCGTGTTTGACTGCAGCAGCTACAGTCGAGTGAAACAACATTATTTTGCCCAAAAACCTATTAATTTGCTGAGTGCGGAGTAAAAAAAATTATAAATAAAAATAATTAATTTTTATTTGATTAGGTTAAAAAATAATATAAAATAAAAAATATTTTTAATATGGTTAAGTAACTTTTTAGTATTTGGTAAAACAAATATAAATTTTTAGTAAAGTTTGAAAATTTTTTGTGTGTTTGATAAAAATTTTTGAAACTTTTAAATGGGATTAAAGTGACATAATGATTAAAGTGAAACATAATTTATTTCTATTTGTTTTATTAAGCAATTAAAATTTGTCAAAAGTTACTTAATCATATTAAAAATATTTTTATTTTATATTGTTAATAATCATATGTGCAGGCTGTCAACACATTAATTTTTTGATAAGTTAGCGAGGAGCATAATCATTATTTCACTTTAATCCCACTTAAAAGTTTTCGTTTGACAATTTTGTATGTGTTGATAAAAATTTTTGAAACTTTTAAATGGGATTAAAGTAAAATTATGATTAAAGTGAAATATAATTTATTTCTATTTGTTTTATTACGCACTTAAAATTTGTCAAAAGTTACTTAATCATATTAAAAAAATTTTTATTTTATATTGTTAATAATCATATGTGCAGGCTGTCAACACATTAATTTTTTGATGAGTTGGCGAGAAATATAATCATTATTTCACTTTAATTTCACTTAAAAGTTTTAAAAATTTTAATTAAACACAAAAAATTGTTTTACCAAACACTAAAAAGTGCTAAAAGTTACTTAATCGTATTAAAAATATTTTTTATTTTATTTTATTTTTTAACCTAACCAAATAAAAATTAATTTTTTTATTTATAATTTTTTTTACTTCGCACTTAGTCTTTCTGTCTAACATGTTTCAACAAATTAATAGATTTTTTGATAAAACGGTGTCGTTTCACTCGACTGCAGCCGCTGCAGTCAGCACGCGATTGTGATTTATCGAAACCCAATCAGTGGGACGAGTGGGGGCTGCAATCGTCCCCTGACGTAGCCGCTGCAATCGGCCAAAACGGTGACGTTTTGCTTCATTTTTTCTTTGTTCTACGTGTGTTGTGTGGTTTCGGGTTGCGTGCGTGTGTTTTGTGTTAGAATAAAAATAAAATATAAATTAAAATAATTAATTTTTTATTTGATTAAGTTAAAAGATAAAATAAAATAAAAAATATTTTGATATAGTTAATTAATTTTTGACTACTTTTAGGTGTATAAAAAATAAATAAAAATAAGTAAAAAATATTTATAAATTTTTAATTTTTAATATACTTGTCAAAATATAAATATAAATATAAATAAATTTTATTTTGATTTTTATTTCACTTTAACTCAATTTAAAAGTTACAAAAAATTGATATGTTGGTAACTCGCCACGTAAAATTAGTAACAACTTTTGGTATTTTGTCAAACACCTAAATCATTAAAAGTTTGTGTTTTTTGATATTTTACTTTAACTTAATTTAAAAATTATCAAAAAATTAATGTGTTGGCAACTCACCACATATATAATTTGAATAGAGATAATTATTATTTATAAATAAATTTTTACAAATTTCAGCAAAAACACTTAGACTTAGTTTGGTTTAATTATTTTTATTTATATTTTGTTTTTGGATTATTTTTATTTTTATTTATATTTTGTTTTCGACTTTTTTTCTTCTCTCTAAATTTAATTATTTTTATTTGTATTTTGTCTTTGAATTTTTTTATTTTTATTTATATTTTGTTTTTGACTTTTTTGTATTCTCTCTAAGTCTTGGACCAAACTAAGTTTAAGTGTTTTTGTTGAAATTTTTTGGTAACTTTTGAATTAAGATAAAGTAAAATATCAAAAAACACAAACTTTTGATGATTTAGGTGTTTGACAAAATACCAAAAGTTGCTACTAATTTTATGTGGCGACTTGCGAACACATCAAATTTTGGTAACTTTTAAATTGAGTTAAAGTGAAATAAAAATCAAAATAAAATTTCTTTATATTTACATTTATATTTTGACAAGTATATTAAAAATTAAAAATTTATAAATACTTTTTACTTATTTTTATTTATTTTTTATATACCTAAAAGTAGTCAAAAATTAATTAATTATATTAAAATATTTTTTTTATTTTATCTTTTAACTTAATCAAATAAAAAATTAATTATTTTAATTTATATTTTATTTTTATTCTAACACAAAACGCACGCACGCAACCCGAAACCACACAACACAGGCGGAACAAAAAAAAAAAATGAAACAAAACGTCACCGTTTTGGGCGACTGCAGCCCTAGCTCGTCCCAATCAGTGGGCAAGTCAGAAATTTAATCCTGAACCAAAGGGCATTTCAGACAAACCAACCCCGCCTATAAATACTCTCCTGGCCCCACGGCTTGTTTCACTCCTAGTCCTTGTTCCTTCTCGCTAGCTCCTCCCACATTCTCACCGCCACGGCCGTGAAAGGGCCGACTCGGACTAGTCCCACTGTTATTTTCCATCCTTCTTTGTTTTCTCTCTTTACATATTCATATTTGCCCGATGATGGAGATCTATTACATATTGAGCGGTTCCATGGTCTTTAGTCATCACTTGCCTCTACTTCCACCGTCGACGCCGCTTCTCTCTCTTTCTCTCTCTCTCTCTCTATATATACATATACACACACACACAAAAACACAGCACACACCCTCACTGGCTTATGGTGGGTGCAGAGGCATTTGATGACTTCCACTGGGTGTAAACCGTCGATGATTTGATCAAAGCTATGAGATCTGAGGGCTTTTGCTTATAGTGTTGATGTTGAAGTTTGATGCTTTTGATTGATGTTCTCTGCATCTGTTGATTTTTGTATTGTTGAAAATTGTGTGTGTGTTCTGTGCTTTGTTTATTCAGTTAATGGTGCTATCTTTGAAGGTTTTGATGGGTTGAACTAATCCATGATCTTTGTAACTAGGTTTTGTTTTTATCACTGTCGCCATTGCCTTTGCCATTGCCCAAAAATTAGGGATTTCATTTGGTTTGGGCTAAAATGTCCCATCGTGCTGTTTTATTATCTGCTTTATGCTGCTTTATTTTGCTGATTCTGACATCTCTTTGTTCACTTGCATGTCCATAGGATAAGGTGTGGACCTTGCTTCTAGATTGCCTGATGATGGAAAAACTCAATATATTGAGCGGTTCCATGGTATTAAGCCATCACTTGCCTTTACTTCTTCTACCTCCGCAACCTTCCTTTCCTCCTTTCTTTCATACTTATGCGCACACACACACACACCCTTCACAGGTTTGGGGGGTAAAGGCTTGTGATGACTGCCACTGGATGTAAACCGTTGATGATTTGATCATAGCTATGAGATCTGAGGGCCTAGAGCTTCCATTTTCTCTCTAATTTTTTACTTTGCAATTTGTATCTAGTCCTAGGCCACGTACAAGCCAATGTTGGGCTGAATGTATTAGCCTGAAAATTTATCTTTCGGCTAAATTGTGTATTATAAAATTTATATGTTCTAATTAATTCTAATTTATTATTTGTTTATTTTGAATTCTTATTTGCAATTGAAATTATTGTCTTTATTTCTTAGCTGAACATAGTCTAATATGTCACTTATCCTCTTCTGGGAAATCCATCAATCAAATCACATGCAATGCAAGCACTTTTGTTACTTTTGTTCTTCCATGGAAATGGACTATAGAAAGTGGCCACTCAAATTTTCTCTCTGGTTTTTCTATGTTTAAAGACAATGCGCATATGGGGTTTAGATGCAAAGGTTAAGAAAGATAAGCTTGATGGAAGGACATGAACAGTTTATATGGATGATATGACTTTAATAACTCGACATGTCAATTTTTAAATTTAGACAAGATATGTTAATGAATAAATATATGGTTTTGTTTGTCTTTTATGGTGGTTTCAAGTCTTTTTTTTTTTTTTTAAGAATGACATTGGATCTGAAAATACCACTTTGATGTATTCTATTTCCTCGGATCTTTGGTTTTGTGCTATCCTTGTTCTGTGATGTGTGGTGTTTTTGTGCATGGATGTTTTACGCAGACCTCCACAAATTAATTATCGTCGTTTTATATGGTGGTGTAAAGGCTTTTTAAGAATAGCATTGGATCTAAACCATTGAGAAAGTGCTTAAAGCTTTCAGGTCTTTTGACTTGCTTGAGGTATTTCATTTCTTCGGATCTTTGGTTTTGTGTCATTTTCCTCTCTTTACTACTATCCTTTCCTCTTTTCACTGAGGAGGCTTCTTCTAATTAACTCTGTTTTCTGAATTTCTTCTCATTTACATTTTTAATATTTAATGTCACTTAATTTTGCATTTGCTTCCCAATTTCATTATGAATTTCGCGTACGAGTCTGCTTCCAAGTCTTGTAATGGTTGTAAGTTCTGGTAATTGAAGCATGTATAAATTCAGTGGTAATGTAGATGCATAGCTTTTGTACAAGGATTTTGTTTTCTACAAGATGTTTTAAATGTTTCCGAAACCCTTAATAGTGCCCAATGATGTGAACTCAATTCTCAGATGCTGCTTAGATCTCTGTAACAAGATTTCTTTGACGGAATCATTGTTGCCTCGGCCGTAGAAAGGCTTCTTCTTCTTCATCTTCTTCTTTTTGTTATTTATTTATTTATTTATTTTTTATTATTGTTATTATTATTATTATTATTGGAAAACCATGAATTCATTTGACAGATAAATGAATTATGATAGCTATGAGTTCTGAGGGCTTAGGTGTATTTTTGACTTGTACTGTGAAGCTTGTGGGCTGTCATTTCCCTTGAGTAGTGTACAATTCATGGCCCAGACCTCTTGCCATAATTTTTTTTCTTTTTTTTTTTATGAATTTAAAGAATAAGTTGAATTTAAACTGTTGGCGCCCTTTGTGGCTAATGCTCTTCCAAGACCTTGAATCAGCATGTGTAATCAATATCAGTCATATATGAAGGCTGGACAGAAGCTGCCTTTGAGATTAACAATTGAATTCTGGATGGATGGTTATGTTATCATCTTCGGATCTTTGGTTTGGGGTGCGTGTGGAGTCCCAACTAAATCCAAAATTTTTAAAAGTATATTTTGAAATTATTGTGTAATGATTGTTGAATGGTTATATTTGATTTGATATAAAATTGTTAAAAAGTATATAAAATGACACGTCAAAATTTTAGTGGAAGATTTTGAAAAATTTTGGAGTTTTGTGTATTTTTTTTACATGTGTCAGATCATTTTTATTTGAATTTTAGCAAAATTCGTTGGAGCAGAGCATATGTGGTGTGTTTTAACGATATTTTAAATTTTTGGCAGACTGTGTTAGTGGCAGTTGTGTCAACTTTTTGGTTTTTTTTTGATTGTTTTGAGCTTCCAAACGAAGCCTTTGTGTCATTTTCCTTTCTTTACTACTATAAATTTAGTGGTAATGTAAATGCGTAGCTTGTGTACAAGGATTTTGTTTTCTACAAGATGTTTTGAATGTTTCTGAAACCCTTACTAGTGCCCAATGATGTGAACTCAATTCTCAGATGCTGCTTAGATCTATGTAACAAGGTTTCTTTGACGGAATCATTGTTGCCTCGGCCGTAGAAAGGCTTCTTCTTCTTCTTCTTCTTCTTTTTGTTATTTATTTATTTATTATTATTATTATTATTATTATTGGAAAACCATGAATTCATTTGACAGATAAATGAATTATGATAGCTATGAGTTCTGAGGGCTTTAGGTGTATTTTTGACTTGTACTGTGAAGCTTGTGGGCTGTCATTTCCCTTGAGTAGTGTACAATTCATGGCCCAGACCTCTTGCCATAATTTTTTTTCTTTTTTTTTTTTATGAATTTAAAGAATAAGTTGAATTTAAACTGTTGGCGCCCTTTGTGGCTAATGCTCTTCCAAGACCTTGAATCCGCACAACTTTCTTTTATTATTCGAGAATATGTTTCCTTGTTTGGATGACAGTCTTATGTTTCTTATGTTTGATTTTTAATTTGACATCACAAGTGTGCCCTGAATTTATTGTTCTCAGAATTACAGTGCATTCTTCCCCAAAGATGAGTGGAGGCTGGACAGAAGCATGTGTAATCAATATCGGTCATATGTGGAGGCTGGACAGGAGCTGCCTTGGAGATTTAACAATTCAATTCTGGATGGATGGTTATGTTATCATCTTTGGTCCAATAGAGCCCTCTTTTTCACAGGACAATAAACTGGGAGTGGTTCATCTGAATCATCTGATGCTATGGCAAATTGTGCATTTAGTTCATCCGATGTTAAGGCAAAATTTGCATTTGGTTCCATACTACTTTCCAATGTAATGGTGAAGTTGGAACTACGTTTTTGTGATGGGTTTTTGGACCTGATGTTTTGGTTCTCCATTAATAGTTTGTCTCGGTTTGTTCAGGGTATTAAGTCAATTCTCTGAATTGATTCCTTTTAAAAAAAAAAAAAAAGCCATTAGAATGATGTCTAATATGATTTGACAATGATAATTGTGTATTAACACAATGTGTTTTAATGATTTGTTTTTCTCAAAGTGATAGGGTAAGCTTTTATATTTCTGGAGAATTATTTTGTTCTCGTGGCATTACATTGTCATGCATTTCTCCTCTTGAAGTGAACATCTTCTTTCAGTTGTTTGTTGAGTGGATCAATGTTACACGCCCCAGTTGATTCATTCAAACAAATTTTCATTGCATGTTACTGCAATATTATGCTGAAAGCTGAATGCAAAGTGAATATGAAAGGAAAACAAGGTGAGAACCAAATTTATATCTTTTTTTTTTGGTTGTATAAGAAAAATGATGATAAAAAATGAATGATGTGTAAAAAATAAAATTAATTTCACTTGTCTGAGTAAAAAATTTTGTGAAAATATAGTAATTAAATATATTTTTCTCGTGCACATGTTTTTTTCCCCTAAATGGTCAAAATTATTTTCTTATATTTTAAATTTTTTTAAATGATAAAGGGTAAAAATGATAAATTAACAAAAAAGTTAAAAATTTAATTGTTAAAATCTTAATTTTTAGTAGTTAAATAAAAAAATAATAAGAGTAACTTATTATTATTATTTTTTTATCTTCTTAAACTATGCCTAATGTTTCAAGCAATTGTGGTAATGTATTGGATTATTAGACTATTAGTTGTGTTAGTTCAAATTACTTTGGAAGCAGGTTGTTTTTATTAGGAAAAAGCTACTTATGTTGTCTTGTAATGTCTTGAGAGAAATTTACACCATACTTCTTAACCGAGCGATACATTATTTAATTTGAGGTAATGCGTGTTTGGCATAACTTAGTGCAACGAATATTTAGGGAAAAATTATAATAAAAATAATATAATAATGTTTGATAAAAAATAATTGAGTTGTGCTAAATAATAACAATAATAAAGTGTAAATAAAAATAAAATAAATTTTATGTAATAACACGATGATAGATTATTTTTTATTTGTAATTATTATAAAATAAAGCACGTCAAAATATATTTAAAATGGTTATAATTAATTTTTTGATATTTTGTAATTGTTTTTTCTTATTCGGTTTTGGGCCACCGGGGCCGAGGTGGTACTCAGCGGAGGGGCGGTGATGGCCGGGCAGCGCCGACCTTGCGGAAGAGGGAGAGATTGTCGAGCTCATCTGGGAGAGAGAGACAGAGAGAGGGAGGGGGCGGGGGCGAGAATGTGAGGTGTGGGAAGAAAGAGTAGAGGAGAAGAGAGGAGAAAGAGAGAGAGAGAGAGAGAGAGAGAGAGAACGAGAGTGGGAATCAATGGCGACGATATGGAGAAGGGTAACAAGGGGGGGGTTCGGGAGAAAGGCAAGTGAGGGAAAATTACGAGGCGATAAATTCCATAACCGAAGGCAATGATTCCAGCATTAGAAATGAAGATTCGCACACGCTTGCCATCTCAGTAAATAGGGCCAATGGGTTGAGCTTGAGCAAATAGCTATTTCTCTATCTTCAACTTGTGATTCGGTTTAGATATCTTAGATCACTGGTACTTTTGCTTTCCTCGTCTTTTGTTGGCCTTAATTTGATCTTTGTTTGATTGAATTTGATGGAATCTTTGTTAAGTGAATATGTATTGGCTGTTATGCCTCAATGAATTATGTTAACATGATGTTTTCCTAATTCCCTGATAGATTTCGTCAGCGGAGCTAGTTTACAAACCTTTTTTTTTTTTTTTTTTGGGCATTGAAAAAGCATATTAAAATTGGATGAAATTGTTGCTATCTCAAGTAAACTTTGAAAATTTAAATCTGTAATTAATATTAGAGCTATAGGTTTTACTCCGTTGATGCTAGGATGGGACCTTAAATTGGTTTGGAGAGCAGAGGAAGAAGAAATCCCAAAATTGAAGTCACAAAAATGAATGTAAAGTGAGGCCAAAGTTGTCCTCCTAATATATTTTTAACTCAATTAGGGTCAACACTAACGGAGGAGGGTCACATGTTACTAATTTTTTAAAATGAGAGAAATGTTTATAAATTTTAAATGTTGAAAGCGTCTAAGTGTAATTTATCTTTATATTTTTATCATTGATTTTTTCAAATGCTCCAAAATTACTGGAAGCCTTGAGAAAATCCTTTAAATTTTGAAGTTCTTTCCAATGCCACACTATTTAAAAATGTTTATTGGGTTAATTGAACTTTGTCATCTTGGATTTGGCTTAGAAGAAATATGATCTCACTTAAGTTTAAAAGTCAACATGACTCTTTATCATTTAGATTAAAGTACAAACACAATTGTATCAATTAAATTTAATTAAATTTGTTTTTCATGTGTTATGAAGATTTATATGTGATTATGCATGAGAGATTAAAAAAAAAGGGTCAAATTTACCTATGAATTATGTATTTTTTCTTTAAAAAGATGAAAAAAATATTTTAGTTTAATTTTAAAATGGACAAATTGTACTTTTATATTTTATTTTTGCACAAATATTTTTTTCTCTCAACAAAATTTGACTTTGAAGCACAAATTTAGTCAAATTTTATTAATTTTGCATTTTAATCCAAATCTTGATGGATTTGTGTTGACTTCAAAACTTGAAAGAGTCACGTGTTTTGGGGCAAAAAGGAAGTGCCATTACCTAACATTTTTTGTTAGAAGAAACTAGATACCTGAATACTATTTTCATGTTGATTAGTTTATTTATTTAAATTCAGTGTTTAGTTTTTTATAAAATTAGTAGTTTTAGATAAGAATATATAGAATCTTTTAATAATGGTGGATATGTAGTTAAATCTATTAAGTTCAGGTTAAAGAAATCAGTTACAGGGGTAAGCTTATCTCATAAGTAAAAAAAAAGTTATAGATTTTTTTCTTTGATTTAAATATTTTTTTTAATTAATTAAAATGCTAATATGACTTTAGAATCAATGTAATCTTTCTTATTTTTAAAATAAACCAAAATAATGTAATTGAAGCTGGCTGTGGGTGAGTGATTTGAAGTTGTGGCTATTTTATATATTGACACAGATATGTGATGCTGAGTGATTTATGGTAAGTTATCGTTATCTTATATATAGATTATGATGTAGATAGACGTTGAGTGAGTGATTTGTGACATGGCTAAGTGAGTGATTTGTAGCTTTTTTTTTTGTAATTTTTAAAAAAATGATAATATTAATTTTTTATTGTATTTGATTTCATTTCATCATATGTAAAATATACAATCAAATTAAAGGAATTAATATGTCAATTTCATTCTTAAGATTATATTGGTAACCAGAAAAATAATAAAATATACGTTCCATTTTTTCAAAGTTAAAATTAATCTCTAAATATTTTGGCATGCTTTGAGAAATTACACTTTTAGTCTCATGAGCAGTTATCAGTATGAGACATGGTGTTTAAAGTGAAATAAAACGTTTTCTAAAGATGCATTTCAGATAACGTTTTTTAAAGGCGTTATTTTAAATGGTGTTTTTTTACACTAACAGTACTTTGGTACATAGTTAAAAATGGGCACGAAAGTTATGACCATTCAAGTCTTCTTTCCAACAAAAAAAAAAAATAAATAAATAAATAAATAAATAACGCATTAATTAGGGTTGTGAGAAAAAATTATGGTTGAAACACATCGTATCATCACTCAAATATAGTCAAAGATAGATAAGAATTTCCTCGCATTAATGAATGGGGTGTAGGTCTAATGTAGTGAAAGGTAGATAAAAATTTCCTCACATTAATGAATGAGGTGTAGGTAAAGAAGTTATCTATGAGAGTAGTCTATGAATGGCAACTTAGAGTATATGCTTTTTTTAAAAGAAAACTAAAAGAATTAATAAATACTTCATTTAACAAAAGAGTAAATACAACTTGCTTACAAGAGAGTAAATAGATAATAAAAAAAATGTAAAGAAATTGAAAATAGTGATGTTAAACTTTAATAGTCTTGGGAAAATATAGGAATAGAGATATAGTAGTAATTATTGTTAATAAGGATTTCAAATACAAGATTATAAGTGTTAGAAGAATAAAGTATACAACAATATTTATAAAACGTATACTATGTGAAAAAGGAATTAAGAAGGAGAGTTGCAGCTTGTTTATATTAGTATAAAAAATATAATAATTTCTTATAAATATAAATTCAAATAAAATTTCGTTAGATCATTCTTTACTTGTAATATGATACGTTAAACATATGAGATTGAATGGTATTAGAATCTAATACCTATATTGCCTGTAGTTTGCAAAAATGATTTAAACTTATATTATTTCAAATGTCTTACCTAATATTATTTATTTATATTGACAATTTTGTTGACTAATAATATTTATATTTTTTTCAAGTTTTATTGAGCAGTGGAGCAAACTATCATTTTTTTTGTTTTTTTTTTTCCTGGAATTGTATCGGAGTTATAGTTGTCAGTTTATTCTTTTGGTGTGTGTATGATTTTAATATTAGCATTGAATTTTATAAAATTTTTGCAGTGTAGGTAATACAAGCACATAATAAGAAAAATAAAAGAATTGCCAAAAAAAAAAAAATTGTATTAGCAACCGCCTTGATGGCTTTAACAATTGCCAAAACAGTCACTAAAGCCATGAAGGCAGTCGCTAATACTTAAAAAACTTTCTCGCACTTTTAACAACTGGTGATCGCTAAAGGGTTCGCCAATATTTTGCGACTGCTAATAGTCATTAGCGATGACTTTTTGACTGCCAATCATTAGCGATTGCAAAAAGGTATTAGCAACCACTTGAAAGGGCTTAGTGATTGTTTCTGGCGATTGTTAATAGTCTAGATTCTGATAGTTTAATGAAAAATGAATAAAGATTTACTAGAGAATTCCTTTTAAACAACATGTCATATCGATACATTCTTGTTAACAGTGCCAAAATTACTTGTGACAAACTACAGGTGTATGGTATGTGTTATAATAATTTAAATTTTAACAATGAAGATCCTATAAACAAAAATGCATTAGTTAGTTCATTCTGACACCTTAGATTCTATAATTTACGGTGCGATCTAATAATCGCATGTAATCACAATTAATCATAACAAATCATATCAAAGACATAAAATCACCTTAGAGTATACAATACAAATAAATAGTATAAAATATAACTACCAACCACCTTGTAATGGAATGAATTTTTTCAAATGGCGATTAAAGCTAATAAAGAATGTCATATGAATTTGCCTAAGGATGAGATAGCACGTAAAAAGTACAAATTGACAAAAAATAAATTAAAATGTTAATTAAAAAAGTTAGTTATAATGCCTTCGATGAACTATATAACATAATAAGGATAAAAGATGTGGAGAAATTTATTTGAGTTTGCCAGAATGAGAGAAGGAAAAGTAACAATTACATCGGGTTAATTATATAAAAAAAATGAGAACTAACAAACTTTGGCAAATGAATAAGATATTAAAGAGTGGTGAAGTAATTATTTTAACTAGTTATTTAATAATTGTCTTGAGCAGGGCTTAGGAAACTCTACTATTGATAATAGAAATGTAGTTTTACATGTAAAATTAGATTCGTTGAAGTAAAAGAGAATGAAAAATATGGAGATAGAAAAATCAGTATGTCAAGATGATATTCCGATTAAAACTTGAAAGTACTTAGGGATGATAGAATAATTTGATTGACTAAATTGTTCAACAGATTTTGCATATCAATAAAATGCCTAACAAATGAAGAAAAATTATCTTAGTGCCTATCTATAAGACCTAAGGGAAAAAAAAATGCTCTAGAGTGTAATAATTATCAAGGAATTAAATTTATGAGTTACACTAAGAAATTTTGAGAAAAAGTGATCGATACTAGACTAAGATGTGTAACAAAAATATCAAAGAATCAATTTCTGACTTAGAGAAAATATATGATAGGTAGTAGAAAGAAATTTTATAGTAGATATTGAAAAATTGAAGAGTTGTTATGAAATATACTAAAGTAATAAATGGCGAGTTTTTTTTTTTACCACAATAGGGATAAAAGGAAGAGAAAACACCAGATTAAAGCCAAAAAAAAGTTATTTACGAGACTAGAGGCAAACTCATCAATGGTATTGACGTTTTCACCAATTACAAAATTAAAAAAAAATGTCACTAAAGACGATGTTTTCTTTACAAAATGTCAATACCATAACTGATTTTTGTAAAAGTACACTTGAACCAGCTCGTCTCTCATTTTCTTCTCCATTTCAAACAGTCAACTGTCAAAGCTCAACCTCCATATTAGTGCCTCCCATAACTCTCTCTAGTCTTCTCCATCAACGGTCAACTTCCATTAAAGCTTGTGGTGCAAAGCTCATTCAACCCACAACAGTTCGATTTTAACTTTGTGAGTTCCTCACACACACACACACACACACACACGCGCGCGCTCACGCACACATATATATGCATACATAGCTCCAAATCTGTATAAATATATCTATACACATACATACATATATACATACACTACTGTACATACATTACTACATTTCTTCAATCACTTCCTTAACCTAGTTAGGGCAAATGCCTCGTTTACAAGTAATTTATGATTTTGGGTTATGTTGTTTGATTTTTAATTTTGAGTTTTGTTTTTTTATTTTTCCTTCTTTGTCTAATTCATGATTTTGGTTTAGATCAAATTAAATTAAATTTGTTGTCTGATTTTATGATTTTGGTTTGGACTTTCTACTATCTAAATGACATGAAATTTCATAGTATACCCTAAAAATTACAAATGAAAATTACAGATGAAAAAATTTAATTAATGAAAGAATTAAAATTCATTTTTGTTTCTATTCAAAATAGAGATCTTATTTTCGAGAGAAACAAATGGAGGAATTTGGACAAATAATTATTTGAATATGGTGACTTAACTTAAGTAGTTATTAATTATTGTATTCTCATGCATCTATATGAAATATATTAAATATAAAAGTGTTAAAACTATTATATTTTTATTTTCTTAAAATAAATTTATACTATTTTTTAAAATGCCAAGTCGCATATAGCTAGTAGTGAGGAATGATGTGAAGTTAAGCAATTGCCTTATTTTGGTTTATTACATGTTGGTTGATGCTTCTTAAATTTTATTTAAATTCTACTTTGTGTTTCTATTTTTTGGGCTTTTATTTTGTGTTATTTAAAAGCTTAGAAGTGATTGAATGTGTTAAAATTAGAAATTATTCCTTTTCAAGAAGCTCACATCTAAAATCATATATCTAATGAGGTTTCATATCATGCAACATGGCATCAATTGCCTTTTTGATGACAATCATTTTTAAATTCTCACATAGTCTCTTGTTTAGCTCTATCTAATGATATTTTTCATCACATAACAATCAAGTTATACATATAAAATATGCTTAGGTATTTGTTAAGTTTTGTTTGATTGTTAATTATCTTGTTTTTTGAGCTACAATTCTATGATCTTGTTACTTTTGTTTCTAAAAACAGTTTTGTTGATTGAATATTCTCTATAATAAGTCACTTCGACTAGTAGTTCTTGGTATGTTATGTTCCTCTATGTTTTGTTTTTGTTCAGTTTGATGGTTCAATTCCTTATTTTATATTTGTAAGTAACTCTAGGATCATTTCTAAGAAATATTTCCTTTTGTCATTAAACTCAATATTCCTCTGTGTGTGTCTGCGTGTGTTTACAAAGCTTTGTTTGATTGTTGATTATCTTGTTCTTTGAATTGCAATTATGTGATTTTGTTGATTTAGCTTTTTGAATAATCAAGTTCAATGAGAATTGTGGGGCCTGAGATTTATGACTAGGGGAAAGGCTTGTTGGATGCTTGGTGTTGAGTTTTCTTCATCTTTTTGTGTAATATGGAATCCTGGATTATCCATAAGTATGGCTTTTCCATTTGAGAAAATGATGTTCAACCATAAAGTAGAACAAGAAAATCTTACTAGAATAATAATGTGGCAATGGCAGCTTTTTAAATAAGCATTACTTTGATTTTTTTGTTTTTATTTTTTGTGAAACAACACTTAACCACATTATTTTGTTTTAGAACTTTTTGGTGATATTTTCTGGTGTAGCATTGCCCTTTTCATTTTAGTGGAGTTTCGGAATTTGTACTATTAAATTGGTGGATTATACACTTCACATTGAATTGGCATTTGTATTAAGTTTAGTTTCATTTTCATTTTATCTTTCTCTCCTCCAGTAGTTTATTATTGAATCATGCTGTTTAATGGGCTGTGTATAACTTATGATAATTTTGTTTGATATAAGTTGATATGTATCATGATTTTAGTTGCAAGTGATTGAAACCATTTTTCCAGTACTACATGTACATAAAATGTATTACGTTTAACCACTTGTTGAAATTAGAAATTTTGTTGGCATTCTTGATTGTTTGCCAGAGAGAATAAAAAAATTAGGAAGAAAGCGTCAGTTCTAGTGAATAAAAAAAAGATATGTAGAAAGCATTTGTGCCAGTGACACTTTCACCTAAAAAATTTGAAGAAAGCGTCAGTGCTAGTAACACTTTCACAAAAAAAAATAATAAAAATAAAATAAAAATTAAAGAAAAATGAAAAAAACATTGTTGGTAGTGACACTTTCGTAAATATATATATATATATATATGAAAAAAACGTCAGTGCCAATGACAATTTCACAAAATATAAATATATATATATATATATATATGTTAGGTAAAAAGCAATCACTGTTAGTGACGACTTAGCCCCTAATTTGGTAAATAATTTTTTTAACTTTATTATAGTAAAAACTAAAGGAGATATCCACACCATGGTAAAAACTCATCAATGCTATATGTGACAGAGTAGTTATTAGCATAAGAACTATTAGAAACGATACAAATAACTTTTCAACAACAATGATTCCGTACCAAAAAATTGCTTTAAAACCTTTATCTTTCTGATTTGGTTATAGACAAATTTATTAAACATATTCAAAATGTTATCCTTTGGTATATGTTCGTCCATGATACTGTATTAATAAATGAAATTAGGTTTGAGATTAATAATAAGTTAAAACTGATGGAGGCCCTTTCTTGTTGCTTTATGTTTGCCTATTGTGATTAATTGAAAGATAAGAACAAGAAACAAAAGAAGAATGAATCAGAGGGAAATGGACTGGAATTGTGAATTGATGAACCACTTCGAGGGGGTTTCCTCCTCACAAGCAAACTACCAGTTTACATAAATTTTCTATTTTAATTCCATACTTACATCTTACTATTTATACTTCTATTCACTGACTTGGGCTCATTATAATTAAGGGAGGTTAGATTGTTTTTATGATCGATATGATAACACAGGTGTTTGGATCTTGGCTGATTTGATGAGTTGGGTTTGTTATATGGATCGATCGAATGATGATGCTTAACATAATAAATGGGCTCGGACTCCTTTCAGGCCCATATTGCCTCATCCTTAACTAGCTGAGAGTATTGGCCCATATTAATTGGATGCTTGGCAAATATGATGGAGCTACCCCTTCTGGAAGGTCATTGTACCTATCCATTTGACTCTCCAGCTGGCTCTGTCTTTTCTTTTGCTTATGAAACTCCTTGTCTTGTCTATTAAAGTTGTATATCTCTTCCTCCATGCAACTCTTAGCTGTTGGTTGAGTGTGATTGGTTGACATGTAGGCTAGATCGGAACTGCCACTTTTACACCTTTCAAAGCAATCTGATGGGCCAAAGTGAAGCATCTCCCACTGTCTATCTAGCCCTAATTTGCTTGGTCCAGATCAATTCGATTACTTGGCTTGTATAAGCTTTTGTGGTAGTTTCCTTATTCAGATATAGCTTTTCCAAATGGCTGTTTTTCCCATTTTTCTCTCTATTTCCCCTCATTTCTAGTTTCCTTTTCTTCTGAATGTAAATCCTTGAAGATTGTAACAATGGAGTTATAACAAAAACTTTGGAGGAACACTTTCGAGTTTAGAAATTTTAAAGTAAGTGGGATGAAAACATAATGACCTCGTTTGGTTAGGCCAAAAACCGCCAAAAGTTATAAAAAGTTATAAATATTTATCTACTTTTACCAATTTTTATCATTTTCATTTTTCGTGCGTTTATTTTTAAAATTTAAATTTTACAAAATTTACAAAAAGTTATAAAAAGTTACCTATTTTTTCTCACTTTTTTCAACATTTGTTATCTTTTCGTACTACTTTTTGACTAAAACCATTGCAATGGCTTGCTTTGTACTATTCTAGCGGATTATTTTGGTCATTTTTAATTGGTCTTTCAAACACCAAAAAGTAACTAACATTGTTCACTTTTTTCAACTTTTGGTCACTTTTGGCCGCCCAAACGGTTCCAATAAATGTATTATAAATTAAATGAAATTAAAATTACAATTTAGGGTATGGTGAAAATTGAAGAAAAAATGTGGTAAAAAGTGATTTATTTATTTATTATTATTATTATTTTTATCTTGAATCAATTATTCTTGCAAAATGGAAGAATTGATGTTAACTTTATTAATAGGATTCGAGGTGGGTAGTTAAAATGGAAAATTATCTCCGATGTTTTATGTGAGCAAAATATTTATCGAGCTCAAATGAAAATTTTAGAGGATGATTATAAAATCAACCATACTTATTTTACTGGGCATTGACCCATTAAGAAGCAATGCTCTGGTAAGATGAGTAGTGAAAATGAAATTCATAAAGTAAATATATGGTAATATAATAAAAGATGAAATAAGAAATAAATATATTTAAAAGAAAGTTGAGGTGACTTTTGGTCACTTTTGGCCGTTCAAACGGTTCCAATATATGTATTATAAATTAAATGAAATTAAAATTACAAATTAGGGTATGGTGAAAATTGAAGAAAAAAAGGTAGTAAAAAGTGATTTATTTATTTATTTATTATTATTAATTTTATCTTGAATCAATTATTCTCGCAAAATAGAGGAATTGATGTTGATGTTATTAATATGATTCGAGATGGGTAGTTAAAATGGAAAATTATCTCTGATGTTTTATGTGAGCAAAATATTTATCGAGCTAAAATGAAAAATTTAGATGATGATTATAAAATCAACCATACTTATCTTACTGGGTATTGACCCATTAAGAAGCAATGCCCTGGTAAGATGAGTAGTGAAAATGAAATTGCTAAATTAAGGGCCCGTTTGACAACGTTGTTATTTTTTTATTGTTATTTTTCTATTGCCGTTTTCTGTTTTTTGTTTTCTGTTGCCGTTTATTTTTTCTAAAATGAAAACTGAAACTGCGTTTGGAAATGTAAGTTTGTTTATAATTATTAATTTTTTATTTTAGAAAATATTTAATTTTATTAATTTTAAAAAATTAATAGATTTAATAAAATATATTTTATATTAATTAAATTAATATAGTAAATTATTTATTAAAATAATTTAATTCAATAAATATAAAATATATTAAATTATATTATTTATTAAAAATAATTTAATAAAATATATTTCATATTAAATAAATAATTAAATTAGATTAATTATTAAATTAAATTATTTATTTTTAAATTAATTAAATTATTTATTAAAATAATTTAATAAAATATATTTTATATAAATTAAATTAATTAAATCATAAATAATTTAATTTAATTATGATATCTATTTAAAATAATTTAATAATAATTATTAAATTAATTTAAATTTAATGTAATTTAATTGTTTACTATTAATTATTTTATGTAAATTAATTCAATTATTAAATTAAATAAATTAATTATGTTATTTATTTCAGATAATTTAGCAATAATTAATTATTAAATTAAATTAAATTAATTAATTTAGTTTTATTATTTATTAAAAATAATTTCTATTAATTTATATAATTAATTTAATTTATTGAATTTAATTATATTATTTATTAAAATAACTTATTTTAATAAAATATTTGAATAAAATAATTTATTTTTATGTAATATAACAAAATTAGATAAAATTTTTTTAAATTGAAAAAATATTGGCAACAGAAAAGAAAAATAGAGTGAAAATACATTTTTTCTATTTACGTTTTTCTATTTATGTTTTCATTTTCTTTGGAAATAGAAAAATATAAACAGTTTTATCAAACATGTTTCTGTTGCGAGTTTATAAAATTTTGAAAATATGAACAGAAAAGTAGAAAACAGAAACGTTACCAAAACGGGGCCTAAATATATGGTAATATAAGAAAAGATAAAATAAGAAATAAATATATTTAAAAGAAAATTGAGGTGTTACCGATAGAAGAAAAAAGAAAATTGAGGTGTTATTAATAGAAGAAAAGTTGAGAGATGGTATTTAAATATGATTTAGTTATGTTAAATGTAGACGTAGAGATATACCTATAAGGATAAGTAAGTGAATTTAATCAAAAAGAGTAAAGAGATAAAAAAAAAACTTAATATTACATGAATTGAAATCAAGAAAGAAATACCTAATTTTGTATAACATCACAAAAAATATATTTTATAATAGAATTGAATAGAGAAAAAAAATTCATCTAATTAGCTTGAAATAATATTTTGTTGAACTAAGTTAAGTTTATCTAGTTGAATGTCAAAATGTGCTTAAGTTTGATTTCATAATAAGTCAATTTTAAATGAATTTTTAACGATTTAAACATTAATTAAGATTGAGTTGTTTGATTGTTTTAGGGTTTTAATAGCAAACAAGTGGTTTTTTTTTTTTTTTTTTTTCAAATAGATATCTAACATTGGCTGTAAAATTAAAATATTTGATTGATAAGAAAAAAAAGAAAAAAGAAAAAATATAGAAAAGTGGTAAACATATATTAATCGGTGTGTTTGGAGTTGTATAAAATTATATAAAATAGTATAAAATTATAAAAGTAAATGTCTCATAATTTATGTAATTTATGTAATTAGTGAAGAATTTAAATTTTATTGTCTCGTAATTTATGTTTATATAAATTTGTAAATTTTTAATTTTTTTTTTTTCGGAGCTCTACAAACGGAGCCATTAGAAAACGGGGTCCCAATTCGTATGTCCACTCTTGCCGCTGCTTCCACCTAAGAGAGAGAGATGTTGGAGGCGAGAAGTCTTCGGAAGGCGACGGTGCCTTGTTCGCTGCTGGAACATCCCTCTCCCGGCAACCTCCAGTCTACTCGCCTCGCCCTCCATGTACTAACCCAAGCCCCAACTCTTCTTCCCCTTCATCACAACAACCAATATATATATATATATACACACACATACACTCCGATTTCTATGGCAGAACACAAAATTGAAAATCCCAATCTTAACATTTTTTTTTTTTTTTAACCTTGATTTTGCTTCCTCAGGTCAATGGGGACAATTCTTCTTGCTGGGTCTACTTTGCTTCCGGCTGCCATATTTACAAACTCCGGGTTTGCTTCTTTAGACTCCATTTCTCCTATCACAACTTCCATCTCAAACTCTCTCTCTGTAACTCTGTCTCTCTCTGAAGGTGTCGTGACTACTGAGAATTGAAGTCTAAAGTAGAATTCTTTTTGAAAAGTTTGGTGCATTTTCCATTCCATCTTTGTTAATTTATTCATTTCATGCTAGCCTAAGCTTTTGAAGTACTTTTCCTGCTCTTCACTGCGTAATCAATATAATGTGCCCTTAGAAAGCAATAAAAGTTAGTTATGATCGGACGGTGTAGGGTATTATTTGGTTTTAGTATTGTGGGAGTAGGTTTCTTTCTTTTGAGAGTGTTTGTATCTCAAATAGTAAAAGGAAAATGTGTTAGTTATTAATTTAGGGTTAGGTTGTTGTGTGGTGGTTTCCAATGGTCTTTGCTTGCTAATTTAGTTCCTGATAGCCTCTATGAAATTGACGCTAGTATATTTGAAATTGAGGTATTGGGATCCTCCGTGAGACCAAGTATGATAATTTGCTGATTGTCTTATATTATATGCAATTTGGGCTCAACCCATGTTGGAGCTAGCACATTACTGAACCTTACTTTTATTTTTTTGCAGATATCAATGCGAGATTCTTTGATCAATCAAGGAAAAGAAGGTCTCTTGATTCCTGAGCAAACAGAGGTGTGCTTCTTATGACTTCATTCTCAGGCCATTCTGTGCTTGCAAAATGAACATTTTGACCTAAAAATATTGAAGAATCTGCTTGCATATGTGCATGATTTTACTTTTGTATAATATTCTCTTGGTTATATCTCAAGATCGCCATGTATTTGAAGGTTATGGACTGTTTAGTGGCTAATCGCTGCCCGCATCGGTCAGAAATTCAGAGCATAGCACTTGCTGAAACGGAGAGTAGGTGACCATCTGTTGTATTGATAGTCAACATTATCCCCCCTTTTCAAGTACTAATTTATGAGTGTCCTCTTAAGTTGCATATCTTCTTTTATAATGTTTCATAATACTTTAACGAATATTTATGTAGTTGTACCTTTTACAAGTTACCAGTGTCATAAGACTCCATGAGTTTTGATAATTTCTAACAATAAGTATTCATACTGGAGCTAGGTCCCTACCTTCATATGCAGTGCGTAGTTTCCTGGCTATCATAGTGACTGTTGTAATTAGGAGTAGGCTGGCCTAAGTTGCCTTGCTACCTTCTAACATTCGACATCCATGTTTTTCTAGGAATTACTGAATCAAAGTCATTATCTGATGAAGAAAGTGTTTATTTCTTATCATTTTTTGTTTTTCTTATGAACTTATATATCTGTGCATGTTCAAATTCTGTGGACACCTTGAATTTTCTTTTTGAGGGTAATTTTATGTCATTCCTTTTGCTTACGGGCATCATTTCCGGATAGTGAAGTAGATCTTCTCCCACGTGCTGAAAGAGCATGCCCAATCTATTGAAAGATTTTTTTATCTGTTATCCACTCTTTAGTGATCTTTGGGGACATTTTATCCAAAAGAAAAGACTGATGTGACTACTTTCTGAGTTTCAAAGCTACACTGATTGAGTTTGACAAAGATTTAGTATTTAGTTAATTTACAAATCTGAGAGATAATTATACCATTTTCATTAGGTTACGAGTTCTACCAACACGATTTTCTTGTAGACTCGAAATTCAGGTGTGCTTTCAAGTCATTGTGATGTTATGGTTTAATTTGAGTTTTAAGTATATATTTAATTGAGTTGAATTCTGAGTTTTTTTCTTTTTTCAAATAAAAAGACTGTCTTAACAGGTTTAACAGATAACATCTATACAAGAATTTCTTAAGTGGACATGAAATTAACTCAGAAGTCTCGAATAATAATGGTGACACCAAAAGTCTAATACTTGGTTCTTTCTTCTATTCTTTCTTTCATTCTCAATTTTTGTATTTTCTATAAGAGGCCAAACTCTATTGTATTTTCCAGTTGAATACAGGGCAAAAGGTCAGTTTCTTTACCAGAGTTTTAAGAAATGAAGTTTTCTTAAAGTAGAGAAAATATTGGCAGTACAAAGTTTTCATTCATTCAGTACTTGTAGCTAAAAATTAGAAGAATCTTGATGCTGCTAAGAATGATGAACAATTTTTACACTATTTCCACTCTATAAAACTTACATAGGGATCTATTTTAGAAATTTCTGCAAATTTGTCTATAGTTTTTAACTTTTTTGGTGGCCAAGGCTAATTGATTCTAACTTTTTCTAGATGGCAGTAAACCTAGGGGTTAATGATGTCTACATTTGGCACATGACTTAATTTCTTGCAATCAATTTTCAGAGGTACATTGTAAATGGATATGAATGAGATCCCAAAAAATATGTCCTTACTGCTGTGAGTTTCAGATTTTGTGAGATTTCAATGGAATATGGACATTTTTCAACGGAAATGTGCAAGAAACATGTGACCTTAATTGTTGGATATCTGACGAGCCTTCCATCCTGCACTCATGCTTTTAGTGTATCAATTTTGATTTAAGTTTTTCATATGTGGACTTTGTATGAACTAGACATCTATAAAATTATTTATGCCAGTCCAGCGTTCATTGTTCCATATGTATGTTGTCAGTAGCATCGGAGAGGTTTAGTTGTTCAAAACAATTAAAAGGAGAATGAAACTCATCATTCAAAGTATATGATTCTGGGAAGGTGGAAGCTATAATTATTCAAATATGTATGGATTTTATAGTATTTTCTCTGTTCACTTGAAGAAATTTGAATTGATCATTGGAATTGACAGGATATATTTCCTTTCATAGTGGTTCAGGATTCTAATCAATGAGCTTTCCTTTCTTTTTGTAGATTTAATTGATAAGTCATTGATTTGTTTTTGTTATTTCCATGCAATATATGCAGGCAGTGATTGTTTAATTTTGGGAAGTGTGGACTCCTATGGTCACCTTATTGTTTCTAAGTTGGATGCTAGTGGTAAAGGTACCGTCCTTTTTGGTTGTGGATATCCCTTTGGGTTTTCATTTATTTTGTTACTTACCAGTAGTTATAGTTTCACCTGTAATGGCAATTTGGAGATAATCTACAGTGGAGACCTGTCTGAAGGTAGGTCACACTTTCTTCTTTCCTCTTAGGGATCAGAGTTAGTAACCAATAACTTTATTTAACAGCAATATGCCCATGTTTTTCTAGTATTTCTACTTTGTATCTATGCAATATTCCTTCTTCAAAAGATATAACGCCAATCCAATATGTGCTTCCATTAGTCCTCCAGGGGCACAACTAATAAGCTGAGCACCATTTCTCTATCTTGATTGTAATAATTCAAGCACATCATAGCCAACTTGGAAATCAAGTTACAATGCAACAGCAAATTTTATGTGCATAGTAGTTTCATTTAGATTACTTTTTTAGGCATAGCATTTCAGTTTTGCTCCTGATTGTGCAACTGACTTAATTATGTTCGCCATTTGTTTAGATGTTGATAGGCTCACATTTTCCGTATTGCCTCGGGATTGTGGCTTTGTAGAGGGTGGTTGGGCAGGGCTTTGCTTCAGTCCAAGTCAATGGTCCATGGTATCTAATCTCTTCCCCTGCACTAATTTTAACTTATCAGATTACAATTTGTTGATCTTAGATAGCTATGATGTTTGTTGATGACTGATGACCAGTTTTACGAGTTGATATCAGTGTTACTAGTTGTTTCCATTGTCTGTTCTTTTCTTCAACTTCTGTTTCTCAATGAGCCAGTCTTAATCTCATTGACACAAAGGAGGCTTCACCATTATTATATAATTTCATGCCTATTTTTTAAAGTGAAAGGATCAGCGTGTATCCACATGAACCCCAAAGTTGTCCTTCGTATTTATAATAATTTTATTCCTTGATTATTTAATTTCGGATAAGTTATCAATGATCTGACATCTCAATGTGAAACAGATAAAAGACGTGGTAGAATAGTTTGTTGAATATTATCTCAAGAAAAATGAACTAATAAAAAATTCTGTAGTGTGACAAGTTAAATAGAATGAGCTGTGAGTTGGTTCAAAGTTCTTTCTTTCTTGTATTTTTAATAATTAACATGTCATGATGGGAAACTTTCATTTTTAAGTTAGTTCATAATTACCATGTAGTTTTATTGTTGCCATCTTGGGTCAACGATTAAATTCCATATTGGAAGGTGTTTCGATTAGTATAGAAACAGAAACATTTTTGAAATTTTTCACAAACATTTCAAAAGCAGCATAAAATATTAAATGTATGGACATTAGAATTATTATTGTACTACTATTCCATTTTGGTTTATTAAGAAATGGAAACTTTTCAACCATTTTGTGGAAAAGTAATGATATTTGTTCCTTGTCTTTGATTAAGAGCCTATTTGGTACACCACTTTTTTGGTAACTTTTGGCAAAAAATTACTAAAAATTGCCAAAAGTTGCTAAAAGCTACCAACAATTGCTAAAAGTTTTTTTTTGGGGGCCAAATGGACCCTAAGTTATTGCGTTTGATTTATTGGCTGTTGTTTCACGTTTGGCACCCTAAGTTATTTCACGGTTATGATTAGTTTCACGTTGGGGCCAAATGGACGCTAAGTTATTGCGTTTGATTTATTGAACTTCCCTCTTCAATGCCATAGCTGCACCATGGTGTTAGAAGGCCTTTCGGGTGTAGTACAGTTAGTTTTGAGCATTCCTTTCTTTCTTTCTTTCTTTCTTTCCTTTTTTTTTTTTTTTTTTTTCCAAAGTATGTTTGAATAATGAAGTTCAATAAAGTCGTGGCATCAAAGTTGTTGGCCCTTTTCCATTGGTCTAATAGAAACAACTAGAGGAAACTTAGAGAGGTTTTTGAGTTTTATACCATCAAGAGATATGTTCTACTGATATTTCTTGCAAATTTATGCTAATTGCAAGGGCGTTGAAATTATAAACTGGGTGCTTTGCCTAAACATTTTCAAGAAAAATAGATATCTATGGTTTTGATTTCTAACGTCTGACTTTCACTTTCTGTGTTCCTCTTTTTTCCCTTTTTTCTTCCGTTCTTCTTTATTTTATTTTTTCTTTTTGACTATTAAAACCATTAATTTTACCTTCTATTTAAACTATCTTAATTAGAACTTCCCAATACACTAACTCTTCCATTTTAGGCAGCTGTTGCGCGTAGCTTCTGCAAAAGCATTGATGTGTATGACCAAGATATTCACCTTCGGACTCTTCGTACGTAAGTACTATGTTTGGCTGTAAAATTTACCTGTCATTTTTCTCCATTTCTATTCAATTGCAATTCATAAAGATAAGCACCTTGGTGAATATCACCTAAAAGTGTTAGATAAATTGTCCTTTTTTCCCTCTCATATTAAGCAACAGATTCAGCACTACTTGAAAATATGTTCCTCGTCACTTTCACATAAGGGTGTAATTTTTATGTGATTGGTGTAATTTTCCTAAACCTATGGGGAGTAGGAAATTAATTAGTTATTTAGGGTTAAAACTCTTTTTTTATAAATATATATTACTGTATTTATTTTGATATATTTAAAAACCCTAGAGAGAGGGAGAGCAAGAGACCGGGAGAAAAGAGAAAACGCCATTCCAGCATTGAGAAGAAATTGCGGCTTCCACTTTGCCGGAGTATTCTTTCTGTTACCGAATTACCAAGTAAGGGGCGGAATCCACATATACATATATAGAACGTTTGGTTTGTTTGATAGTAACTTTGTTTAAGTTGTTTGATGCCAATCCTATTTTGTCTTTATGTGCTCATCATAGTAGAATGCTGAGAAATTGTTCTGAGAGATTGATTTAAGTATATATATATCTAAGTATTTTGTCTTCACATGAATGGACTCTCCCAGGATAGATGAAAAGTTTGGTTAATATAATATATATATATATATATATTTCAACCGAATTGATTGATTGAGACGTGAATGAATTATATATATACACTTATATTATTAATGGTTACAGATGCTTTGTTAATGTGATTTAATTTAACCTACAACTATTTAAATGGTTAGAAACCCAAGCATTAACTGTACGTATATTTATTGTAACTATTAATTGTAGGATTTTATTTTATTATATCTTTTAAATACTTGGATGGCAGGTAATTAATGTGTGGGCATTGAGTAAAGGCTTGCTGGCAGTATTTAGTTTTCTATTTTTTTTTGGTGACTTAATTGGTTTTAATGCTAGCTGGCATTAATTTACTTGAATCTTTTTCATTTAATTGATTGAGTTAAATGTACAGATTGCTTAAAAAGTTAAAAAGGGGTCTGAATCCATTAATTGTATATGTGTGTGCGTGCAGTGTGGTCATTAATGTTTATCTAATGCAATTAAAGTGTGTTATTTAATAGGTTAATGTTTATCTAATGCAATTAAAGTGTGTTATTTAATAAGTTGGTAAATTAATAAATAATAAAGTTTAAATTTTGATAAAAAAAATTTATTTAATGTGGTTATAAAATAAAATTTAATAATATATTTTATTTAGATTGAGAGGTACTGAAAATATCGGGTATACGTATCCAAGGGTTGAGAGTCCCGAAACCCGCGCGGGGTTGGTTATTAATTCCAGTAGGCTAGTAACCTACAAACGAGCAGATGCCTAAGGGTGGCATATTACATTCCTAAGGTTTTGGCCTAGGGAGCAGACACCGAAGGATGGTGTATATTGGTTGGGTCCTGTTTCTACAGGACAACCAAGCAGACATCAATGAATGATGTATATTGGTTGGGTCTTGTTTCTACGAGACAACCAAGCAGCAGTTCCTCGAAATTAAATTGTTTTTCTTTGATGTGTAGCGTGGTACTGAAACACAAATAAATTGTAACAAAGAGAGATAAATGAATAAATTTAAGTTCTTGTTTGAAATTGCTACTTGTGTGTGTTTGTTTCACTTACTAGCATGCTAGGGCATGCTGCATTTATTATATTATTATTAGGGTTCTGAGCACACGTGGTATTAGTGCTAAACCCCTTACAGCTTGTGATGCAGGTAGTGAATTTGAGACACATGTTGGACCTTCTAAGCATAGGAATTAAAGTTTTATTTATTATTTTTTTTGTGTAATTGTTTTAGACATCTAGGAAATTATTTTTGAGTGGATTGTGACAATCCTCTGTTTTGAGGTGAATGTTAATTATTATTATTATTATTATTTTTAGAGATTGGTTGGGTTTAGTTTTGAAGCTTTGTTTGCCTAGTAAATTAACTGAGGCGTTTATTTAAATTTAAAGTTTAATTTTAATTATTTTATTTTCTTTGCTCCATAGTATGTGTGTATGGTTCTGATGTGAAACAGGAAAGTTAGTTAATGAACGGTGTAATATGTATTATTTGTTCGCGTACTCGAGTTGTGAAACCCGGGGCGTGACAACTTGGTATCAGAGCCTAGGTTTAGAATACCTAGGGGCAATGGTTCTTTTATTTTTCTAAGTATTATGTGATTACATGTTAGTTTATTTAGTTGTGATACGTGAATTTGATGCTTTGTTGGACTTAAATTGTTGAGAAGATGTTGACCTTAGTATATTTTTGTGAATTTTTAGAGAAATGCTGCCACGTGTAGCTCCAGGTGTTAGAGGTAGAGGCAAGGGCCAAGGTCGTGGTCGTGGTAGAGGCCGAGGCCGAGGCCGAGGGATTCAGGCTGGGCAGGGTCATGAAGTTCTAGTTGATGATGTTCCCATTGCTGCGGGAGTGTCACAAGAGCAAGGGTCATATGCTGGGGTTGGAGCAGAGGTTCCATTAGGAGTGCCTCACGTGGCTGAGGTGCAATCCGAAGCACCAAGTGTGCCGCAGCCAGGAATGGTAGACCCACAGATGTGGATGCAACAAATGGCTGCAATGTTTGCTGGAGGAATGCAAGCAAGTCAGCCTACAGCTCCGTATGAGAAGTTCAGGAGGATGAAACCCCCTACATACTCTGGTACAGCAGATACTGAAGAGGTTGAGAAATTCTTACACGAGAATGAGAAGATATTCGAGGTGATGCAGTTAAATGAAGATAAGACCAGAGTCTTGCTTACTACTTTTCAGTTGGAGGGCGCTACAGCGGATTGGTGGAGTACTGTGAAGGGGTCTCGTGGGGCGTCTGCACTTACTTGGGAGGATTTTAAGGAGCGTTTCAGAGACTACTTCTTCCCACAGTCTTTGAGAGATGCTAAACTTGATGAATTTCTGAATTTGACTCAAGGGCCAATGACTGTGCTGGAGTATGGGCGTAAATTTACCTCGTTGGCCAAATATGCTAAGGAGTTGGTGTCCACTGAACGCAACAAGTGTAGACGGTTTGAGAAGGGATTGAGGCCTGCTGTCAGAGATCGGATAGTGCCTTTGGGGCTTAATGAATATGAGACATTGGTTGATCGAGCAATGGCAGTGGAGAAGAATTTGGCAGATACCAGAGCACAGAATGAAGTTAGGCAAGGAAGGACTCAGCACCAGGAGAATAGACCCACCAAAAGGCAGAGAGAGAATTTACATGGGGCACAGTCTCAGCAATTTCAGCAGGGGAGTATGGTCCTAAGTAAGTCAGTGGCAACTGGAGTTTCTGCACAGAGTCCTATTATTTGTCATAATTGCAGACAGCCTGGGCATCGCCAGTTTAACTGTCCTTACAAAGGTGTGTCGAGTGGATCTGAAAATAGGGTCGAGGTGAAGACTTGTTACACGTGTGGCCTACCAGGTCATGTGCAGAGGCGTTGTCCGCAGAGGCAAGGTAATGGAAGTATTATGAGACCTCCACAGCCAGCTCAGTCAGTACAGAGTAGTAGGCCAGCAGGGTCACAATCAGTGCAGAGTCATTTTCAGAGGGGTACTCAAGGTGGGGCACTGCAGTATCAGATGGGTGTTCCAAGTGGTGTTCAGCAGCATCAAGGAGTTCAGGGTGGGTCCCAGCAAGGACAAAAGGGGGGTAGACCACAAACGGTACCAGTTCAGGGACGAGTTTTCACTGTGGCCCAGAATGATGGACGTGCAGAGCCTATAGTTACGAGAGGTACCTTTCTCATTTATGCT
The DNA here is from genome assembly GCA_019916065.1 of Vitellaria paradoxa. Lineage (NCBI taxonomy): Eukaryota > Viridiplantae > Streptophyta > Magnoliopsida > Ericales > Sapotaceae > Vitellaria > Vitellaria paradoxa. Next base: position 13,846,367 of record CM034239.1, on the reverse strand, counting down.
ACTAAATCCACAGTTCTTGTAGACACAGGAGTATCTCATTCATTTATTGCTGCATCGTTTATGTCTACATTGAATTTATCTGTGGACGAGTTAATTCCACCATTGCACGTTGAAACACCGATAGGAGGTCATTCTGTGTTGAATCGAGTTTGTAAGAATTGTGAGATCACTATTAGGGACGAGACTTCAGGACGGGAGCACTTGTCAGTTTTTGACCTGATTGTGATAGACATGGGAAGCTTTGATGTGATTCTTGGCATGAACTGGCTGTCAGTCTTTCGAGCGATGATAGATTGTGCTAAGAGTCGAGTGACTTTATTTACTACAGAGGGAGATCAGATACGATTTTCTGGTGATCGTTGTAGTCCTCAACTCTTGCCTTCCCTCAATGGGCAGGGACGAGTAGACTTGTGCAGTTTGTTTGCTTGTATGGCTTTAGAGGACGAGGAGGCAGACAAAATTGAGTTACCACGAGTTGTTTGTGAATTTTCAGAAGTGTTTTCAGAAGTAGCTGGATTACCGCCTGAACCGGAGGTTGAATTTGGGATTGATCTGATACCTGGCACAGAACCAATTTCTATAGCTCCGTATAGATTGGCACCTGCAGAGTTGGTGGAGTTAAAATCCCAGATAGAGGAGTTGAGCTCTAAGGGATTTATTCGCCCTAGCACTTCACCTTGGGGTGCACCAGCACTATTTGCAGCTAAAAAGGATGGAACTCTCAGGATGTGTATAGATTACCGAAGGTTGAATCGGGTCACGATCAAGAATCGGTATCCTCTACCGAGGATTGACGATCTGTTCGACCAACTGAAGGGTTCGGTCATTTTCTCAAAGATTGATTTGAGATCTGGTTACCACCAGTTGAGGGTGAAGCAGGAGGACATTTCTAAGACGGCATTCAGGACTCGATATGGGCACTACGAGTTCTTGGTAATGCCATTTGGGCTGACCAATGCTCCTGCCGTGTTCATGGACTTGATGAACCGGGTGTTCAGTAGATATTTAGACAAGTTTGTTGTCGTGTTTATTGATGACATTCTAGTTTATTCTCGGTCAGAAGGCGAACATGAGGAGCATCTAAGAGTTGTACTTCAGACCCTGAGAGATCACCAGCTCTATGCTAAATTGAGCAAGTGTGAGTTCTGGCTCAAAGAAGTGAAATTTCTAGGGCATGTTGTTTCTGAGGAGGGAGTTGCAGTTGATCCATCTAAGGTTGAGGCAGTTATGGATTGGCAAAGACCGAAGACAGTTTTTGAGATTCGGAGTTTCCTGGGTTTGGCAGGGTACTATCGAAGATTTGTCCGTGATTTCTCGAGGTTAGCCGGGCCGATGACTAGGTTGACTCGAAAAGGGGTCAAGTTTATTTGGGATGAGAAGTGTGAACAGTCTTTTCAGGAGTTAAAGAAGAGGCTAACTACTGCACCAGTGCTTGTGATTCCTGAGAGAGGATTGGGTTATTTAGTTTATTGTGACGCATCCAAAGAAGGTTTGGGCTGTGTGCTGATGCAGGGTGATAAAGTAGTAGCTTATGGGTCTAGGCAGTTGAAGACTCACGAGCATAACTACCCAGTGCATGATTTGGAGTTGGCAGCAATTATCTTTGCTCTGAAAAGCTGGAGACACTATTTGTATGGTGAGAAATTTGAGGTGTTTTCTGACCACAGGAGTTTGAAGTACCTTTTCACTCAGAAGGATTTGAATTTGAGGTAGAGGAGATGGATGGAGTACATGGAGGACTACGATTTTGAGCTCCAGTATCACCCTGGTAAGGCAAATGTGGTTGCTGACGCACTTAGCCGAAAGACTCGTGGTACTGTAGCGGGTCTTTTCGTGCGAGAATGGGAAATGATGAAAAGCCTTAGCGAGTTTGATATGGAGTTGCGAGAAGATGAAAGTCATGCTACCTTGTGTGCCATAGCTACTCAGCCAATTCTATTAAGTCGTGTGATAGAAGCTCAAGGGACTGATGTTGAATGTGAGACGATACGAGCTAAGTTGTCGAATCCTGATGAGATGCCAGGATGGGTGATTGGTGACGATAACAGTTTGAGGTATTTGGGGAGACTTTTCGTGCCAATCTCTGCTCGAGATACAGTTTTAAAGGAGTTCCATCACTCTAAATTTGCAGTACATCTTGGAGGTACTAAGATGTATCATGACTTGCGCCGTCAGTTCTTTTGGGTAGGTATGAAGAAGGATGTGGCAGAGTTTGTGAGTAGGTGTCTTACTTGTCAGCAAGTTAAGGCTGAGCATCAGAAACCAGCGGGTCTTTTGCAGCCTTTGCCAGTGTCAGAGTGGAAGTGGGAGAACATTACAATGGATTTTGTTTCTGGCTTACCGAGATCACCGAAGGGCCATGATACTATTTGGGTGATAGTGGATAGGTTGACCAAGTTAACTCACTTTTTGCCGATTCGTTTGACGGACTCCATGGATGTCTTGGCTAAATTATATGTTAAGGAAATCGTAAGGCTTCACGGAGCTCCTGTATCCATTGTCTCAGACAGGGATCCGCGTTTTGCTTCTCGGTTTTGGCGGAGTCTCCAGGTGGCCATGGGGACAGAATTGTTGTTTAGTACTGCCTTTCATCCTCAGACTGATGGACAGTCAGAACGTACAATTCAGATCTTGGAGGATATGCTCAGGGCATGTGTGCTTGATTTTCGTGGTAGTTGGGAGAACCATCTTCCTTTGATTGAATTCGCGTATAATAATAGCTACCAGTCGAGCATCGGGATGGCTCCTTTTGAAGCTTTGTATGGTAGACCGTGTAGATTTCCTATCTGTTGGGCTGAGGTTGGAGAAACTGCAATTATTGGGCCTGAGTTTGTGCATGAGACGACTGAGAAGGTCAAAGTGATTCGACAGAGACTTGAGACAGTACAAAGTCGCCAAAAGAGTTATGCTGATAAGAGGCGAAGACCCTTGGAGTTTGAGGTAGGGGACCATGTGTTCCTAAAGGTTTCACCACGAAAGGGTCAGTTTCGTTTTGGGCGCAGGGGGAAGTTATCCCCAAGATATATCGGGCCATTTGAGGTTTTGGCGAGGGTTGGAGAAGTGGCATACCGTCTTGCTTTGCCACCGCAGCTTTCAGGAGTACATGAAGTGTTTCACGTGTCTATGCTTAGAAAGTATAACCCGGACCCTTCACATGTATTAGATTGGACTGAGCTTGATGTTGACTCAGATGTGACATATGAGGTGAAACCGGTGGAAATTTTGGACTCTAGGGAGCAAGTGCTTCGAGGGAAGACTATTCCTTTAGTCAGAGTGTTATGGAAGCATCGTGGTATTGAGGAGTTGACTTGGGAGCGAGAGGCAGATATGCGGAGTAGGTATCCAGAGTTGTTTCTTTAATTTTCTTTTCTTTATCTCCTAAATTTCGAGGACGAAATTTTTGTAAGGGGGGTAAGATGTAATGACCCGAATTTTTAATTTAATTTAATTATTATATATATTTATTCAGTGAATTTATTTCGTTATTTAAATTTAATAATTTAAAATTTTCGTATTTAATTTTAAGTTGTATTTAAAAAGATTAATTTTTTTTATGTGATTGGTGTAATTTTCCTAAACCTATGGGGAGTAGGAAATTAATTAGTTATTTAGGGTTAAAACTCTTTTTTTATAAATATATATTACTGTATTTATTTTGATATATTTAAAAACCCTAGAGAGAGGGAGAGCAAGAGACCGGGAGAAAAGAGAAAACGCCATTCCAGCATTGAGAAGAAATTGCGGCTTCCACTTTGCCGGAGTATTCTTTCTGTTACCGAATTACCAAGTAAGGGGCGGAATCCACATATACATATATAGAACGTTTGGTTTGTTTGATAGTAACTTTGTTTAAGTTGTTTGATGCCAATCCTATTTTGTCTTTATGTGCTCATCATAGTAGAATGCTGAGAAATTGTTCTGAGAGATTGATTTAAGTATATATATATCTAAGTATTTTGTCTTCACATGAATGGACTCTCCCAGGATAGATGAAAAGTTTGGTTAATATAATATATATATATATATATATTTCAACCGAATTGATTGATTGAGACGTGAATGAATTATATATATACACTTATATTATTAATGGTTACAGATGCTTTGTTAATGTGATTTAATTTAACCTACAACTATTTAAATGGTTAGAAACCCAAGCATTAACTGTACGTATATTTATTGTAACTATTAATTGTAGAATTTTATTTTGTTATATCTTTTAAATACTTGGACGGCAGGTAATTAATGTGTGGGCATTGAGTAAAGGCTTGCTGGCAGTATTTAGTTTTCTATTTTTTTTGGTGACTTAATTGGTTTTAATGCTAGCTGGCATTAATTTACTTGAATCTTTTTCATTTAATTGATTGAGTTAAATGTACAGATTGCTTAAAAAGTTAAAAAGGGGTCTGAATCCATTAATTGTATATGTGTGTGCATGCAGTGTGGTCATTAATGTTTATCTAATGCAATTAAAGTGTGTTATTTAATAGGTTAATGTTTATCTAATGCAATTAAAGTGTGTTATTTAATAAGTTGGTAAATTAATAAATAATAAAGTTTAAATTTTGATAAAAAAAATTTATTTAATGTGGTTATAAAATAAAATTTAATAATATATTTTATTTAGATTGAGAGGTACTGAAAATATCGGGTATACGTATCCAAGGGTTGAGAGTCCTGAAACCCGCGCGGGGTTGGTTATCGATTCCAGTAGGCTAGTAACCTACAAACGAGCAGATGCTTAAGGGTGGCATATTACATTCCTAAGGTTTTGGCCTAGGGAGCAGACACCGAAGGATGGTGTATATTGGTTGGGTCCTGTTTCTACGGGACAACCAAGCAGACATCAATGAATGATGTATATTGGTTGGGTCTTGTTTCTACGAGACAACCAAGCAGCAGTTCCTCGAAATTAAATTGTTTTTCTTTGATGTGTAGCGTGGTACTGAAACACAAATAAATTGTAACAAAGAGAGATAAATGAATAAATTTAAGTTCTTGTTTGAAATTGCTACTTGTGTGTGTTTGTTTCACTTACTAGCATGCTAGGGCATACTGCATTTATTATATTATTATTAGGGTTCTGAGCACACGTGGTATTAGTGCTAAACCCCTTACAGCTTGTGATGCAGGTAGTGAATTTGAGACACATGTTGGACCTTCTAAGCATAGGAATTAAAGTTTTATTTATTATTTTTTTTGTGTAATTGTTTTAGACATCTAGGAAATTATTTTTGAGTGGATTGTGACAATCCTCTGTTTTGAGGTGAATGTTAATTATTATTATTATTATTATTTTTAGAGATTGGTTGGGTTTAGTTTTGAAGCTTTGTTTGCCTAGTAAATTAACTGAGGCGTTTATTTAAATTTAAAGTTTAATTTTAATTATTTTATTTTCTTTGCTCCATAGTATGTGTGTATGGTTCTGATGTGGAACAGGAAAGTTAGTTAATGAACGGTGTAATATGTATTATTTGTTCGCGTACTCGAGTTGTGAAACCCGGGGCGTGACATTGGTGAATATCACCTAAAAGTGTTAGATAAATTGTCCTTTTTTCCCTCTCATATTAAGCAACAGATTCAGCACTACTTGAAAATATGTTCCTCGTCACTTTCACATAAGGGTGTAGGGATCTGGGGATAAAATTTGGGTAAGGTGTTGTGTTATCAGTGAAATGTTGCCATTAATACAATTCAACAACTCAACTCAATAAAGCCTTAGTCGGTTAGTCCCAAACTAGTCGGGGCTAGAACATAAATCTCCTTCCTCTATTCATTTCTAACATGATTTCTTTCTTTTGTTTTTGCAAGATTATATTGAATTAGATTTTCCCTTGCAATTTCAGTCCATATGTTCTTAGGTTTACCTTTTGTCATTTTTACTCCCACCTGGATTAAACTCACTGTTCCGTACTAATGCATCCTTAGGTCTATGTTGGATATCACCAAACCATCTTAAATGACATTCTCTCAACTTCTCTTCTATAGGTGTCACTTTAAATTTATTTTCAATATATTCATTTTTTATCATATCTTTTCTTATATTATCACACATCTATCTTAGTATTCTCACCATCACTACATTGATCTATAAAAATATTATTTCTTTAGCATAGTTGGTTTTGTAATTTTTTTTTAAAATTTTTCTTTCAACTTAATAGAATTCTCTTGTCACATAAAATACCTGAGGCACTTTTCTATTTTAACTACCAGCTGAAAACTTCTAATTTCTTAAAAACTCGTCACTGCAGTGCTTGAATTATAAAGTTTCTTCTGAATGTTCATTGGTATTGATGTAGCCCTCTTGCAGATTGTGGTATCCATCTTCATTAAGCTTTATGCAGAGCTTATGCAGTGGAAATGATGGTTCTATATTAGCTGTCACAGAAGGCTGCCAGGTATTGCATATTTGTTTCATATATTCCCCTTTTTATACTTTTTTTAAATGTAAAGTTCGAGCTTTTCTTTGTTTAAAATTTTTGGAATTTTCTTTTTTCTTTTTTTTTTTTTTTGAATTACTGCAGCTTACCATATGGGATTTGAGAATGAAAGAAAATGGTGGTTGTGTGCATAGGATTTGTGGTTCTGTTGGAAATATCCTCTATGCAGTCTGCAGTTCTTCAACCAGTATTGCAGTGGGTGGAGCTGATCGTACTGTTGCCATTTATGATCCTCGCAGGTTAGTATCAATTTTTTCTCTTAACAATAAAAGTCACTTTTATTAAAATAAAAAGTCATGAAGTCCATGCCTATCAATTACAAATAAAACAATGCTTGCAAACACAAACTATCATTTCCTCAACAAAAGTCCCAAAAAAAAAAAAAATTTAAATTCAATTTGATATAAGGTCAGCTCAATTCCTTGAAATGTTCTCCTATTCCTTTCATTCCAAATAGGCAAGTCTTCAGAACAACGTGGAACCACTTGCCATAACTTCTCTCTAGGACTCAACTTATAACCCCACCACTCCTCGAGCAACATTTTAGTGTCCTTTGGAAACACCCTATACACTCCAAAACATGATGGCCATCTCTCATGATTCTTTGTCCAGTGAATGAATAAATGATGAATGGATTCCTCATCATTTTTACAGAGACAACACCAATTAACTAGAATTTGCCTTCTGAAACATAAATTATCAATATTGAAAATTTTCCTTTTATCACACGAACCAAAGAAAACGACTTTCAGGGTAACATCTAACATCCACAACTTATTCAATGGAAGATCAACCTCCACTCTCCCAACTAAACCATAGTAACAAGATTTCATATCAAACACCCCAGTTTTTGAATGAACCTGTTTAACTTCATTCTCTCCCTCACCCACCTTAGTTACATACAAACAAATTCATGGAGAAGAGCATATGTATATAAAATAAAAAAAATTCCTGACATACAAACAAAAGTTCATACCTCTTCAAATCCCAATCAAACAAAATCCTGGTTAAAGTAACATTCCAAACAATACCCCTTGTGAAGAAAAATGTATCAGCTACAACAGTCTCATTGTTTTCTACCCAAAAAAAAATATCAGGGTAAAGGTCCTGAAGACTCCTGCCATCTGTCCATGGAGAAGACAACAAATTAACCCTATCCCCTCTCCCTATCTTCACGGGCGGAGCTACATGGGGGCAAGTGACCCCCCTCAATTTTTAAGATAAAATTACTAAAATGCCCTCTTTGTTATTTTAATTTTATTTAAAAATTAAATTAATTAAAAATTAAGATATTTTGATTTTATTAAAAATTTAAAGTTAACTCAAAATTTTTAACATATAAGAAGTTTAAAAGAATCAAACTTGATATTTTTTGTGAAATAAAGTGTATCCTTTTAATACATTATTGCATATTTCTGTTTATATTATCAGTAAATTTAGCATTTAACACAATAAATTCTATAGATAATAAAATTTAATAATAATTATATTTTGTAGTGAGGGATATCTCTAATAAATTTTAGGTGTTTGAACCATTAACCGTAAGAAATATATTCACTAGTTAATACTAAAAATAATTTATTTTCTCTCTAAAAATAATATCGTTTTTCTCCTACTCTTAATCGAAAAATAAATCGATTGTTATTTTTTCTTGGGTGCTCGGTGCCCCCCTCAGTGCCCGGTGCCCCCCCCAGCAAAAATTCTGGCTCCACCCCTGCCTATCTTCATATTCAAACAAGTCACAAACCCATTCCATCTACTTCTGATCCCTTCCACACTCGAACCGAATGTACAATTCCAATTAAGAGAAGTCCAATCATCCCGTTCTACCTCAGATTTAGGTGAAATGACCTTCCACCAGGATTTATCTCTCGCAAGCACATCTCTGCAGCCACTTACCCAACAACAGTTTATTGTATACCTTCAAATTCCTAATGCCAATTCCTCCTTCTGAAACAGGTAAACAAACTGACTTCCATTCCACCAAAGAGTATTTGAAGCAATTGCCCACTCCTCCCCATAAGAATTCTCGTTGAAGTTTCTCAATTGTTTTAACCACAAAAACTGGAATAATGAAGAGGGACATAGGGTAGGTAGGCAAACTAGAAAGAGTGCTCTTAATCAAAGTTACTCATGCCATTGAGCAGTAAAGAATGAGTGACATTCCAAACATCAATCTTGAACCTAATCTCTTCTGAAATCTTTGAATAACTCCATTCCAAACATCAATCACCTTATGAGAAGCCCCCAAAGGGAGACCCAAATATGTCGATTTCAGTCATGACATCATTAATAAATAACCTTTTTCATATCACTTTGGATTTAGTGGTCCAATGGCCATCTTCTTGGTATTTGAGCAACTAAAAGTAAGTAGAATTTTTTTTGTCAGTTTAATGTTTCATTTTCCCTTGTACTTAATTTCATTTGCAATAAAACAGATTGAAAGAAAATAAAGTATTAATTCTATAGTTTCTATCTAATTCTACACTGGTTTATATGCTGATTCTCATTCCTCACTGTAGGTGGTCAGCGCTGTCAAGATGGGTGCATTGCTCAAAATATGAGGTAACTTAAAATCTTAACCCCCATGTTCTTCTCCTATGGCTAGACTCTACAAGAGGATATAGTTGTGAATGGTCGAGTTCAGATTTTACTGCATTAACAGTGGAGATCTAAGTATTGGGGCAACAAGTGTTGCTGACATATGCCAAAGTTTATTGAACATAATATCACCTCAAAACTTCTGTATAAGAAATTCAACTATTAACAACCTATATTTTAACATAGACATCTAAACTACTAAAATTTTCTAGATGGCCGTGCCAGAAAGTCTGCCAAAGTGGCTCCTTTTTAGTGAGTCCTAAAGAAGCATGCCACTGCTGGTGCGTCAATGTTTTGTAGCTTGATTTGATTGGCAGGCATGTATCGTATCAAGTCTTTGGTGCAATTTTTTACCTTTTAGTCAACAAATTGTCATTATTATGATCATTATTGTTGGAAAAATTTAGATCTATTCAGAAACACATTATTATAAATCTTGCATTCCAAACTGAACTCCAAGGTTCGAATATTAACAGTCCGAAAGCTGTCTCTAAGGCTTATTCATTTGTTGGAGATTTTTGGAAGGGAAGAGGTTTTTTTATTCAAATGTTAGCTTCTATCTGATCATACTGACTACAACCTCTTCTGAAAGTTTTCTGTTCAAATTTTAACTCATATTCAATCACACTGACTACAACCCTGAATAGTCATCATTGGTTGGATTCACGTACGGTAGACACTTTTATGCTGAACTTTTGCATTCCTCATGCATGCTTTCCATGAATATCCAGAATTTTTTCTAACCGCAGTTGGTTTTATGTTTGTGGGAGTTATTTACTTTTCCCTATGGAATAACTTCTGAACTGATGCTGCAGATAACTGGACTTGCTTTCTCCTCAATTGACTCTGATTATATCTACATACAGGGGGTTGATTATGAGGTGATTGCTTATGGAACTATTGAAACTGTTCCTTCTTCATTTGTTTCCTACAATTTTAGATGGAACTTTGGATGAGTTGTAACTAATTTAAAATAAGCGATTTTGTTTTATTTTATTTAAGAGTTATCTTATGGACTGATAATATATTAAAAAGGGCGGCCAAGTGGACGAGGCTTCTGCCTATCGGGGTTCAGGAATGGGAACAAAATATATCGATAATATATTACTCTTGTTAAATTTCCTCTAGCTGTCTCTAACACCATGCCACAATGATTGTTCATTTGAAGGTTTTCTGTGGACAGTGGAAAGAAAACAACAAAGTAATATCATTTAGAGGCGATTCAAACTGGCTTGGATTTAGCAAGGTAATATACTTTCTCAGAATAATCCCCTGAAAGAATGCACACACAGGATTTCAGGGACAATTTTGTCAAAATGCCATCCTTGTGCTCTTATATGTCAATCGATTCAATACTAGCTAGCTACTCAACTGCATTGATTTTGCTTTAACAAATGAGGGTTGCTCGTCTCTTCCCAGCCCCTCATCTAAGTTGTGTGAGGAATCAAATCAACCCATGCTGAGATTGGATCATGTATTGGAGGCTAAAATGCCAGTTGTTCATTATTACATTTCTTTGATATATTTAGGGTTATTCTTTTGTTGAATTTGAACTTTGGCCATAAAAACATGCAAACTTTTATGATCTCTATTACATTATAGAAAGCAGAGTGACCCTCTACTTTTGTTGAGAAGTTACTTGACCACTCTTTTCATGACCATTCAATCTTTTCAAACATAAAAGACAAAAAGTATCAAATAAGAATTTCAAGTGATTCAAAAATTACTTGTATCTCTAGTTACTTTCCATGAACTTAGTACTTCTTTTTATCTCTATTAATTTCCCTGTGGCCCCTCTCTATTTAGCAACTACAGGCAAAAAGCTGTGCTCGTATTTTTGCAAGCAGTTAGCAGACCATGCTTTCTATTGTTGTTACAAATAACCTTCTTTTGTGCTTGTAACTGTAACACACTCAGTGCTCATCTAAGTGCAAAACTGTGATTTAGTTAATCACTCCACGTAGTCATATTTCCAACACATTTTGTCTTTTGCTCAACTCGAAATATAAATGAACTGAACTTGAACCCCAATTTTATACTCCTTAATTGTTATACTGTTGAACTCAACAAGAGTTCGGCTTCATAACTAATACTCAATAAATATAATATAAATTATCAAACTATTTGAGCTCAACTCAGGATCGATTCAATTAGTGGATCACTCAAGTCTGACTTGAAAGATTAACAACCAAACTTGAACCATTTTTTTAAGTTTTTTAAGCTTAACAAACCTTTTTTTATTTTATTTTTCGAAAGGTAAGCTTAACTAACATAATTCAAAACACCCTATGTATACCCATTTTGGTTCGGCTTGGTTTATTTACATCCCTACTTGCTAGCATGAAAATGCTGTGAATGAAGTTTGCATGCCTAGATGCAAGCTTCTTCAACAGAGAGAGAGAGAGGAAAAAAAAAAAAAAAATCCCCAAAACCATCTTACAGTGGCCATCCTCCTTAACCCATATCTAAATATTCTGTGCAGTGTGCCAGCAGGGATGTCTTGGGGGGATGGTGTGATTCAGGCAGCATCTTTGTAGCAGATATTGCCAAGCGGAAACAAGCACACATAGCAGATGGGTTGTGTGCCGCGGAAGTACTCTCTTGATCCTTCACCATGTCTCTCGTTGCTTTACTCTTGCCAATCGGTTCGTAATTGGTTTTGTATTGATTTTGCATAACAATAGGATTTTGTGATCGACATATTTGTGGGTTTTCACAATCTTTAGTCTATTCCATAGATATTGGGAAAGTCAGGACAAATGGCCTGTATTCTTTGACTAATCAATTGTGTGTGTGTTTGTTTATTATCTTCAGGCATGTAGTTAGTTACTTTTTTATTAGTTTTGTGAGCTTTGGAATCAGTCAAATAGATTGTGTAAGAAATTTCTACTTAGCAACTTTTAATATGGTCGGTTATGTCAAAAGCTTCCATAAATTTCGCTGACAATGCTGTTTCTTGATTTTTCTTCTTTTTCTCCCCTCATATTATGCTCAGTTTGCTCCCCCAGAATCCGGAGGAATCTTACAACTACTTGGTTGGGAAGTTGGAAAGTTAGTTGTACAATTCCAAACTTTCTTAGTTACTGTACACTTTATTGCATTGAGATAGAGAGACTTTTGTGGGTGTAGAGGAAAAAAAAAAAAATCATGAAATGGGATTGAGACTGGGGCCCGGGATTGTGGTCCTGAGCTTGAATGTGTCAATTTGATGATTATTTCAAAGTCAAGGATCAAGATTTGTAGCATGGATTGGGTGGTGGTGGATCTGAATCAGAGTGGGTCTCTCTGTTGGGGAGAGCTTATTGGGGTATTTGTTTTGGTTGGTCAAATTAAAGAAGGGTCCATTCTTGAGGTCATAATGCGACGATCTCACATGGGATGGAAGGGGAGGTAACTCCACCTAATGAATTGGTCTTTTGGGTGGGAGCGTTTGACTTGTGATAAATTGGATTGGTATCATGAGTAGTTCATCTAAATTCGATTTTACGCAAAGTGCTAGAGGAAAAGAGGAGGTAAGGCAATTTTGTTCAACATAGAGATAGAAATGAGATGCGACGAGTTAAATTGACTTGAGTCAAGTTTTAACTTATTCCAACTTATTTTGAGTTATTTACACTGGGATCGACTTCGAATATGAGCTCGATTTGAATTTTTATGTAAGTTCGAACTCGGTTCAACCAAGAAGAAGTTCGATCTTAGTTTGTAAATAGTTTTATTAATTTAAATTAACGTTGTTTTAGTCTAAAATATAATAAATAAAATATTATAAAAATATTATTAAAAAAATTAATAGGCTTGTGAAGTTTTCAAGCCGAGTTTGAGTTTGATTTTAAACATGTCATATATTAAGTTTGATTTGAGTCCGTTTTAGTTACGAATCAAGTTTGAGTCATTTTTTCTTTTTGAGCCAAACAGCCAAACTTAAATAGCTCAAAAAAGGTTTTCACCCCTAATTCAACATTAAATAGGTGGTTTTATTTTACATCTAAAAAGAGGAGTAGTCTTGAAGATGATATAAACAGGTTGGTAACCTCACCTGGGCAAACCGTGACATTCAGGTGAGGCTAGACCTCACTAAACTGCCCTTTCTGGTAAAACTTGTTAGACAATAATTGAAGGACCGCAGCCCTCTTATCTGGAGTCTGGTCGCCCTATTAAATGTTTGACATCAGCCCCTCCAACTCCCATTTTTAAGTTATTTTAAAGAAATGGTGGTAAGCGGTTGTAGTGAGCATAAAGAATTCAAGGGCTGGTCTTTGGATGGGTTTTTCTTGTTTGGTAAATCTTTTGATTGCTTGGACCAAACACTGATCTGCATTGACTTTTCTACTTTTAGCTGACGTAGTTCAACCCATTTTGAGAACAACTGTCTTCTTGTTATGTCATGTGATGTTGCTTGAGCTAATTTTTGGGCTTAAACTAGGAAAATGATTGTTAAAAATGCAAGAAATAAATATGGAGATTAAAAGAAATCATGGATTGTTGTTTTGGATGTGTGTGTGTGGAACTTTTGAAAGGAAAAGGGAATGGAATAAAAAAATTAGGGGGTGGGGGGGAAAATAATTATTAAGAATACAAGAAATAAATATGGAGATTAAAGGAAATCATGGTTTTTTTTTGTTTGTTGGGGGGTGTGTGTGGAACTTTTGAAAGGAAAAGAGAATAGAATAAAAAAATTGGGGGGTTGGAAGAGGGAGAGGGAGAGAGAGAGGGGGTAGTTTATTTCTTCCTTTTCAATGAAGGAAAGGAAGGGAAATAAAAAAGAAAAAGAACCTGGGGAGAGGGAGGGGGAAGGGAGAGAAAAATAAAAGTATAACGGTTAAAAAGGAAAATCAAATGAATACGAAATCAAAAGAGAAGTTAATGGAAGAGTGTAAATATTCTCACCCAACCAAGAATATATATTTCCTTTGTATATATATGTTTTCCCCTTTTCCAAATTAAGAAACTAAATAAAATAAGGCCAAATAATTGTCAGCCTCTTATTTTCTCTTTTGCCCGAGAGGAGGATACAGGGAAAGCCTTATGCTTGAGAAGTAAGAGATTCACATTTTCCTGTATTCATTAATGAACTGTATAATATATTGAGTTAAAATTATTATTTTTGGACAGCTCAAATAAAAAATTAAAGTTAAATTATGATATATATATATATAGTAATAAAAATCAAAGAGAGAAAACTATAATTTACATTAGTAACAAAAAGTCAGAATTTGAATATCTTTTTTTTTTTTTTTTTTGATTGGTAAATTTGAATGTCTTTGAGAGGAAGCAAAAGCTGAGGCTGTTTAATGGTAAACAGTTAAGCAACTGGACCAAAGGGAAAAAAAAAAAAAAAAAAAAAGAAAAGTCCAAACTATTGGATAGAGTTTGATTCTTCTAGATTTTTATATTTGTCTGTCTGTAGTTGCAACAAGGATGAGCTCAGCTGCAATTTACTTGATGACAACGTCTTTTGTTTTTTTTTTTTTTTTGGGTGTCAAAATACTCTCAATTGTAAGACTTTGTTTGGACCCATGGAAGAAAGGTGAAAAGGCAGAGAAAATAAAAAATTTCTTCTCTCTTTTTTGATTCATAGGTAGGGAGGAGAAAAACATATAGGGGGGGAAAATGCGGCTATTTTTCTTCATACTTAATTCTCTTTTCTTCATTATCATAGTTAATTTATTATTTTTTGTTTTTTTTGTTATTTTACTATTTCCTTTAGAAATAAAACAAGAAAAAAATATTTTCTTTTCATGTGTTTTTCTTTATGGAATTGAAGGAATAAATTAAGTTTCTCGTTTCTATTTTTTGTTCTTACTTTTACCCCTTTATTTTATTTTATTTTATTTTTTCCCCTTTCACCTTCATAAGTTATAAACAGAGCCTAAATTGTGATTGTATAATTACCTAAAATTTTGTAACCAATCCTGCTTTGTTTTGACATTTTTTTTTTTTTTTGTAATGTGCTGCATAAATTATTATTATTATTATTTTGAAATTAATAATAAATAAATGGATATACAAAAGCAAACATTGTGGAAAAATGTAAAAACGTTATGACAAAAATGTTTGTATATCGATTTTCCCGTTCAAGGTGTGCAGGGCTTGGGGGGGGGGGGGTTGGTTTGGTTTGGTAGCAAAATTTTTAAGCAAAAAATTATCAATTTTTGATTTCTTAGTATTTGACAAATTACCAACTTTTGTCACTTTTTTAGCTCTACTATAATAACTTTTTAACTCAAAAGTTAATAAAAGTTGTCAAAAATTAGTAGAAGTTACTAAAAGTTAACAGAAGTTACTAAAAAATACCAAAAGTTACCAAAAATTTTACCAAATACTCAAAAGTTGCAAGAAGTTACTAAAATTGCTATTTGTTTCACCACACACACTAAAAATTATAACTAGTAACTTTTAAAAAAAATACAAAAATAACCCGCAAGGGTAATCCAGCGGTTCTTGGGATTAACTATAAACCTAGAAGTCTTAAGTTCGAATTCCGCTGACTATTACCTGTCTTACCCAATGCTTGAGTCTTGCGGGTGGGTTTAAGCACTCCCAGTTTACCCATCGACTAAACGAGTTGTTGAGAGTTACAATAAATCAATACAGATTCTGGGTTGTCAAAAGAAAAATACCAAAAATTACAAAAAATTATGCTTCCAAACATTCCCTTAATCGTTATTACTTGAAATCTAAGGATATCAAACCACTTGCCCTAACTATCAATGAAGGGCGAAATAATTTGTCTATCACAAACTAATATTTACCAAATTATTTTCAATTAAATGATATTGAATTTATTTATTTATTTTTAATTACTTTTTTTTTTTCCTGAGAGAAGAATGGATAATACATTCCACAATGCTTTCACCCCCAAGTTTTGATTGAATTAGATGTAAATAAATCCAAAAAAAAAAAAAAATCCAATTCTATGCATAAGAATTGCATTTTTAATTATAACAATTAAACCAATGTCTTTCTAATCTGTTATAATATGGATCTTAATTTTGTGATTCTTATTTAAAAATTATACACTATCTGACCGATTGATATTTTTTAAGGGTAAAATTATAAAATTATTTATTTTATTTGATATTCTAATCCAAATACTCGCTTCCATTCACTGTATATATGTATCTTATTGATTTGCAGGATTACAAAGATTCATCATTTATGAGATAATTGGAACATATTGGTTACTATAAATCAATACAAAGTAAATAGAAGTAGTGTTTTTAATGCAAAATATTGAAGAAAACACGTAGTTTTACAATTTTACCCATTAAGGTTGGTTTTGGTTGTCAAAAAATAGAAAATTTTGATAACTTTTACTCTCTCTCTCTCTGGTGTGTGGGAGTGTGTATGTAATACTTTCAAAAGTTATTAATTTTTTTTTTAATTTTTTACCAAATAAACAAAAGTTACAAAAATTCTTAAAATTTACCAAAAACTTTTCTAATTTTTTACGAAACAACTAAAAGTTACTAAAAAATATTAAAAATTTTAATTTTTTATCAAACACATAAAAAATTTTAATTACTAAAAATTACATTTTTTGGTGCAATCATTCGCACGCAAACAATTATAAGGTGATCAGTTAATTGAAAATTCACTTTATAGCAAAATTAAAATTTAAAGTACTTAATTGTTGCAATTCGTAAACTAAATCATGAAATAAGATTTAAGGAAAAAATGCAAATTGTAAAATAAAATTTACTTAAAAAAGTTATTTTTACTTTTTTTTTTTTAAGGGGGAAGCTTGTATTGGGGTAGTAAGTTAAGCAATCTATTTGTTTTTGTTGAGAATGATGGTGTTTGAATAGTAAAAAAAATTAAAATTAAAAAATATTGGTATAAAAGTGACGTGTGACAAATTTTAATTGAAAAAAAATTTTAAAAATTATAATATTTTTAAAATTTTAATAAATTTTAGTGAACCAAACAACTCGTAGCATATGTAAAAATGTGGTCAATTTTGTGGGATTACAATTATTTTTTTATATTGGAAATTAATTATGATATCTTACTTTTTTATATTCGGGTAAATTTCATTAACCTCTCCTGAAGTTTCTAACACCAACAGAAACATTCCCTGAGATTTCTGAAATGACACTGCATTCCTTTCTTTTACCGGTAAATTTCACTAACTTCCCCTGAGGTTTCTGAAACCAACAGAAACCTCATGAAATGATACTTTCCCTTCATTTACAGGGTAAATTTCACTAACCTCTCATGAGATTTCTGAATGTGTAAATTTTTTATATAATCATATTCTTTGTATCGAAAATTTTCAAATGAGTATCATTATTGTTATTTTTTGTGAATTTTTTTAAATCCGTGGGAACAAATTTGAAAAAACCGTTCTCACAATTTGCTACTTTTCAGAAAAAAAAAAAGATGCCAAAATCAATCCTAAACTATATTTTATCTCAATTATCCCATCTCAATTATCCCACAGTTTGCTACTTTTCAGAAAAAATGTCTCAAAATTAACCGTAAATTATATTTTATCTTAATTTATCTTATTTTTTCTTACTTCAAACCAGATCTTTACGGAAAAAATAGATCAGGAGAGGTTAGTGAAATTTACCTGATAAAAGAAGGGAGGGCAGTATAATTTTAGAAATCTTAAGGGAGGTTTTTGTTAGTGTTAAAAATCTGAAGAGAGGTTAGTGAAATTTATCCTTTACATTCAGACAAGATGGCGTCTGGCTCAATGCATCAGCGACACGAACCCATTTTTGTTCCACAAGATCAAAGAGACAACTGAAAAGATCCAAAAACACCTGTACAAAGGCGCATGGATATCAGTGTGCATTTGCATTGGTGCATGTAAAGCTGACGATGCACTACACTACTTTTTTATTTAAATTATTTTAAAGACAGTTACGCAGCTAGAGTGGCTGCTTCAGAATATGTGCGTTCATGAAATGCGTTTTGGGCGGTAAAAAACGAGATGAGATAAGATAAGTTATAAATTTATAATTTATATAATAAAATAAAAAATAAATAATTTTTAAAAATTTTATTTATTTTTTAAAAATAAATAATTTTTAGAAATTTTATTTATTTTTTAAAAATAAATAAAATGAAAAAAAATTGATTAAAATGGTTTGGACATGTTAGAAGACGTTTAACAGACGCACCTGTTAGAAGATATGAAAGTGTAGAGATTGTCGGGAGTAGCAGAGGAAGAGAAAGATCCAATAAAAGTTAAAAAAAACTATTAAACATAACTTTTTCTATTTAGATCTAACGGAGGACATGCCCTAAACAGATTTGATTGACATTGTCAAATCCATATAAACGACCCCACCTAGTGAGAAAGTCTTGGTTTGATTTGGTTTGATTTTAAAAATCTACAGCAAACCAAACCAAACGAAGCTGAAATTGTAGTCCTATTATCAAGCTCTTTATTAATATGCACCTCTTTTTTTAAAATTATATATATATATATATATATATATATATTATAAATGTATTTTATTTTGTCTCCCTACATTCTTTATAGATATTATTGTCAAAGAATATGGAGAGTAAAAAATTAAAAGTAAAATGCATTAGGTGTATATTTTATATTGTATTAATATATTCGGTCATATATAGCTGGCCATGCACAATTTTTTTTTTATTTAATTATTTGAAAGGCCATTACCCAACTAGAGAGGGTTCTAGTTTTTCATATGGTGGATATACCTACGTAACTTAATTCTCCTAAGTGGGGTTGAATCATCAAATTCGCAAATTTAACACGAATTCATTCGGTTAAATTATTGAATTTGAAGCGAATTCATATTTCTTTTCAATTTTATAAAAAGAGAGTATAATATTATAATGGTGTAATATACACCAAATCATTAACATGAGTTGCAAAGATAAATCTTAATTGTTATTAATTATTTTGATTCATTTATAAAACATTCTTATCCTTCTAACTTAATATATATATATATATATATATGATTAGATTTTTAAGAAGTTAATGCATAAAAATAAAAATAAAAATAAAATTAAATAATTATATATGACTATATATATTTACTAATAATTTGATCTGCAAAAAATTCAAATGTAAATTTGTAAAAAAATTTTCACAAAAATCTGTAAAAATAAAAATCACTGATTAGAAGAGACTAAAGTTAATTTAACTATGAGCCAGATATACTTTGAGCAAAATTAAGTTTATATGAAAAGTTTTAAAAATAACATACAAAAATAAAAATCACTAATTAAAAAAGATTATAGGTTATGCACATTACTATAAATTAAACACAACTTGACCCAACCTTGTAGAAAAAGAAAAAAAAATGTTAATTAATTAAATAAACAAAGTCTAAACCTATTTAAAAAAAATTACAAATTAAAAGAGATTATGAGCAATGCATATCACTATGACTCAAACACACATTAACTAAATTGAGGCAAAATAAAAAAAAAAATCAACTAATTCAATAGCATAGCCAATTAGTTCTTTCATTTTACAATATAAGTAAACAACAAAATGACAGCATAATTTACAAATAGTTTATGATACAAAAAAATAACATTTTCTATGTTGCTAGAGTATTGCTCGTGTCCAAAGGCACTTCTTTAAGTATGCCGTAAACCTAAACTATATTGAATAGTAATGAAGAAAAAAAAAATTATCAAGACCCACCACAAAATATAGAAAAATGAATTCATGTAAATAAATTCACAATAATATTCATATAGGATCTCAAATTGAATAGAACTTGAATAACTTAACTACATTTTAATTTAGCTGGGGTAAATTTTGAAACCTATTTAACATACAATTTGAGGTACATTGACACATATTAACAATTAAAAGTTAAAATAATTTGTTAATTAAAAGGAATTGCAATAATTAAAAAACACCTTAGGGATAACAGTTAAATAATTTGATTAATTCTAAGATACATATGAGAGAGTAAAGATCAATCGAGCTCGGCTGTAAGGAAATTGATGGGTGGGTATGATAAGAAAGGAAAATGAGTTAAATGTGATTAAAGAAAGAAGAGACAGAGAGTGAGATTTAGTGAGAGTTTTAGTTAGTAGCGAGATAATAGATAGATGATGAGATTTGGTGACAAATACCATAATAGTTAAAATTAAGAGGGGGAGAGAGAGAGAAAGAGGGGGGTCTAGTGACGTAATAACAGTGGAACTGGAGGTCAATTTCTAATTGGTAGTTTAGTGGGATTGGAGGTCAATTTTTACTTGGTAGTTTAGAGTTACGGTGAGGTTAGGGGATAGAGTTCTCATTGAAGAGTTATGTTTTCTAACGGGTGGATGGATGTGATAATTGCGAGCGGAATATGAAAAGTTAAAAAACTAAAATTTGGCTATTCATTTTCAAGAGGCATAATCTCAATTATGAGTTTTTTAAATATATTTTTTAAAATCGAATCTTGTCCATTGAATTAAAGGCAAAACAAATCTAAGAGTTGAAAATATTTCAAATTTAAAAATAGCATTAACAAAAAGTTTATGATGAAATGAATAAATTTAAAGGTTAAAAATATCTTGAATTCAAAATTTTTTAACTTGATGACACAACGAGTGTAAAAATATATATATTTGAAATTTTAAGTTTTATGTACATTAAAATTGAATTTTTAATTTAAATGTTTATTTTTTAAGAAATTTTTAAAGAAAATTAAAGTCTAAATATCTTTTTTAAAATTACAAAATCTTAATTGATTTTGTCTAATATGTATCTATACTATGTTTAATAAATATTTAAAATTTTATTATTTATTATAAATATTATCACATTAAAAAAACATTAATTTAAAAACTTGCATAAAAAGCATTCATAAAAATATAAAAAAAGTGAGAGAATGTGTCTCTAAATAAAGTGACTAAAAATATAACTAAATTGGATGAAAAAAGAAGTAATTTTTGCCATTAAACAAATTTAACGGTTGAAAATATTCTAAATTTAAATTCTTAAACTTCTTTATTCTATAGATAATATTTATATACGCTCAAGAGATGCTTTCTATCACGCTTCAAATCCCCACGATCAAGGGGCATGATCTAAATGCATGTAAATATACACAATCATATGCCCTCTTTCATATCTCATAACTATACAACAATCTAGAGTAAGATAAAATAAGAGATACCAACATAACATAAGCAAATTTCAGCTACCAGCTAAACACAATACTCCAAAATAATAATATATCGAACTTTATTTGACCTATACAATCCAATCAAAGGGACAAAAGAATAATAATATGCAATTTATCGCACCATAAAAGTTAAAAAGAATTGTGTATACACGTGATTGTAACCTCTACCTTACGTAGAAATATAACACATTCTATTTTTCTTAATTTTCAATTACATGCTAATTCATGATCATTACAAATGAATAAACAAATTAAACCAAGTTGCATATTTATTGCCACTATCATCACTGCTTAAAAAATTGGTCAATCCAAAGACAGTTAAAGAGGTTGAAAGAGGGTATAAATTTTAATTTTACTAGTTCACCTTTGTAAAGGTTATTGGTCAAATAATAAAATTATTTACCTTTCATTTTCACCCAAAAAAGCATTTCCCCCCTGGGGTGTGTATATTAATATTGTTCTATGTCACAACGTGGGCCAAATATGGTTGATGCCGAAGTCGCGAATCTGGCACTCTCTTTATATATATACAGAGGGAGTGTTTGGATCCTCAAAAAAACTTCAAAAAATCTTAAAAATTTCAAAAATTGACAGGTTCTTAGACTGTAAAAAATTTCAAAAGTCGTTGGAACGGACCAAAATGGTGCGTTCCAACGGATCTTGCCAGAATTTAAAAAAAAAATTTCTGACATTTATACAAAAAATTATACAAAATTCTAAAAATTTTTAAAATACTCCGCTAAAATTTTGACACGTGTCACTTTATATATTTTTTAATAATTTTATATTAAATCAAACATAAATATTTAATAATCATTACACAATAATTTCAAAATTAACTTTTAAAAATTGTTAAAACTCCAAACGCAGCTAAATCTATAATCACAAATCTATAATCAATGCATTTTATAATTCAAAAACGTGGCATGCTCCAATTATTCCAAGACTAAACCCAAAGCAGGAAAGAGGCCATTCCATAGGCGCAATTATATACACGCATAAATAAATACATGTACAGAGGCAAATGTCCACACACTCATATGGGAATGAGACTTGCCCTTCGAGGGTATTTATGTCATTAAAAGTTTTATATAGATACATACTACATCGTATCACATGCATATATTCTACGTTAACATCATTTGGTATCATTTAACCCTACTCTCTAGAAGCGAAGGCAGGGCATAAGAGAGAGAGAGAGACCAAGTCCCTCTCTACAGTCTACATTACATTACGCGCCAAAGGAGACCAACCCGTCTGCGCCCGCCACGCGTGCATCGAGCGACTACTGCATCCTCGAACCAATCAACTCTCCACACGTGGTCAAGCGGATGAATCCGCATACGTGGCGGGCTCAAAGGTCTCCATCGTCAGCCTCCCCTCGTACGACCCGGTAAACCCAGACCAACGCATCGGCTGACACGACGCGCGACGGTCCGCTGCAGAGTACGTCTTCCTGGCTCTCCCACCGTTCGATCACTATGTGAATGGAATGTACGGGTCGGATCGGGTTCGTGGGGATTCACTGGGATTCGCAAGGCGTGTCCACTGCGCGGGCGAGGCGTGTTAAAGTCACTCTTGTTTTATTATTTCCATGTGTTCTTTTTTACTGTTTACTACTAATGATAATTAATTAAAATCCTGATTTTGGTAAATAATTACAATTTTAGAAATTTCTCTTTCAACGACCCCAAAATACGCGGTCCAAATCAAACTACCGATATAACACCTCTCTCCACCCATTAGGGTTTCATTCCTCCACCCCCTCCTTCCACTCTTATCCACACCCTCTCTCTCTCTCTCTCTCTCTTCTCTCTCTCTCTCTCTTTCAGACACACGCACACTCCCTCTTCTTGATTTTGGGTTGCTCTGTTTTGCTCAGCTTCGTCTGCTTGTATTTAGATTCAAGTTTCTCTTTGAATCCCAATAGGGTTTTTTGATTTGGACGAATTTTGCGTGTTCTTGTGGCTCTCTCTCCGTTTTCAATAATTTTTGGTTCCAATCGGGGTGTTTTTCTTTCTTGGTTTTTGATTTATTGTGAACCCATTTGTTTTCCCGTGTTCAATTTTGGGCAGTCGGTTCATTTTCAGTGATTGTTGGAATTCTATTGTATCGTGATTTTGTGGATTTTGGATATATATATATATATATAATTGCTGGTGTTTCTTAGTCCATGTGAAATGCCAGCGACTGATTACCAGGGTTCGACAGCTTCGTTCTCGAATTTCGGCCGTTCGATTCTGAGCATACGTCGCGATCAGGTTCATTCAATGGAATCCGCCCACGGGGCCACGGGCCAGGAACTCGAGCTCGAGGCCTTCCAGAGGCAGGTCGCCGACCGGCTTCACGATTTGTCGGCTGTCAGCCCCGAGGAATTGCTCTCGCTTCATTGGATTCGCAAGCTTCTGGACGTCTTCCTTTGCTGCCAGGAGGAATTCAGGGCGATATTGGTCAACAACAGAGGGTACATGAGCAGAGCGCCGATGGATCGGCTGATTTCCGACTACTTTGAGAGGAGCGTGAAGGCTCTCGACGTGTGCAATGCGATTCGAGATGGGATTGAGCAGATCAGGCAGTGGCAGAAGCAGCTGGAGATTGTGTTGTGCGCATTGGACAACCAGAGGAGCCTCGGGGAGGGGCAGTTTCGTCGAGCGAAGAAGGCGTTGATCGATTTGGCAATTGCTATGCTTGACGAGAAGGATTCGAATGCCAGCGTCGCTGCGCATAGAAACCGGTCTTTTGGGCGTAATAACGGGCAGAGGGATCACAGGTCTTTGAGCCATTTCCGGTCGTTGTCGTGGAGTGTTTCGAGGTCCTGGTCAGCTGCCAGGCAGCTCCAGGCAATTGGGAACTTGGCTGCGCCGAGAACCAACGACATACTGGCCACCAATGGACTTGCGGTGGCTGTCTTCACCATGAGCTCTGTGCTGCTTTTTGTGATGTGGGCGCTTGTAGCTGCAATCCCTTGCCAAGACAGGGGCTTGCAAACCCATTTCTCCATACCCAGGCAATTCATTTGGTCGGTTCCGATCCTCTCCCTTCACGAGAGGATTTTAGAGGAGTCGAAGAAACGGGACCGGAGAAATGCTTGTGGGCTGTTGAGGGAGATTCATCAGATTGAGATATGTGCCCGACACATGAATGAATTGACCGACTCTGTTCAGTTCCCGTTGACGGAGGAAAGGGAGGGAGATGCGAGGAAGAGAGTGCAGGAGCTTAGGCGGGTTTTTGAATCGGTGAAAGAGGGATTGGACCCCTTGGAAGGCCAGGTGAGGGATGTGTTCCATAGGATTGTTCGTAGCCGGACTGAGGGTCTTGATTCATTTGGAAGGGGGAACCATCCTGAATAATTTGTGTGTGATGTCCATTGCCTGTGGGGGCACCCATTGTAAAAGTTGCAAATATGTTCTGCATTTTCTTCCTTGGACATGGAGAGAGAGACTGAGTCAGGCAATGTGCCAAAAAGAATAAGAGGTGTAAAAGGAGGTAAAGTTCTTGTTTTTATTTGCAATATTTTGTATATGAGTTGGACCTTTGCTGTCCATGGTGCTTTTGTCAGACTGGTGTTGCCAATGTAAAATCTTCTGAGCAAATTTGCATCTCTGTGATCTCACTATTCTGGATTGACAATTATAGTTTTCATCCATGGTACATGTCTTGTTTCAATATCCCAATTGCTATTGTAATTCTCTTAACAATTATGAGTATGGATCCAAGGGAGATTCACTTCCTAGGGGTTTGGCCTGGGGAGTGAATTTCTTGGGGGTCAGATCCATTTTTAATTATGAGTATGGATCTCTTTATGGGAATTGTAGTTTGAACGGGGAGAACCATCTGAATGTCCTCTAATATGTGGTTGTCATTTCCTGGTTTCACTTAAAGCTTTCCTGGCCAAAATGGAGATTTGCTTAAATCCCAATCTATCCCCTCACTTCACAAGGATTCTGTTATATTGAATTGAGATTACAAATTCTAAATTGGCTATTTCCGCCATATGCTTGCTAGGAAATAGCTAAATCAGGAGAGTCTGGCCTAATAAGTGATTTGCATAATAGGTTGGGTTATGTCCAGACTAATCCCGTTTACAGTCAGGGTGGTGGCAGACATGAATTTGTCTCTTTGAATTATTTTTTTTGTTCTCTGTTCTTTGATTTTTTTTTTTTAATTTGTTCCAATGCCTTCTTTTTAGATAAAAGATAGAGAAGAAATTCTAATAAGAAAATTTTCTTGGACTTATCCACAATGAGCCCCTAGGAAAACCATAATGAAATGTGGCTACTTATGCTTATGGCATTAATGTTGGTTCTGGTCGTGTACTTTGTATTTGGGCAAGTTCAATTCCTTTCAAAAGAGGGGTCCATCTGATCCTGATTCATCCCCTTTTGGGTTTATGTTGCAACTTCTATCTGTTTGGACCCCGGAAGCATATAAAGAATTGCAGTAAGATTTGAAATTCAGGGCACAACATTATGGGAGAATTGGATTTTTTTAGTGTTGGGGTAAACTCTAGCTTTTTGGTTGACTTTGAATTAGTTTTATTTGTTCAACTAACTTTATTCTGGTAGAAGAAGGAGTACATTAGGAAAGTCTTTCAAGGATGCTTTGCTTATTGGCCTGCAGGTCTATTATTTAAGCAACATTCTAACGACACACTGCTCGGTTCAAACATAAATGGTCAAACTTCATTGAATTACGTATTCAGTTGATCAATCTGAAGGCTTTCTGGGAAGAGAGCTAATAGAGGGGAGCCATAGCACCACTAAAACTTTTGATTATAATAGGTGAGAACATTAGATAGAAGTGCCATCGTGTTTGTCTCAAGCGTGTACTTGTCAATGTACAGTTTGTCTTTACCATGGAGTTAGCAGCTTTGAGTTGTTGAGGTTTATCTTTTGTGTAGCTTTTTCAAACAAAGCTGTGAGTTGGTTTTCCTTCTTTATTCCCTTTCCTCTACTTACAACTTTGTCAGTAGTCTCTATTAACAAAGTTGTTAAATCTCTCATCTAGTAAGATCTCTTTCCACTTGTTAATTTGCTGTCTGTTCTCTGCACTAAGATTCTCTAAAATATTTTGGAATAAAGAGTGATTTTTGATATTCTTTATTTAAAACTGTCATTTCAAAGAAATAATACCAAACACCAAGGTCCATTTGATAACATTTATAATTATTTTTATGTTTACCCATCTTTGTTTTCAATTATCGTTCATTTTTTCTCCAAAATGAAAAATAGCAAACATTTTTGGTTATGCATTTTTTTTATAGAATTAATTTTATTAATTTTTTATAAAATTAATTGAATTTAATAAAATATATTTCATATTATTAATTAATTAATTTAATGTTATAAAAAATTTGTTTTTAATAATAATTTTTTAATAAATTATATTAATAAGTAACACAAGTTAATAATAAATTATTATTATATTTATTAAAAATAAATAGTTTTAAGAAGTAATTATTACTTATTAAAAATTTTTAATTTAATAAAATAAATCATTTTATTAATAAATTATTATTTTAATAGTAATTTTGGTTTTAATAAAATGAATTACTTTAGTAGTGTGTAACTACTATTAGTTTTGATTTAGCAATTATTATTTGTTAAAAATAATTTTAGTTTAATAAAAATAAATTATTATAATAATCTATTATTTATTAAAAGTAATTTGAATTCAATAAAATATTTAAATAAAATAATTCATTTTGATATAATGCAATAAAATGGACTAACTGTTAAAATCGAAAATATAATTAATTACATCTCTATCACTGCTAGGTTATTCTACTTTTTGATAACAATTTTATTTCCAATAATACGTGAGTATTAATTATGAATGGCATTGGTTTTCTTGTGATTTGCTGAATTCTTGAGTTGGGCAGGCAGAAAAACTGGCATCTTCTATAATGCAGACCAATAATTTGTGTATTATACCAAATGAAATTAAATGGGGGGCCATTCTCATGTCAACAACCTGTCTGTTTGTTACAAGTTTAAATGGTTTAGGCTCTGTTTGGAGAGACAAAAAAATTTTGAAAAACAGTGAAAATAATAAAAAATTTTTAAAATTATTTATTTTTTATCTCACTGCACGAATTACGAATTCACAAGTTATTTTATTTTATCTATTTTTTTGTCACCCGAACCTGACTGTCAACAGTTGTTGTCTGTTGGAATTTAGAAAGAGATGTGTCATTCCCATCAGTGCAAGGTTGGCAATCCATCAACGGCTCCCAAACTAAAACTACTTTGGAGATTGCAAAGAAGCCACGTTGAGGTTTTGGTTTATGATCGTGTATATATATATATATATATATATATTTTGTCAACTATAATTATTTAAATGTCTCTTTAATGGTATGTTGAAAAAAATAATAATAACTTGTAACGAGGTAACTTATTGGTAATATTTTAATTTTGTTTCTAATGGTTATTAATTTGAGTTTCTTTAAAGTTATTAAAAGTTTATTTAATCGTTAACTTTAAAATTTTTAAAAATTAACTAAAATGCACGTAAACTGATACAGACACCCTGACTCACCAAAAACTAGAGAGAATGACATGAAACATGAGGGTGTCTAAGTGCTATAATTTATATGCAACTATAATAATTTATAATACAAGCTGGAGGGTGGTTGGCATGCCTTTATTTAATTGTGTGAGTGTGATTACATTAATTTTCCTTTGTATAAATGTAGTTGCCCTGTCATTCATTCGTTGCTTATTAAAATCGGCAAGAGGGTGTTAGATACTTTTTGACGTCAGTCTTGACAGCAAAAGCGTGAATTCTCTAACTAAGATTGAACGACTCATAAATAAAAATAAAAATAAATTTAAATTTTAGGCGTCGAGAATTCATATTATTAGGAAATTCTCGGGAACAAGAATTTAAAATTATTTTTTTTTATGATACGTGCAATTTTAATTAAATCATACACGCAGCTGACGTTAAAAAGTAATGTTAGTCTCCTCATTTTTATTAAAATTCCAAAAGGGATTTGAGCTCAAGCCATTGTAAATGTGCCACCCAAACTAGATTGGGTACGCATAAAATGCTATGTTTCATAAAGATAGGATAATTTCTCCATTCATATTGCACATGATAGAGTAGTGAATTATTTTCCTTTGGCTTGGGACTACTTTGTTAAGATAAAGTCTTTTAAGCTAGAATAATGTAACGGTTGAACTTTTTGTCTAGGCATGGAAAATGCAACTCACCCTATTCTTAGATATTCATCCCCGAATTTGGGTTAGCCAAAATTGTTAGAATCGATTTAGGCTACTCGGTTAATTTATATAATTTATTTAGAAACCCATCTTTTTTTTTATAGATAATTTCTTACTTTTAGTACTATTTATAAATTATTTATTTTATAATAAAAATGCTAAATTAAAATAATAAAGTCAACAGGTAAGGTAAAAAATTTTTAACTCTGATATAAACCAATCTGATTAGAGAAGGGACAGATTTAAGACCGATCTACTTTACATCCTACTTTTGCTATTAAAATAAGGAGTCATTTCTTTGTGTAATTCAATATTATTAGAAAAGTTTGTTAGAAAAAACTATCAAAAATGTATAGGGACTTGTGAACTAATCATTTAAAAAAATTCATTGAGATAGATCTTAATTATAAAGATAGTTCTGCTAAATCGATCTGATTGTTTTTTCTTATAGGTTATTCCAACAAAAGAACATTTTCTTATTACTTAAAAAATTATATAGTCATAATAAAGGCTAAAGTTCTAAAAAAAAAAAAAAAAAACTTTTAGTTAGCAGTAAACAATTTGTTGGGGGGTTTCAAAAGTTAAGAAACAATTTTAGGATTTGATGATATATTTTCAACTTTTGATTCTTACAGAAATTCATCCAACAATCAACGTTAAAACTTTTTTATCATAAGAATTCAAATATTCAAAATGTAACTTTGACTCTTAAAATTGAATTTTAACTTCAAGATGCCCTCGTCCCAATTTGTAATGGTAAAAAGCCTAATGGAGTGCCCATAAATGTATAATTAATGAAGACAACTACAAGGAGCTATAGTTTCACCAGCAAAAGGCTGATATTCCCCCCCCCCCCTCCCCAACACAAAAAAGACTTTTGGAGATTGGGAACTTCTTGTAATAGGCAGGAATGAGGTTGGAAACCTATGAGTTTAATTCTTTGTCTTCTCTCTTTTTTTTTTTTTGTATAAATATTTAAATAATCAAATTTAGAAATTTGAAATCCATATATCCAAATGGAAAATGTAACACCAGCAACCTCTGCAAGGAAGGAAGGAATGAAGATGAGTACACACTGCAAACTCGATACGAGGAAGCAAAGCACATGTGCTTCACTCTCCTATACATACGGTTATATATATATATATATGTATATATTATTACAAATTGCTTGTTACATTGTTGAAGCTCCTTCAATTCTCCCTTTCACCAATCTCAATCAATCAGAATCAAACCCAAAAGAATTTCAGAAGATAAAAAAATGGCAAGTGAATTAGGATCTACGATGTCCAATCAGAGGCGGACCCATATATGGAATGTCACTGGCTGTTACTTAGGTAGTTTAATCTATTTTTTATTTTTTAGTTTAAAAATGCATATATATATATATATTTTAAATTAAGCAGGTTTTAAATTTTTAAAACTCAATTTATTTTATCTTTAAACTCTTTATTCAACATAAGTTTTTATAATTCAGCCCAAACAACCTCCAAATCCTGAGTTTGCCCCTGCAAAAATTTGAAGTCCGCATATCCAAGTGGAAAATGTAACACCAGCAACCTCTGCAAGGCAGGAAGGAATAATGAAGATGAGTGCACACTGCAAACTCCATATGAGGAAGCAACGCACATGTGCTTTACTCTCCTATACATACGTAAGGTTACTACAAATTGTTACACTGTTGAAGCTCCTTCAATTCTCACTTTCACCACTCTCATTCAACCAGAATCATACCCAAAAAAATTTCAGAAGGAAAAAAAAAAAAATATGGCAGCTGAATTAGGACCTAAGATGTCCAACGTCCTAAAGGATTTCTCCTCTGCGGGCCTTCTATCTTCCGGATCCAACCGAACCATTCCTCTTTTCACGTCCACAGAATCCGACACAATGTTCATCCTTACTGCCCATGTCAGAGGTCTCTCTCAACTCCCTGTTTGTTTGCTTCTATACACATGCTTTATATATGCACAGTACAGATTCATAATGAAGCATAATTTTGCATCGCTCGGTCAGCCGCGGTTGATCAATTCTGATCATTGATCAACGAGGGTTTCACGTGGAGTTAAAACAGATTCACAGTCAATCGGGACTGGTTAATTCTAACAGTTAATTTGAGAATTTGATTATCACAATTAAAGTAAGGTTAAAGTGAAACCAAAAGTAAAGTATAGAGATAATTTTTGTACTTTACTCTCCCTCCCTCTCACGTGATCGGTGAGATTCATAACTTGTCACAATTGATTGATTGATTGACTTGTATAGCTTCCACGGGACCTCAAACGGTTAATATATTTGGGGTGTAAATGACTAAAGCAGTCACCTAATTAATAATTACCAATATCAAACTCGTTTATTTTTTTGTTATTATTACCGTTCTAAAATCATTTATTTTTTTCATTAAAATCCTAAACTCATCTAATCCTAAGCTCCTCAAACATTTTTTTGAAGCTGAGAAATTCCTAAGCTCCTCAAACTTGATTAAGTAAAATTGAACAGATTACGTGGAACTGTTTTGATAACCTATTAAATACTCGATTTGATATAAAAAGTAAAAAATTAGTAATTGATAAAATTATTAAAATTTATCGGACTAATTATACTCATTAGTCAGCCTCCAAGTTTAGCACATGACTCCGTCCACTAGGACCATTATCCATATTTATTTATTTTTTTTGCCAACTTATTTAGCAATAGAATATATTTATAATAGTGAAGAAAGATAATTATAAAAAAAAAGGGGGCTTTGATATTGTTGGCGGCTAGCAACAACAATGATACGGTCAAAATATTACTTATGACAAAAGTCATGTAAAATTTTATAAATAAACTTAGGCCCAAGAATTTAAGCAGCTTTATTTTAGAGATAAAACTGTAATTATATAAATATATATTATATTATATTCAATGGGTACTTAGCGGATACTATATAAGTATAAACGAATATCGAATATCTTGCAAGCAAATCTTAGATCCTTTCCAAACTTGCATGTAAGAACAGACCTACCTTGAGGCAAAGGGAGGCAAATGACTCTCCTTGATTTTGGACTTAAAATTATCAAAATATACTTATTATTTTGGTTTTATTAAAAAATTAAATTAATTCAAAATTAAGGTTTTTTTTTGTCCTTATTAAAAATTAAGGTTAACTCAAAATTTTTCAGCATAAATAGAATTATAAGAATTAAACCCAATTATTTTTTTGTGAAATAAAGTTCATTTTCTCATGACATTATTGAATATTTTTATTCATATATCAAGAAATAATATAATAAATTTTATAAATAGTAAGAATTTAATAATATTTTTTTCTTTTTAGTAACGAGAGATATATATCCCTAATAAATCTCAGATGCTACTAAAAGAACTAGTTAACCATTAAATTATGAAAAATATATTAATTGGTTTAATATTGAAGAGTAATTTTATCTTTCTGTAAAAATAACATTGTTTATCTTCTACTTTTAACTTAGATGTAATTCGTTATCCTCAGTCGCTGTCCTATTCTTAGATATTTAGTGTTTGATGCCGTTACCAAAAATCTTAAATTCGTCCCTACCTATATGGGTATTAAAACTCAATACTAATTTTGTTAGAATATTTTCCTACGAGTTTTTGACGATTTGGTCAGGTCGAATATTTTCTTGTACATATCTCATTGGCATCCCTAATCTCGACACTAGCTGGCCTCCCATATGAACTTGGTTTATTTCCTCATTGTTTTCACAAATGCAGGTTATAAGAGAGGAAACATAAGGATTGAGATAAACAATGATGAGAGTCAAATTATAATAGTAGTTGAGAAGCCAGTTCGGGATATGGTGGTGGTAGACAATTGGGTGGTGAAGGAAGTGGTTGGGACGAGGGGATTCATAAAGGCTTTCAGAATACCCAATGGGGTGAATCCGGAAAAGATCACTGCCAGCTTCAAAGAAGACGAATCCCTTCTGACAATTTCAATGCCAAAGCTGGTGAAAGGCAGATTATATGGAGTAATGGTTGAGGAAGTGAAAGAAGAGGAGGCAGTTGGTATAGGGACTTCTTCTTCCAAGTCATTGCAAGTTGAAGAATACAGAGAACCAGAGAGGGACCACAGAGCTGGTGATGAAAAATTGGATGATGATTTGGCTCTTGAGAAAGTACCACTAAAGGTGGAATCAGAAAAAGATGAAGAAACACGAAGTCCTCCAACAATGGTTGAAAATATAAGAGGTGGTGATGAAATTCCTGGTCAAGTTGATGTGAAACCAATCAATCAAGCTCATGAAGCAAGCCCAGTAGCTAAGAGAAGAAGAAGGAGGTGCAAACCATGTTGTGTCTCTATCATGGCTGGATCCGCCTTGCTTGTGTCTGTCATAGTGTTTGTGATCCACATGAGTACTAAAACCAAACAACCCACCAAGAAAAGAGAAACCTCAGAGCCTAAATCAAAATGAAAGAAGAGTTACTCAGAAATGGCTTATTTATCTTCTTTTCCTACCCATAAATTTAGTAAAGATATTGTTAAGTGGCGTGCTTATCGCTTATAAGATGTTATCTATATGGCATGTGATATGTTATTCTAATTTGAAAAAAAAAATGGTAAGGGAATTTAAAAAAAAAAAGCGGTTAGACCAAAAAATTATACCATAAATAGAATTAGAATGGTGTGACAATAACAAAAATTATAATTAAAATAAACTTTTATGCAAGAAATTCTGACACTGACGTACAAGACGATACAATATTGACCTGCAGTACAGTAACTCTTAAAAAATATAGGACACGACATTTTAGAAACATTAATTTTTCTCTTTTTGTACCTTCACCTTCTCTCTTAAGAGTTAGAGCGCTGTATCTTCAAATCTATTTTTCTTTCTTTTAGTTGATAACAAGAGTTGAGAGATTTCAAAAAGTCTAAGTTTGTATCTATATTTGACATTTTTCAAATGTTATTACTTTTGTGCTATTGCAAATTAACCCTCCGATATTAATTTAGTACATTACAAAACTAACCCTACTAAGTATCCATAGCATGTCAAGAAAAATAATATGCTCAATTGTCCCGAGTGTGTCCAGTCTCAAAAAATTCAAAATACATCCAAGACACTTTGGGTGGCGTGTCAGATGCGTGTCCATGTTGGAACGTTACCGTGTCAGACTCGTATCAATGTTCATACGAAGTGCAAAGCTAGAATCAGTTTTTTTTTTTTTTTTGGGGGGGGGGGGGGGGATTTCATACAAAGTGCAAAGCTGTAATCAGGGTATCGTAAAAGCACACACATATTTATGGTACCATGGCTTTATACAGAATCTTATGAGAGTCACCTCCGGCTTTGTTCTCCCAATTATCTGATTGGGATCGGCACATATATATATATATTTTTTCTCATAGTAGTTCTGAAAATTGCTAAAAAGCTTGGATCCGAGCAAGGATTCGGATAGTGATGATTTTCTCGAATGGTTTGGTCAACTCATTGGGCAACTCATTAGGAATGTTAGGTTTCGTTTGGGAATTCGTGGTTTTTTGGCTCTTTGACTTTTTTTATATTGATCAAATTTATTCTTTTACATTTTAATCTTCTTTTAAATTTTTAAGAATAAAAATGTAAAATTAATAAAAAGTTAAAAAAATAGCTACTAAAAAGTTAGTTTTTTTTTTCTTCTCAAATACCAAAAAAGACTAATTTTTTGGCAGTTAACTACTAGTTAGTTACAAAAAAAAAAAAAGTTAATTTTTTTAACTTCCCAAACTAAACCTTGATGTTATGTTTCGAGTAAAAGGAAAAAAAAAATATAAGAAATTAACAAAATACTAATTCTTATTTGTTATGAAAAATACTATATTTTTAGTATCTTACATTATAAAAAAAAAAAAAAAATTATTTGTTGCGATGAAAAATTTAAAGTGTGAAGTTAAATTTGGACTACTAACATCATTCTTCTTCTATAAACAAATGTATTTTTGAAGCATGCGTCATTTTCCTTACTTCTCTCTCTTTATTTATTTATTTATTTATTTATTTTTAACTCAAACCAAACAAAAGTACTGCTTTATGTTCTCCCTCTTTTCCTTCAATAAAACATTTGACCAAACCAAACATAGATGAACCCCAAATTGTGACTCAAGACACTCCAATGGCTGAATTGGAGGATAAACCTCAGTTTTGTAGGCTAGTGAGATGATCGAATCCAACAGAAATATGCAATCAATGCAAGCCTAACATTGTTGTATGCAACAACACTTCCCAGACCTTTTGCTTTCAATGTGCAAATTAAGCTTCCTTCAAATTTACCCCTTTTGTAAGTTTCACAAAACTAGGGTTTTGTGCCTCCATGACTTCTATTGTAATAAAACTCAGGCCTCGTTTGGGAACGGCCCAACTAGCAGATGTTGACTAGTAGTTATTTTTTAAATATTATAACAATTAATTGTTAAATCATTTTTAAATTATGAAATTACTTTTTTCTTAAACACTATAAATATGTGAGTAGTTAAACTAACAAATGAGATCAACTCCATCAAAGAAAAAGGGGTAGACCCCATTTGTTAGTTTAAAAATTTACATGTCAAATGTCAAAATGTACCGACAGGACAAATTCTATTATAATCAGAATCTGATCAGAAAATAAAAATAAAAGAAGGGATTAATACAGTTAGGAACAGTGATAACACTGCTACAATGGGCAAATGTTGACTGCAGAATACATGGGTTGCCATAATGAGAGACATGGGACTTCTAATTAGAGGTGGAAACGAGCCGAGCCGAGTCGAGCTTTAATATACTCGAGCTCGGCTCGAATTTTTTATATTGAGTTCGAGCTCGAGCTCGAGCTCGATTCGAGCTTTTATATAGGCTCGAGCTCGGCTCGATAAAGAAGAAATTAAGCTCGATTAGGCTCGCGAATAGTTCGATTAAACCAAAACGACGTCATTTTGATTTAAAATATAATATATTTAAAAAATATAATAAAAATATTATTAAAAATATAAAAATATTATTAAATATATATATATTATTCTAACCGAGCCTGCTCGCGAGCTTTCGAGCTGAGCTTTTCTAAGCTCGAGCTCGAGCTCGAATCCAAAATGAGCTAATAACCAAGCTCGGTTCGAGCTCGTTTAATTCACGAATCGAGCTCGAGCCAAGCTTTTTTCGAGCCGAACTCGAATAGTTCGCGAACAGCTCGGTTCGTTTCCACCCCTACTTCTAATCCTTATATAATTGGTAAAATAAAAATCCAAGAAGAAGAAATAGGGGTTGATTAAAAAGAAGATGAAGCAAATCGTGAAGAGAAAGGAGCAAGTGATTCCACGGCAAAAACTAAAGAACAAAAGTGCCAATGATTCCAAAGTGTGGTCAAGAATAGCAGCAGCATACAAATATTACATGATAAAAATCTCCACCCTCAAAAAGCTACTTTAGATTCAAAGATCACTTCACCCCTACTCAACATATTATACATAAAATTTTCCACCACACAAAAACTCTCTCTCTCTCTGTCTCTCATTGCAGTACCATGAAAACAACACAAGATAGCACCATTTGAACTGCAAAGAACCCCACCGGCTGTACTCTCTCTCTCTCTCTTACAGCAGCACCAGGAAACACGCACAGCACACCACCATTTGAACTGCAAACAGCCCCACCACCTGCAGTCCACCCAAAAACAATTCATGATCTATCCAATCAAACATGGCATCATTTGTCTCCCCCTTAGTTCCATACCATATAACAATTATATACAAATAACCATACCCCCACGCACAAAATTCTACCTTACAAAATTCTACCTTGTTCACTTATCATAGACCAGAAATTATTTATGCTTGAAGGCATGAAATATAATTTAACTTACAGAGGGTTAAAAAAATAAATCAAATAATTTTTAAAAATAGTTAAGAAAATTTATAAGAAATTAAATATATTTGAAGATTTAATTAGGTTGTCCCCATTTTTTGGTAACGGTTTGAAACTTATAACCAAAGCCAGAAAAAAAAAATTTAATTTAAACCGAACTCTTATGAGCCTGTTTGACTGATCAAAAAATATCAAAAGTTACTAAATTTTAACTATTTTTTATGTTTTTCGTCAAAAAAATTTTAATACATATCACATTTATGTCATATTTTTATACTTTTATTATACTTTTTCCTCAATTTTTTTTCAACTAAACAATTTTTTTTCTCTCAAATAAAATTTTCAGACATTAATAATTATAAAATAAAATTCCAATCCTAAATTTAAAAATATATGTCAAATCAGTTGTATTATTACATAGTTAGCCTATTTTTCACTTTAAATAAGATTTTGTTTGGGAAAAATTAGTATATGTTAATGACTAATAGTTAGCTAAAAAAAAATTAGTTAATTTTGTGTTTGAGAAAGAAAAAAATAGTTAATGGTTAATAGTTAGCTAATTTTGCTTGAGAAGAAAAAAAGTTACTTTTTTATATGGCTAACTTGTAAGAGTAAATTGATATTTTTACTTATAAAAATTTTAAAAAATTAAAATATAAAAAATTAAAAAAATCTAATAACAGTTGAAGTAGCCATCACATGACATGTCTTCCCAAACGGATCCTAAAATGTACATAAATAGTGTATATGTATATATATATACATTACAATGAAGAAGGTACCTGTCCTCTATGGCCAGATGATGGCAGAGGGCGTATGGTAGCAGAGTCCACTTCACCGGTCGGCAAAGGAACCGCCGGGTTACTGTTGATAAACGGCATGCCACTGCCTTTGTTCGGCGGCACTATTGATGGACTGGTCGCCGGGAGGATTGCCGTCGGCGCCGGGCTCGGAGAATTAGGTTCATGGGGCTGGAAAGGCAGAGAGTAAGCTGGAGATGACGATATAATGCCGCCTGAACTCGGTGGTGGAGCTGAGGCTGGAGAGAGTTCCGGCAGTGAAGAAGAAGATACTTTTATGGCCAACTTTTGACCTTCGTGGCATGCTTTCAGAGAGCCATTGTTGAAGGAGAAGTAGAAGAACCCAGGCCTTGATGGGTGCCACTTCACATTACAAAGAAAGAAATTGATCAGTAACAAATATTGTAGACCTCATCCCAAGTACCCACATCAACAAAATCTACATATATATATGTGTGTGTGTGTGTACATACAAAATACCACTGGATACGGTAAGCAGAAATGGTCAAAAGACAAACTTTCACACATTTGTCAAATACCCAGGATACAAACACAGGCAAAAATCACAAATACAAATAGAGAGAGAGAGAAAGAGAGAGAGAGAGAGAAAGAGAGATACTGTGAACGAGGTGGAATTGGATTTGGTGAGGATTGTAGCTTGAGTGAAGTTGCAGAGGTTAAAAGCTTCTCTGTTCTGGAAAATGTACAGGTTGTAGTGATATTTGTGCTTGAAAACTGAGAAAATGGAGGAGACAAAAACATGTGCGGTCATGTTAGTAGTCAGTAATTAAAAAAAAAAAAAGTTAAAAAAAGAAATCCAAAATGATTCAACCAATTCTTTGAAGAGAATATATATTGATTACTTACTGATAGAATCCCCAATATGAACAGAGGGGTTTTTCCACTCTGAAACTCCATCTACTACTACAGTTGCAGAATCAGAAAATTGGAAGTGTAGAGTGAGCAGGTAGCAGATGAAGAGTACTGCTACACACCCGGAAGATACTTCCATGAACTCTCTTCTTTGTTTTGTTTTAGAGAGAGAATAATAAAGATTAAAGAGGAGAGCAAGTGGAGGCTCTACTTTAGAGCTTTGTGGCTTTATCTCTCTGGCCCTCATCTGCACTCTGTGAATTACTGAAAGAGAAAAAACAAAAGAGGGTTTTTGAGAAATGTGAATGCAGAGAAAAAAGAGAGAGTGACTGTTGAAGAGTGCCAGGCATGTTTTGGCTTTTCATGTGAGGGGTTTGAATGTTGGGTGAATGACAGAGGACAGACGGGCCTGTGGTTTTTGGGGAGTGTGTATTTAATTAGCAATTCTTTTATCACAGTAAAAGGTTGAATGAATTTAACATTTTGCCGAAAAGAGATTGGGAAAACAGAGGGACGGAGAGAGGGTGTTTAGCTGATCAATTGGGTGATTATTCTATAATGATTAGCTTTGGTGATTATTAAAATAATAATGCTTTAATCTATGGAAAAATTTTGTCAAATTCAATTATGATAAAGATACCAATAATTTGTGTACTTATCATTGTAAATAAATATATTTATTAAAATATTTTTCAATTTAAAAAATATTATAATCACATTATTTTAATAATTAATTTTAATAAAATATTAAGGCAGATAAGTATTTTCTTAGTAACC
This sequence comes from Vitellaria paradoxa, assembly GCA_019916065.1. Classification (NCBI taxonomy): domain Eukaryota; kingdom Viridiplantae; phylum Streptophyta; class Magnoliopsida; order Ericales; family Sapotaceae; genus Vitellaria; species Vitellaria paradoxa. The sequence continues at coordinate 13,807,687 of CM034239.1, read as the reverse complement.
TATAACACTTGTATCTCTCCAAGGACTTGTTGCCATTATAATAACATTCTTTTTGGGAAGGATGGGAATCCAATTTTTCCGTCTTTTGTGTGGTCTTTGCATCCTCTGTCCGGTTTGAATAATATTTAGCTCTTTAATTTGCTTTCCACAAGGCAACAGATTCTCATAAATATGTGTGTGTGTGTTATATATGGTCGAATGAATATTATATCTGAAGAAACCATTCTCTCCGCCATCAAAGGAAAAGAAGACAACCTTGCCACCTAAAGCAAGTTATAACCAAAAAGTAATTGTTTTAAGGCTTAGTTTGAAAAAAAAAATTAATTTTTTTTATATAGCTAACTATTAAATAGTTATTAAAAAGTTAATTTTTTTTTAAATACAAAAAAATTAACTTTGTTAATTTGATGTTTTTGTCCTTTATGATATAAAAAAATTTAAATAAAAGAAAATAAATTTAATTATTTCAAAAAATACCAAAAAACTGAGTTGTCAGAAATTAAGAAATTGATTATGTTTTTAAGTTGGCCAAAGCCTATTTGTTATTATTAACAAATCATATGTTTTTTTTTTTTTTTTTTTGTCTTTGGACTTCATGCTAATATTAGTAAGACAAATCTTTTTATTTGTCAAACGGCAATTAACAAATTCTCACACGTGAGCTTTTGTTCGTGGGTTTGAACCTCAATTGTTATGTAAATTCATAATTTTTTATCATAGATTTTAATGAGTTGGTGCATGTTTATATCTATGATTCCTTAATGCAGTGAAAAAAAATTCACGACTAATTAGCCTCATAAAGCGCATTATAATTTTACAAATTTTACTTGTAGAAATATATGGTCCTATTTTTATTTTATTTTATTTCTTAGAATTTCATGCTTCTTTCCCCATTTGCCATGGATAAAACACCAATAGGGCTATTGGATATTGCCATGTCATGTGAAGATTAATGATTCATGAAACATGTACAAACCCCAGATACTTACCAAAAAAAAAAAATGTACAAACCCCAGACGAGGAGAATGGTTTTTGACAACTTTTGTACCTAATTACGCCACACTTCAGGCAAAGTTGCATTCCGAGGCGTAATTTAGACTCAACGAGTAAAGGGCCCTACAAAAGTACAAACAGCTCTACGCACAGACACACCACAGAGCAAAGCCCAGAACCCCTTGGAATTGCCACTAAGAATTCGACGACTGTTGAATTAAAATTTAATAGTTTAAATTTATTTAAATATTTTTAATTTAAATTTAATGATTCAAATTTATTTAAATATTTTTTAAATTAAAAATATATAAATAAATATAAAACATTAAATTTTAATTTAACAGTATTGATATGATATTTGAGACTAACATTAGAGAGCGATATCAGCTCCTCTAAATATTAAAAAATAGGGTCAAGCATAGTGACAAGGGTCATAAGACAAATAATAATAATACCCAGGTAGACAGATGACTTCGAGAAATTTATTAAACAAACTATCAACAAAAAAAAAAAAAGTATTTAGCTCGATGAGAGGGAATAAACAGAGAAAGGGAGACACATAAACCCAAATTAACATATACATAAAATATATATACACTCGTCTTTAGCCTCAAGCTCTATTTGGGAACCTTGATAGCTTCACGATTTTTGGCTACTCAGCTTTGGTTACTTAAAAACAAAATCACAAACTACATCGGCTGCAAAGGGTAAGTTGGGGATGTATCTTTCACAACATATCCCATCCCTGACCAAAACACATACATATATATGTATATATGACTCCAGAGTCTTTATCCATCTATTTGCTTAAATGGTAATGATAAATGCACTGAAAGAAACAAGGACCTCAGTTCCCTTGATGCGGTTACTATTTTCTATTCTAGGCTTTACATTCAATAGTGTTTGTTTTTCCTTTCTTGACTTCTTTGACCAATGATATATCAACTAGTGCATCTACGCAGACCAACTCCTTATAATGCAAGATCATAAAAAGCACAGGCTTAACAGCTAATGAAGCATCAACCAAATTACAGACTCTGCAAATTAATTTCAAAAAACAATTGAGGTCCAGGAAAGTTAGATATGACCCTATTCGCCAAACCTATATATATTATATGCATTTGCCAATACCGCTTACATAAGCTGTTGATATATAAATACAATACTGCGCCAGTCCAGCAACCGCTGTCCCCTCACATTAGCACTTTGGGGACATGAGGCTTGTATTTCAATACATGCTACACTAATCCCCCCCGGGCGGCCCGGGGGGGGGGGGGGGGAGGTTAATATAATTCTCTCAATGCTCTTCCACGAGGGAAATCCACCTCTAGTATTCAGTTGCAGCAAATTTCATGGCTTGAATTGCAATGCTTGTGCTTTTCCTACGAGGCAGCTGGAACCATAACTGGTATCAAAGAACAAATATCAGTGCAAATATCTGTTTGAACCCAAAACAATTTCCCAGGGAAGATACTTCCTATCAGAGAAGGGAATTTGTTTTTCATCCCTCGGGTCTTGGGTTAATAACTAACTACCACTGCATGGAATGAACCCTGCGGAGGACACGCTGTGGCCTTCGCTTCTCAACAACCGGAACCACTTTTTCCATGAGCTGCAAAGACATAAAATTTGAAGTCAATGGCACGGAAAATAAATTCCTTTATATCTCCTCATCTGTTAGTAACTTATATATTTTTACCAAAAACAAAGCCATAATCAGCTAAACTGATGTCCAGTTACCAAATTATTCGTTATGCTTTCCTTTTCTTTCTCCGTGGTATTTTGGTGATTCTCTCCTTGCACAGGTTTCTTACCCTTATCAGATTGATTGGAAGCTACAAAGTAACCTATTAAGCCTAACTACTAGAGCCTAGATCTAAATCGGGCTTGACAAAGCATTCAAAGAATTAAAAAAAATAAATAAATAAATAAAGGAGGAGCAGGTTCCAGTTAAAGAAGATATAAAGTGCATTGAATAAGGAAAAAAGTTAAACATAAACACATAGTAGAAACGTAATTCTGACTATACTAACTGGAGAAAGAGAGAACATATAGAAGCAACATTGCAAACCTCTAAGGACAAGATTTATGATACCTAATATGTTACAGATAAGAGGGGCTAAACAATAGCAGGAGCCCTAGAACCTGAAAAGTAATGTATGGACTCGTCAAATGCACATGAGGAATTACCATAAGGTGAAAACTGGTAAAGATCAAAATCTACCATCCATTTTAGTGAAGGTAAGTCATTGTACAAGACTGACTTAAAATTCAGGAAGTTCTCTTGCCAAGCCCATAAAAACATCCTATATATTCAACAAATCTTTAGTTTGTCTAAGACATCATGAGGCAAAACTCCACCTATTTTTCAAAGAAAATTTTCAAGTACTCTAATAAAGTCACATTCATGTGAGTGATGAAAATGTTAAGACCCCAAAAAAGAAAAAAAAAATAAATAAAACAAATCGAAAACAAAGTGATCCTATTCATCAAGGCGCAACTTACTATACATCATTGTCCTACATTGCATCTATAGCTGCTACTGGAGTACAAAAAACTACATTCAGTGACGATTGTACTTCAAATAATTTGTCCTGGGATTAACCACCATAGCTCTCTGACCAGATTCCACGAGAACAATGAGAAATAAGAGGGCCATAGAGATCAGATTTAACTCCATACCTGCTTAAACCTGCCCCTTGTTCGCTCTGCCTGCAATCAAAAACTTTTGTTATTTCATAGGTCACAAATTTTCAATTAACATGGCACGCTAAACAAACATCTGAAGTTACAATCTAATGAGTACAAGAAAATCCCAAAATGGAAAGCCACTACTCCTGCCCATAAGTTATGGCAAGGGTGATATCACTCTTGAGCATCAAAATATACTGATACATATACAATATTGCAAAACCAGAAAGTAAGTATATCAAACAAAAGGATATTGAACTTCAGCTTCCACAATTAATTCATGGAAAAATAAGACCCTACAGTCCATACCAAATGAACAAAGGAACTAAAACCAAAAACAGAGCAGCCAAAAATTCCACCTTCAACCACTCGCTTGGCAAAACTATTCACCCTAACCAAAATTTTATAATATTTTCTATTTTTCATTAAGTACTTGTACTCCAAATGTCAATTACATTCTGCAAGACAAAGCTGGGTGCAGAACAGTTACAGATCAAAATTACAACAGCAAATAAGAGCTTCTTTAGTCTATAGCAAACAAAGTGCCAATAAATACATTCTATAAGCAAGTACAAGATATTGTGAACCAAGAAAAACACGTCTGGGAAAAAAGAATTATAACGAAGGATGCTAGTAAGTCAAAAAGTTTAGCTACTCTTAGTTCACTTAAATTTGTTGTCGTTTATGCAAATATTCCCTCCGCGTATAGAGTGCTCAATTACTAGTGCACATGTATGAGAAAATTTAAATTAAAATTAGGTTGATTAGCACAAAGAATTAGTGTAAGCAAGGTGTAACCAAGATATATTAAATGAACAACTAACCAAAATTAAGGAAAAACAAAAGAGGGGGGGGATTATATGTGTATGTTATATATAATAGGTTTAAGATCTGGTATTCATTTAGGATATGCATTTGCTGTCAATACTTCGAACAGCTCAAACAAGGATAGCATGCCAAGTAATAAGATCAAGCTACCATTTATTAACAGTAAGTACTTAAAATGTGGCACAAAAAAGGCTAACAGGAACAGGGTCATACTATTTTTTTCTTTTCTTATTCTCCTTGAGTGAGAAAAAGGGTAAAGTCAAATTAATTTATTTTGGCTATTCTCTCAATTGAATAAAATGCAATCAAATCAGGTACCCATTTGAGTAAAAAAAAAACCAGTCAAGAGTACAGTCATGGTAAATCACGTGCAAGCCAAGCTACCAAGATATTTGGCTCACAAGGAACCCCCAAGCCAGCTCACACAATGATTACAGGAGTATGTTTCTGCAGAATAGATCCCAATACTTGAGACCACTAATACAACTCCATGGCGCGTTGCATATTTGTCTTTCATACCAACATATAAATGCATAAAGTAGCTTATAATGTTGCTTCTCCGAATAACTTCTAAAAAGCAAATCTTTGCAAAGAAATACTTGTGCACAGATCAATTTTTTATTCATGACCGAAACTGTTCAAGATAATTACAAATAGAGACAATAAGTCATGTTCAATAAAAGGCGTCTTCACCAAAAATAAAACAAACAAACATCAGATATCAGTGAATTGACTACTCATGTTTTTGAACAGTAACATGCCTTCAACAAGACATGATCTGATTAGATGACCAGGAAAAATCTCATAAAATATCTTTTCACCCAATTACTTATAAGTTCTATTCTGATTTGGCAATGTACTATATCAAGTTAAGCAAAACTAATTTCCATCATGCAAATAAATCGAGACTCAAAACATGTTCATCAGCACCACTCAAAAAGTTCCAATCATTTAGGGACAAAGAACAAAACATAACAGTAGTATCCAACATAAAAGTAATTAAAAAAAAAAAGGAATTTTTTATAATTCTCAAGATCAAAGATTGCACCTTCTCTTTCAGGAGCTTTTCATTTTCCTCTTCGAATTTGACTGCCAAAGATTCTAGTTCAACTTGGTATGCCTAGAATTCAAGTCAAGAAGTAAAACCGTAGTTAAATTTATTAACATCAGAAAATAAAAGGATCCTAAAAAAACAAAAGTTTACCTGCTTCCGCTCCCTGGACCTGGCTGCAGACTCTCTGTTCTTGATCATCCTCCGTTGTTTCTGCTCTGCAGCTTTATCCAACGACTCCAAAACAGCTCGCCTCTTCCCTTTTCCCCCAACCAGTTCTACTCCATTCCCAAACCCTACCACTCCATCAATACTTCGCTGCGATGGAAACGGACTCAGCGGCATCGGATCAATCGCAAATAACCCTCCGCGCAACCTCTCCGCAGGCGGCGGCTCCACCTGCTCCACCTTCACATCCTCCACCTCCACCGCGCCGGCCTTAACTAAAAAATCCTCCAAGGTCATCAACTCGTCCGGTGCCTCCTGCTTGCACTCCCTCCGACCCGCCACGATCTCCTTCCACACATCATCTACCGTCTTCCTTGCCGTAGCACTCGACACACTACTCTCCTGCCGGCTAATTGCCACTCTCCCTCCGCCGCCATCGTCATCACCAATCGCCGTCACCGCCCCGGCGGCGTCCAACAAAGTGATCTCGGCGTCAAGCAACGTGTTTTCGGCTGCCCGCCGGTCGCCGTAGACATTCTTCAGTAGGCCGTCGACGGTCATTGAGCCCAAATTATCGCTTTTATACTTATGCGGTCGTTGATGATTACTGCGGCTGTTTTGGTTCTGGAGCTCAGAGATCGATAAAGATTTCGAAGACGCTGAAGACGAAGACCGTCTTAGATCCGAATTTCTCGAAGTCGACGACGACATCACCTTGGACGACGCCATCTCCGCCGCAGATCCCAAGGGCTCCGATCAGAATTCTCAGTCTCACTTTCTAGGGTTTTGAATTTTTGATTTAAAAGCTGTGCTGTTGGGACTCACAGACGAATTGTCGGGGATATTCACCTGTTCTTCAACGGGGTCCGTGAGCGCGTGGATTTGGAGAATAAAGGTTTGAATACACAGAAACTTGAGAGTGGTCGATGGAGGAAGAAAAAGGGGGACCGGATGGGAGAACCCGGTTATTGGTTGCCTGATAAGCCGTTCAGTCCGGTTTAGATTTGTTAACCCGGCTTTCATTACTTATGAAACTAACACCATCTTTGGTTCGAGGAGGGAAGTGGAAAAGAATGAAACATAAATTTTTTTCTTATTTAGAGTGCGTTAGGCGCACTAAAAAGTAAGAAAAAATTTGACAAAATATGATTTGAGGAAATTTTTTATGTTTGGTACACACGCTCAAATTATATTTTTTGGAGATGAATAGTAAAATTTCGTTCTGACGGATTGAATTTCTGTTTGGTTAAATTCAAAATTTTAGGCAATCATGACTTCTTTACACTACAATCCATCCAAACGGATTGTAAAAATCGTTTGGACAAAAGTTGATCGCGCGATTCCATCGGAATAATTTCTATAATTCGTTAGAACGATTTAAAAAATACCACAAAAAATAATCAAAATGGGTGTCATTTGGTAGTTTGGGAGTCCATGGTGAGAGTGGCGAAAAAATTTTTGTTATTTGATTAACCGAATTCTAGTTATCGACTTTTTTTTGGAAAGATGTTAAACGTCTTTTGAATTTTAAAAATGCAGAAATGTGTAAAATTTTATAGAGATTTTCAAAAATTTTTACAGATTTTCAGAGATTTTCATCAAGCTTTAGTGCACCAAACGCACCCTTAGTTGTGGTTTAAAATATATATATATATATATATATATATAATCATAAAAAATTAATTTATTTTCCATATGTATTTCTAAATTTTTTTTTTTTTTTTAATTCCGAACAAAAGCCTAAAGCGTATTACTTGATAGCATTTTTTTTAACCTTTTCGTCCTTATATAATTTTTTTGCTAAAATTTATTTTTTTATTTTAATAATTTTTAAGTCATTTACATTAATTAAAAAATATTTTTATATATATTTTCAAATAAAAAACTAACATACCAAACAAAAGGATGAACTTTATCACAGTAAAATTTTAAAAAAATTCCTTAACTTGTTAACGCATACTTGAACACGTTGATCACTAAAAGTTATAATTGTTAATCCGATAATTTACTAATTATGTTATTAGTGTATTTATCAATATTCGTTTAATTTATCATATATTTTTTTAAATTTATTCTTATAAAATTATATACTTATCTATATTTATGCATTTTAAGAATTTAATTATCATTTTATTTAGTGTTGATTGTGGAGTAATGTATGGGTCTTGTGGTTGGTTATTTGGTTAAAAAAACCTTAGGTTCTAATTTTTCATATATGTCATGCGCACGTCAGCGTATGTTTCGTGTGATGGTCGAAGTTTGTGCTTGGCGTGTTCACTCCTGACGCAAGATAACGTAAGATTCCTACCCCAAAATAATAATAATAATAATAATCTCTTTAGGGCTTGTTTGATGCACAAAAATTTGGTGAAAATATCTGAAAATCTCTATTATATTTTTATACATTCTTATCTTTTTGAAGTTTAAAAAAAGTTTGATATCTTTAAAAAAAAGGTCGATAACTAGTATTTCATTAATTAAATAGCAAAAATTTTTTCACTATTCTCACTATGAACTCCCAATCTACCGAATGACACTCACTTTAACTATTTTTCTGGAGTTGTAGAAACCATACTAATGGATTGTAGAAACTGTTCTGATAGATTTGCACAGCTAACTTTTGTCCAAACGAATTATAGAAACTGTTTCGACAGATTGTAGTGCAAAGATATCACGACTGATACAAAATTTTGAATCTGTCTAGACGGAAAATCTAATTCGTCAAAATGGGAATCTTGCTATTCATATCAAAAAATGTGGTTTGAGATGTGTATACCAAACACAAAAAGTTTTCTCAAATTACATTTTATCTTACTTTTTATTACTCCAAACAAACCTTTAATCTTAGAATATACAAGAAAATACGAAATTTCATTCAATTAAAATAAGGGTAAATTACACCTAAACCCATGAACATTAGGTTAATTACATCTAAATTCCCTGAACATTTGAACGTTATACTTAGACTCCTTATTCCCAAATGTTTATAACACTTAAGTCCTTCTGTTAGTTTTCTCTGTTAACTGTATTATAAAATGATGAAAATGCCCTTACCCCATCAGCAATACTCAGAGAGTCTACGTGTAATTAACCTAATATTCAATGGGTCTAGGTGTAATTTATTCTTATTAAAATAATTTATTTTATTAAAATATTTTATTAAATTATATTAATTTTATTAAATATAATAATAATTGGTAAATTATACCTAGACCTCCTAAATATTAGGTTAATTACACTTGACCCCTTAAAATATTTGAATCTTACACTTAGACCTATTATTCCCAAATATTTATAACGTTTAGGCCCTTTTGTTAGTTTTCTTCGTTAACTGCGTTGTAAAATAACAAAAATGCCCCTACCCTGTTAGCAACACTCAGGAGGTTTACGTGTAATTAACCTAACGTTCAAGGGGGTCTAGGTGTAATTTGTTCTTATTAAAATGGTTTACTTTATTAAAATGCTTTATTAAATTATATTAATTTTATTAAATCTAATAATAATTTATTATTAAAGTAAGTTATAATGATACATTTTACTAAAACTAATTATTATTAAAAATAAATATTTATAATATTAAATTAATTAATTTAAATATATTTTGTTAAATTAATTTTAAATATATTTTATTTTATTGAATTCAATTAATCTTGTATTTTTTAATAAAATTATATATTTTATTTAGATAAAATTAATTATTGTAAATAAAATTATATCATCAAACATATTTATGTTTTTATTTATATTTTAATAAAATTATATATTTATGTTTTTAGAACAATAAACGCTTTTCAATTGAGTATGATGACTTAAAAACAATTATTTTACAAATGTTTTTTATCTAAAAATTTATTATTTTTAATTACACCCATCCTTATATGCATTGAGCTAATCTTTTCAATTATTTTTCTTAAAAATCTACTCTCACTAATAAAAATGTTTCAAATTATTTTAATTACTTAATTACATATTTTTTCTTATTTTAATTTTATTTTTAATTATATGATTAAAGTTGTGTCAAATGAAAAATTAAATTAAATTAAAAAAGACTTTACATTTAAAAAATTTAAAATAATTAACGTTTTTTTATTTTTATCATTTAATTATTTTTAGATATATTTTTCTTCGAATAAAACTCAATTTTAGTGGAGGATTTAAAAAAAATAGTAATTTTTAAGTTTTTATCCGATTATGATCAAAATAATATTTATAAGTTATAAAAATTAAAACTACATAAAAATTAAAGATCGAATTGATAAATATCAATTTTTCTATTAATTAATAATTTTTATATTGTATCCTATCATGTTCAAAATAATTTTAATAAATTAAAAAAATTAAAACTATAAAAAAATCAAAAATTGAATTGATAAATATTAATATTTTTATGTTATTAGTTATATTTAAAAAAAATCTTTCTACTAAAATTGAGTCTAATTGAAGAAAAATATATTTAAAAATACTTAATTAATAAAAATTAAAAAAATTATTATTTCAAATTTTTTAAATGCAAAGTCTTTTTTAATTTAATTTTATTTTCCTTTGACACAGCTTTAATTATATAATTAAAAATAAAATTTAAATGAGAAAAAAATATGTAATTAAATAATTAAAATAATTTGAAACATTTTTATTAGTAAGAGTAGATTTTTAAGAAAAAATAGTTTAAAAAATTAGTTCAATACATTTTAAGGATGAATGTAATTAAAAATAATAAATTTTTAGATAAAAATGTTCATAGAACAACCGTTTTTGAGCCATACCCAGTTGAAAAGTGTTTACTGGATATTTCTAAAATGTAAATATATAATTCTATTAAAACATAAATAAAAACATAAGTATGTTTGGTGATATAATTTTATTTACAGTAATTAATTTAATAAAATATATTTAAATTAATTAATTTAATTTTATAAATATTTATTTTTAATAATAATTAGTTTTAATAAAATGTATCATTTTAACTTAATTTAATAATAAATTATTATTGGGTAAATTATATCTAGGCCTCCTGAACAGTTGCAAAATTACACATAGATTCCCTCAACATTTGAAAATTACATTAACATTCCTTATTTTGAAATGCTTGTAACCCCAACCCCCTTCCGTCTCCCTGCCGTTAGGATTTGACCTAAAAACGATGACGTCAACGATAATGTGTTATCAAAATATCATTTTTACCCTTTAGTTCCCTGTTAGCATTTGTGAAATGACTCAAATGCCCTTCAAATAGACCGTTAGGCATTGTAAAGCATTAAATCCCTCTATTCTCCATATGCGATGATGCCCAAGTGAGAAGTTAAAAGAACCCGATCTCGGACGACGCCATATCTCGACTTGATCTCAGTTGAAGAACTAAGCTAAGCTCCATCGATTCTCTCTGTCTTTTGCCAGATTTCCTCTTGCTAGTTCGCTCAACGCCTCTTTTAGGTTAGGGTTCACCAAATCTGTTGAGCAACATTCATTATATGAAAGGTATAGTAAATTTTCTCTTCTCCATTTCCATTTAATATTTGTTTGTATTGAAAGAAAAAATTTGAATTTGAAGTTGAGTGATGCTGCTGGAATTTGAAATCTCCACATGGTACTCTGGTTCAATTTGTTAGGCATTTAATTTTGTCCACTGTTTTAATAAGTAAGAGTTTTTGGAAGATGATTATTTTTGGAAGATGATTATTTTATTCTCTATTTTAATTGATTTTAATGTGGGTTTGATCCGTGAAATTTGGTTGTGATGAATAAATTTAGAGAGTTTAATATTGGGGGTCTTTTGTTGGAATTGATATCATCTTGAATGGATTTATATGGTTTTTGTGTTGTTAAAATAATTTTTTAATTGCCATTCTCAGAATTTATCACCAAAAGAAAATAATTTTTTGTAATTAAAATTTCAAACCCACTATTGACATTGCTGGTAAACTAAGGGTTTGAATTGAAATGAGAGATTTATATTAAAATAAAGGCTTATAAATTTCGAGCAATCAAAATATGAAAGAAATGAAGGATGTTTGTTTTGATTGAAAGACAAACAGTGCACTCCTCATAGAAGAGGCTACATTAAAGGTATTTTTTGCGTTTTTATTTTTATTTTTTTCTTTTGTTTAATTTTTTTTTCTTTACATTATAGTAACATGTCAACAAACAACAGTGGATGTAGCAATCCGGGATCGAAGCATCGTAATAAGCGGTGTAGATGTGGAAAAAGAGCAGCTGTTGCTATTTCAGAGTCGGTAGACAATCTTGGCAAACTTTATTTTAGATGTGCTAAGAGGGAATGCAATTACTTTTCCTGGGACACTGCTCAACCCATGGATGAAAAACGAGAAGTTAAGCAAATAATTAAAGCCAATGAAGCGATGCCTTTCGATGTAATCAGTGAATTTAGGGGAATTCATGCAAGACTTCAGAGTTTGGAAGTTAACCAATGAGTCCTAAAACTTATCCTGTTCTCAATTGTAATTGTCACCGGAATGATATTCATTGTGTTTGTTATAATATTAGCAAAAATACTTTAATAATTAGTCCATTGTAAATGGTCATTTTGTATGATGAAGTTGTAATTGTTAGTGATCATTATTGAGTTTATTAACTTACAATTATGTTGTATTATGAATATGAAATTATTATTAATCGTCTTCCGTTTATTAATAGTAAATTGTGCTTATGAATATGAAATTGATAATGATCCTCTTCACTTTATTAATAGTGAATTGTGCTTTTGAAATTGATAGTGAATTGTGCTTATGAATATGAAATTGATAGTGAATTGTGCTTTGGCAAAAAGTTAGTGACATTTGTTGATAAAAGTTCATGCCCCATTTGTTTGCAAATGGTGACAAGAAAAAGAATACTCTCCAATGACAGTTGAGTGTTAAATAGATTTGTGGAAAAAACTTTGTTGCAACTTTATATTTGGTTGGTAAACATTGAGCTAACATTTTCTTGAACCATTCATTACAAACAAAACATTTTGCATGAACAAAACACACTAAACTATTCGACAATTAACACACACACCCATTTTGATTCAAATTTCACCCATTCTAATTCAATTAACACACATACCCTTTTTGATACAACATTGCTGTGTATTTTGACTAACAACACATTCATACATTTTGATCCATTTTTTTACCTCCAGATGAGCCACATTTAATCCTTTTCATGGACTATTCAACAAACAACATAGCTGCATTTTGACAAAACAGACTTGTATATTTTGACAAAGAATAAACCTGCACATTCTGATCATTAACATCTCCATTCAATTACAACACACTAATATCATTCACATTATATAAAGTAGCTATTAAACAAAGCTAGCTAATTAAATTGACAAATTGCATAAACTTGACAAAATATTTCCATCAGTAACATTAACCATCATATACATATATATCAATCCCACTAAACAAAAAACTTGAGTGGGCCTTTACATCATCCATCCATTTCAGGTACATATCAATCCCACTAAACAAAAAACTTGAGTGGGCCTTTATATCATCCATCCATTTCAGGTACATATCAATCCCACTAATCAAAAAACTAAAGTGGGCTCCTGCACCATTGTCCCAAGTATACCAAAACAGAAACTATACCCCTTTACCTTGTATACCAAAACCCAACCAAAAAGTATACCACTATGCCATAAATACCACTGTACCAGAGACACTGTACCAAAAAGAAAGGCTACTATATTCATCTATAGCAAAAATATGTTAGTAATATACCAAAATGCATGATTCATGACAATCAAAAAAACTATTGACAGACTCCTGCTACAGAATACTGTGAAGGTTGTGGTGGGGGTGTTGTTGAAGACTGCGAAGGTTGTGTTAAACGTGCTGCTGCTGAAGACTCTGACTGCCTTGGTGGAGGTGCTGCTGCTAGAATTCTTCTCGGCCTTTTTTTAGCTGGCCTGTTACCGGATTTAGTGGCATCTTTTCACTTCTATTACAAATAGTTGCAACCTTGTCAATATTTAATTTAACTAAACAAAATTAAAAAACTTCAAACAAATTACAAACAGTATCTTACCTTAACAGGAGCTCTTTGGTAAGTCCAACTGTTATGCCCGATCTGTCTACAATTTTTACAAGTTATACTATGTCATTTTCTTTGAGTACTTGTTCCGGTAGCAGGCTCATCCTCTTTTCTTCTTCTGTTTTTCCTTGGCTGGCCTGGAAGTCTTCTAAGTTGGGGAGGTTCAATCGGATCCCCGTGAACCTCACCCTCCCATATTGATTCATTGAGGATAGAATGAATAATCCTTTCATAAGTCTCCATGTACTTAGCCTTACTAAAAAATGGATCACAAAAATTCTCCATGCACATCCTCTTAGACAATAAACATGCTGCCACATGTTTGCAAGGTATGCCAGTAATAGACCAACCTCCACGAGAACAGTTCCTCCTATTTAGATACACAACATATCTTGTTTGTTAATCTAACACATCGTACTCATGTCCACCAGCATATACAACATTACATGTTCGACTTTCTTGACGAATTTGCTCTAACTTGGTCCTTGTATTTTTAGTGACAACACCCTCCCATGTAGAAACTTGTTGGAACTTATCACGAATTCTTCCCATCATCTTACTTCGAATTCCATCAAGTAAAGTTAGAATAGGTTTACCTCGCAACTCACCTATCTAGTTATTAAATGACTTGGTGAAATTATTGGTAAGGTGATCTACCCTCACAACAGGATTAAATTTATGTTTGGCCCACAATTCTAATGGGACATTCAACATCCACTCATGGGTAGTTGGGCGTGTAGTTTTAATCTACTCTATTAACCTTCTAAACTCGATGGCATTGCATGCCCTAGCAACTGCCCAGAAAAGACTCCTTAATTGGATGCCAAAGTGAGATTGTCTAAAATTGCTATATAAATGTCTAACACATCGTCTTTGCATTGCACCCAGAAAGAATTCATGAATTGCAAGCTCGATTCCCTTAACAGATTGTTGGTTGTAAAATTTAGTATATAGTTTAATTGTATAGGAAAAAAAAAACTATTCAAGTAGCATGAACATATAAATTACTTTACAAATCCTACGAGTGTTGATGTCATGCACAGAATTAGAAAACATAAGTCAACATATGTGCCACCCCTCACGGAGTACTGGAATTGTTATACCTGAAGTTGAGCTGAATCTCGGTTACAAGTTTTCACCAGGAATTGGCACATGATGTTATGCAGCATTAAATAGAACAGCATAGCAGTATAACACAATTAGCAGTATGCAGTAAGAAACACAATTCAGCAGAATAACACAATTTCACAAAAATTCAAGTTAGAACAATAACAAACTAGCAAAAAAATTGTGATGCAATAGCAGACAATCATCACAAAATAACAGTTCAACATGGAAGCATAAATGTGTAAATATCACACTAGCATGCAACATGGAACACAATTTCAAGTAAAAACAATAACATACCAGCAAGATAATTACCAAAAAAAAAAAAACATACCAGCAAGATAACACAGTAGTAGAAAATTTGAAGAATAACATAGTAACTGCAGTTGAAAATTTTACATACTTTCTAGCCATCTGACATGAATGTCCATGGCTTGTCAATCCCAACGCAAGTTTGTAGATTGTCTATAAAAAAGCTCCAACTATCTTTAGTTTCAATCTCAACCACCCCAAAAGCAACAGGAAATATTCCTTCATCCCCATCGAGTGCAATTGCTGCTAATAGAACCCCACCATATGGACCTTTCAAGTGGCAGCCATCTAAACCAATAAAAGGCTCATAGCCTCTTAATAATCTTGTCACCACTGCCTCATAGCTGATAAACATCCTAAGGAAGAAAGGATTTGGCTGCCCAACCACTCTTTCATACTGAATTTTCACTACACTGCAAGGATTTGTCCGCCATATTTCAACTACGTACATAGGGAGCTTTCTGTAACTATCTTTAAAGCTTCCCTCAAGTTGATCCATGGCTTTTCTTCTTACTCTATACAGTTGCATTCGACTGCACTCAATCCCAAATTTTTTAAGTAATTCAGATTTCATAGCTGCCAACGTCATAATAGGATTCTTCTTTAGCCTCTCCCTCATTTTGTTAGCAATCCATACTGATGTGGCCTCGAAATTTTTAGGATTTGCAACACAGTTTTGCGACGGGAAAATCAACTTAATTTGGTATGTTATGCCATCACCCATGGGTGATGCATGAATACGCCATTTACAGCCATCACTCCCACAGTGGATAGTGACCCTCATTTTCTTATTTTTGTCTCTGACAAGCTTAAATCCCTCTTGAGCAACATAATCTCTAAGTACCTCCCTGAAGTGGTACACATTGTCAAACATCAATCCTTTCTCCAATTTAATATTCTGTCCTTTTTTCTTAACATAAAAAACTCCCGCAGATTTTTTCCCCAAAAACATTGACCTTAGAATCATCAGAAACATAACTCTCCACGTTGTCATCTCCAATATCTTCTTCTTCACATTCTCCACCAGTACTTGTCTCACTCTCACGCTCACTGTGAAGACTAACTTCTTTACTATTAGAACTCTCAACAGTAGCATTATTAGAAAAAAATGATTCATCATCAGAATCAAACGCCGGAAAGTCTCCACATTCCGATGCTGTCTCAGGTGCAGGTACTGTACTGCATTTTGGTCTAACCTCAGGCGAAGGGACCCCACCGCATTTTGCCTCAACCTCTGGCACAGGGGCCTCACTGTATTCTGCCCCAGCCTCGGGTACAGGGTCACTACCACAGGCTGCCTCAAGTAACAAACATGTGGTTGCCTGAGGTGGTTGACCTTTATGTGATCGACCTTCACCTTTGCATTCATCAAATTTTGTTGGTGGTGGGCATTTGGTACTTACTTTATCAGGGCCATCCAAATTAACAACCTCTACAAATATGTCTATCTCACGCTTTCCCATAATATGGAATATGTCAAGCAAGTCATAGTCACTCTCGATGTCAAATCTAACTCTCCCCACTTTACAGTACATTTCCACAGCAACACCAGCAAAGGAAGGAATATCAAGTAATGCATACTCCCATATGTCATCTATAAGATCAAACCTAAAGTATCGATCAAGATCCAGGTTCCTAATTGTAAATACATTTTCCCCAGTGTACTGAGATATCATAATGTGTAAACAATGGAGCCATTTGTTACCTATAAAAAAAAATTATTTCAGTAAATAATGAACATAACATATATTAAACACTTAACGTTTATTAAACGATCAATATAGCATATATCAATAAATAATGAACATAAAATCAAATCAATTATTCAACAGCTAATATTAAATAGTTAACATATTAATTTCTTAAACATGCCACCCCTCACGGAGTACTGGATTAGTTACACCTGACGTTGAAATGAACCTCGGTTACAGGTTTCTACCAGGAATTGGCACAAAATTAAAACTTAAACACAATAATTCAACAGCATTCCTCAAATCATATTAACAGCCAGAATATTAAAGGAAACATGACAATCCATCATTCCTCAAAAAAACACATAAAAAGTCACAATACGTAATAGTTGTCTGCAACTGCCATTCTCAGAATTTATCCAAGATTAAAGGAAGTAAGACAATCCAATGTTACACACGAATAAATGAAATAGATCAGACTTCACAATATATCTTACAAATCTTAACTTATCACACGAAAGAAATCTAGATACATTTATAAAATGATAGCACAAGATTGGATAAGATTAGTTGAATTTATCAGATTGAACAAGAATTTGAAAGAATCAAAAACAAATTCAGGCTAATAAAATGATAGTACAAGGAAAATTGTAATTCACACCCATATGGTCATATGGCAAAAACAATCAATTCGAATTCTTCATTTTAGGGTTTACCACATGCCATCAACTGAAAACAGTAAATTGATAATGTCCTAAATGCAATTAAAATTATTTTCATATAAATAATTTAGGTGCATTTATAAAATGATAGCACAAGATTGTACAAGATTGGACAAAATTAGTTGAATTTATCAGATTGGACAAGAATTTGAAAGAATCAAAAACAAATTCAGGCTAATAAAATGATAGTACAAGGAAAATTGTAATTCAGACCAATATGGTCATATGACAAAAACAATCAATTCCAATTCTTCATTTTAGGATTTACCGCATGCCATCAATTGAAAACAGTAAATTGATAATGTCCTAAATGCACATAAAATTATTTTTATATAACTAATCTAGGTGCATTTATAAAATGATAGCAACTGAAAACAGTAAATTGATAATGTCCTAAATGCACTTAAAATTATTTTCATATAAATAATCTAAGTGCATTTATAAAATGATAGCACAAGATTGTACAAGATTGGACAAGATTAGTTGATTTTATCAGATTGAACAAGAATTTGAAAGAATCACAAACATATTCAGGCTAATAAAATCATAGTACAAGGAAAATTGTAATTCACACCAATATGGTCCTATAGCAAAAACAATCAATTCCAATTATTCATTTCAAGGTTTACCACATGCCATCAACTAAAAACAGTAAATTGATAATGTCCTAAATGCACCCCAAATTGAGAAACCTTAAACTTTACTTACATTGCCAAAAAACCTAACCAAAAATAGAAGAAGAGCCTTAACCCAACCACAAAATACATCCCTATTGTAAAAAAGACCCGAATTCTAGAATACCTTAGAATTCTAGAAAACCTAAAATTCCAAAAAACCCTAAAATTCGAGAATTTTCCAAAATTTAAATCAATAAAATATGGATACGAATCTAAATTTCAGAATTCCAAAATTTACAAATCTAGACCGTAAAGAAAATATGGATATTGAGTCCAAAAAAGACATACCTGTAACAGCAAACCCTAACAATGGACAAGACGATGGTCTGTTGAAACAAGAATGAGAAGAAACAAATATTAAATTGGCATTTAATTAGTAACAAAAAACCTAAGCCTAAATCGAAAGGAAAATATGAATATTGGGGTCGTAAGGTGAAGAAATACATACCTGCGTATGATTGATGATGATCCGACCACGCAATTGATGACGATCGGAGCATATGACTAATGAATCGATCGGATAAGTGAAAACCCTATGTTCATGATACCTCGGCGAACCTACTTGTTTTAGAGAAACCCTAGTTGGTGGAGGGAGTTAGGGGAGACGATGGGTTTCAGAGCAACCCTAGTTGGTGGAAAAAGTTAGGGGAGACGATGGGTTTCGTCAAAAGCGAGGGTTACAAATGTTAAGTCTTGAGCGTTGGAATACCTTTTTACTAATATAAGGGATATATTTGACTTTACGCCATAGATTTAACGCCGTCATGTGAAAAATTAATGGAAGGGGGTTGGGGTTACAAGCATTTCAAAATCAGGAATGTTAATGTAATTTTCAAATGTTGAGGGGATCCATGTGTAATTTCGCAAATGTTCAGGGGGCCTAGATATAATTTACCCAAATAATAATCTACCTTCTTCAATGTCTTATAACTACTTAAATAGATTTTAAAACTAAAAATAGAAACTTTAACACAAGAAACTTGTTGGCCCAAGGTTTATAAAGTTAGTTTTATAATTGATTTTGATGATAACAAACATTGAATTAAATTTTCACAATAAATTTTCAAATAGACATTATAAGAAATGTTACAATTCATTTGATAGATTCAAGATATTAGAGTTGGAAGAGATTGATATTATTTTTTAGATATTTTCACATAATTTGGATGAAGGAATAAAGGAATTTCAAAGTTTGGAGTAATAGAAATCAAAGTAAGATGAATATTTGAACTAGAGGTTAACTCGGATAAACAGAGAAATCAGACACGTGTTAGTAGATAGATAATATCTTAAGATCCAACGGTTCAATTTTCATGAAATTTTAATATAGTAAACTAGACTTCCATATCTACAACTTTACTGAAGGGAGATTTTTGTGAATCTGACGTTAAGGTATCAAAACATGAGTTGGAACATTAGGCATTACAGAAAAGTTTTTAATTCTGGATTCTGGAGCTAGTCTTAGTTTTTGAGACATAGCTCATACTCTACAGCTTTAAAAATTCTGATTTTTGGTTTGTGAAAAGAAGACTCAAAAAGCTACAACTTTTGTAGTTTAAGTTTCTTCTAATTCTAAAAGTATCCTAGTGAAACGGAAGCTTAAACGGGAAACACAGATTCAGAATGTCAGGAAAAGCTATCAGAAGCTGGTCTCGGTTCAGAAGCCATATATGCCTATCTAACCGTTGGATGAAGCTCAAAATTTGACATGTGATAGCTGACTTATATATCTACAAAGTCTTTACTCTGAGGCAATGTCAGATTTGAACGTTCTGAGGGTGAAAAACGGTCACAAATATATCTCAGAAAATCTGAATCTGAAAGACAGCATTGGAAGCAAGGAAATTCAATTTCTTTCAAGGGCAAAAGTGTCTTTTCACTTAGTAACGGCCATTTGCAGATTTTCATCTATAAATAGAGCCTCAAACTCAGATTCAAGAAGAGGAACAAGGCAAGAAAGAAGTGCTTACAAAGAGATACAAGAAATTCCATAACTTTGCAAACATAGAGTGATTTCTTCTCACATTTGTGCTTCATCTTTCATATTCAACTTGTGAGAGTTTCTTTTTGATTTGATTGAGTTTTAAACTCATCATTGTTGTTGTAAGAAAGGGAAATTTAAAGCCCTTTTAATTTGTGAGAGTTGGGTGAGCTCTTGTTGGTTTTGGTTCAAGTGTTAGGACCAAAACAAGAGACTTTCTTTGAGAGAGACTTGTGTGAGTGATTTGGGGATAAAATCACTTGGAAAAGGTTTCTAGCACCTTGGGAAGCTAGTGTGTAATAAGCTCTTCAAAGAATAGTGGAGAAATCTCAAGGAAGGCCTTGGGGGAGTGGACGTAGGCAACATTGAAGCCGAACCACTATAAATCGATTGTGTTTGCTTCCCTTCCCTTCTCTTTATATTTATTGCAAATACTAGCACTCACTCTTCATTTACAAATATTGAATAATTTTTTTTGGTGCATTTCATATTCATCTTGACATATTTGTTTTAGGGTTGAAATTTTTATTTGTAAAATTTTTAAGCAACCCTATTCACCCCCCTCTAGTGTTGCTATTTGGGACAACAAATATTGAAAATTATTTCTAACATAATTAAAAAGTATAACATCTTCTAAAAATAGGAAAATGTGGAATTCTAAGAGTAATGGATGAAATCACGTTCCTTGAGGCCTTTAGTCATGACTAAAGAACGTGGATCGGATTCATCTCACCAAAATACCCAAAATGGGTATATTATAAGCCAAAACAGATACCGTAGCAAAAAGTTATGACCAAATCAAAAGTTACCACAATCCCTCATTTCCATATATTCTAGGACAATCTCATCCCTCATCTAGTTTGTGTATCTAGGTTGCTCACCTACTCTTCCTAATTTTTTGGCACATTGTCGATTATCATCCCAATACCTGGATCGTGTTGAGCCATGTTAGTTACTCCACTGTCCTTTCTCTTCTTTCTTCCATTTTTGAATCTAAATCTGTGTGTATGTGTATTAAAGTGAAAGAATTGTGTTCTATGAACTTGTGTGTGTCGATGCTAAACTTAGGAGCTTAGGAGTGTATTCATAGGGTTGTTTTGGTGAAATCCAAAGCCTTAGAGTTCCCAAAGTGAAGTTTGGATTGTGGGTGTTCCCGTTTTTTATTTTCTCAAGCTACCTTTGTTATCTTATTTTCTTTATTATTTTTTCTCCAACTTGGAATAGATTTAGGGTTCACTTAGTCTCTGTTTTATAACGTTTTATTTTTTATTTTTCTATTTATGTTTTCAAAATTTTGTAACTAACAACAAAAATATGTTTGGTAAAACTATTTATATTGTTTTTGCTTCAAAAAAAAAAATAAAAACTTGTTTAGAAAACATAGTTCAAAATCTAAACTCCGAAAAAGGTGTTTCTATCTTTTTTTTTTTCAAGTTGTAAACAGAGCTGAAGTTTTGGAAGCTCGTCACTTCTTTGCTCCTAGCTGCGAACCCAAACCAGAACCAGGTGAGCTCTCTTCTCACTCTGTCGCTCTCTCTTTCTCACAATTGCTCGCCCTCACTCTCTAATCAAGGATCTGCTTCCTCCTCCTCCTCCTCCTCACCTTCTTCATCATCTTCTTCTTCTTCTTTTCTTGCACTTGAAAGATGCTCTTGGTGGGTTTCAAGCGGTACTTTTAGATTGTGTTCCAGATTTGGTATAAGCTGTTCTTCCCCTACTAGATTGTGAAAATGCACCTGATGTGTGTCTTATCACACACTCCCATATATAATCTAGTTTCTCTTCAGAGAATTCCATTCAATTATTCAAAGTAATATAATATTACGAGGTTGAGAGCAAATATATAAATACATGTCTTATTCTTTTCAATAATCCACACTTCTAGCAATAAAATAATCTTGTTACTCCCCTAAGTGATAAATGATTGATTACAAATACCGATGATGTATCTTCTCTATAAAGGACCAGAAATGCCTTGTTTATATCTTCTCTATAAAGGACCAGAAATGTCTTGTTTACATATCATTAGGAGGTGCATTAACATAAATACGACAGTAAGAAGAGGAAATACAAAATTGTGTAAACTATATAAACGAGTCAAAGTTGATTGTCTCACAACTACCAAAAAAAAAAAGTGGATTGTCCCACACTAACACTTCCACGCAATAATTCTATTAAATGTGATCCTATTACAGGAATAGCTTTAGGTATACCTATTACAACTTTTATTGTTCCCTCATCTTCTTTTCTTCCCATTCTTCTTCTCTTCTCTCTAGATCTAAGTCTCACCATTTTTTCCTTTCTCCAACAAATCTGAAAATCTTTTCTAATTTTTTCCCTAATTTTATCCAAATCATGTTTATCTTAATTTTTTTTTTCGGCTTAACAGGTTAATTGTTAAATTTGGGGACTTTGAATATTAACAAGTGATTGCCCAAGTGATTGTCTTATTCTATTTTTTTACTTGACATTCACATTCTGATTTTTTTCTGCTCGCTTGGATGATTTATTGTATTGTTACAACAACCAAACTAGTGTGCTTAAAAAATTAGGGACTCACAATTTCGACAAAAAGAATTTTTAGGAGCTGCTCTTAAGAAACAAAATGGATGAAGATATGAATGCCAACTTTACTTTACCAAAAAAAAAAGTTAATTGTGTGAAATTAATTTCTATATATTGGAACCAAGTTGCTTAAGTCAAATTGAGGCTCTGTTTACTTACATGAGATTGTAGTTTTTTCCCCCCATATATTTGAAAAAGTTTCAATAGTGAGACAATAAAACAATAAATTTGTCACACTCCTAGAAAATGTGAAGTTGTAAAATATTCCTTAAAATCGTCAACATAAACCGAATGACGTTTGCTTAAATGATTTTGTTTTTTTTTTTTTTTTTTTTTTGCTACATTGATTTGTTTTGTTGTATTGAATATTTATATGACGTTACATTCAATACGAACTGTTAAAGAAACTCTACCATCATTAGATGGTGGGTCTAATGTTCATATAGGAATTTTTAAAGAAAATGTGTATCACCTAGAATCACTATTGGTGTTGGTTTTGGCTTTTACAAGAAAGAAAAGATGAGCTGTTTTGATAGAAAGTGAAAACATTGACATTAAAGAAAGCCACAAGTTCTTCTATATTTTTATAATTGTGTGTGTGTGTGTGTTGAAGCAAGTATTGGTGTAAAACTTATAAGATTTTGATGTTCAAGATAATTAGATAATGGAGACTCACATAGATAAAGTAGTGAGGAAGAAGATGTAATAGCACTTGATGTTCGTGGAAATGATGAAAAAAATCAAACAATGGCCAAAAAAGAATGAAAAGATTTTCATTAGCTTAATGGATGAGGAAGTGAAAAATGGAAATAGACAAAACAATGATATTCATTAAACAGGCGTAGACCTACTTGAGGGAGCAAATGGTAGCAAAAATTAGTTACGCTTATACTAGTGATCAGTTGTGCAACAAGTACAATCAACTACAAATCATGTTCAATAAATTTCAACAACTTCTGAAATAAACTAGTGTGGGATGGAACCTATTGCAAATACTGTCACAACTTTAAATAAAATGTGGGATAGACTTTTCAAGGTAGTTTTAATTTTTTTTTATTATTTTTACTTTCTAGTATTAAGTTATATAAACTTTTATTCTAACAAAATCAACAATATTTTTTTAATGTTGTATAGGTAAATAATTTTGCCAAAAGATTAAAAAAAAAAGGATTGTCATATCATATAGAGCTAATGTATATTTTTGAGGATACATCCACAATTGGTGATTATGCTCACCCTTTTACCAAGACACTTTCCTCTAGTGATAGCATAAATGACCCTTCTACTAAGCCAAGACTTGTGGAAATTGATGATGTTGATGAAAAGCCTCAAAAATATGTCAGAAAGAAAGGTTTGGTGCCATATTTAGTGCTGTTCTTAACACAATAGCTAAAGCCAATGTAAGAAAAATACAATTGATAGAAATGAAATTGTTGGAAGAGAGTGTCCAACTAGAAGCATTAAAGCCTGATGAGTCACGTCTGCATCTAAGAGAATGTCTAGTTACCTTAAACTCTCTAGATGACATTGACGGATTAACATATGCAAAAGTTATGAAAATGCTATGTAAGTCATTTGTCGAGAAATATTCTTAGAAATTTCCGATCACAGGAAGAGGGATTGGATCATGAACCTTTAGGATTATAGTGTTCTCTAGTTTGAAGACTGTTATGTTTTTTATTGTAAGGATTGATAGACTTTATTTGTTGTAATTTTTTTTACTAACAATTATGTTTTTATATTTATGGTTTTAATGTTTGGATTAGAATGTTGGTTATTATACGAACCTGATATATTTTATTGTAAGGTTGTTTTTTTATATATATTTATTGGTTTTGCATTTAAGGCTATGTTTTTTTAAGCATAGAATGTGTGTAGTTTTTTTTTTTCTGTTTTAAAGCATAAAACATGTGCAGTTTTTTTTTTTTTAATATAGAACATGTGTTATATGTTTTTTTTTTTTTTTTTTTATCTTTCAAGCAAAAAACATGTGTAGTTTTTAATAATTTTTTTTGTAATTGACTACAGATCTATTAAACATTGGAGGTCCCGAAATGTTTTTGACAACAATTTGAATAATGACAACAATGATTTTGTTATAGGCTTTGCAATCAATCATTATGTTCAAAAAAAATATAACAAGTAAACCATGTAGAACTACAGCATTAACAAGCCACAATTATATTTTGGAGGTAATTAACTATCGCAAGGATCGGTGTTATAACTAGTTTAGAATTTGTTTGCATGTGTTTATTAACTTTTGTGAAGTAGTACGAAGACCACTTTTGTTATTTAACCTTTTAGGAGCAAGTAGGTATATTTTTGCTCATCATATCTCACAATGAAAGAATTCGTATAGTAGCCGAGAGATTTTAACATTTCGGGATAACAATTTTCAGATATTTTCATAAAGTTTTGAAAGTAGTTTGCAGGCCAAATGTTGTTATTATAATACCACCCAATATGGATGAAGTGTCTTCACAGATTTACACAACCCATTGTGATACACTTTTTTAAGGTATAACAATTCAAGTTTTAATAATTTTTTAATGATAATCAAATTTTAAAAATTAATAATTTTTGGCAAATAGGACTATATTAGAGTAACAGATGGCACTTATGTTACAATAATTATTCCAGCCAACAAACAAGTTGCTTATCATGGTAAAGAAACAATTCCTATATAGAATGTCATGTGTGTATGTTCGTTTGACATGTGGTTTACTTTTGTTTACATGAGGTGGGAAGGAACAACTAATGATTCTCGTGTTTTAAGTAATTATTTAAGTAATTCAGCTAATTTATTTCCAAAGCCGCCTCAAGCAAAATATTATGTTGTAGATTCAGGGCATTTGAACATTCTTGAATTTTTAACACCATATCGTGGGTAATGGTACCACTTACAAGATTATCATGGGCATAAACGGTGACCCACAAGCATTAAGAAGTGGTTTAAGTATCAATATTCTTCATTGCATAATGAGATTAAAAGGTGCTTTGGCGTTTTGAAGGCACGATTTCCTATTTTGAAGGCCATGCCACCTTTTAAAATTAGTACACAAAGATATATTCCAACTGCTTGTTATACTGTCCATAATTTTATTCACATGCATGATTGAGATAACAAATTGAATGTAATATATAATGAAGTGCAAATTATTAAAAATTCAGGCAAAGGTGCACGTGCAGGGAGTAGTTCTCAAAATCCAGTTGAGCTTAATGTATCTAACTCTCAAGTTAGATAAATGGCGAGAGTGTGCGATTGCATAGCTCGCCAAATTTATAATAGCATGAGAACTTAGTTAATTTAAAATTTATCTTGTATTATTATTGTCTTTATAAATTATGTATAGTATATGTATATGACACAATTGATACTTCGTACTTAGTGTGTATAACTTGTATAATATGAAACAACTTGATACTTTTGTGCACTATAAAATGTAAATTTATTGTTATCTCCAGGTATGTCTCCAATAGCGCACTATGGGCCATCATGTGTTTGTGATGTAAGTCAAATGTGAGATTTTGTAGTAAGGACTAAGAAGAATAATGGTCGTTCATTTTTTAGATGCTCGCTTGGAATGAAACACGTTGATGGTTGCATATAGGTTAGATAACACCAAATGCCTTATAACACGAACTCCTTTCCACCTACAATATGAATGTTTGTCAAGGAACATGCTTCATGTACTCATGTGCGCATGTTGTGGATATAATATTATTATGGAAATTATCTTGTTCATAGTAATATTTGTATTATTCATCAAATTTATTTTGAAATAGGTACTTGAAGAAGTGTGATATGAACACTACAAGAAAATAAAGTATAAACTAGAAAAGTTTTTGTGAAAAAACTTATTTCCTTGCTAATAGTAGGTTCGTGCGAGTTAAAAAAAAAATATTTCCTCACAAATAATTTGAACAATTTTAACAAAAAAAAATTTCCTCGCTAATAATTATATTTTATGACGATTTTCAAATTTCCTCATTATACTATAGGCGATGATATTTAGTTTCCTTGCTAATAGTAAAGTATAGACAAGGAGATATTCGTTTTTTTATTATAGTCGAGAAAATTTAGTTTTCTCAGTAATAATGAGGTATAGGCAAGGAAATATATGCTTCCTCGCTAATATTACCTAACCTTTCCTACAAAAATAAAAGAGTGAACCTATTTGCACTCCACAAATAATCTCTTATACTCTACTTTGTTTTTTTATTAGTTAAAATTACATAATTAACTATATATATTTTTACATATGTATTACATACTTATAATTACCAAAATCCCTTGTGCAAAAGCCTAATTCAAGACGTAGTTACAATACTATAAATATTATATTTTATAATATAAATTATTTTTTAAATAATATATATAAAACATAACTTATCAATTTTGTTTTTAGATATTTTAATAAGTGAAAAGGTAATTACAATATAATTTATTTTATTTTGAAAAAAATTTACTTATACAAATGAATTACTTTACTATGATAAAATTTTAGGCGAGAAACTTGCTAAAAGTATCATTTGGTGAGGAAATAGTTTCCTTGCTAAAAGTATGATTTGTTAAGGAAATTTATACTTTCTCGCCATTTTTTTAATTAACAAGCTTCTTTTCCCTTCTATATTCTCTTTTTATTTCTCTCTCCTCTTCTACCTGCATCTGCCCCTACCATTACCCCTTCGCTACCACTATTCGACTCATAGGCGTTGGCCTTCACCCTTGCAAAGGTTTACCCCGATCGGTCATCTCTGATCCTCCACCAATCTCTCTCTCTTTTCCCATTCCACAAAAGCGATCAGGTCAGTTTCTAGGGTTTTATATTCATATTCAAGTAATTTAATAGATTTAAGTGTGTGAGGGACTTGTGACTATATTGTTGGAGTTCCATTAATGTGATTCTTTAGATCTGATTTTCTTCAAGCTTGAATTTTGATTGGTTAATGCAGAGTTTGTGAGTTTATTACTATTTATGATTGTTTTGATGTAATTTATAATGAATTGCATTGGATTTATGAGCTACTAGTGTCAATGGTTGTGATGTAGGGTTTTGATTTGAGTTAGGAGCGACAGAATGGTGAATCCATTGAAGGAGGATGAGAAAATGAGAGAATTATATTGAAGCTTCCCAAGCTTCTTGATAATAGATGGTGCATTAACTATAGTAGCTTGGTATGCTTACTTTGTGCCTTCAATTTTCTTTACTTTATGTGGCTATTTTAGTTCCCATTGACTAACAGACCATTGAATATATTAAAGGAATTAATTTATCAATTATTTAATTGAATGTATTTCTATAATTATCTAGTTCGTTTCCTATTTAGGTGTTGTAAATAATTTGAATTGACAGCAAATCCCATAGATTAGGCAATTAGCTAGATTTAGAATATTTGATTGATTGGGAAATACAACCCAAATCTCATCTTGTAGGTGTATATAAACCTCACCTTTATTCAATGGAATGCAAGCCATTATTTTTCAATTTCTATATGGTATCGGAGCTCCCACATTCCTGACCTGTCTCTTCCCCATTCTTTCTAATTTTTTTCTCACAATTCTCTACCATAATGACATCCGAAGCCACCTCTGTTCATAGCACCATCCAAAATACCCAAGACCCAAATAATCCTCTTGTTACCATTAACACTACAAATATCACAAAACTGATCAGCACCAACTACATCACATGGAGCCTCCAAATCCGAAGTCTATTCGAAGGATATGATCTTTATGGTTTTCTTGACGGTTCCCATCCCAGTCCTACACCAACTATCACCGCTGATGGTCAGCTGACTCCAAATCCAGCCTACACAACATTGAGACGCCAAGATTGTCTTCTCTTCAGTGCACTCCTTGGTGCAGTCTCTCTACCCATCCAACCTCTCCTTGCCCGCACTACCACCTCTCAAGAGGCCTAGATAACCTTGGCTAATACCTACGCCAAACCATCCCGTGGTCACATCAAACAGATCAAGGACAAATTGAAGAACTATGTCAAAGGTTCCAAGACGATCTCTGAGTATATGCAATTTATCAAGAATCCGGCTTATGAACTTGTTCTTCTTGGAAAACCTGGTGATACAGAAGATCTCATTGATAAGATTCTTGATGGCCTTGGCGAGGAATACAAAGGAATTGCCGAAGCAGTTAATACTCATGAAATGTCTATCTCCTTCGATGAACTCCATGAAAAACTCATCAATAAGGAGGCATCTCTCCAACAATCATATGCAGCATCATCATTCTTTCCGGCCACCGCCAATCCTGTCAATCAACGCAACAATCAATCTTGGCGACCATCTTCTCGTTCTTTCACAACTCTTCACAAACAAAGACAACAAGCCAATACTCCTCGTAATGATCGACCTCCCCCACGTCCATGTCTTGGGTATTACCAAGGATGTGGTGCTCAAGGACACACTATCAAACGATGCCCAATTTATCAATTTGTCAATGCCCAATCATCATCAGCTCTATCGGCAGCACGTCCACAGGCTCCACATCCAGCTTCTCCATGGCAACCACGTGCACACTTTGCATCTCATGAGACTACTAACACTCTAACATGGCTACTTGATATTGGGGCATCACACCATGTCACCGCAGACCTGAATAATCTTTCACTTCACACTCCTTATGCAGGATCTGATGACGTTATGATCAGCGATGGCTCGGGTCTTCACATTACCCATACTGGTTCCACCATTCTTCCTACCCCTACTCGCACCTTTAATTTACATAATATCCTTTGTGTGCCTAACATGAAAAAAAACCTTATTTCTATCTATCAATTTTGCAATACTAATCAAGTCTCTATTGAATTCTTACCCACTGTTTTTCATGTGATGGACTTGAGCACGGGGGCAATCCTTTTGACGGGAAACACTAAAGACGGTGTCTATGAGTGGCCAACCTCCTCTCCAAAATTTTCTTCTCCGCTCGTTGTCTTTTCTAGCATCAAGACCACTTCTTCCGAGTGGCACTCTCGATTAGGGCATCCGTCATCATCTATTCTTTAGCATACTTTGTCAACATTTTCTTTACCTTATTCTATGTCACCAGACTCTCATTGTAATGCATGTTTAAGCAATAAAAGTCACAAGCTTCCTTTTTCTACCTCTACAATTGTCTCGTTTCACCCCTTACAAATCATATTTTCTGATGTTTGGACCTATCCCGTTTACTCTATTGATGATTTCAAGTATTATGTTATTTTTGTTGATCACTTTACATGCTATGTCTGGTATTACCCCTTAAAAAAGAAATCTCATGTCTGTGATATCTTTCTTTGTTTCAAAGCATTAGTCAAAAATCACTTCAAACAATCTATTGTCACTCTTTACTCCGATAATGATAAAGAATATCAAGCATTAGATAAATTTCTAGCCTTTATGGAATTACTCATCTCACATCTCCCCCACATACACCTGAACACAATGGTCTCTCTGAATGTCGACATCGACATATTGTTGAAACCGGTCTTTCTTTACTCACTCACGCCTTACTTCCGCTCACATACTGGAACTATGCCTTTGCAACCACTGTATATCTCATTAATCGCATGCCCACACCCACACTTTCCTTTTCTTCTCCTTTTGAGTCACTTTTCCTTTCTCCACCAAACTACACAAAGCTCCGTATCTTTGGTTGTTTATGCTATCCATAGCTTCGTCCCTATTCTAGTCACAAACTTGAGTCTCAATCCGTCCCTTGTGTGTTTGTTGGGTACTCTTTAAAGCAAAGTGCCTATCTCTGTCTTGATCCATCCACCTCCAAAATCTACACATCTCGTCATGTAAATTTTGTGGAATCTGTCTTTCCATTCCAATACATTCAAAGTTATCTTCCTCGTCCAAGTCCAGACACACTCCCAAATTGGTTTCCATCAGCATCATTTCTTCCCACTAAGGTTGCGCCACTTAACACGCTTTCCGCTGCCTCGCCCCCGAGCTCGGATTCATCTCACAGCCCCTCTCCAATTGACCATTCCACTTCTTCGACCCACTGCACACCCTCCGAAACTCCACATCCATAACCGAACCCTCACTTTCTCTTAACTATACTTCGGTCGATCGAGCCCCACCATTCGATCAATCGGAACATTCCACCGACACCAACAACAATCATCACAATCCATCCTCTACCTCCTTACCACCCCCTTTAGACCCCCCTCATCCAAACCCACCCACCAACACCCACACAATAACCACCCGTGCTAAAAACAATATCCATAAACCCATCGAAAAACTTAATCTTACTGCTACCATCACCTTAAACCATCAACTTGAGCCACACACATTAACCCAAGCCCTCAAAGATCCTAAATGGCGCTAGGCTATGTATGAGGAGTATGATGCTCTTGTGAGGAATGGAACATGGGAACTTGTCCTACCTGATTCAAAGCAAAATCTTGTCGGTTGTAAATGGATTTTTAGAATTAAACGTTTACCTACTGGCTCAATTGACAGGTACAAAGCGTGACTAGTTACTAAAGGGTTCCATCAGCACCTTAGTATTGATTATCATGACACATTTAGTCCAGTCGTCAAACTACCACTATTCGCTTGGTTCTGAGTCTTGCTGTTAGTCATGGGTGGTCCCTTCGTCACCTTGATATCAACAATGCCTTTCTACAAGGCCACCTCTCTAAAGATGTTTTCATGACCCAGCCACTAAGTTTTCTTGGTCGTGATAATCCCACACATGTTTGTAAGTTACGCAAGGCTATATATGGTCTCAAACAAGCACCACATGCCTGGTACCATGAACTCAAACAATTTCTTGTAGCATCTGGGTTTACAAACTCTCTCGTAGACACATCACTCTTTGTCTTCAACTCTAACGGTACTCAACTCTATCTCCTTGTGTATGTTGATGACATAATTACTACTGGAGGCAATGCCACTGCTGTTCAATAGTTTATTGCTCTTCTTGGCAAAAGGCTTTCCCTTAAAGATCTTGGTACTTTGACTTACTTTCTTGGTGTTGAAGTTGCCACTACTTCTACTGGTTTACTTCTTTCTCAACAAAAGTATATCACAGATCTTCTCGCTCGCACAAATATGACAGGGGCCAAATCTGGCTCCACTCCACTTGCCACTAAGCCAACACTTACAGCTCTATCTGGCACTGCTTTAACTGATCCTTTTGAATACCGAACAATTGTTGGAAGTCTCCAATACTTGTGCCTCACTCGCCTTGATATTGCATATGTTGTAAATAAGTTGTCTCAATTCATGCATCGACCTACTACTGATCATTGGAATGCTGCCAAGTGCTTACTTCGTTATCTTTTTGATATAGCTGATCACGGTCTTGTCTTGCACCGTCACACATCTCTATCTCTTTATGCCTTCTCAGACGCTGATTGGGCTGAAAATAAGGATGACTACACCTCCATCAGTGCTTATATTATTTACCTCAATCGCAATCTGATCTCCTAGTCCTCCAAGAAACAACACACGGTTGCCTGCTCTTCCACTGAAGCTGAATATCGTTCAGTCGCTACTACAGCTGCTGAGTTACGTTAGATTTGTTCTCTTCTAACTAAGCTTGGTATTTGTATTCCTGCAGCTCCGGTTATCTACTGTGACAATGTTGGTGCAACTCATCTCTGTTCCAATCCTGTCTTCCATTCACGAATGAAGTATTTTGTGATCAATTATCATTTTATTCGGCAACAAGTACACAGTGGAGCTTTACGAGTCTCCCATGTCTCTTCGGAAGATTAATTAGCCGATGTCTTGACCAAGTCTTTTTCACGTACTCGCTTCCATTTTTTGAAGACCAAGATTGGACTCTCCACAGGAGCTCCATCTTGAGGGGGCATATTAGAGGAATTAATTTATCAATTATTTAATTGAATGTATTTCAATAATTGTCTAGTTCGTTTCCTATTTAGGTGTTGTAAATAATTTGAATTGACAGCAAATCCCATAGATTAGGCAATTAGCTAGATTTAGAATATTTGATTGATTGGAAAATACAACCCAAATCTCATCTTGTACGTGTATATAAACCTCACCCTTATTCAATGGAATGCAAGTCATTATTTTTCTATTTCTATAGAATATTTCAGATTTTTTTTAACTCACTGTTGGTTATGAAAGGTCAAACACTAGTGCTACATTTTTTGTTAAATAGGAAATGATAAATGATTTTTTCTGATTGACATGATAAAAACACTGTAAATGGAAGAAGATCAGAAGCAATGAGAAAGGGTTAAAATAGCAGCACTCGTCCTTGGATGTGTTCTTCTTCTCCAGCAACAAAAGAAAAGTTCTAAACGCTTCAAACTCCCTGCACAACTGCTAATTAAGCTAAAGCTCTCACATATATAGATATGTATGTATGTATGTATGTCAATTTTTAATGAAATTACTATCTATCTCATATTCACAGACCATGCATTTGTTCTTTAACTATCAGTTACTTTTTAACTATACTGTTCTTATAGATGCATGCATGGTAGCACTGATGTAATTGAAGCTTGCTTCTAATACATATACATGTTGCAAACTCCTTAATATTGCTTTGTAATTTATTAGTGCAATGGAATGGAAAGATGCTTTTCATACACACACTTTGTTAATATTAGGGGAATTGTAGTATAGTGTTATAATTTTGATTTTTTCTTCCTTCGATTATAGTATTATAATTTGATTAATATTATGTAATTAAAAGTTTTAACTAGAATAGCATCAAATGAGGTTGACAATATCTGCTAATTACTTCAAAATAGAGAACATACTAACTAAAATTACTACAAGAATGTCATTATGACATCACCTCAATATAATTTTTTTTAGGTAAAAATTCTATAATGGATTAGCATTTTCCTTATAATTTTGGTTTTTTAATATAATGTAATGGTTCTTATACAAGAGGAGTGAATGACATCAAATTATTTAGATGAACATTCTCTTTATATTGATCTCCTGTGTTTGGTAGGCAGCAGCAGTTGGCAAATAATTTTTTATTCTATTTAAATTTTCTTCAAAAATGATTATTAGATTTACTTCTATGACATTTATGCAAGTTAATGTAAAAAGATTTGGTAAGAATGATATGTAAGTGACTATTTGAACCCCCTAAATCTGCAGTTCTTTTGGATTAGTCATTTGTCTTTTTGAACAAGTGTTTAGGAAGATGAATGCATTAGTGGATGTCTTATTTGATAACTGTGAGTCTATGTACTATTCTTAAGTATTAAAGGAACAAGTTGTGCATGTAAAATAGAGTTGGTAGTTAGAATGCTAAGAGAGGTTGGTGAATATAATGATATCTGAACTCCAAGAAAGATATCCTTCTAATATTTACTTGGGAAAGTATTGAAATTACTCAATTGAAGTAAATAAGTGAACCTAAATTACAATGATATTGCGATGGAAGAGATCTTGGTATACTTATGGTGGTAGTATTGAGAAAATGCTATGTAAGAATATTATCCTTTGTTTTAAGAAGAGAAACTTTAAATTCTCCATGATTCCCCCTTTTCTTTCACTAGTTTTTATATTTTTGTTATTATCAATTCTGCTTCTATTGAACAGAAGGATATGCATGCATTATCGGCATTAGTTTTGGTTAAGAGAGTGACCAAGTTTGATAGTGCAACTGCTCTGTTGACTTATTTTTGGATAGTGTGATTGCTCTGTTGACTCATACTGTGTAAATTTTCAATGCCTTATCTTCAGGTTAAGCAATCATCTATTGTGGATTTGCTGCCAATTACAGTAGCAATAGGTATGTTTTTTTTTTTTTCTTAATTTCTAGTTACAAATATTATCCTTAGTCACCTTTGACATTTTTTATTGCTAATTTGATACATGTAACTTCAATTGTAAACATGCATAATTGTAAATTTTCCCTCTCTTCTGTAGTATCTTGTTTGGTATGCATGGTAGTACAGTTGAAATAGAATCTAGCAATTTTGTAAATGATATTTCAACAATATTGTAATATGTGACAAATAAAAGAACTTTCAACTGATGCACTGATGAATCATATGATGATTGATACCTTCTACATGAAGTAAAGGTTAATATAGATTTTTTGCGAAGTGTAGAAGCATAGTGTTATTTTGATACTGTAATTGTTTGTTCCTTCTAATCATTGTTTAGCTATGACACTTTATAGAACTTTTTTAATTTTTTCCTTTTTATACAAGCATGAGTTACCCCTTTCTCTCTCTCTTTCTTTCTCTCATATATTAATTTACATTGAATAATAGAAAAATAAAAGGAAATTAAATTTGTTCGGAATGTCTTCTTGCACTGTGCATATCTAATAGTCCATGGCTAGATATGGATATAATGTGGAGACTTTGGTCCATGAAACCACAACTTGTTAGAAGCTATGCATTCACTGGTGTTTTTATTCAAACAAGTACTGCCCCGTCAAACATCGCATTCCTGCTTTAAGCAAGTGTTATTTTGATGAACATGATTTCCTTGCCAACTCAGCTTAATTTTAATCCTAAATAAAATATGGTAGGTTAAATGAATTATCTTTCTTCATTTATTTTTATTAGGGATTTATTTTTTTATGATAATTATGTTCTCCATTTATTTCTATTAAGGGTATCTCTGGCTAAGTTTTCCAACAGGGTCCAAGATATGAAGGCTAAGCAAAATATTCTTTCTGACAAGATCGATAATATAGAGGCACAACAAGCTCAGTTGTTGAAGATGTTTGAGGAGTTTTGCTCTACTAGGACCTCTTCTACCTAGTGTACCTCCATCTCCCCTCCCTAGGTTTAGGCCCTTCATAGTTAGTATTGAACTTCTTAGATTCTAGTTTTATTAATTTTGTTTCTATGTAATCTTAGTATTTTTTTTCTTTGTTTCATGGATCTTATTGTTTGTTATTGGATTTGAAGGAATTTAATATAATAAATTGTATGTTTAATCTTAATGTTGTAATAGGTTTATTTGTAGATTTAATTTATTACTGTAATAGATTTTTTGAAAAAGTAAATATTTAGAAAATTTTTATTTTATCTTTAACCAATACTTTTAGTGAGGAATTTTTTTCCTCACCAAATGTATTTCTTTTGTTGCAAAAAGTCTATTT
This sequence comes from Vitellaria paradoxa, assembly GCA_019916065.1. Lineage (NCBI taxonomy): Eukaryota > Viridiplantae > Streptophyta > Magnoliopsida > Ericales > Sapotaceae > Vitellaria > Vitellaria paradoxa. Next base: position 13,771,780 of record CM034239.1, on the reverse strand, counting down.
GTTAAAAAAACTACATGTTATAATTAAGCGATGAATGCATTTCCTCACCAAAAGTCACTATAGGTGAGGAATATGATTTCTTTGCTAAAAGTTATTTTTAGCAAGGAAAACTCTTGCTCCACGCTAAAAGATAAGAATAAGTAAGGAAACTTATTTTCTCGCTAAAGGTTACTATAGGCGAAGAAAACATAAGTTTCTTGCTAAAAAGTATAGGCAATCAAGGATAAGCTAGGAAATATACGAGGAATATTTTTCTTCGCCTATAGTCATTAGTGAGGAAAATGTGATTTTTAGTGGGGAAAATTTTCTTCGCCTATAACTATTTTTCCTATAGTGGAACCAGCATCGTACTTTTGAATGTGACATGAACCTTGTATATTTGTCATATTATTTTTAATTTTTAAGCTATGTTTTGATTCATAAATCTTACTTATGCTAATCCTATACTCAAAAAACTCATGCATGTCACTATTTTACTTTTGTTCTTTTCTTGTGTTTGATCCTTCACAGAGCTATTTAAATTGCTATGATGTACAACAAGTCATATGGATTCATTTATGACTATCGTATGTTGTTGCTGAACTGATTTGTTATTATTGCTATTTAATCCATTGGTGTTTGGCATATCTCAGTCCCTTGTCTTGGTATTAATTGCTCTATGACATTGTGGTGGCCTTAATTTGAAGGAATTTAGCTTAAATTTGCTCTGCTGGTGCTGCTAATTTGTCTTTCTCTAATATGACTTAATTGTTGTTTTGTTTTGTTACCTTTTGGTGCTGGTGTACTAATAGGCTTACAATCTCTTTGTTGTTTGGTGATTGCATTATGATGTCCTATGTTGTTGATGTGGTGATTGGCATTTGCTCACAGCATTTGCCATAGTTGTTTGTATGCCATTATAACTAAGAGGTTGTGTGATCAAAGATGCTAAGATGTTATAAATCTGTTACTAATTCTGGTTAGTTTAATTTGAGTTTTGCCTTTGTAGGGAACTAGTTATATGTTGAGACTTGTCTACTGGGAATTTATACTTTGTTGTTTGGTTGATTTTGTTGAATGATAACTAAGGGATTGGCGGGTTGTAATTGGTCAAGTTCATGTTTATTTGGATGCTGCTACAGTATTACTGATGCATTTGTTATGTGCATAACGTTCTACAGTGTTTGCTGCTATGCTAATGGAATAATTGGCTGGTTAGATGCTTTCTAATATTGCTGTTTGGCTCCTATTAAGCTGATTTGGGAGATTCTGCTACAGAAATTCCTATGATTGATGCATTTGATTGGGATGATTGCGCTTGTAGTTATACTAATGTTATTTACCTTTTGTGAGATGAGATGCTGCATATGTGGTTTGTTGTTGGTTCCTTACATTTCCTGTAATAGTACTTTTGTTGGCACAACTTTTTGTTGGTGGAGTTTGTTTAGATGAACATGGAGTTCTCTATGTGTGTGTTCATATTTACTGTTTTCTTTGCTGCTTTTTTTTTTTTTTTTTTAAGGATGGAAGCTACTTTTCTCCATTTTGAATGCTAGAGGTTAGTTGGATAATGCGAAGCTGAACTTTTACATGAGCTATGTCCTTCTGGGTTGCAAGGGATTGAACCTTTGGTTGTTGTCATGTTGCTTTAGTTTTCTGTTAGGCTGTTGTGTTGGTAGATCAATATTGCTAGTTAGTGGATTGTTTATTTGGTGCTTTGATTCCTTAATATGCTCGGTAGATGGCTACTCCAATCTCTCCTTCCCCTTTTCTTTCATCCTACTTCTTATCCCGTCCTTTTTATTTCTCTCCATTCTTTTTATTTTTCTTTTGATTACAGGAAATTTGTTACGTTTTGCTATAATGTTCTAGGTTGCAGTCGATTCTTAGTATTTGCTCATCTTGTTTTCGGTTTTTGCTAGCTAAAATTTGCTGTACCTCAGTCCTTTTGTCTACTATTTGTAGTCATTAGATTTTACTGAAATTTACTGCACCTCAGTCCTTTTGTCAACTGTTTGCTACCTTTTGGTTGCTGTATGGGAAGTGGATGAGACAGTTTTGGATGTCTTAGTTGGTGTTTATTTTCTTTGCTGCATCTATTTTTGTTTCACCTGTTACTCCTATAGTTAGGCACTTGAATTGTTGTTTGCTGCAATGGTGTAATGTATTTACTATCATAAGGTTGTTTTGGTTCCAAGTTGCATTGATCTAGTTTGGCATATTATTTTAAATTTGAATTGCAACATATATCCTATTTTTATTTTGTCATATTATTTTAATTATTTTTTTTTGTTCTTTTTCGTGAAGTTAAGTTAGAAACTAAAAAAAAAGAAAAAAATGAAACATAAAATTTTATTTACCAAACAGACTTTCTATTTTTGTTTAAAATTTTTAGTAAACAAAACTTGATGAAGGACAAATTAGACATTTCCTAGTTTCTTTTAAATTAGTTTTATTTCTATTTTATTTAGGATTTTATTAATTGTCTTTGAGGCAAAGGTTACTTGTTATACAAATAGAATTTAGATTAGACTTGTGATTAGTTTTCCCTATAAATAGGGATCTTTTGTAAACACTTTTGATATAAGTCGATTATTATTATTCATTCTTTAGACTTATGTCTTGAATTTTCTTTCAAATCTTTTAGTAGATTCCAAGATTTGGCTTTATCGTTGAACAAGTTAATTTATCCTTATTTCACGCTGTGTCAGGTGGTATCAGAGCGAGTGTCTCCTAATTCGATGACTAACCATGGCAGTAGTGGAAGCGACCAATCTCATAACGTAGATCAAAGATTACAGGCTATCTCAGCTCAAGTTGAAGAACAATAGCTGGCAATGCGAGCGTTAGAGCAGCAGGTCGATAATCAATTTGAGGAGATCAGTACACAGATAGCAGTTCTATTACAAATTGTCAGCAGTAAGAACAGGAACGCAAGATTGAATCCAGTCAAAGGAGTTACCCGCAGTGAAACAATCAAGGGTTTTCACTCCTTTAAACCCTAGAAGACGAGTAGTAGTAGATCTTAATGGTAGTGATTATGATGAAAGTGATTTAAGGTTTGCGGCAACTCAACCTAGAGGTAAGAGATCTGACAATCCTACGTATTACGCACTTTAGCGTGACATGTTTAAAGAATATATTGAAGCAAAAGAGGCTTCTATTTTTGTGAACACTTTTTTATGAAGGTAATTATAATTTAGATCAATTATTTTTGAAAGAAAACAAAATTAAAATTGGTCTTCAAGAGGAGGAGATTAAAAATCCTACAACATTGGAAGTTATTGATCCTTTTGGTGATGAGCACTGCAACTTGCATTTGTTGTTTGACAGTGAATAAATTGGTTTTATTAATCTTCAAATAGTGGAAATCGAAGATAAAAGTGTGCTAAATTTTGTTAAGAAAGTATGGTTAATATGATTGAAGTTTTCAATCATGAAGAATTACTTGAGGAATTGTCTGTAGAAAATGAAATTTAAATACTATTGTGTGTAAAGAAAAAGACTATTCTCATGTTGGATTTACACAAATTTTTAGTTGTAATAGAAATTGTATCGAATGTGTTTGCTTGTGATGGTCGTCTATTTTTTTTTTTTTTAGATCTTATTTTAGATAACTCGACGACGAGTTATTTTTTTAAGATGAGAAGAATGATGTAGGACAAATTCGATATTCCCTAATTTTTTTAGATTAGTTTTATTTCTATTTTATTTAAGATTTTATTAGTTGTCTTTGAGGTAAAGGTTACTTGTAATACAAATAGAATTTGGATTGGATAGGAAAACTCTCAAAAAATTTATCCTAATTAGGATTAAATTTGTGATTAATTTTTCCTATAAATAGAGACTTTTTGTAAACACTTTCGATAGAAGTCAATTACTATTATTTATTCTTTAGACTTATGTCTTGAGTTTTCTTTCAAATCTTTTGGCAGATTTCGATATTTGACCTTGTCGTTGAACAAATCAATTTATCCTTACTTCACGCTACGTTAAAACTATATTACCAAACAAAATTTTTGTTTTCATTTTAAAAAAATAAAGAACAATAGAAAGCATAGACTAGAAAAGAAAAAACAAAAAAAAAACAGTATTACCAAATGGCCCCCTAAAGTTTCATTCAATTGTTGTTTTAGTTGTTTTGAGCAAAAGTAAAATACTATTGCATAATAATACTATCACACCCCAAATGATGTAACCCAAGTTGTGAATATTAATCACATATAATTAATAATAATCAATCATAAACCTAATCAGAGCCATACAACCACCCTATAGTAGATATCACAATAAAATATGGATAGATAACAAAAATCTCAATCTTAATCTGGAAATAGTGCTCTAATATAATAACCATAATAATATCTAAGCACATCAAGCCTTTGCAACTATAATAAATGTCTAATACAAACAATATATCTCCAAGTTAAATATCTTCTGTTAAAATAGTACACCTCCTTGGAGATCAAAAAAATAAACATAACTCAAAATATGCAAAAATATGATCGGACCCATTTAAGTTTCAGGTTCTGTACTTGTAACAAAATTTATAGGGACGTGAGTACTAAATTCACATGTTTCCACAATGCACATATAACCATGTGTATCATTCAATAATATGCTCCAACATGCTAATATCATGCAACATGTATCAATAACATTGCTACGTCATCATCAATATATAACATAACAATGTAAAGTTCATAACTTATTATCAATTGCTAATTATTATCCAACATCTCATTATATTCACATACACCTTATAGGACTGTCTCGTGTCCGTTGAGCTCAGGCCTAAACATTATTTTCGTTGTTTATAGCTCTTGTCCAAATGTCATATATGAATCAATAAGATTGTTTAAACCAAAGTCTCATTTTTAATTGGTCGAACTCAATAAAGATGATAAACCGGAACAAATAATATAAACATGAACATCATTATTTGTGGGTTATTCCCAACGAAAAAGTTAAACTGAAACAGATTACATAAATCGTAACCTTGTTACTCATTGGCCACACTCAATAGAAAACGATAATCCAAAACAAATTATTCTGCGCAGTTTTAGGGTCTTTTAACCCAAAGATATATTTCTATTTCCAGTGATTACTCGCAATTATTGTTGATTTTAACCTCATTTTACACTCTTCTTTGAAACATTTTATCAAGTAAAATTCATTTCTTATCATGTTTTGTATATTTATATGGTTTTTATGTATTTTGTAGGGGTATAGAAGGAAAACATCCAAAGAAAGGTAACTTGGAAGCTTAAAAAAGCAAATCAGCAAAGAAGTGAGAAAGCCTATTAATTATGACTTGGGGTATATCTTGAGCTTTTGGGATCCAATTGAGGTGATTCAAAAGTCTCAAATTATGTACACATTATAAGTTACAACTTTCACGAAGAACCCAAGTCCAATAGAGGTCTACATCAGCCCCGAAATCAGCTTGTAAAGTTGCACAACTCAGAATTCTTCAAATGGTTCGGCATGACATCCTATCAGTGTTTTGACCATAACTTTTTACTCACAACTCCGATTGATGCGAATATTTTTGGGTTGGAAAGAAAACTCAAAGGGCTATAATATAATATTGGGGTCGAAAACTATCTTCTGGCGTCCTGATAGCATCGGGACGGCAAACTTCAGTAGCTCCTGACTCTTTTCACTATCGTCGGGACGTGGCAGCTTCGATAGTTCAGATTTTAGGGTTTTTTTCGCATTCTTCTGCAAATATGGATGTTGTATCAGACTTTGGGAAGAAGTTCATACGATTTATGGTTATTTTTTTGATAGTTTTCTTTGAGTTTCAGGGAGTTTTCATTACGTTTGTGTTGAAGATTTGGATTTAAGCATTAGGTTTATTTGAAGCTTCCTATTGTTTACGCATGTAAGTTATTTCGTATTTAATTATTTTAATTCCATGCTTTAAGTTCAAATTTATTTCATATTTCTTTTCGTTTCTTTAGTTTTTAATATCTTCTTTTATTTTCGCTTTTCATTTTACATCAATGGATGGTTTGCAAGTATATTTTCCTCTTCGAAGTTCAAGCATGTTAGGCTAAGGCTTATTTTTGGCTTCAAGCCATTAAAGTGGCGTAATAGTTTAGTTAACTCAAACGTAAAAGAATATTTTTCAATGAAATATCTTTCTGACTTTTAATTGGAATCTCATAGTAAACTAAGGTTCTTTCAAAATCAAGTCACCCGTGTTATAATCATAACTTGGTTACAATTGGCCACTCATGCATACCAAGTGTTTGATTCAATGGTCCGATGATTTAGAATTTATTTTCCTAAAACCATAATATAAGGTTTTCTTAAGAAATCGATTCACCCATGTTACAACCGAAGCCTGGTTACGAGTTGATGTTCGTGCACACAAAGTGTTCGATTCAATGTCCCTTCAAAAGCCTCCGCTTACCTTAAGTTCCAAAAATTAGGTTTTAATGAAATATCCTTTGACCTAGCAATGTATGTGCGTTCACTAGGTTAAGTTGCGAATGCGTTTGAGTAAACCACTGCCCCACTACCGGATTTGGTTTGAAGTCAGGATTAGCTTAATTTTTTTATTTTAATTTAATATCTAAATTCCTTCACTCCATCATTCTCAACCCAACCATTCTCAAACATCTTGTAAATCCAAAGTCAGTTTAGATTAACTGAGGTTCACCTACTAACTAAGAGAACAAGTCTAAAGCTTTTAACAAAGCCCTTTCTGTGGAGAAGACTTCAATTCTCACCGAATAAAACTACGACCACACTCTTGCACTTGAGAGGTAGAACCCGAACATATTTCAGGGTCAGTCATCCAGTATCACTTATTCCCAAATTATGCTATATCATCATCACATCATATTATCGTTTTCTACAATCTATTATCATTATCAGTATCTTTTTTTTTTTTAACTAATCATTATTATTATCTTGAGGTCACCTAAAACATTATACAAGTCAATCCTCTTAGGCAATATCAACCATTACATTTATTTATTCCGAAACTATCTTTCACTTAACATATCATGTATCAATATTTTATTGTTATCTTTATCAATGTCGTCACACAGGCCATTTCATCTCATCTCGTATCATGTGCCACACACAAGCCATAACTTGTCTCAAATCATAATCTTTTCATTCTAAGTTATTATCATCAAGTTCCATATTTGAACTCATCATTTTTTAAAATCATTTTAGAAAACCAATATCAATATCTTAAAAAAAATGTTTTTATTTTGAAAACATTTCAAGAATTTAGTAGGGGTTTTCTATCGTCCACACCTGAGGTAATATCTCAAGTACCTAGCGAGACCTTTAGCAAGCTGTGAGTAACATACCCAAGGGTGATGCGCACGAAAGGCATAAGATGAAGTCATGCAGATGCCAACTATAATAGGTTGTGCACAAAGGGAGAAGCTGGGCGTGTGCATGGGATAAAGACGTGTGCATGAGATAACCAATTTCTAAAACAAGCTTAAATTTCATTAAGGACAAACTCCCAAACCAAGAATTGACTTGAGCAATTCAGTCAACTTATACATCATATTAATCACATTATATAAATCATAAATGCATCATGAATGAATTAGTATACATCAAAATATGAGTCGTTACAAATACTTTGTGATTTGATATAGCTGGTTGATTAATGAAATATGAATATACCTAGATGTATGCATATATAGTGAGAGAGTGAAATTTAAACCCATTTATTTATATTATTATTCATTATTGTAAATTGATGTATAAAACTTGTTTAAGACCGTTACTAATTTGTTAATACATGTTTTTGCATGAGAAATTTGGAGTATTATTGAGCTTGAGCATAAAAGTATACGAAAAAAAACCCAAAAACAAAATATAGCGATTTGGAGTTGCAGAAGTCATGTTGTGCTCATGCCTACTAAACTCACCCTCTTGTGCACACCTCTAATTGTTTTTCATGTGCATGCTAAAAGGAAACATGTCCCACGCGCACATCTGATAAGGTTGTGTGCACATCACCCCTGTTCTTTAATAGTTTTGTTAGCCGTTGAGATTAATGCATATATTTGGATTAAGTTGATATAAATGAATATCAAACTTGTTGATTTAGAAAGATTAATGGTCTATATAAGGAATATGGGGATTTTAATATATGCAAATGCTATTACTGGTTAATGAGTATGGATTAAAATAATATATATCAATGTATTTATTTTAAATTTTAGGTGTAGAGGTACTTAAAATAAGTCATATTTATATACGCAAGGGTTAAAAATCTCAAACTTAATTAACTTAGTCTAATGATTTGGTAGCCTATGAAGTGGTATAGATCATGACTAGTGTGTATATTCACTCCTAAGGCTTAGTCTAAGTAGCAAAGGTGGATTCACGTGGTTTGCTCTATAATCAGGCTCACTGAGGCAAGTACTGAATGTGCAATTTAAGTTGAGTTCTGTGGCCACAAACCTACCTATCATAATACCTAATCCACATATATATCGATTTTAGTAATAATGATATGAATATAAGATGATTGAGAAATTCTTTATGTTAGTTAAATTAGATTAGATGAGAAAATTGACACTAGTTATTAGATAACTTTGTTAGCTATTGAGATACTTTAACTAACATATCTTATGCTCACTTAGTAATATCCTAAGGCATACATTTTTGTTTATTTGTTGATAGTGGCATAAGTGATTATTTGCTTACTTCCTACAGACTTTACTATAGGTTCTATTGTTAATTATTCTTTTTTTTCTTCTTTTGATTTAGTTACATCACTTTTGTTATGCCTTGAATCTCTCAAACTAAGAACGTGAGTTAAATCTATACATGTATACATTATCATCATATAACCCTATCCAAATCAGAATTAACAACTAGGAGCTAAATAAAATATAAAACTCATAATATCAACATATATAAGTCCCAACCTCAAGTTGAGCACAATGCTCTAAAATAAAGCAACTGGGCTCAACCCTACTTGACACAACCTAATCGAACAACTATATAAAATATATACAACATGTCTCTTGATGGAGACCAAAAGAATAATATAAATTAAGACCGCATATCTAAGATATCAAAAGAATGTGAAATGTATAACCAAAGAGAAAAAAAAAAAAAGAAAAGAAAAAAAGGACAGACTCACGGTCAGAAAATCAAAAAATTTTTGGGTTTCAGCTTTGAGCTCAACTCCAAACCCATATTTTATTGCATTCCTCACAACAATCAAACTTTGTATTCATGAAAGGTCATAAAATAAGCTAAGGAAAATTTCCTACACTATTCATTATATAACACATGGTTAAAACCATAGATCTTATCAAAACATAACACATATACAACACGCATATAAACATATATACATATATATATCAATTTATCATAAGTTAACATCATGTAAACCTAACCTTCCCCAAACAACACACAGCATAGTTCCAAGAATATCCCTACCTTAACCAAGAAGAATGAGAAGAAGCCAAAAGCTAGAGCAAAACCAGCTCGATCAGGAATATGAACACCATCACCAACTCTTAGCAACCAAGGGTCATCGGAGACCACTACCAAGCCACAGCCTCACCTCTCTCACTAGTGTATAAACCCAACTCACACACACCCCTTCAAGCTCTGACATATAACACACTCTTTCTATGTGCTTATTAGACATGCACTCAACCTATGGATTTGAAAAATAAGAGGAAAAAAAATAGAAGCCAGTGAAATGAAAGGCTTCCCTAAGAAGCTAGCTATACAGGGATGCGCGCACACACACACTCACATATATATATATATATATATATAATATACGTATAAAGTAAAAAAGAGTAGATGAGACAAGACTGTAAGTCTGACATAGACTCCATGTCCATGAGAAGTAAAAAATGTTTTTAACTTCTAGTGTATGAATCAATTACGTACACTTAATGCAACATCGTATTACACTTGATCTTTACATCAGGGGTTATATCAGGGGTGAATTATTTTGAGTTTAACAAATAAAATATTATATTCAAATCATCAATGTTCATTAAAATAGAATAATTTATGTATTTCAAAATTTAAATTATTAGTACTTACCAAAATATATAGAATAACTTAGCCAAGGTTTATTTTTATATAATTTTTCCAATGTAATATTATAATTTTTTTGGTAATTTGTAATATTATATTATATAGCTATTAGAAAATATTAACAAAAAGTTTTCAAAATTTCCAGCCTTTTCCACTGAATCCATCCATGGATCAAATAATTTTGTTCACTTTGAATATCTAGAGATTTTAAATCAAGGAATTTAAGATTAACTTGTATTACAACATAAATTAGAGAGTTAATTCTAACGATATATAAAAATTTTACAACAACTATTACAACGATAATGATGCTATTTCTTTTGAAAATGGTAGAATCGTTACCATGAAAGATTTTAAATAATTAATTTTTTGGTGATGATTTTAATTTTATCATTATAAGTTATTTTTAACTATTCAAATTCATGATAAAATCTCTATTTAAATTAATAAAATATACTAAAACAATTATCCTTAAATAAATAACATAAAATTTTTTAATTTTAAATTTATAAATACGAATGTAACCTTGTAACTGGTAGTGGTTTAATCTTTGAATAAGTTAATTTTTGTCTAGCCGGTACTTCAAATACATCATCACCGTCAGAGTAACAAATTTAGAGCTCAATTCCTCTGATGCATTCAATAACCAAAATCATTGTTAATTCTGTCAATCAGCTGCTTAAAAACAATCATTTTTTGGGAACTTTTGTAGTAATAATGAGATAGGGAAAAATTGTGAACTTATACATGTACACACTTTCATGACTAACTTCAATTTGCAAAAAAAATTATCAGGTCAAGGGCATCAAAGTAAATTCACAAAAAACGAAAACAAACCACGTGGGCTGCTCGTGTAGAATCCTTATCCGACCTTCGGACCCCATTCCTGTCGGTCGTCACTACGTTTAAGGCTCGGGCTGGTGGCTGGTGGCAAACAACCCAAAAGTCTTCTTCTCCTTTGCAGAACAGCACTAACTACAAACCAATGCAAGACCAGACAATGTATCGGGACAAGAGTCAAGACAACGTGTGAACTACAGACAATTCGCCCGCCCAACCGCCGACTTCCTCGCTACCGTTTTGCTCTGTAAATTATTGTAAAAATCTACTTAACTTGTGCATAATTTGTCAACTATTGTAAAAATCTAATTAACTTGCGCGTAGTCAGCATTATGTTATAGAATGATTTTGAACCTTCTTTTTCTTCTAATTTCATTTCATTTATTTCTCATAAAACAAACACCAACAACTTCTTTTCTTTTCTTTTCTTTTCTTTTTTTTTTTTTTTTAATTTTGTTCCATCGAACGAGTTACAATAAATTTATTTGTAGTTGTCTCTCTCAATACTCAACTTTTTTAATTAAAAATTGCACGCGGTTTTGCTTTCAAATATAATTATAAATTAGTCAAAACTTAAATAAAAAAATTCAACATAGGTTAAATATGTTTGGATTAAGGCTTCGTTCGGAGGGATAAAAAATTTTAAAAAACGGTGAAAAATACTGAAAATTTTTGAAAGTTATTTACTTTTTATCTCATTGTATGAATTACGAGTTTATAATTTGTCTTACTTTATCTCATTTTAACTTACTTAAACGCACTTTAAGTATATTTGTCAATGAAAAAAATAAAAGAAAAATTATATTATATATTATATCTACATTTATTTTTATTCCTAAATAAATAAATATTTAAATTTTTTAAACAAAACATCTGTTTATTTAAAAAAAAATTCATAACAGCAGCCAATTTTTGGACTAATTCTTTTAAATATATATATATATATATATATATATCTAATAAAATATAATAACAAACAATTAATAGAAGTTTCAACCTCAAGAATAACACCAACAATTTGGAAAATTCAAATTTATCTTTTTATCCTGGAAACCATAAAAGTAATACTACTAGTGTCAAAATTTACCCGGATAAATTCAGCTAAATTTCACCAATCTTTTGCCTGAACTCCACCTCTGCTCCTAGCGAAGAATGTATACTTTGGTTTGGGTATGTCATGAAGCTCCATCACTTGAATCGTTCTTTGCTTTTTAGCTTTATCACAAAAAGAAAAAAAAATTACAAATGAGTTGATTTTGCAGGCATTAAACATTAAAAAAAAAATTACCGAAGAAGAAAAGGAAGAAGAAGTCATATAAATGCAATAGAATATTTGAATTTCACATTACAAACCATTCTGAGCTTCCTGGTAATTCTCATGGAGCCGTTTAGTTGCCGAAGCTAATCGTTCTGTATCCGCGGATTCTCTCTGTTTCTACAGAACCACAAGAATTGTGAACAAACGTTAATTTGCAAATGGAAACTACTTTCCCTCAAAACAAACAACCAGTCAAAAATTTTGAAAGGTTTGATGTATATCTACGTTTAATTGGACCACTGCTCTACTTGAAGCTTCTCTTGGAGAAACCCTTTTCTCTCGTTCCATCACCAGAAGGTGATGACCATTTTCGATGCTCTTCTGGTTCTGTTGGTGGTTCCCATCGGGCGATTCTCCGTCGCCCACTGCCATTAATGACACAGCGCCAGTGCCTTCTCCAGGTGTATTCAACCTCACCCACTCGTCCACCAGATCCTTCCAATTCCTGTAAATTAATAGTAGAACTTCAGCATATATATATACACACATATATATGTATGGAGATTAAATTGACTGAATGTTCGTTTTGTTCCTCTCCTCCACAAATTAACCTGACAAGCTGCTTGACAAGTCTGCGTACTTCGTTGGATTGATGCTTTCGCAATCGGTTTACGTGTCTTCCAATGTCGGTTTCCTGATAAAATGTAAAGCAAAATGTACTCTGAGCTATATATATATATATAGAGAGAGAGAGAGAGAGAGAGAGAGAGAGAGAGAGAGAGGAGCGATTGTATTGTCTTTACCTTGAGAGCTTTGAATGTGATATCCATGCGAGCAAGGCTTCGAAGCAGATCAACAAGACATTCTTCTGACTGAGCAAATTAATTCCAATTACGAACTCAAATTACTCACAAGAATTAACGACGGAACTGAATCTTATTAATTATAAGCTCAATACAAGATCAAACAAAACCTGATTAGGATCTTCTAGACGTTCCTTAATCGCGATAATTCTCCTTTGTTCATCGTCTTCTCCATAACTGTCAAATGACTCTGGACTGGAAGAAGAGCCTCTTTTTACTTCACCGCCATTGTTTCTCTTCCCCTGCTTATCCAATCCATCACTTTTCGGTTTTGGACGACGATTGTGCTCGCAGTTTCGACACAGCGAAACAACCGGCGTGTAGAGCCGTTCGACGATCGCCTCTCGTCGGCGCTTGAACTCTATATCGTAATCGGTGGACGCAACAGAGATTGCTGTCTCGATTAGTGTCCAAACGTCCACTCTCGAATTCATCAAAACCGACCGAAACTCGTCCAAATCCATCCTTTCGATTCACGAGTTGTTCCAATCCGATCCGGAACTCCCTCCCCAAAAAAATCACACTCGCTCACACCGTCAGATTCCTGATCCGTCGAATCTCTCAGACGATTTTCCCTCCACTTTCTCGGTTGCAACGGCGAAACTTTCCGGGAAAAGAGATGGAAAATTCTGAGAACAGATTGAATATTTTCCTTTGCTTTCGGTTAGTGCTTTGCTTTTAGATGTTCCTTTGTTGTTGTCGTTTTCAATTGCCTGCTGTTCCCAAAAACGTTTTCTTTGCTTTCATGCCATCCCAGAAAACAGACTCCCGCGAGTGAATATTTTCCCGAGGCTGAGCTCGAAATGACAGAACTGCCCTATGCTAGTAGATCTCGTTCATTTTTCCTTGGTCGGTAATGAATGACACGTATACGAGTTATCGTGAAAACGCCTTTGATTGTAGGGGCGTTTGGAGTCTTAGGGTCCGTCTGGTTAGCCAATTTTTGATAAAAAAATATTATAAAAATAAAAAAATATGACATAAAAGTGATAAGTATTAAAATTTTATTGAAAGAAAGTACAAAAAATAATTAAAATTTGGTGATTTTTAGTATATTTTGGTCGGCCAAACAACCCCTTAACAAAAACAAAAAGTTTTCGAAAATGAATTTTGAAATTATTGTGTAATGAATATTGAAGGTTTATGTTTGATTTGATATAAAATTATTAAAAAGTATATAAAGTGACACGTGTCAAAATTTTAGTGAAGGATTTTGAAAATTTTTAGAGTTTTGTGTAATCTTTTATACAAATGTCAGATTACTTTTTTTTGAATTCTGGTAAAATCTAGTAGAACACACCATTTTGACCCTTTCCAACAGCTTTTGAAATTTTTTGCAATTCAAGAACATGTCAACTTTTGAAATTTTTTTAGATTTTTTGAAGTTTTTTGGGGTTCCAAACGTCCCCTATATGTATTCTTAAAATTTATTTTAAAAAATAAAAAATATATTTATAACAAAAATTATTTTAAATTTTTTTAATTTACTTAAAAAAAAGTTTTTTCAACTCAAAAATATTAAAATCTCAAATGATAAAAAATAAAAAAATGTCAAATTAAATATATTTTTTAATTCTTTATTTTAAAATTTTTAAAATATAAAATAAAAAATACAAATACAAATTAAATAGTACCAAATTTTTTCATGTGAGTGGTACATGATGCATGCGACAGACTTATCATAGATGTTCGGGCGCGTTTAGAGTGGCAACAAAACAAAAAAAAAAAAAATTTAAAAGCTAATGTTAATGTAATGTCAAAATAACATATAACGAAATTTGGTGAGAGAAATTTAAAAATTCTTAAAGTTTTTTTTAGAATTAACGGACCCATCAGTGTGATCGACGGTATTGATTGGAGGACATTCGACGGTGTGATTCAATTGTCTTCCAAGACTTGTGATGAGTTGAAGGTTGACTTTCGAACTTGCTTGAGTTTACATTGAAACTGATGACTCCTGAAAACTTCTGTTGGACAACTGTTTTCCATTATTTTGTTTTTTATATTTTTATGTTTAATAGTTACAAGAAACTGTGGCTTGGTGAGGAAGAGAAATTACTGATTTATTTTTAACTAATTAAGTCAATTATTTTTGTATTTGAAAAAAAAATGTAATTTTTTAAAATAAATTTTAAATTTTAATTAATTTAACATTTTTACGTTTGAAAATTTAAAAAAAAGTTAAAATGTAGAAAGTAAATTTAGTTGACCACTATAACGATACTAACTAACAGCTACTGTAACAGCTATTAGTTGAGGGTGTCCAACGAAACTTGAATAGTTTTCACAACCTACGATACTAATGTTCTGGACACAAAAATGTGTCACAAATTCAGAATAAATTAATATTGCGTTTTGAAATATAAATTTATAGCCAAAAAAGAAAAAAAATATAAGAAAATATAAGAAAGTACCATGGAAGTGAAATGTTTAAATTTATTTTATTTTTTTGGTTGAGTTAAAAGAATAAGAAGATAATTAATAAATAATTTATTTGAAAAAAATATTCTTTACTTAGTTAACCAGCTACAACAAAATAACACTTACTATTATTTTACTTTCTTACACAAATTCATGTTCCATCATAATCAGAGTATATTACAAAAATAGGAACGCAGAATTTCAACTACACTACTACTTTTTGGGTTAAAGATTTGTCGGGGTAATAAGGGTCTGTTTGGTTGACAAAAAATGGAGTAAAAAGTATAATAAAAACAGAAAAATGTGACATAAATATGATATGTAAAAAATTTTAATTAGAGGAAAGTATAAAAATTAGTTAAAGTTGGTAATTTTTGGTGATTTTTAGTGCCACCAAACATGCCCTAAGAATTAAATAAAAATTAAACTAATCATATATTAATTTTTAATAATTAATCAAATAAAAACTTAACATTTTTATCAAATACCTATTTATTTGCTTTGCATCATTATAATTATTTAAAAAAAAAAAACTATGTAAGAAAATAGTTGTTTCATCTTGCTTTCTTATACTTTTCATTTTTTCTTTAACAAACTTAATTTCTAAACTCCGCTGTTATTTCCTAATTGGGCGGTTCGATAATTCTACGTATGGGTGCAAAGTATTGACTTTGGTATTGAGAAAATATCTAATTGGGGGGTTTGTTATTTTCTTGTTCGTTAGGTAAAATATCTAAATCCGAGAATATTTCACTAATCTTATCGATTTTAGATTTTCACACTTTATAAAATTCTGCAAATATATATTTTTCAGATTCACATTTAATGTCTTATATATCTTAATATTTTCGGATTTATTTTTTTAGGCTTGTATATCCAACTCTTAAAATATTAAAATCAATGATTAACTATAAACAATATAATTTAACAAGTGAATAAATATGAAAAATATAGCTTAAAAAATATAAAGAGCGGACAAGCAAGGATATGTGATTCGATGAGTTTTAAGTATTTATTTTCTTATTTTTTATTTGTTTATATTACTACAAATTTTAAATATTTATTTCCTTATCATTTTTGTTAATATCCTACTTTTCTATGTTCTATAGATATGTATATGTAACCATTAAGAGTGAAGATATTTTATATAATGTGAGGCAACGTTGACGATCCAATGAGTTAAGTGTCTTATAATTAATTGGCTTATTTACTAATTTGTAAAATGATCAAATTTATCCTCTTATATTTTAATCTTTTTTTAAATTTTTAAAGAGCAAAAACGTCAAATTAACTAAAACTAAAAGTCCAACTTAAAAAAAAAAGTGACTTTTTTTCCTTCCCAAACACAAAAGTAGCTGGCTTATTTTTAACCAGCTTAAATAAGCCAACTACTAGCTAATTAAAAATAAGCCTGTTACTTTTTTTTCTAAACCAAGCCTGAATATTCCATCTACAAGTTTTTTTTTTTTTTTTTTAGTTCTTTTATGTATTATATGGAGTTTAAGATGGTTTGTTTTAGATGACAAATGTAGCAAAAATAAAAAGAGTCTGATATATATAAGAGATAGAGCTCAAAAGTTGTTATAAATTTATTCAAAAAAAAAAAAAGGTTATTTCCAACGAGAACATCTTTTAGTTAAAAAAAGTGCTATTTCAATATTTAAACTCAAATTTTATTTCTATATACTAAATTTAATTGATTAATTGTTTTATCAAGTGTTAACACTTTTCCTATGTGTTATATTTAATTAACTATTAATTTTAATCAAGTAACAAGCTATATTGATCTCAAACTCTCACAGGTTATACATTCACATTTAAACTCTTAAACTCCATGCACTATAAGTTTGCATACGAACTATTTTATAAGATGATAAAACAAGTTTAGAAGTGATCACAGTTAAAAACGTTGTTGGAAATTAACAAAGTAACTTTTAAAATCATTGTTTGGATCAGTATTTTTTTTAAAATAACTATATATTTACAAGTATTTAAAAAGCATCAACATTTACCTACATTTTAAACTTAGAAACACCATAAAAAAAGATCGTTGGTTTAGCACATACAATAGTTTTTAATTAAATGCTACCATGAGACATAGATCTCAATCTTAACCCAAAAAATAAAAATAAAAATAATAATAATGGAATTAGAATTACCCATTTATTATCTCTCTTATACATATTATAATGCTCTGATCCTATATATGTATATATTTATCAAAGTTGAGATTCTTATATAATTAGACCAATAGGAGTTAAAGTGCATGAATACTATTTCCTTTTGTAATGTTTTTACAAAACAATATTACATGTAAACCTTTTTTTTTTTTAACTTTTTTTTCTAAAACCTTTGCTTGGGAAAGTGGTGGAGAAAGAAACTAAAGTAAATAAGAGCAAAGGAATAAAATGAAAAATTAATTATTAATTAATTTTTTCTTGTTTGAAAGAGATAAGAAAATAAATGTAGGGTGAGATAAAAAGTATAGTTAAAAGTAACATTATACTCCTGAAAATATATTTATCTATGATTGGTATTTGTGTAAATAATAAAAAGATAATGAGGAAAAAATAGAAAAATATAATTTAAATTTTTTTACACTCATAACACACTAAGGGGGCGTTTTCTAGCAAAATTTTTAGTAAAAAAATTACCAACTCTTGATTTTAGTGTATTTGGCAAACCACTAACTTTTACTATTTTTTACTCTATTACAATAACTTTTCAACTCAACAGTTATAAAAAATTATTAAAAATTGTTAAAAATTATTAAAAATTGTCAATAGTCGCTAAAAATACTAAAAATTGTCAAAAATTTTACCAAACATTTAAAAGTTGCCAAAAAATTACTACTTATTTTATCAAATACATCAAAAATTATAACTAACAACTTTTAATAAAAATATACTATAAATTATGCCTCCGAACACCCCTAAATTAAGTGTAAAAATAAAAAATGAATAATGAAGATGAATTGATTATTTCTACTTTCCCCTTCATTTCCTTCCAAATAAAATAAATTGTTTGACCTTTCTTATTATATGCCCTTCTTTCCCCTTCATTCACTCCCTCCAAACAGAAGATACATTAGATGAAGCCATGCACTTGTTTTTAGATGTGAGATAAATTGAAAAATAAAATTGTACATGTATAGCATTTTTTGGTGTTGCTTAAAGAGTGGACAAACTTGTGTATGCATATATATATATATATACACATATATATATATATAGTTGCACACAGCTAATTTCAGTTCCAAATGCTTTGGGCAATGATTAATTTCCAACCTGACTCTATTCCATTCAGACAAACACTTGCCATCAGAGAGAGAGAGAGAGAGAGAGAGAAGTCTTATGAGGTAGGTTGTATATAGTTAGAGGAGATTATAACCACGTGAAAAAAGTAAGCCAACGAGTGAGACATAAATTAAGGACTCTCAAACGGAGGAGTTATTTATGCATGCATTACCTACTTTTCATCACAAATTGAACTCTTCACGCATGTGCAAACTCTCTCTCTCTCTCTCTCTCTCTCTCTCTTTCTCTCTCAATCAATAAATTATTAAGCTTTTCAGGCCTTCATGAGTATCTTGCATGATAATTTTACGAGGATTTCTTAACATATGCCCTACCCATCTCTAGCTCAATTCAAGCCTTCTTTTTTTTTTTTTCCCTTTCTTTTTATTTTTTATTGGCATGCATGAAGAAATCGCCTCTCTATGAAAATTCCACGTGTATTTTGTAACATATTAAAAGGTTACGAGAGGAAGAGAATTATGTCTTTATAATTTGATGGATGATGGTGTGAGCTAAGACATGGGTCGGCTAAAAACAGAACGTTCGCAGAAAAAATATGAAAGTCGTTGAGGAGGCGTTCTGGCTTTACATGCTCCTGCCTTGGTGAAGCTCTCTAGTCGTTTTTAATATGCAAAATGTAGCCTAGCCTAACGATTATACTCCATTAATTAATTTCACTTACTTTAATTTCGTACACCTGGTCAACAGGGTGTTTGGATCCCCAAAAAACACCAAAAACCCCATTCTCTTAATTTAATTTTTTTAATCCCGATTAAAAGGATGTTTGGATCTCAAAAAAAAAAAAAAAAACTCCAATTTTTCTCTTACTTTAATTTTTCAATCCTGATTAAGAGGATATTTGGATTCTCAAAAAATAAAATTTTTATTAATTTTTTTTATTTTCTCTAATTAAATTTATTATATTTATACCAATTTTTTTTTTTTTTTGAAAAACCAAACACGCGCTAAAAATCTATTGTAGTTTCAATTACTCCTATTGATTGTCGCTTTTTACTAGCTTAGATTTCACTTTTCAATTTAAGTTTCTTTATTTTAATGTAAAATATTTTCTTTAAAAAACACTTTTATTTATATTTTAAAAAAGTATTTTTTAATAAAAACATAAGTAAATATGTTTTCAAAAAATAATTTAAATTAATTTAAATAAATGGAACCTTAGGGGCCGATTGGATGTAACAAAATGTGGCCTCCATAAATAATACACGCTTATAAGTTTTGATGTGATTTTTTTGCTTGGTTTGGGAAGCAAAATTTCTCCCCTCTAAAAATTATCCTCCCTTCTTAATCTTGAAAGAAGGTGTATTATTTTTGGAGAGGGTTTGAACTCTCCAAAAATTATCCCCCCTTATATGGACTAAATTGGACCATTATGCCCCTTCTCATCCCCCTTCTCACCTACAAAATGTATTTTATATTAGAAATAAATTCTTTTTTTTCTAATGGAAAAATGTATTAAAAAATTATATTAATAAAAATAAAAAAATATAATTTTTTTCAAATAGGGGGTCGTGTGATTAAAAAAGTATATTTTTTCCAAATAGGAGGTGATGTGATTTTAAAATAATAATATTATTTTTTAGCAAATTTATACAAAATTACATATATATTGATATTTTTTAAATAAGGAGAAAAAAATAAACGACTAAGGAAGTTTCGGATAAATTGGGATGTTATTGTCTACGAAACTAATTTATATATTTTATAAAGTTTAATTTATTAATAACATGATCTATTTATAATTAACTTGTCTAAAATTAATTTGTACTAGTTGGTTTTCATATTATATAATTAACATAAACATATAATTAAGTTTGGGTAACCAAGTTTAATTTAATGGATAACCAAGTTTGGGATATCACAAGGGCAAAAGAGTCATTTAACTATTTTTTCCATCATTCGCCTCTTTTTATTTATAAAACATCCAAACCAAGTCAAAAGTTATCCCTCTCCATAAACATCACATCAATGTGAGCCAACCCTCTAAAAATAATACCCCATCTTATCTTATACCCCCTCTAAAACTTATTCCCTGAAATTATAGCACCATCCAATCAGGCCCTTAGTTAAAAAAAAAAAAAATGCCTGCACTGGGCATGCATGAAATTGCAGTAAAATTCATTTTTGTACTTTATTCTTAAGAACTATTGGAGCGAAGTTAAGGCTTACTGTGGTGAGTATTTTAGTATATAAAGTAAAAATCATGTGATTGTGGAGGCTCAAAATAAAAAAGATTACAATTAACTTACAGATATTAGAGGCAGCCGTTTAGAATTGTTGTGTGTGTGTGTGTATAGGTGATGCCAACATTCCCATAAAGAACTTCCAAACTTTCAGCTTTCTATAGCATTGGGAAAATCCATTGTTTAGTTGGTATAACTTGTTAGAATTACTAAAGCTTCAATCATAATATCCATATATATATATATATATGTTGATTCAAAATATAAGGCATCCATTACTATGAATTAACAATATTGAAACCAATTTGTATTCAAGTGTATAAAGAGTTAAGATGGTATTTGATTTATTTTTTTGTTTTTATTGTGTTAAAAATTTCAAAATGATGAAACTGAAAATATTTATTTTCTTTATTTCGATATTTTTCTTATTTTGAGTTAAGAACTCTGAAAATGATTTTTTACTACTTTTTATTTTATGTGTAAACTCATTTTTTATTTTGTAAAATTAATTTTGAAAATACAAGTAATGACATGAATTTTGATCTGTTTTCTTTATTTTCAAAAGTGTAAAACGAAAAATGAGTTTAAAATAAAAAATAAAAATAGAAAAACAAACTAAATAATACCTAAACATTCTAAAAATTTTCTACAATATATAGCATGTCAATAATTCATGCAATCACCAATATATGCCACAATCATTAATTTTGATATGATGAAAGTAACAATGTCAAAAGTGAACTTTTCATATATATACAAAGAAGTCTAATAAATTAGGGCTTTTAAAAAAAATAATAATAATAAATATTGCATGAGTAATATTCAATTAATGTCAAAAAAGGGGCCCAACGTACGTATATGCATACACTATTTGGATATGCATTAGCTAATTTCCAACTTAAATGAATATATATAGTTATCCCAAAAAAAAATTTATACACATATATATTTAAAGGTGATGATCCTATACTCAAAGCAAGATTTGCAGGTTGACTATCATAATTTATAAAATTCGCCATGTCAATTAGTGCTATACTAACTAACATGGACATATCCAAAACTTATAGTTAGTGTTTATTTAGAGTATCAAATTTTAGTAAAAAAATAAAAATAAAAAGTAAATAAATTTGTTTAGTTTATTTCTCAAAAAGTGTAAAAAAATTAAATGAAATTGGAAAAAGATGAAAACAATAAAAGTTTTTTATGTCAAATTTAGCACTCCAAACGCACACTTGTTGGAAGGAAAAATGTAATTTTGAGTGATTAAAGATAAAAATAAAAAATAGTAAAAATAAAAATATAAAAATGATACAGGTAAAAGCGAAACATTTAGATAAATTAGTTAATGACAATACATTTTTTTGGTGTAATATTCCAAATCAATGAAAGGAAATGGCATCAGGGCCTCACCCAGCCCGGATCTGCCACTGTTGATTAATAAGGTAACTTTTTTTTTTTGGTTACGATTTCGAAAGTTAGCAAGACAGTGACGACAATTATGGTAACTTTGAGGCACGGAATTCGAAGTGCCATATTAACATTAAATCAGCAGTGCTGATGAAAATGACAAATTATACCTTAATCCTAATACTACGTACATAGCACCATGCATGATCAATTACTAAACACAGAAAATAGATATTTGTCCAGGGCATGATTATATCAAACCTACTAGTATATATATACATATAGATGGAAGAATATTTGCTATAGGCCACGAGCGGAGTAATGTAGGGACAAGTGCAGACAGGCGACTCCACTGATTCTAAAATTTTGTTAAGAGTAGATATAATTTTCATTTTGATTTTACGTATTTAACCTTACTTTAAATTTTATTTTTAACCCAACCTATATAAGAATTTTGTAAGAGAAAAAAAGTTAAAATAGAAATTTCCAAAGTTTAAAACATTTTTTCTCTTTAATCCCAAAAGTTAAAAACTTTTCTTCCAGTCCCTTTTGATTTAGTTCAAATTTTCGATCCCCATTTGCTGAAAATTCAGGCTCTGCCGCTGTTATGGGCCATGCAAAATCAACAAGTAACCTCCTTCATATTTTGGGGAACCCTTCTTCAAGGTATCTCTCATGAATATCCAGTTGCAAACTAGAATACCTAACTGATGATCCAAGATGAACCCCCCCCCCCCCCAAATAGATATATACCACGACAATATTAATTCTAAAAGGGTATTTTGGGCCATTCATTGTATACCCTAATTAACAAAAGTTAGCTCCATCATACTTCTTTTTTCATTGTTTAATATGGTGTGTCTATATAAAAGTTATGTAACTTTCAAACGACAAGGCATATAAAGG